>JAKLWY010000009.1:2400000-3000000 GCA_023512815.1 Cercospora zeae-maydis | reverse complement strand
GTACAGTCGGCCACCAGTTCGTAGACTGTGTTCCGCAATTCCGCTGGAAAGTCGAAGAATGTCGTGCGTGATGAGGTGGGAGGCTCGGCTGCTGTTTCTAACATGGCGGACTTGGTCCTCCCATACTTGCGCAGTCGATCCAGCATTGTTGCGACTCTGCACAATTCTGTTTGTGCTGATGGTGGCAATGGATTGTGCTGTAATGCCTTTGAAGTGGTAGCTCCTCAAATGAAGCTCCGAGCTAAGATAGTATCCGGTACTTTCCTCGGTCTCGCATTTCATCGATCTGGACTGGCATTAGCGTTGTACTCGTGCCTCACGACGCAGAAAAAATGCTCACAAGCTCCAGCCTTGACACAGTCTCTCCAGGCAGCGTACAACATTACGATGAAAGCTTCACCTTCAGCACTTCCTTTGGTGGATGGACTGTTGTCGTTCCAATCCAGAGGATTGACAACTGGACGGGCTTTACCGTTGCTCTGGACATGCATTGCAATCGCTTTACGATTCTCCTCTGCCCATCGGAGCATCTCATCCGTGACCTATCATGGTCAGTTCGTGCGCTGTTCGACCTCGTGTTCTCACGACTCACCGGCTTCTTGATATCAGGATGTGCGTCTCGGACCTTCCGCGCCGATCCGTTGAACAGCGCGTTGGCCTCTTCCTGCATGGCAGCGACTCGATATACAGTCGCAGTCAACAGTGCCGTCCCACTGATGTCTCCAAACGTTGTTGTGTCGTTGAGATAGTTGCGCAGGAGGCCATCTTCCTTGGGGGAGGCCATGGCGCCTTGGAGGATCTCGCCAATCCACGTGAACAGATCTGCCTGGGCAATTTGAGCATCGGCTTCTATCGCAGTCCGCGGCCAATGCAGCAATGTAGCCAGCACACGTGCCATGCCCATCGCGGCCCAACCATTTCCAGTCGACCAGAGTCCGAGATCCGTATTCTTTGATCCCACGATGTGCTGCCACGTGCCTGCGCTGACGGCTCCACTTGAGACATTCGGTCGGAGGACCTGCCTATACTTGAGACATTGCATGATGGCCTGCTTCACGATGTCGACGTCGTCGACTGCCACACCCTGATAGGCCATGAATGGGAGAGCCATGTAGACGAAGTCTGCCCACAGCTCTGCGTAGTCTTCTCGATGGGAAATGGCTCCGTTCTCCCACTGGGGAGCGTGTTTCAGGTGCTCGAATTGACGAGCTGCCGCATCCGCAAACTTCGGGTCGGTCTGCCCGATCATGACTGCCGACACACCCAGAGACGCCGGGTCTCCAGAAGCTCCATCTCCGTCGACGAGCGTCTCGGATGAGAGGCGAATGTGCCGTTTTGCGTATGCCAGTGCCGGGACAAGGTGCGACTCGGGATCTGGAGCATTGCCGGCCGGGAATGCTTGAGGCGAGAAGACGGAGAGTCGTGGATTGTAGAGCTCTAGGAGTGCCTCGGCCACCGTGCCGTACTCCCAGCTGCGAGTCGCCTGGTTTTGAGCTCTGTTCGCTGCGGCCGCGGCATCATATCCGGCGTCATGATCGCAGCACGAGTCGGCGGCGACGTGTGCGATGGCGGCGAACAGCAGCAGGCCGAGGGAGGCGACACGTCGGCGTGGGAGTCTCATGGGGTGACGGATGAGGATGAGCGAGGGAGAGAGGACGGTGGCATAGTTTGAGGTGAGGGTGAGGGGGTGGGATGGTGCTTGTGTTGCGTGAGTGGAATGTTGGAAATGTGAGAGATGACAAGCTACTCAATGTAACGTCTGCTGTGCTCCATGGGCACCCCCGGTCGAGGCGAAGTTTCCGTTGTGCACTTTGGGGATCATCAGGCAAGCTCCATGCGCCGCCGTTCCACCTACCGAACGGCCTGCTGCTGGACGTGGTCGTCTCGCCATTGATCTTCAGGCCTATGCAGTTTGTGTGTCAAGCGTGTCCATCATGTCGATCGATTGCACATGGCACTGCGCCGCGTCGAGGTACGAAACGTGGTATAATAGCCAACACCAGATTTGCTTCCCGAACCTCTTCATGCACTGCTCTCGCGCCAAACGTTGCATTTCGATATGACGTCGATGGTGAAACGGGCTGGAGGATGAATCAGATCTCCTCCATTATTTCCGGCCTTCACCCTGACCTGCTGGCCCCGTTTCAGATGTTTGTGCAGATCATCACCCGTCACGCTCGTGGTACTACTGTTGGTCCTCCCGCCCGATGCGCATCTGTCCATCGCCATGATGAAAGCATCCATATGGTATTGTTCCAGGCGACAGGTCTTCCACGATCCCAAATTGCCTCAATAAAATGAAAGAGCTTGTTGTCGCCATGGGGTGGACGGGGGATCTCCTGGATACAGTAGGCTACATGGCTTGGCGCTGCCCCCCATGCTCATTCACAGAATCACAGGCCCAACTGCGATCCTCGATCCTGCAACTCAAAATCCGCCGCTCCTCTTCCGCGCGCGCCGCACCGGAGCTGTACTCTACCTGAGGCCAGCAGACAGCAGTCATCATCATGTCTCCAAACGATCAACCTCCAAGCGAGTCGCCCACTTCTCGTACGTGAAACTGTTCGCGGATTAAGGTCATGGTGATGATGTTGATCCCATGGCCTCGAGCTCACCACACACCGTGCGATCATCAGTGCTCGCCATCAATGCCCGACTGCGATTGCCCGCCACCACCGACCCGCCCAGCGACACGAACCCGCATGTGCAGAAGACCTGGCTGATATTTGGTGCCACCGGGCATATCGGGCGGAGTCTGGTCAAGAGCGCGTTGAGCCATGGAGACAAGGTCACGGCCGTGGGACGCACGGGCGAGAATAGCATGCAGCAGATGCAAGGCTGGCATGAGCAGTGTGTGGGTCTGCTGTGCGACGTGCGCGTGAGGTCCACAGTGGACGAGGTCATTCGAAAGAGCATCGAGCACTGGGGCATCATTGACATTATCGTGAAGTATGTTCCTCGCAGTCAAGTCATGCACAGCATATTGACGCACGGTGCAGCTGCACTGGATACGGTGTCATCGGCGCCTGCGAAGACCAGGACGACTTCGATGTGCGATCACAGTTTGAAACGAACTTTCTGGGCACACTGAACATCATTCAGCTTTCTCTGCCGCGGCTTCGCGAGCAAGCTGCCAGACGGCCAGACGAGGAGAATGCCGGTCGATACATCATCTTCTCGTCGACCTCTGGCGCTCTCGGAGTGCCTGGTCTTGGCCCGTATTGCGCGACCAAGTATGCCACAGAAGGTCTGATTGAGAGTATGCTATACGAGATTGACGCATTTGGCATCAAAGCCAGTCTGGTCGAGCCCGGGCACATGCGGATCGACGAGCCCACGGGACTGGATGACAAAGCAGCAGATGAAGCGTTGACGATCAAGAAATACGGCCACTTCCTGGTGAAGACGCCTTCTGCGCCGTACAACACGACGACTGCACCCGCCGGGCACGCGCGACGGATCGTGCAGTGGCTGTCCGACCGGCAGCCGACGAGCGCGGTGAAGTCTGCTGAGCTGGTGTGGCAGCTGGGTCATTGCAAATATCCTCCTTTGCGACTGCTCCTTGGCACTTATGCTGTTGAGAGTGTGCGGGATCGATTGAGGAGTGTTATCGAGGAGATTGAGGATTGGAAGCATCTGCACTTTCCGAGTGCTGAGGAAGAGGCGAAAGGTAAGAATGGGAAACCGGAGGATGATAAGACGGGGGACAAAGATGAGCAGGCTAAGGATGATGATGCGATGGATATTGCTGAGGATGGCGCCGACATGAAGGACGAGGACGAAGAGGCATGAGTCGAATATCGCATATCTATAACACGCCTCGCAAAGAGATCGAATCTGTCGATATCCATACTCTTGTGCTGCGAAAAGTTTGCGCTCCTAACGCATCAACGAGTTGGTTTTCCCGTCTCTCAAGCTTTCATGTACAACATCGAGATTTGACCATGCTCCGATCGTTCCGACGATATCATCATGTGTAGGTAGTATCAACGAGACAAAGTGGTTCTGCTATGCTATGCTATCGTCAGCACAGACCACCCGTTATCGTTAGCGCCATCAGTGGGGAGCTGAGCTCCAACGCCAGCACTGGAGGCTCCACTCTCCGTCGACCAGCACCAGTGTTGAATCCTCTTCTCATCAAACATGGGCGGAAAAGACGAGGATAAGAAAGACGCGGATGCGCGGAGCGGTAAAGAATGGTTCGACAGCTGGCAAGCACAGCACGACCAACTGCTCAGCGAACTCGAGAACGAGAGCAAGCGCTTACAGAAAGACTTACCACGAGACAGCAGCAGTGCTGCTGGCCCATTTTCCGCTTTCAAAAGGTTCATTGACGACGGCTTCAGTTCCCTTTCTAGTGCTCTACAGAACCTCCCTTCTAGTACCGCCGAGCTGGAGTCGAGGATGCAGCGTGTTCAGGAACAGTGGCGGGCTGAAGAGCAGGATATTTCACAGCGATGGACGGGGAGCACGGACTCGCCGGATCATATACAAATGGAGATTTCTAGAACTTCCGATCGGGAGAAGATGCAAGTACGAAATTCGACGCTGGAATTGTTGGATACCGCGAGGGAGCGCAATGCGCATGTTCCACCTGCGAAGATTGAAGCGCTGTATCGTGATTCGGGCGCTGATAATGGAGGAATGCGTGATTTTCTCGCAGAGGTGTCGGGTGGGACGTGGGGACCTCCTCGCTGGTTGTCCGTGGCCTGGTTCAAGCGCGATCCTTACTCGCCTGTGAGGCTTGAGGGTCATCATGCTCTTGGAGAGTATGGCGCCAAGTGGCGAGCTGCGTTCGAGGACTTGCTCGATGCTTCTCTCGACAAGCCCATGGGGTCGATTGAAAGGGTCGGCATGCGTGAGCCTTTTGGCAAATTGCCACAGTCCACGTATTATGGTCCTGGCTTGGACTGGATGCTGAGTCTGCAGTGCCGTGGTATACTGCCCATGCAACTTCCGCGAACATACTCAGTGCCTCGTATGGCCCGTGAGTTGGGAGGTATGTGTCTGGCTGACCACGCTTTGGAAACTGGGAATCCCTTCCTGTTAGATGATCTTAGAGACTTGCTTTCCGCTGTTGGTACGAAGGCTGTACCGGAGACGGGGGCTGAGCCTTTGCCTGTGCGCGTTCATCCTGAGACAGAACAAGATCTTTACGAGTCGGAACACCTATTCCCAGGCGTCAGTCCGAGCAACAGCGCACCAAGACCGGACAGCTCAGATGCAGAATTAGCTCAAAGTCGGAATACAGAGCAATCCCAAGATAAGAATTTCAGAGACGCGCTGCTTCGACGAGGATACGAGCTTGCAGGCGATGAATTCGAAGATTTTGCTTCGACTATGCCGGAAATCGAAAAGCTCCTCGAAAGGGTGCTTCGTCTTCAACAGGAATGGGACAGCATAGAAGAATCTACGGGCGCCGGCAAAGCCTCACTCAAAGGCGCTCTGGAAGACCCGAGGCCTGCGGCAGTGGCACAAGAGCGTCGGAAAGAACTCGTGTCCAACCACGAGCAGCAGCGCACAGATCCGCACAGGAAAAGACCAGATGTGTTGTCGTCTTTGACGACGACTCATACGACTCGACTTCCAGACGGAACTGTCAACACCAGAGTCGTGCTCAAGCAGCGTTTCGTTGATGGGAGGGAAGAAACAACGGAGAGTATGCACACTCGGAACGAGGCTGCGAGCCAGTCGCAGCAAGGGAGGTCGTCCGAAGAGATTAAGCCCGAGAAGAGAGGCTGGTTTTGGTCATGAATTATGTGAAAATTTCCATGAATTTGTACAGACGCATATTCTATACCCATCTTTCCTGTTTATAACTCAGCTCAATTTATCCGATTTAGATATGTTCACACGATCTCTCCAGTGCAGATTAAAGCAAGATCAAGTCCTCTATCCATTAATTACTCAACCCAACCACGGACACCCCTCCCAGTCCATCTCTTTCCACTTACTCTTTCCCTACCACTCCCCACTAACTACTTCTCAACACTTCAAATCCCAAACCGGATCCCCCAACCCCGGCCCCACCACACTAAACGAAATTTCATTTTTATCTTTCTTCGTATCGTCCAACGTAAACCACCACGTATCAATATTCTCCGCAAACAACGCACAACCCACTTCATCCCAATACGTCTTGGCATTCGCGACATTCGCGACCGCGAGCCCAAAATCGGGTCCTTGCATTGGCCACCCGGTTTCTGTCACCAGGACTT
The DNA here is from genome assembly GCA_023512815.1 of Cercospora zeae-maydis. Lineage (NCBI taxonomy): Eukaryota > Fungi > Ascomycota > Dothideomycetes > Mycosphaerellales > Mycosphaerellaceae > Cercospora > Cercospora zeae-maydis. The sequence continues at coordinate 2,993,782 of JAKLWY010000009.1, read as the reverse complement.
TTTTGCCTTGGGATACGTTTTTCGTTGTGTTGTAGGATTGGAAGAAGAGGTCTTTGGCGGAGGAGATGGTGTTGGGGACGTCTTTTTCGTAGTAAGGGTAGCCTGGGGAATTGAACTTGGGTCAATGGGGAGTTTTTGGGTAGTGGGACGGGGGAAATAGAGAGGGACAATGAGAAATGGTGGGGGGGGGGAATGCTTACTATCCATTCCAATCCAATCGCATGCTGCCGTGACGGGATAGTTCGTCTCGTTGACCCATGCGGTCCAGGTGTCGACGTGGCCGATTTTGCTCTTGAGATGGTCGTGGCCGGAGAGTTTGTCGCGGGTTTGTTGGATGTATTTGACGAGGTCGGAGGGGGAGGACCCGGTGCCGGCTTTGTTGGCTATGCCGGTTGGTGTTACGCGGTAGAGGTCTTCGGAGCCCACGGAGATGCCGTCGATGAGGTCGATGAAGGGTTGGCCTGGATCAATGATGAGATGATTAGTGGGGAGAATGGTGGAGGACGTCGAGGAGAAGGCACGGCTGGAAGATGGATGGGATCATGTTCGAACAAAAGTAGAGCGTAGATGATGAACGCCGGGTAGTGCTCACCATACTGATCCAGAGCCTTTTTCAACGCCGTCAATTCCTGATTGAAAGCATCCTGACCCGCGCTCGCCCATAGGCCCAGCAAAAGACTGGTGTTTGTCGCAATCGCCGCGGGAACTGCACTGCTTGGATCATCGGCTGTGTTTGCCTGGATCATGGTGAAGAGACGAGCAGAGGTGAAGGGCGCCGAGTTTGGTAAATTCTTGGCTTTGTTGAATTCGGCTTCAAAGTCTTGCTGCGATCTTGGGCCATTGGGACCGATTCCTCCGTAGTTGAAGCCGCGTTTGCCTTGGGCCAGGGCTTGAGCTGCAAGGGTGGCAGAGAGGAGGAGCAGTCGCATTTTTCTGGAGGTACCTAGCGAGTGGACGTGATAGTCAGTCGAATGCAATTGAACGAGAGACGGCTCTGCTTGCTATCCTGTATAGAGTGCGGTCTGTCGTCACAATGGAGTGAGTTGAGATCCAGAACGTGAGATTGTGACATCCCGGCTCGGTGGTAGGATAGTGAGTTAATGACAGGCAAGGATGTTGGTGTCAGGCATGCCTGTCTGATCGAAGTATAACTCCAGCCACTCCGAAGATGCCGTTGATACGCGTCGCATGCTACGTGGACGAATTCGTATGCCTGCCTTTGGGCTCATGTCTCTCATGCGGAATCTTTCGATGCGGTCGAGAGGGTGGTCGTGGCGATGCCTTCGAACCTCAGAACATGCCAGAACATGCTCCGTGCAAGTGGGCCTGATGCCAGTAAGCCATGTCTTCCCGCGCGTCCCATCTGAATCACACAAACGATTTGTTTGTGGAGGTCGCTCTATGGAAGTTCTGTAATTCATCGTGGAGACAAAGCACTTTTTTTAGAAGTCCGGGTGCTTGCAGCGAATTGTCGAAGACAGTTTCATCAATTCATTATGGCAAACAGAGACAATGCCAAACGACCATCATGGCATGGCATACATTTAGAGCTCATGAGCAGAGTTCTGTTCACTCACCAACAGAACGTTTCCTGTCTGAACAAGCATGAGTCATTCGAAGTCGAGCGAAGACGAGCAAGCATTAACTTTCGCCAAGGCTGTAGCTCGTATTGCGCGAGTGAATACGGCAATCCACAAATGCATGCAGAATGCTGGAGCAGATGAAACAATATCCATACTCGAGGATGAGATGTACGACGCGGACACGATGCTTGCCACGGCAGAAGACGATCTGCGACTTGGTAACCTTCTCTTCCAATCAATTGAGCATGTCGAGTTAGAGGACCACCAAATTCGACAGAACAGGACATGTCCAACACCATCGAGCGTCGCCGGACAAGTATCGAGAGGCATAGCCAAGAAACCTCGCCATATCAAAGGCCAGGGAGATGGTGGCAGTGAGCTTACGATGCCGATCGACCCAAAGATCATGGAGGCTGCTCATGTGTTGAGGTGCTCGTTACAGGAAAGGTTTCCGTTGACGTGGCAGAAGCTGCTGGAGGATGGTAGAGAGCCGGGAAACTTGTGATCGAGAAGGCGAGGAGGACGCTGCGGCGGGTTTGGGACCGAAGCAATGCAGGCAGCATGCGGAACCAATTCTCGTCGATTTTGCGTTGGCGTTCCACTATTACAGAGCTATCCTCGGATGTGTGTAGTCTCGTGGGCTAGAAACATATTGAGAATGTCTGTCGTGGTGTTGACGGCTTTTGTGGGTCAGGTCTCGCGACTTTTGCACATCAGGGAAAAAGAAGCTTCGCCTTCCACTCCTCGCCTATTGTAGAACTGCCAGGAATCCGTCATCTGTATAAATTATTCATCTTTCTACGTGCACACAGGATTCGTAATACAGATCGCGTCTGTCACTTTCCAGAAGTCGAAGCCTTTTGATCCTTTCCTCAGCCGCAGTGGTATACGGCATCAAATGAGGGGTCGAGCTGACCGCAAGGTCTTTGCCTGCTCTGCACATCTTTCGGTCTTGACCTTTGCTCACTGTGATGTATTGGATGCCCCGTAGCTACAAGTCATACTGCATTGCACTTGACAAAGCATAGTACTGACCTTCGCGATCCGGAGGTCAAGCCCCGATAACCTCCAATACTCGCTTTCAAAGGAAAATCCCGCAGAAGAGACCCTTCGCACTCATAATGGCGCCACTACGAGCCGCAACAAGCGCTGATGTTGAAGCTCTACGCTCGGCGCTGTCTCAAACCGATACCTACGTCTTTGGCCCCACAGATGAAGGATATGCTGCGACCATAGAGCGTTGGAGCAGGGCGGCAGAAAAGTCGGCAGGACTTTCGGTTCAACCAACTACACCCGAGGCGGTTGCCATAACACTCATGTATGCGTCCGAGAACTGCATCGATGTTGCCGTCAAAGGTGGCGGACACTCCACTGCAGGCGCCAGCAGTACGGACGGTGGCATAAACATCGATCTTGCACGCATGCGGAATGTCCGGGTGGATGCAGAGAACAATTTGCTCTATGTCCAAGGCGGCGCTCTCTGGCATGACGTGGATTCAGCTGCTTGGAACCATGGCCTCGCTACTGTGGGAGGTACCGTTGCCGACACGGGCGTCGGAGGCCTTCTGCTGGGCGGAGGCTACGGACACCTCAGCGGCAAGTATGGCCTAACCATTGATAATGTTGTCAGTATCACCACGGTTCTTGCCAGTGGTGACATTGTGAAGACAAGTGAGAGCGAGTATCCGGATCTCTTCTGGGCTTTGCGAGGCGCCGGGCAGAACTTTGGTGTGGCCACAGAGTTCGTGCTCAAGGCATATCCACAACAGGAAGCCTATACAGGCATGATGCTCTTTCCACCGACACCAGAAAACGTGGGAAAGGTCGTCGGCGCCTTGAACGACCTGTTCGAGGTCAAAGAGACTGCCAATGGCCCCAAGACCAAAGCAGGAGGACGTCTGGGTTGCCTATTTGCGATCGCTAAGCCACCGCCCGCGGGTGGTCAAACCATGCTGCTTCTCCTCGTTGCCGCAGCCGATATCGCCAACGAAGCTGAAGGCAAAGAACTTTTACAGCCATTCCTCGATATCGGCCCAGTCGTCAATACGCTGACTTTGTCGCCATATCCGAAGGTCAACAACCTTGTGCCCACAGAAAGTGGCTATCGCAGCAGCATGAAAGGCGCAGCATTTTTCGCACCGCTTCGACCAGAGTTTGCGTTGGAAGTCGCTGCTTCATATGACAAGTTCATCGCCGATATCCCTGACGCTGCGGCGAGTATCGTTGCATTCGAGTTTTATGATGCGATTAAAGTCAATGAACTTGATAATGGCAGCTTTGCGAACAGAGGCTACCATCTCAATGGTCTGGTCATGCCGAGCTGGAAAGAGAATGCCAACGATTCAGTCTGTCGACAGTGGGCTCGCGATGTCTCAAATCTGTTCAAAGCGGAGCTGGCAAATCAAGGTAAAGAGACGAACAGCGGTGCTGAAAGCGCCAGTCGACGAGGTAAGAAGGGTGCAACAATGTTGTATGGCAATTATGATGTGAGTGCAGATCTGCGCAACTCAGCTTTGTATGTGACTGACTGTGGACAATAGCAATACGACGAGATCTCGAAGGACGTGTTTGGTGATCACTATGAGCGACTCCAGAGCATCAAAGCCAAATACGATCCGAAGAACATGTTCAACAAGCTGTTTGCCATCACGCCGGCCCATACGAATGGTGCTCAGCATTAGTCATCATGGCCTTTTAATCTGTAGGGAGGCAATGCTAAAAGTCGGTCACTTCTTTACCACTTGTGCAGTAACTCCGTAGAGTGACCAACATGGGTCCAGACAAGCCCTTACTCGAGTGGATGCAATGAGAAGTGGTGAAGTTCGATTGCGACAGCATGCTCTTCCATTATACTTCAGCTCGATAGGTCGTCTTGTTTTCAGGACAGCCACTGCCTCGTGGCAGCGCGGCGGCCACGCAAGAAAGGTTCGGGGATGCGGTATGTTCACAGGAGGTAATGAACGGAGTCGTGGAAGTTACAGTGGTGGGCGACTGTAAAAGAATCACCTGTGGCTTTGTCCGAGGATCTGAAAATATCAAACAGTTCGAGATGCATTCGCAAGCGAGAGGATCCAAATCGTTCGTTGCGTTCCCTTTCTGAACAATTGCACGATTGAGTGAACTCGCACGTTTTATCACCCCACCCTGGACACCACTCGGCATGACCTCATGCGGTATCCCGAATGTCGTCACAGGTGACCCCCAATAGTTTTTGTCTGTTGCGGATATGAATCACCCTGGCAGTTCACATCTCATCTTCCGTAGACACATACAAAGCTTCCATTATAGAGCATAGGTCGCATTCGCAAGTATCCTCACACAATGGCACCCCACTCCCGTATCATCCTCACTCGGCACGCACAAGCAGAGCACAACGTAGACCTCGATTACTCCAGTACGTTTTGCCTCAAGCCACCGCCATCTCAATGGAACATTGGTCCCACTTCCAGACAATAACAATCGCTGACAAGAATCTCAAAGTCCGCGACGCCCCTCTCACAGCACTCGGGAAGAAACAAGCGCAAGCTCTCGTCCCACAAATTTCCCAAATCGCAAAAGAGGTCGACCTCGTGGCCACCTCACCTCTCAAACGCACTCTCCAAACGACCAAACTTGGTTGGGGTCCTGCGATTGATCGTTTGGGTGGACTGTCGAAAGTTGTGCTTGTTCCGGAATTCCAAGAATGCAATGGATTTCCTTGCGATACGGGATCATCTTCTGGCGTACTTTCCAAAGATCCTGAGTTAGAAGGTTTTGATTTCTCATACCTTCCGGAGGATTGGACGTCCAAGGAAGGCTTCTGGTCCCCGGATAGAGGGCAAATTGCTAAACGTGCGACGTGGGTGAGGCAGTGGCTGCGAGACCGCCCAGAAGAGACGATTGTATTGGTGGGGCATGGAGATATTTTGAGAGCGCTTACGTGTGATGTTGATGGGTCGAGTGGGTATGGTTGGAGGAACGCGGAAGTGAGAGTTTTCACATTTGATCCCGAGTGGGTGGAAAAGGATGAATGCTTTCTGAAACAGCAGAAGGGGCACGAGGTCGCGGTCGCTGGTGGGTATGGGCCGACCAGTACTGAGGAGGATCTCTTTACGGGGAACGGGAAGTTGTGATGAGTGATGAATGTGCGTGCGAGGACCGAGTTGATGACTAAATTAGATGGTGGGGTTCAGGAATTAGAGAATAGAGGGTACATGATATATTGCTTACGTAGCAATTCGGATTTGACGCTCCGAGTGAACGATAGGTGCTCCCCACCTTCAGATACGGCGAGACATCAGAGAAGACAGAATCTGGGTTGCATTTTGTAATGCGTCCCATGATCGTGCTCACATACCCGCGTTGGACAGTCTCTGCGGGCGTGCCAACATGAGGGTGTGCAGCTGGGCCACCGAAAGGCTGGGAGCCAACTGGATGCTTGCGAGAGATACTCCACTCGACCACACGCATTTGCGCTTGATGAGTGTAGCGATTTGAGTGCCATCCACCGTGACTTGTTCACAACTGAGGCCCTCCACACCGATTTAAAGGTACAAAGGAACATCCCGAAGCCCGTCATAGCCCGTACAGTCGTGAACCTGCAGCGCATGATGCAGTACTGGACTGAAACATCCGAGAGTTTCCCTTGTGCATAGACGCATCGATGGTAATGACAATTAAGCCCAGGGCAGGCTTACGCGGCAGGACAGTTTCCGAACCTAAGTTGAGTCGTCTCAAAAGAGAGCCTTTGCGGGGAGTCTACTCGCAAGCCGTTGTGCAAGGGGAGCCCAGAGGTCTTCGACTCGAGTGTCTTTGGCGAGCAGGTAACTCCCGAAAACACATAGATTCACAAGGAGGGTGAGGAGCTTTCGGGCCAAAAATCAAACCAGCCTTGCTACAACCAGGATGACTTATCAACTCCTGGTGTCGATGGGATTCCTGACCAGTATGGTCAAAGTGTGATCCAGGCTCTGTGGTTGGACATTCGAGTTCTATGATGCACCTCTCGGGGGAAATGAGCTCTCCTTTACGACTCCATCCTTGTCGACTCTCACGAAGCGCAACACGCCCAACTCCAGCCAGCTGCCTTTCCACGCGTCTAGCTTCATCAGCGTTCCCTCATCCTGCAGATCCGGTAACCAGAATCCACTCTCAAATTCCTGCTCCTCTGATTTGATCGCCTGCTCTAGCAAAAGTTGTCGATTGCTCGGAGGCCTGCCCGGCCTTCTCTCCGCTTTGAGAGCCGCCAATTCCTCGTCATGTCTGCTGAGATACTCTGCGATGTCCGACTTGATTTGATCGAGATCGACTGGATGCAGAGTCTCTGGGAGTTTGTCTTGGAAGAATGCTATCCGGTCTAACCAGGGACGATTTTGCTTCTGACGGGTAGCGTTGATATTGGCGACTCGTTCATCTCGGGCACCGGCATTGCGAATTCTTTTGGCATCGCGGCTGTTCTCATGTAGGGCATTGATTTTTGCACCCTTCTTCTTGTGAACATGCTTGACGACTTTGCTGTGCTTCGAAGGCATTTTGCTGGCTATTTCCCTTGTGAGTTGTGGATCTGCCGCTTGCCACTAGAAATTTTGGTGGAGGTTCGAAGGTTGCGGCATGCCGCACTTCCCGAAGAGAGACTTTCTTGGCGAACGCGTGCCTGCTGCTGCGCACGACGCGCCGCAACTCCACCACTTCCCGACCCATGACCGCCGCAGCTCTAGAGTGCAGGACAATAGGACGACAACACGCCATGACCGTGAGAGGATACTAACAATACAGACATAATGGGCATTCAAGGTGAGCGCATCCCCTTCGCCGCCCTCCCCTCCCCTTGCGCCCTATTGACGCCTCTCAATAGGACTCTTGCCGCTGCTCAAGAGCATCCACAAGCCCACCCACCTGCGCAACTTCGCCGGTCAGACGCTTGGAGTCGACGCCTATGGCTGGCTTCATCGCGGCACCGTTGCGTGCGCCATCGACCTGGCCGAAGGGAAACCCACCCGCAAGCACGTCGACTTCGTACTGCACCGCGTCCGGATGCTGATGCACTTTGGCGTCAAGCCATATCTGGTCTTCGATGGCGACTATCTACCGAGTAAGTCACACACCGAGAAGGAGCGGGCGGCGCGGCGGAAGGAGAGTAAGAGAATCGGATTGGAGATGTTGAGAATGGGTCGGCCTTCGCAGGCCCAACTGGAGCTGCAGAAGGCCGTGGACGTGACCCCGGAAATGGCACGCGAGATCATCGAGGAGCTCAAGGATCTGGGCGTGACGTACGTCGTCGCGCCATACGAAGCCGACAGCCAGCTTGCATACCTCGAAAAACAGGGCTTGATCAATGGTGTCATCAGCGAAGACTCCGATCTCCTGGTCTTTGGCGTAAAATGCCTCCTCACAAAGCTTGACCAGTACGGAGAATGCGTCATGGTCAACCGCGCCGACTTCACTTCTGTTCGCGACATCAGCCTGGTGGGTTGGTCTGACAAGGAGTTTCGCATGATGACCATGCTCAGTGGCTGCGACTACTTGGCGGGCATTGACAAGATAGGCTTGAAGACCGCCTATCGCCTGGTTCGCAAGCACAAGTCTGTGGAGCGGATTATTCGGACTGTTCAGTTTGATGGCAAGATGAGAGTGCCCAAAGACTACCTGGAGCAATTTTACCGAGCGGAGAGGACGTTCCTGCACCAGTGGGTCTTCTGCCCAGAAGCCAACTGCCTCGTCAATCTCAATCCGCTGCCTACAGGTCTGACTGCAGAGTCCATGCCATACATCGGCAACTATGTCGTTCCCGACGAAGCTGCAGGCGTGGCTTGCGGTGATCTTGATCCCAACACCAAGAAGCCGATCGTTCTACCCAACAGACACAACCGACTCTATCAGCCGGGGCCACGACGCACGTTCTCAGCTCCTACTGAGAAGCACGGCGGCAGACCCATCGACGAATTCTTCAAAGCACGCCGCGTGCCTTTGGCTAACCTCGATCCCAACTCTCTCTCGCTCACCCCCAGCCAGCAACGGTTGCTGGATGAACAAGGCCCGGCTTCGTGGGCTCCTGCGCCAGTCTCTCGTGTACCACCGCCGCGGTTTTTCGGTGCGTTGCGCCCTGCCAATGTGCCACCACCCTCTTCGGCACCACAAGCGTCGCGCCGCACTGTCACCGATCCTTTCCCCACCAATCGAGCCTCACCGAAGAGACAGCGCCTATGTTCTGACTCTGGTATCGCTGCTGCCATGAAAGGTGGCCAAGGCGTCGAGTCGGCCACGAGCAAGTTCTTCGCCAAAGCTGCTGCACAACCTAGTCCGTCAGTGCGTCGCAAGTCCAGGCGAGTGACTGAAGAATTCGACTTGTGGTCTGACGACTCTGTCGCCGAGGCTCTCGCAGCAGCTACGCAAGACCCGCAGTCCGTAGAGAAAGCCGACGTCAAAGAGGATGCTGCCACTACCGAGCAAACCGACGCGCCCCCATTGTCATCGCCTCGGAAGAGGAAGAAGATGCAAGTGTTCGTAGATTGCGAGGAGACTACGCCATCGCAGTCGCCGGTGGACAGTAGCGTCGCGAGTGTGCAGTCACAGCTGTCTTTCAGCACAGCAGCGACCTCCTTCAGCAGCACTTCACAAGAACACAGCGTTTTCAGCAAGGCCGTTCGTCTCAATTTTGAGTCCATGCGTTACAGCCAGAGTACATCGACAGGAGAAAAGACGCTTGCACGTACGGCTTCTGCCCCGATCCTCGCACGCACACCAGCCAAGCAGCCTCCCACTCTAATCCTCGATACCAAGATTGAAGAGAGTCCAGGAGATATTGACGACAGCGGGATCGTGCTCGAGTCGCCGCCAGGATTACCAGCTGCTGAGTTCCGCTCTGATGTGGTTGAAACTGACCAGGACGTCATCAACGATGACCAGTGGCTCGCTATACAGAAGGAGCCTGCTGCATTTGGTCATGCATTGTCGGGACTGCAGGTGCAGGGTAGCGAAGACCTGCTCGTGCCACAGAGCCCGAGCGAAGCTTCTGATGAAGGCAAAAAGAAGCCAGCTCTCAATCTGAGTCGGTTCGCGTTTGCAGGTCTAGATTGAGAAGTTTTATTCGAAGATGACGAGTGATCGAAAAACTACCTGCTTGCTACCCAGCGGCACAGCGGTATGCAGATATAGTGCAGTGCAGTGCAGAGGTGTAAATGTGCAGGGAGAGAGCATGCATGATACCCGGTTGGAGACCAAGCGATTACTGCCATGACTACCACGGATTACATTTTTGTGGAGCGTTCAGCGTTAGACAGGCATGATACGGAAAACTATGGTGTACAGAACTCTGGAGTGACTCCTCTCCTGTCTCTGTTTTGCATCATGTATTCTAGTGAACCTGTTGTGTCCTTTTGCTCAGGGCTACCCGATGTGGATAACACCAGAGTGATGCCTCTAGCCATTGTGCATGTCCTCCTTTCTTTGAGACAGATGGGCTTGTCTCTGACAGCTTGGGTTCTGCCGTAACCTGTCTGAGTCATGACTAGGTACGTCCAAATGATGTGTTCAGTAGGAATTTGCCGTCACGCCATTGCTCCCTTTGGATTCTACGCAAGACTTTTGGCACTAAGGCCATGCTCCAAGTCTTGGAGTCTTCGACCACAGTCTTCGACATTGCGTGTCAAGTCTTGCACATCCGCTACTAGTGCTTTTATTTCTTATTGGCCAATCGTCAGCTCCGTGCTCTCTTGGGTCGATCCTTGGAAGGATGAGCTGAGCGACCTGGAATTTATCGACTTCCTCGCGATCCCTTCTTCGGGCTTGGGCAATTTGCATGCATTGGCCGACGAGTACCATTGCGAAGAATGCGATGGCCAAGGCGCAGACAGCAAGCACAGTGATCCAAGCGAGGGTGCTGTGAGGCGGGGCCAGATTGAATGGCTGGCCTTCGGTTCGTGCTTTGTGATCGCGTTAGTTGGGAGCTGGTGTTTTCGGCGATGGTAACACATTGTCTTGCGGGATATCACCTTCATCGCCATGTTTGTAGCGTTGCTGAAGCAGGTTGGCTGTGGCTGTAGGATGCAATTATAAAAGAGAAGGTCAATCGCGGAAAGTTGAAAGGGTTTGTAGCTCGACTATATGGAACCGTGGAGCAAAGAGACTTTGGCTATACGTGTACAGACCCAGCAGTGGCGCTCGCAGCACAACCTGAAAGTGGTCTTTCACCATATACTGTCTGTGAAGACATCGTTTGATCGGCGCGTAGAGAATGCGTTGCATCGTGGGGACGAGCAGCTTGATGCAAGCCTGCAATGCAGTCTGGCCATGTCCGTATTGTGCCTTGTGTGGAGGTCTGCAACTTCTGGTGGCGATTTTGCCAGAGCGTGTTCTTGTCCGGCGCATGGCCTCACCTCAGGGCAACTCATCTACTTCTGATTTGTACCGTCAAATATATTTGCTCCCGCTCCACACAATAAGAAGCGGCAGAGGTAAGCCAACGGGTTGTGTCCATCCATCTATCCTTCCTTTCCCCTCTATTCAACCAGTGGTTTGGTCGGTACAGTGAATAGGAAGGAGTTCAGTTTATGTGAAGAAGAGAAAGGAAAGCAGCGCGTAGGAAAAATCGGAGTTCAAGTCGAGTCCGCGGCCACGTGCCTTTCTTGGCAACAGTGGGGAAAATGGGGCAGCAGCGGCTCACGGACGGGCCTATCACAAGTTACGTATTCACCACAAAGCAACTCACCTGTGACTCGATCCTCGTTCACTATTTGACCTCCTCCTACTCCTCTAGCCTGTACCACAGCAGCCGGCCGGTGGGATTTGCCTCGAGACAGATTTCTGGAACCCCCCTCAAACGTCCCTTAACGCACGACAACAATACCCCACCTACCCCTCGAACACTTTTCGAACACCCCGCCGACCAATAGACAAAATGTCTTCGAGAGGCGCCACGAGAGGCCGTGCTGGCAAGTTCGGCAAGGCAAAGCGAGGAGGTGAGAATACAGCGCAGCGCGATCTCGAAAAGCAGCACTGACACCCCTACAGGAGGACGTCACTTTAGCAAGAACCTCGCTCCCCTCGATGCAGAAGGCGCCGAAAGCTCCATGTGGGCGGAGCCCGTCAAGGAAGAAGACGGCGATTCTTCAGACGAGGAAGACTCCTCAGAGGAGGAGTCAAGCGAGGACGAAGACGGAACATCAACCCAGCAAAAGGAGATGACACGTGAGGAGCGACGAGCCGCAGCAAAGGCAAAGAAGGAGGCTGCAATCAAGAAGAAGCAGGGATTTGTTGAGGCCGGCGATCTTCCACCGAGTGACAGCGACGAGGAAGACGACGATATGCCCGCGAACCCGAACCACAGCGCATCCGCTCGAAAGCAAGCGGACACAGCCCCAGCGAGCGCAGAAGACGCAGAGAAGCAGGCTGCAAAGGCAAAGAAGACAGGCGATCTTTCACAACTGTCGAGACGCGAGAGAGAAGCGCTGCAGGCTCAGCAGGCGAAGGAGAGATATCAAAAGCTGCATGCAGAGGGCAAGACGGAAGAAGCCCGCGCAGATCTGGAGCGACTGAAGTTGGTGCGAGAGCAGAGAGCCGAGGCCGCTGCGCGTAAGGAGGCTGAGAAGCAAGAGCGTGAGCTGATTGACAAGGAGAAGAAGGAGCAAATGGCGAGACTCGAGCGTCAACAGGCTCAGAAGGCCGCACGCGGTGGACGTGGCGGCAAGAAAGGCGGAAAGGCTTGAGGTTTTCTCGAAGAATCTTGTCGTGCTGCAAGCGGAACTTGATGATAAGCGTCTTTGCATAGTGCAGCGATCGCGTGACGATAGACGCATGGCATGGCAACGGCCGGCTCACGAATTGAAGAAACTTGTGCATTCAAGAAGTCCGCAGGCGCTCTTCAAGCAGACATCTCTACGCTAACCTTCTCACAGTTGTCATCATCATGGCGTGCTGAAGAACCCCTTAACTTCGGGATGCGAGCGCCTTCGCCCAACCACATAGGCGGATAGAGGATCCGATTATACGACCGACTGCAAGAGGCAACTCATAACGGAACCAAGTCCATGGCTCAGGAGACGTACCGCAGGAACATCAACCATGCCTTCCCTGCAGCCACTTCTTCTCGATTTCCCCCTTCGTCGTCAACTTCTCCCCCATGAACACCTCGACAGCTTCAACCACAAGCCCCACGCATTCCCTAGGCAAACTCAAAAATGGCGAATGCGAACTCCTCAATTCTCTATGCACGACCTTGCCTCTCATCATCGCCCTCGCCATCCCTACCTGCACTCTCTGCGCCCAAACTGGCAGTCCCATATCCTCGACAGTCCTCAAATACCAAACCTGGTCCAAGTCCCGCCAACCGGCATAAGCGATTTCTCCGCCTTCGAAAAGAGCCTTCAAGCTTTGGCACCCGAGTTGCGAAACCCAGTACTCTGCGTCAGACGCTTCGAGGTCGTGGTAGAAACGTTCGAGGGGAGCTTGCGCGAGGTCTGCGAAGCTGGTGGCTCTGTTTATGCGCCAGGATGGCGGAGGCTGATTGAAGAACGGGGCCATGAAGGTGAGGCCTGTGAGTATGAAACCTGAGGCGATGAGGATGAGGCCGATGACGAGGGATCTTTCGGGTTGTCCTTTTGGCGACGAATTTGGTGCTTTGGTCAGGCCTTTTATTGCACTGTTCCCTACCATGCCGTCGAAGGAGTGGGCGATGACTAACACGTTGCGATGCTGATTTAGGGAGTGTTGGATGAGTGTTCGTGCGGCCTCTACATCGCCTTTGAACTCTGATTCTGGGATGCCTGGGCAGATGGCAGCGTAAGTGCCTTGCAAGTTAGATCATAGTCTGCTTGGAGTGGGTAGGTGAATCGTTCGAAGCATTTGCCTTGATGCCAGGACCCTGCGATGAAGATGAGAGTTGGGACGGAGGACATGGTTGGTCGTTCTTGGTAAATCCTCTGACTACAGTTCGTTATGAGATGATATGGGTTCTGAATTCATCAGACAAGTGCGGGGAAACCAGTGCCGGAGTTCTGTTCGTCCTACCGAGCACTGATCCTTTGGTTGATACCGGAAGTACGAGAGGGTAGCCCTTGCCTTTGGCCAAGAATTGTGCGAGGCAGAAATTCAGGCATACACTTCTTTGCCTTCCGCCAATCTTAACCCTTCTCCCACGTCCGTCACCGTGCATCAAACTCCCATCGTGTCCATCATTGGTACATGCGTATCCGAGAACCAGAACCGCTCTGGTTAGTCACTTCAAGGCTCGACGTTATCGCCCGGAGGATTGAGGGCAGGATTGCCAATGTCTACCAAGACCACAGTATATATACAACGCTTCAAGCCATGTATCTCGCTTCTTTCGTGCCCTCCCCGATGAACGAACACCAGACCGGTGAGCGACCTCGCTTAGTACCGAGGGACCGACCAAGCTCACCTCGCCATGGTTGGACGACCATTGAACAGAGTGGACACCTGTGCGCCAAGTTAGGCGTCGACGGAACTCTATTTCCTGCATCTGCTCGCCGACGGCACAGCACAAGATGTTCTTCTCTTCATTGACGAGAATCGTGTATTCTCGAGAGCGGACGCCAGTATCCTGACAAGCGGCGTTGCATGCGATTGGCAGATTGGCAATAAGAGAGCATAGTTTGTCCTGGCAACTATTGTCCGCTGCTCAGAAGAGTAGACAACGAACTATCCTAAATCCGGAGATTTATTGGAGATTGAAATTTGCCAGGTAAGTCAGGTCATAAAGCGGGACCGCGGTGTGTAAATGTACTCAAGTGGAGGAAATCAGGACGCTGACCATGCCGAAGTTCACCGGTGGCCAGCTCGTGATAGCGGAGGAATACCAGCGTATTCCAAGGTGTTTGAACTCGGACAACGAGAATCAGAAGACGACGGGGTGAAGGTTTGGATCACTTGCCTTACCGGGACACTACCTTGTCAACTTCGAGGCACAGAATGTCCTCAGAATTCTCTGCGCCCTCGTCGAGTGCAACACCTGCTTCCGAGCAGAGTGGCATTTCCGGATCTGTCTCGTCCGCGACTACAGCACATTCTGCTGGGGTTCCACCACCAGGCCAGAGTGTGGCACAATACCTAGAATCGATATGTGTCAGTGGAGCCCTGGCGATCAACGACCGCGATTTCGACTATGAGAACAACGATCTCTACAAATGTGTTGCTCCGAGCTTCAGAGCTCATTTCGAGAACTTCCCTCATCCTTTAACACTTCTGGAGCATAGCAGTATACTTCGGCAAACGATTCAAGCCTTCCCAGCGTACCATGTGGAGGTCAAAAACGTCAATTCTGAGGTCAAGCAGGAGAAAGGAGAGGCAACTGTATACATGGAATCAGAAATTACAGGTGCACCGGAAGGAGTGAAGACGTTCCTCATCAATGAATTCAAGTTCAGGAAAGTCGATGGTTGCTGGAGGTGCTTTGTCCATCATGGAATGAAAGGCATTGGCGATCACAGTCCAATGTTGAACCAATTTTAAAGTGAAAGTACAAGCTGGCGCAGCCAAAAGAAGCGACATCGGTCAGGAAATAGTGCAGCGGACCATCGCGTCTTCCAAAGACTTCAAGACATAGGAATCAGTCCATTGCGTTGTGCCCTCAGTGCCATATTTGGCTGGCAACGCAAAGCGGTAGGCAGCAGCACCAATGGGTCAACATTCACTTGCGCTTCACGTGCTTGTCTGTCTTCACATGTTGTTCACCTTCCAACAATTCGCCTTCTGGACCCCTTCAGCTGCGTGCGAAGCACAAAAGGGCTTCCACTGTTCCCCCTCAACTCGAACACCGACACACACTAACAAACACAAACGTTTCGACCGCACTTCCTCTCTAGCACTAATTCCACTCGGGCACTCAAACAACCACATCCATCAACCAGCAACATGGGTCTCGTCCAGATCGCACTCGTCGCACTCAGCGCCATCGGCGCAGTCACTGCACGTGTTGCTCAGCCAGTCGCCGTAGCCGACAACACCCTCAGCGCTGACTACAACAACACCTTTACGGCTGAGCTCGTGAAGCGCGACCCACTCGTTCCAAACACCGCTACCTGCAAGATCTACAAGATTGACAACTCCCGCTTCTACACCCTCAACATCGGCGTCCCACCACCGGCCGACCCCGAGTGCCACGACCTGCTTCGCGAGATGATCGTCTACGTCCTCATCAATGCCGGCTCGGGCTTCGCCTGCGCTCGCACCGAGGGCGACCAGACCACTCTGCAGTTCGAGACTCCTGACGTCCTCGACAATGAGCGCAAGGACGATCTCAACAACGAGCAGCTCGTCAACGCTCTCCAGCACGTCTTTCCCACCGTGCCGTTCTGGCACGAGGGCATCTGCCATACTGGCGAGTACCCGCGTCCCAACTACGTAAGTTGATGAATGCAGACTGTTTTCAATTGTGTTGCACCGAGCTGACATATATCTAGTGGACCGGCGACCCAAAGAACGCCAAGCGCGCGCTCGAGCACGGAATGGAGGCCTACGAAGAGCAGCTCTTCACCGATTCGGTATTGGCTTGAGTGCATCCTACACTACCTCCGAGTCTGCTCAGGTGATGCAAAAGGCATTTGGCGCTAAGGTCTGCGGCTTTGGATGTCGAGGTGCTTCAAGTCAAATGAGCGAGGGCGTACTTTTTTTCCTGCGATGCTTGCAAGTGCATCTCGCACTGCTAGGGCGCGCTGAGAAATGATGCGAGTCTACTGAACCGAAAGAGGTGAAGTCCTGTATGTCAGCGAGTGGCTTCACAGCCGCGGCGGTACTCGGGCACTCTTTCCAGGCCAAAAATGGGGCAGCAAACATTCGTAGCGCTAGCCTGATGAATGAAACGAATGCAACGAGAGCTCTACACTGAACAAGATCCTGATACTTGCTTGAAGTTCGGTTCCGCTGATGCTATTGCATGCGAACTCCTTTGGGCAGGTGGATGTGCACATGTATGTCCCCACTAGAAGCTGATGACTCCCTACCGCAGGCTACGCTGGACTGCGCAGCAATGCGATTTCAGACAGTGATCGGAGCTTGATGTTTCTCAATTTCGCCCAGTCAATCAAAAGCCGATACCATGGAAGACTGCGTATCAGAAAACAAGAGTACTGACAGCCATTCAGCGGAAACCCCTCCAATCTCCGAACTACTCCATTGTGGCCTAATATCAACATTCTTGTTAAATTCTTCCTCTAACCAAAGGATCACACAAACTCAATCGCTCGCTCATCACTGCAATCGTAAGAGTACCCATGATCAAGCATTTGAAATACACCGACCAGTACATAACCATCAGCCCCTCCTGATCCGTCATCAATAGTCCCGAAAGTACAGTACCGGATTCAGCATACGGGTACGACGTCTCAGTTGAATAGGGGCAAATGAACGCTACAGGAGCCTCTGATGGAGCACTGTGAAATTGTTCCTCATATACTATAAAACGTCTACGTAGAAGGGTTCGTATGTGCTTGCCATGCCCCATTCCCAGCGTGCCTTTCGTCGCTCAAAAGCCCTTCGTGAAGCTCAACTCATCCGTTCGTGCCTGTCCCTGGCCAACGCCATGAGATCTTCCACACCTTCTCATCGCCTCACCTCACTCACCCCTCCGTCCCCACCAACCCCACCCACCAGCACTGCCTCCTCTGTCTTCGCTCTGCCCGTAAGCCCCATAAGCTCCAGGTCCTCCATAGACCGTAGTCTGAGGCCCATACGGTAACGGAGCACCCCAAGTCCTCGTCGAGGTCGACGTCAGAAACCCAGAAGAAGGCATCGACGAAGCACTCTCCGAAGGAGTGATGGGCGAGACTTCCGTGCTGCCATCATCAGAAGACGAAGAGGAGGAGATACCAGTACCGTATGGAATAGAGAATGAGGTAGAAGTGGAAGGAGAAGACGTGGTCTCAGTAGCCTCAGTCGGCGAGACTTCGACGCCTCCAGAAGTAGAACTGCTACTGCTGCTGGGAAATCCACTCCATGGCAAAGTAGTATTGAATCCTCCATACGAAGATGGAATGGCTGGAGATCCAGTTGGCCAGAAGCCGCTTGAGGCTGTGGGGCCAGCTAAGGCACTGCTAGACAAAGTTCCGGTGCCATAGTATGGGCTTGACGACGATGCACCGACTGGCGAGCCCTCTGTAGAGCCACCAGTAGGTGCGGTGCCAATTGGAACTGGAGAGATGTAGATCGTCGTCTCAAGCGTGACAGTAGTAGTGGATCGTGAAGTGAAAGTCGAAGTAGGACTGACGACGCCAGTACCAGTTGGGCCAGCAATGTTGGTTGAAGAGGAGTTGCCGTACCAGAAGCTGGAGGTGGAGCTTGCAGTGACAGGGCTACCTTCGGTCGAGCTGACGGAGGTGCCGATTGGGAAAGGCCAGACGATGGACTCGGTGAAGTAGCGTGTGCTTGTAGATGTGGTGAGTGGTCCGGCAGTGCGGGAAAGGCTTGAGAATGAAGGAGTGAAACCAGGAATGGAAGAGCTGTTGGAAGCACCGATCGGTGAGACTTCTGTGGCACCCGCAGACTCAGAAGAACTGGTCGTGGTGGTAGAAGAGGACACGGCACTGCCAAGCATGCCAGATGAGGAGCCGTAGGGCACAGGAGGACCATATCCAGGAGGAGGATACCCATAAGGACGTGGAGGTGCTTGACGCTCGGTGCCTGCTGGACCAGCTGCGACGGGATGTCATTCAAATCACGAGCATCCAGGATCGGCATCGCTCACCTCGAGCTGGACTGCACATCACAGCAATCACCATGGCATACATGGCTAGCAGAGCTCTGAAGCCATTCATCCTGACTGATGCTCAGGCCTGCAACCAAATAATAATTCGGTGAAGAAGAATCGAACCCCAGAAAACGACAGACTACTGCTCAAAATTGTAAAGTCAAGCGAAAGAGGTGAGCAAGCCTGTAGCGCAACGCTAAATCTCAACAACGAAAGCAAGCATCTTATACCTTGCCTGACCTCCCACGGAACTTCGTAATTCAAAGACAGACCTAGACTCCTCCACTCTCGCTTCTGACAGATAGATTCCGCCCTGCAGCTTCAGATGCTTGCGTCTGTGCAACACGGAATCATCGCAAGAGAAACAGGCGCACAAGAAACAGTAGGATAGGGAGCACAAGCGGTTCGTCTCCGATCAGACCAGTCATCCGTGGAGTCTCGTCGAGCAAGTCCTGCGTTGGGAGAGCCTGAGCATCACGAAAGGGATATTCAGAATCAAAAAGAAAACAAGGAATGATTGGGACTTCAGCTCGCGGGCCGTCGGCAAGGCACAGGCACAGACCCACTTGTATTGCCTGGAAAAAAGGTAAGTGAAGTTTCATATTGCCACTGCGGTGGTAATCCGACGGCAACACGCCGGCAGCGTTTGTCGGCTTTGATTCAGCGTATCTTTCTGTTTGGTTCTCGTACTACCTCTAGCAGACGTCCTGCACGATGCCGCTATAGCTCATATGTGCTTACAGTTTCAGAATGAAGTGCTTGTTCTCGAGACAATGCTCTCTCCACTCCAGTCTTGAAATGGGATGAGAGAGGGCGCAACTGGTTCGCTCTGCCGCAAAGCTGAAGTGGTGCCGCTCCCAGCAACCAGGGTCGTTCCGATGGGCTGTTGCTTAGTGGGGCTTGTGTAACAATGCTGCGTATCTGTCACTTTCTGTCCGGTTTGCTTGATACACTGGCGAGCGGACAGCGTATGCAGCCAGGCTTCTGAGCTGATTGTGTAGCTTAATCAGGAGAAAACTTTGAATCAAGAAAGTGTCCTCCAGCTAGGTGTATCCAACTGTTTGACGCGTGTTATCAAAGCGGCGCCCAGTCTCTTCATGGGAATGAAACGCCCACAACGCGTCAGATCCCATACCGTGGCTGCCACACTTCCTCACGTCCTCCCATGTTCATTCGAGGCACAAAGGAAAAATTCGGGCACAAAGCGCGGCCTAATGCAGGTCCCGTTCAGCGCGGGACGGAAGCCGAGACTACTTGCTGTCGTGACACCAACAGAACGCAAACGCGTCGGCGATCATCAAGTCAAGCTTACCCATCGAGCTTGTCTATCGGAGACTCGTCCAGCTGCAGGTTGCTACGCGTCGTTACAGCCGTTAGCGGGAAGGCAGCATGCGTCGTGATATAATGTGTCAATTGAAATCATCCTGCTTCGACAGCGCCAAATGCGCAGGCAAGTAAGGAGTGCGGCGTGTAGCACACCCATAAACGTATCCCATGTGACGGTTTCCTTGCACCAGTGTCCGAGTCATTCGTATTCAGAACTGAAAGCCATTTCAGGTAGTCGCATTTTCATCAGCAAAGGGACTTCTCGAATCGCTTCTTTGTGGTATGTGATGTGGCACCTCAACCGGCTTCAAGGAATCGGCTGTCACCTTCCGTCCATATTTGGATTTTGGTGGCGCAGGAGGCATCTTGGGTCTTCTTTGTGGTCGCGGTTCAATCATGGCAGCTTGCGTGGATTCGGCTCCTTCATTCGTTGTCACCTCCGACAACTTCTGTTGCTGACCATCTTTGACCATGGCGCCCTGTGTGGTAGCACCTCCATTTGCGGAAACTTTGCTGGTCTTGCGCATGCGACGCGGTGCTGGCACAGTCGGTTTGGCCTTGATGACCTTCGCACTGACGTCCGACACAGAAACGCTCAGAGAGCTCTCACCTGCTTCATTCAGACTCATGCCAAGCAGCTTCTTCGCCACAACTTCGTCGCCGCCGTTACTTGATACCGAGCTCTTTGACTGATGTGTCGCTTCTACTTCGGTCAGCTTATCTTCTTCCGCCTCTCCTATCTCGTCGCCTTCTCCGCGTATCCAATCTATTTGCTTGATCCTGATCACGAGCCTGATGACAGTTTCGTCCACGGGCGCGAAATGTGCGCCTGTCCGGTTGATTAGAAGATGAAGCAGTCGCCTGACTGCTTCTCGCTTGTAATTCTGTCCTTCATGAGAGAGTTGGGTATTCTTGAGCAAAGGGCAAAGGACTCGCAGATACGTATGGCGGAGGGCGCGCTGGCCATCTCGATCCGGCGCCAGATCTGAATCATGGCTCTCATCCAAATCCAGCAAGTTGCGGATGATGACATCGACAAGAACGTTCAAGTCGTTGGTGTAAAAGTATTCGTACGTACCCGGCGTAGTGAAGAGCAGGTAGAGCAGCTTCAAAATCAACAACTGCGGACCCAATTCCGTCTCCCGATTGAGCAGCAAAATCAAGTTCTCTCCAAAAGTGCGATAGGAAGGTCCATGCAAGCTCAGAAGCTTCAAAATGCGATTCGTCATGCCATGTTCCGTCGAGCCTGGGGAAGGTGGCGCGTTCGCGAGACACATGTACTGCTCGTTGAGGACCAGCAACACCCGTATGATGGGATAATGGTATGGATCCTCTGCATCAGACGACAGCTCTTCAACAAGTTGGAAGAGGTACAAGATGAAGCCATCATCGACGGCCTTGAGATCTGCGCGTGAAAGCTTCTGTATCCTACTCATTTCAAAGAGCAATTCCAGGAGCAATCGATGCAGTCCCACGTCCTCGTCCCGCTTGTCTCTTACCAGCTCAATCAAGCGTTGAAATGTGCCCTCTGCCTGCATCAGCTCGAATGTCGACTCTGTCGCCCTGCCATCGAACAGCAAAATGGCCGCCACGAGGTGTAGTGTCTCCGTCTCATCTTCCTGCAGCAGAGAGTACAAAATCTGTCGGCGGACGTAGTCTTCATTCTTCTTGAACAGCTCTGCGTCAAATAGCTTCCAGCAACATCGCGCGATGTGGTACTCAGTGGGCAAGTACTCGGCTCTATACTGGCTGGTGAATTCGAGGTACTGTCTCAATGCATCGTCGATTTGCTCGTGGTCTTCGGAGAAAGAGCTTGCGAGGGACGTGGTGGGCGAGTCTGGGAGGCCGGTCTGCGCAACGATGGAAGACGATGGAGATACGACGAGGTCGGGCGAGAGGATGTCGTCGAGTTCTGCTCACGGTGTTAGCTGGAGCGTCGCTCGGCCGACAGTCCATTGTTGCACACACCGGCCCAGAATTGCGCCTCGTTCTCGACTCGGTGCGTCGGCGAGTCACTTTCGTCGCCCATGCTTCCAACTTCGCCGGTAGGACATTGCTGGAGCGCGGCCGTCTAACTTAGCAATGATGCATTCCCGACCTCGCCTCGTCTCGTGTTGTTTCAGCAGCAGTGACGATGCCGGCGACATGAAGCTTGGAAGGCAGCGGGGAGTGGAGAGGCTCTTCCGCTCTTATTTTTAGCCGGACCGGACACTACATGGCATGTGACGCCATGGCGAGACACGTCAACTCATTATACACATACACGATACGGAGACGAGGACAATGCATACCATAACGCGTCTTCGGCACATCTGTTTACTACCCTCCAGCACTTTCTGGCCCTCGCAGGTCCTCCACCCACCCCATCCTCCCTCTCCTCTCGTCCCCCAATCTCGCCAGCTCCAAGATCAATCTGTACAGATACGCCAACCGGTCCTCCCTCCTCAAGACCTTCCTCGACCACTTCGCTCCCGCCGTCGCGATCTCCTCCGCATTCTCATCATGTCCTGCTACACTTCTCCCCGTTTCCTTTCCATCAATTTCAGCTTCAATCTTCTCCGCGTCATACCCCGCGAAATATTCCAATATCCCATACAAATCCTCAAAACCGTTATCCATGGGCACAAAGTGCTTCCACGGAACTAATCTCCCATCATGCCACTGATCGTAAACTGTCGCTTTGATCGGAAGACTATTACTCTGCAAGAAACCAAGAAATCTCCCACTATACGAATGCCCGTCGACGTCCGGCAAGAATTTGTGCTGGAATTGATCGGAGCTTGGAATGCTCTCAAGGACCGAGTACCAAGGATCCATGTACCAACAGCTTTGCGTCAGGAAATGATTCTCTCCGAAGCACTGCATGTGATTGAAACCTGATCCAACTTTGAGTGTCAAAGTACCCAGCCAGGTTTCGATGGCGGAGGCGGCCTCCGGTGATGAAGTGACCGCTAATCGATATGTCCCGCCGCTCAAGAGAGGTAAGGGAAAGTTGTGTGGGAGGGGAGGTGTTCCGCCTGGAACTTGTTCAGAAACTTTTCCGCCTGTCTCGCGATGTCGAAAATGCTCTGCTACGAGAGTTCCGTTGAGCATCGCCACCAGCCGATGTCGATGGAATCGAGTCCAATTGTCTGCCGTGTGGTCGCCTCCACTCGCCATCCCGCGCCAGATGATAGTAGCATCTTTCTCCGACCACGGTTTGGCGAGATGTGGGTCGTAGATGTAATTGTCCGTTGAAGACTCAAATTCAATTGCCGGCGGGAGCAGGATATCGGCGTTGACATCGCTAATCTTGCAGCCCGAAAGTAGCGGCACAAGTTCTTCAATCATGTGTCGCGTATTTTCGTGTCCAACGGGCTCTTCGATGCTGTATGCTTTCAGCCCGACGTATGATCCGTGAACCTCGCGGAGGGCGGGATTCAGACACGCCGACTTGGATGCTGCCCAGTCCCGAACAAAGCCCTGCTCCATGTGCTTCCCATCGGACAACTGCGACCAATATTCCTCCGCCGATGTGTTGTAAGCCGAAGCCGTGGTTGCATGGCTACCTGGAGTGTCGGGCGGACAGATATCTCGAATGACATCCCATATTGGTTCCGTCGCAGGCCGGTTCGACCACTCAAACAGAACGTTCTCTGTCGACGCATTCCTCAGCTCCTCGTTAAAGTCCTCAAGCTGCTCGTACTCAGAGAATATCTCTTCCAGCGGCGTCTCAAAATCCTTCCTGCGCTCCTCTTCCGCCTTCGCCTTCGCCTCATGCAAAATCTCATACCTCGCGAAGACCTTTGGCTCATCATCCATATTGACTGCCAAATCCACATCTGGCAGATCCTCCATCGGCAAAGCTTCAATGGCAGCTTGCCACAGCCCAGTCCAATTCGCAAAATTCCAAGGGCCGATCTGTCGCTGCAGAACCGAACCATTCCGAATACTCAGCGTCCTATGCCACTGTTGAGGAAACGTCCGCATTTTCTCCGGAGAGACCGACCAAAAAGGCGCGAGATCACGATACATCGGGTCGAAAAAGTCCTCAACCATATAGACTTTGTTCTTCTCGCACCACGAGATATACTTGTCCCATCCCGGAGGCGGATGCCGGCCGCGAGAAGTCCTATACGCTGCTGCGGCGGTGTTGAGGCCTACTGTCCATTTCCCCAACAGCGCTTCGAAATGCTTGTCGGCGGCATGCATCAAGTCTTTGATAGGATGTGTGGTCCCTACTGTCGCATGCGAAACGCCATCCTGGATGCGAAGACCTCCTGGAGCGACGCGCCTGCCGTGCCATAGCATCAACAGCGTGAGCACAACAACAATCGCGGAGCCAGCGGCCAGGATTCGGACTTGGCGACTGAATGAAGACAACATATTGGGGCCTGATACGAGACTGACTCCTCTCTTCCGGGCCAGAGAACTCCAGGTCGCGATTTACGCCAGAAGCTCGCAAAATGTCTACCTCCAGCGCCTCCCTCGCGCGGCCAGTAAATCGCCTGTCCCAGAGCAGCCGATAGCTCTACCAGGCAGATTATCCACGCCCTCGGCGCAGCTCCGTGATCACGACTCCTTTCCACAAATCTTCACGTTCATGCCTCTCACGCCATGGAGAGAAGATGTAGCAGCAGCCGCAGGACCTTCGCCCTTCTCGGCAACTTCTACCAAACGAATGGACAAGCACACAGCCGGGCGGCATGTCGCCCGTCTTCTCCCAGCCGCGGCATCTCGCTCGCTTGCTGTGACCAATAACCTCACTCATAATCAGAGCCAGCTCGATGCACCAGTATTCCGTGGCGTCACTTAGTGTCTTGGCGCATCGCCCCAACTTTGGCGTAACATCTGCGACGGCTTCGATCTGTCTGTGACAATTTTAACGCCTTTTGTGAGATAAGCATCTCGCTGGACCTAGTAATAAGACTGACCAATATTTGGATTTTCTGGCCTCGCTAACGGCCACGCCACTCGAATCTGCACTGGCATGCCGCATGTCGTTATAGTCCCTACCAACACGCCTCCACGATTTGGCACGAAAGTACGTGGTTCTCGAGGCAACCCCTCTCTTGGACCATGTTTTACAGCAAGAAAGAAGTTCAAAGAACCACTGAATGAAGCCCGGGTCCTTCGCCAAGACCGGAGCGAACTCTCGTTCAGAATACGAAGGTTAAGCTGGTGGAACGAGGATCGAGAGCATAGCATATCGAAGAAACGACGAAGCTTGTATCGTCTTTGTCTGTCATCATCATGCAATATCGTGACCACATTTCTCGCTCGCTAAGGGGTATCATACAGCCAATGATAGTCTACTGTACAGTGCAGACATGCAAGCATGCAATGCGATCAATTCCGTTCGAATGTCTTAAACAAATTCCCCTTCCTCGTCTGATTCGAGCGCCATTGCCTGGACAACCTCCAGGGCCCCATCCCCAAAAGCGAAGAATTCGTGGATGGGAGGAAGCCGAAAAGTATCGTGATCGCCCGAACCATCGTATCCATACCGGAATACGTACGACTCAGGTGATGCTGTAATCTACGACGAAAAGCAGTGTCAGCAGGAACGAAACTCTACCACGAATATTTTCTGTTCACTTCTCGCTCGTCGTCCCATACCCCATTGCTCTCTTTCGCTTCTGGAGGGCCAGCACCATCTGGGCGGACCATCATGTCTCGTGGGTTCATTGTGCCATCAGGTTCGCCCCCGTCATGCATCTGAATATCAATATCAGGGACTCCCTGAGGGTCTGGCTCCGGCACAGCTTCCGGAACTCGGCAGACAGGCTGTACGATCTCAGTCTTGTGATCGTCCTTGACGTACACGGCAAAAGTCGGAGTGCCATGGTTCCAGGTATTCGCTTCAAGGATCTCGCTGACATTTTTGAACTCATCCACACGTTCATCGTTGTACATCCGCCAGACGTCATTCCCGAAGTCGTGTATATAGATCCAGTAATGCCCGTGTCCGTAGCTGCCGCGATGGAAGAAGACAGCAGCAAGACGATATTTGACCTCCTTGAACTCGCTGAATTGGTCTTTGAGACGTGGCTCGATGTTGGCGATCTGCTTTTCCAATTCCACAAGTCGTGCCAGTTGTCCTTGGGTCTCGGACATGACAGCTATTGGCAATCCTTGCGGAACATCGACGCCGTTCATTCCAAGCGACTCAAGTTCGGCGTTGACGTTGGGCATCTCATGAAGGTATTCACCCACCTCGTTCATTACGAGAGGTCCGTTGACGTCGTTCGGCTTGTTGACAACGTGCGGAGCCTCATCAATGGCCTTTCTCTCTTTTCTGAGCGCATGCAGCTTTTGACGCCAGGCCCAGCAAGCCTTGCGCTTTGGTAGTACATCGGGGTGCGAAGTGTCAATGTAACGATCGAGGTACAGCTCATCTTCGAGCTTTACACATGCCTCAGATTTGAAGGCTCCTCGTTCCTTGTTGTAATCGATACGAGTGATGTTGATCTGCAGCAAAGGTGGAAGCACCTTCAGCGACTTGTAGGCTTCCGTGTTACCAGCCTCTGTCGTCTCGCCGACGCTTTGTAGATCGAAGTACTGGTCCAGTACACTGTAGATGTCGGTTGCTCCAGATGGCGGCGGTATGGTGATTGCCATGTCCAGTAGCTGCTTCTTCTTCCCGTCAACGCCGTCCTTGACGGAGGTCTCAACCATGCTGTATTTGAACAATTGATGCAGGTTGTCAATTTGTTCTCCAGTCTCATCTGCGCCTTGTGGTGTCATGCCGGCTCTCAATTTGAACAAGACATCATCGTGCACTTCGGTGACGTCCTGCTGAGCTTTTGCCTTTTCCTGTGCCTTCTCGAGAGCATGTTCGCGTGTAGTGGAGAAGCGGCGCGGCGGGAGTGGAGGTGCGTCTGTGGAGTTGTCCTTCGTTGGCGATTTGGGGGGCGTCGGCGGCAGCTCGCTATTCTGCATTGAAACGTCGTCACTGTCTCGAAGTGTCACGCTGCTCGCATCGGATGCCACTCTGTTAGATAGTGAGTTCGGAGCTGGATCGTTGTCACTCGTTTTCACTCCGTTCTCCACCTCAGCCGTGCCGTTCGCCTTCTCGGCGTGCTCAGCTCTCAGCTCCTGCACCGCCGAAGACAACAAAGCATAGTCCTTCATTTCGAGGAAAGCACGGCATACGAGGTCGTCTTCTGGCCGGACGTGCTCGCTCGGACTCTTGATCATGCGATCGAAGAGCTGTTTTAAGTCTTGAGCGAATCGCTGGCCACCTTTGACCTCTTCGAGAGAGATCTTCCGATGACCGACACGCTCATACTTGTTGGTATGAAGCCCCGTGTCCAATTTGTATTGATCGTAGTTCAGGACGATCTCTCGAAGAGGCTTGATGCTGAAGTAGTATTGGAGGAGACTGTTCAGGTAGCACGTATTGCCATGACTGGTGAGTCCCACTGGCCAGGTCTCCGCTGAGCGCGAAGTCTGCTCGGAGGCTATAGCTTTCTCAAGTGCAGCAATGGCCTTTTCGGTCTGGTCGCCCGGGCGATCTACGCGGGCCATGTCAAAGTGCATCGGCAATATCGACTTGTCAATGATGGTCCATGATTCGGTGATGCCGAGCTGGCGCAGTGCTTCTTCGTTGCCCATCGTGTAACCGTCCGCTTGGCCTGTCAATAACCACTGGTTGAGGGTGTCACTCTTTCGTTCATGCGCAATGACTGAGATGGCTTTCCGCGTCAGCTCTTCGTTCTCCTCGCGCTTTGTGCCGGCGAAAACCATAAGCCACTCGTCTTGGGTTGTGCGATTCGCGCCGTTTCCAAGCCAGTCCAGAGCCTCTTCATATGTCTCAATTGTTTGCTCCGCGGCCCGGATCAAGCGTTGACTTTGCCGAACGATGCCAATCTTTCTCAATGCATGTCTTGCTTCCTCTTTGGCTTCCGGTCCCGAGTCGGAGATCCTCACGTAGAACAAGTTCAGTATCCTCTCATCATCAGATGTCTGAGCGTCGGTTGGCGAAATGTCCAGGTAGCGATATGCCGCTGCAAGATCTCGTCGGCTGATCAGGCCACGAGATTCCACGAGCGCGAGCGATGTCTGCAGCTCCTCTGTTTTGCGAGCCTCAGCGATGATCTGTAGGCACTCGAAGTAATACGATTGTCGTTGTGGGTCCGTAGTGAACTGCTTGTCGACGGCCCAGGTCACGATGGAATCCGCAGAGTCGGGTTGCACACCGAGCGACGCAAAGTACCTGCCCGTTGTTGTTAGCTGCAGGTGCTGATGTCGGACGGCGGAAGTTACAAACGGAAGCTGTTCTGGCGATGCCACCTGCCGCCGCAGGGATGAGAAACGCGGGTCTGCAACGTATTAGCTGAGAGTGCACGCCAACAAGATAACAAGAAGAGACGTACACCCCTGTGCAGCCAGCGTTCGGTCGATATCGCGATCTGCCAGCGGCCATCCTTCCGACGCCGCAGGGTTCACAGTGTTGGTATCGGCTGCAGTCTTGATCAGCAACGCGTGCAGCTCGGTCTCAATGTCCTCAAGGATCTCGCGAGGGCTGTTGCCCTGCGCAGCGAATCGATTGTCCAGCACTGGAGGATTCGGCAGCTGCCATGTTGCGTCCTGATCCCCTTGTGCTTGCTGTACCTCGTCAGTAGATGGCAACGCGGGAACATGCACGTTGCCTACCGAATATCTAAAACCAAGCCGTGTGAGCAGCTCGTAGCAGTCCGCTCCATAAACGCCAAACGCCTCGCCAAAGCGCTTGTTGTTCGCTGGAAACGATCTTCGCGCGTGCTCCGTGTTCAGAGCGTCTTTTATGTATTTCCTCAGTCTTGCCAGCACGTCCACTGGCGTGGCCTGGCGTAACCCTTCTCGGTTTGGCTCTTCACGTACCATCGCCTCGTGTGCCTTCTTCAGTCGGTCCGTATCCACCAACATGCTTCGTTCTGCTGGTTGTATCTTCGCCACTCTGAAGCTGATTCTGAGGTCGGCGCCGCATCCCTCTGACGAGCACTGCCACGCATATTCTATTCGTTCTGGTACAGAAATATCCAGCTCGTGCCGCCGCACGAAGTGATGCAATGGATCCTGCGAGTTCGGACACGGGTTCACGGCGAATCCGTAGCTGATGCGGATGTCTGCATGTATCCGACACTTCTTGCAGCACACCGCCAGCTTATACTGTGTTCCTCCATCAGGCCGCAGATCAAGCGGTGGTGGAATGCTTTGGGCGTGCTTCGTGGTGTATTCATGCTGACAGCTGCCTATTTCCGGGGCAAGTTGCTTGCCCTCGCCAACGGGAGGGGTGAAATTGGCAAGGTAGTTCGCATTGGGGTCGCAGCGCAAGGGATCGAATCGTAGAAAGTCGTTCGCGAGCTTCGGAGCAGTCTTGCCAGGACCGCCGGCGAATGCGGTCATGTCCTGTGAATGTCGCGATGTGGCTAGAGCAATTACGACGAGCGGATGGCAGGGCGGGGATGAGGAAGCGTGCAAGATGATGCGTCAGTCGCAGGTGGTGAGCGCAGGTGTCAGTGGCACCTGGGCACCGAGAGATGCATTACATAGACGTCTTGGGTTGTGACATCGATCACAAGCTTCACGTCTTGTCAGCTGCGTGGCTCGTGCCCTTCCTCACTAAGGTATGGTACGCCGTAGCCGTCTACTGTCGTCCGTCTCGAGTTCCTCCGTCTCTCTTGCACAAACTTGTCAACAGTGATTGACAGCACTTGGTCATGCACCATTTCTGTGGCATGGCCAGCAATATTTGACCCTCCCACCATTCCGGTTCGCTGACACGCAAAGCAAAGTCTGAAACGGTTCCGGCCAGCTTCAGTTCAGCCGCCAGGCGAATCCACCTGTCGCGCGGACTTCTCCCCTACAACGTCGACTCGGCATTGCGTTGAATTGGAACTTCGAGGGCCTCGAGTCCAGCGGAATGTAATAAAGCTGTGCCCCTTGACTTCTTGAAAGCTCTCAACTTGATTGACACTGCCCGTCAGCTCTCACTCCTTGTCAAGCTTGCATCAGACTCTGTATTCTGGACTACAAATATGCCAATGTGATTTGGAGCGTCCATATTGCTGAGATCGACAGCCAGAACAGGAATGAAGACAAGACGATCTCCGAAGCCATCTATGCCGCTGAGTTCAGGACGAATGGCAGGCCCCAAGATCAGCCAAACATCCTACCGCTGGGACACGTCTTACTGCCGCAGATTCGCGATCTGCGAAACTACAGCTCATCAAGATTGTACAGTGATCGGGTGGGCTGTGTCGGATCTTCAACACGCATTGTATGCGTTGTCTTCTGCAGATGCCCGCCTGTCCAGAGAGACCCCTATTAAGCTAAATCGGAAATGCACTCGTGGCCTTTCGTGCCATGGCCTTTCAATGTTACGTGACCAGGTCCCAACACAGCGTCGCATCTCTGACCATTACAGCTCGTGCGGGTCTCCGCAGATACAGATGTGCATTGAGAAGACTAACTAAAGATGAACACAAGAAGCTGTAGAGAGATGGGACACGGGCGGGAAGCCGCAGTTTGTGAGTTGCCATATCAATCACTTCCCGCAATCAAATGCGACGATCGTGCGAGACGACAATGAGTGTAGGATTGCAGCACCGCAGAAGCCAAGGCAGCAAGCAGGCGGCATTATGCCATAGGTCCGCATTTTTCGAATCTCTGGGACCAATGTGAAGACAGAATGGACAACCGGTCAGCAGCTTTGCGAAAGCAAGCCGCTTCAGCAAGACGGGTCACAGCGTCAATAGATGGAAGCACCCATATTGATGGAGTGGCATCGCACGGAAGATTTGACGAAAAGCCAGTAGCGGTTCCACTGCAGGTTTTCTCGCGTTGCTCTCGCGTCAATCAACAAGCTGAGCTGCTGCTTCCCTGTTTGCCACGCCAGGCAGCAGTAGGTCTTGGCGGAAAGTGAAGTGGAGTACAAAGGCATGACAACCACGCACACACGCACCTTTGAACATCAACGAACACAGCCCACTTTCCAGTCACACATTCACTCGAATCACATCTCCAAACAGAACTCTGCACGCAACACACATCATGGCTTCCACCAACCCAGCCAACTTCGCCAACCGCCCAACTGAAGAAGTCCAAGCCATCGCCTCGATGGGTGGCAAAGCTTCTCATGGCGGAAATGCCACGGACGGCGATGCTCAATCGAAGGTACCGATGTAAATTTTCTGGCAACGCCATTCATCTGAGTTGACGATTCTATCAGGAAGATCACGTTCCCGGCCGCAACCCCGACGGAACCTTCACCAAAGGCAGCCAGGCAGCCAAGGAGGCGGGCCATAGAGGAGGCTTGCACTCTCACCAAAACGACGCAGAAAAGGTACACATCCAAACGTTCCATCGATGATCTTCGCATTTTACTAACGAATTGGATGACATGTAGACCAATACTCACCCACAAGAACGCAACCCAGATGGCACCTTCACCAAGGGCAGTGAAGCCGCGAAAGAAGCCGGACATCTCGGTGGTCTGCATGCAGCAGGCAAGACGGATTAAGAGGGAGAGGGAGAAGTCCAAGCTGAAGTCCGTGCTCGGGCGGTTCACATCCCAGATGGATCACTCCGTCCTCACTATTGACAGCATCGAGACTGCTTATCATTAACACGGGTGTCCCGTCGACTCGTGTTTTCGCATTCCTTACAACAGTGTAGGCATATGTCCCGTCAAGGTCCTTGTTGCATGTCGCATCGTTCCCATAAGAGAGATTTTCCTTATTGCTTGTGCCCGCCGGACAAGGATCTTGTTCCCTTAGCAACCAATATATTGGACCGGAGGCGGCACTGCACTGCCCTAGACACGGGATTAGCTATTCTTCGTCGCACTGTGAAGGATTATTCTACGTACAAGTCTCCGTATTGAGCAAGAAACAAAAGCCGTGGCCGAGGCGTGCTAAAGCGAGCACGCTCGCTACAAGTAGCGAAGTCGAGATATGCATTTGCGGTCGAATGTCTGATCAGTACTGTAATGGCAGAGAGCACGCCGCGAACCCGACACGATCAGGGCGGGCGAGGAAATATATAGCCTGTCGGTCGAGCGCACGTGGCAGTGGAGCAAGGATCACCATGTATTGCCTTTACGAAATGTACCGTGCTCTCGGTCGAACCTTGTACTGTAACAAGGACGCTGGTCTCGACTCTCAAGGAAGCGAGCACTGGAAACGACCACGTGGGATGGAAGACTGAAATGGGGGAACATTCGGAAGCCGCGAGGACAGCGCGAGACAGGAGGTTCTATAGCTACGGTCTTTTTCTTTGAGCGACACAGCGGAAGAATTATTCTCTTCCAATATGGGATAGCTTTGTCGTAATTTGATGTGTGAAAGTGATTGCCGCGGCTAGCTATTTATGCTGAGAGCAGGTTTTCTTTAACCCTGGAGCGAGCTTAGCTGCTAGCCTGCTCACAACAGGGGCGTAGTCGTATGCAAGGGTCCTAACCGTATCGACTAAGATAGCCCTTTTGTCGTCCCACTCGGACAGACTGTACATAGCTCAGATTGCCTACATACGGCCGAAGTCATTCACTACGAAACTACGATCTTCCCCATGCTGGCTGTCCTATGGAGAACGTAAAAATGATGACAAAGCTATGGTCTGGCTAAGTAGATGCCCGTCCCAGCATATTCCTGCAAAGAAACGATGCTACAAAAGCTGCAAGGCCACCTGCTGCGAGCACCCAAGCAGTGGGCACTTGACTGCCCGCGGATTCCGCAACCTTGTACATCAGACTTGCTACAGCTCCAGCGAATACTTGTGGAAGCGAAATAGCCATGTTGTGGACGCCAAGTATGGCGCCAGACTGGCTATCACCAGACTCATCACCTCGCGACCCTGTAAGTCCAAGTCGGGAAGTTTCGTAGCCGATGACAGCCCAAGGGACCCATTGCGTGACTGCCCAAGGAAGGCCCGCCATGGCGATGAGAACAGTGCCTTGCCATTGGTATGCTGCAGCGAGGGTGAGGACCAGAACTATGCCGAGAACAGGCTGTGTGATGAGCCATAGCCAGATAAGGTCGCGCTCGGCATCGTGAATGGCCTGGCGGCTGTCGCGGGTGGTCCGGTGATTCCCGCGGAAGTATCTGCTGACATACGGTACGGCGACTGGAAGTACCAGGACGAAGAAGAATCCCACTGTTGCGAAACAGAGACTCGCCACCGAGCCTGCTTGAGCAAGTTGGTCGCCTTCGGTTTGGTCTGCGACGTCCACTGCGATGCATCAGGTCAACAGCCTTTCAGGTAAGATGTCGAGACTTACCCAGCTCGCCGATGTAGGTCGTACTGTAGTACAAGAACGGAAACCACGCCGTCCAGCTTGCAATTTGCACTTTGCACGCCTGTCCAATGGTGCGTGGCATCTCCTTTACAGTTCTCCACAGCCTGCCGAGGAACTTGCCAACGCCTTGCTCCTGCCCTTCTTCACCCTCCAAGCTCAACCTCCTACTATCCCTCTCTCGAATGAACAGGCAAGTCAGCAAGACCGTCCCACCCAGCATCAAGAAATTCAACAAAGCCAAGCACTGGAATTGCGTGAAATTTCCCAGGCCAGGCAAAGCATTCAGCGTCAGCGACGAAGCAAAGAATCCAAAAATGGACATGGCGCCTTGAATCCTACTGGCATATGCACTCGCCCGACTCTGTTCCGCCGCGGGTGCGATATCCACCATCAGAGCCCTGACGCCCGCTTGCACGGGCTGCACGGCGATGCTGAGGAGAATGGTGAAGAACACTGCCGCAGCTTTTCGCGCCGATGCATGTGATTCGGGAATGAGGTTTTCAGTCCAGGCGAGCAGGCCGAGAAAGGCGATGCTGAAGAGCATGGCAACAAACATCATGGGTCTACGACGGCCGAAGCGGGTTCGAAGGCGGTCGGAAAGAGCGCCCGAGAGGGGACCAATGAAGGAGCCGGAGAGAGGGAGAGAGATGGTTATGGCGGCACTGGCGGATTTGGAGAGGGAGAGGCGTTGGAGGTAGGGCTGAAGGGGCGGTCAGAGTCTAGGGTGATGTGGGGAGCGATAATCTGGAGACGAACAGCGAGATTTGCCATGGTGGTGGAAAAGAAGACTTGTAGCCCGCCGTTGACACATGTCAGGGCGATCAAGGTAAATATCGAGAGAGGCTCGGGTTTCGCGTCTTGTGCTTCATCTTCGTTGGTGGAATCTGTGCTGGCACGACGGCCGATGAGGGGGCTGTGATCAGTGTGGTCGGCATCATTGAAATCGCCGTGGTTCCCGAGTGTCCCCTGTGCACGTGAGTGGGACATGTTGCATGTTCTGCGGGAAGGTGAAGTTCATGTTGGGAGATGTGGAAAGCTTAGATGACGCGGTGATGGGCTGGCTCCTCGTGTCGAGGCGTCGGGTGTCGGGTTCCGAATGAGTAGATAGTCGAACTAAGCGCCATGTCTGGGCAAAGGCTTCTGCGTGCTTGTTCCTGCCCGCTTCGTCGTCACGAGTCACGACTGCCTCCGGAGGTGTCGTTCGATGTCGGGAGATGCAACAGTTGTGCAAACTCGCAGAGCTGTGTGTGTGTGTGTGTGTGTGTGTGTGTGTGTGTGTGTGTGTGTGTGTGCAAAACACCGCGCGTACAAGCAGGAAAGAACGTGGCAGGGCAAGTCTCCAATGGGCATGGCGTCGTTTCATTCACGCCATCCGCCAGACATTGGCAACTTGCAGACGTGTCGCCACTGCCGTTCCCTCCGCTCAACTCACACCGGTCTGATGACGAACAGTTGAATGATAGGATGCGTGGAGAGAGGAGGAGGATTCCATTTCTGGTCGTGGGAATCATCAATGCAGAACATACGGAGTCGTGTGTGCCTGGGCGGTCTCCTGCAGCGGCATTGCTATTCTCGGACGTGGCGAGCAGCAAAATGCGGGCGCTTGCCGGGGCTGCGCAGGAACGAATCAGCCTAAAACGAACAAAATGGAATGATCTCGCGTGCACTTCGGACGGCGCGGGTGGGCCCGTGGGTGGAACAAGACACTTTCGTCCTGGTGGGCTTGATACTGTAGCACTAAGCTAAAAAGCTTATTTAGCACGCTTGTCGTGCCCACCCGGACCTCGACGCGGCCCCCGATTACGATGTCAGTCTCCACTCTCCACCGCCGCGCGCGCAAGCGTACGTCAACCGCCGTGTTTCGACGTCCAGTGGAAAGTCCCTGATGAGGAGGAGCAAACACGCGGCTGACGGCGCCGCTTCTCCCTCCTTTGTCATGTCTCTCGCCAACTCCACCTCACAGTCTCTCCCTCCATCATTGCTCTTGCTTCCCGCCGTGGAGTCTGGGGTGATGACATCTGGGACTCTGTTTCTGCACCACTCGCTTGTATTGCTCTGATCCAACATGCGTCGCTCGTTGCAGGCTGTGGCCGGAGCGCTGGCCGTCTCGCGCCTGGCATCTGCCATCCAGGTCACCGTGGGCGATGTCAACAGCATCAAATCTGCCGCCAAGACCATCGCCACTGAAATGGTCGGCTACTATCACGGCGCCGACCCTGGCTTGATTCCTGGAGAACTGGGTGACCCTTACTACTGGTGGGAAACGTGAGTGTCGAATGCAGGAGCCCGTCACTCACCATCGCATCTCGACTGACCATTGACCCATCAGTGGTGGAATGTTTAATGTGCTCATCGATTACTGGTACTACACGGGCGACACGCAATTCAATGCCATCACCCAACAAGGCCTCCTCTTCCAGACAGGACCGGATGATAATTACATGGTAACGTGCATTCGCTGCGATCGCTTCCCATCCGGATCACTAATATGCACAGCCACCCAATCAAACGAAAGACGAGGGAAACGACGATCAATTCTTCTGGGGCTGCGCTGCCATGACTGCAGCCGAATTGAATTTCCAAAACCCGCCAAGCGGTCAGACAGGCTGGCTCGGGCTGGCACAGGGCGTGTTCAACTCTCAAGCCGCTCGCTGGGATTCTGCAGACTGCGGCGGTGGTTTGAGGTGGCAGATTTTCACCTGGAACAATGGATATGACTACAAGAATACCGCATCCAACGGAGGCCTCTTCAACCTCGCGGCGCGGCTTGGGGCGTACACCGGCAACAACACCTACTTCCAGTGGGCGGACAAGGCATGGAATTGGATGGATGACATTGGTTTGATCGGCCCGAACTACGACATCTTCGACGGCACCAGCATTACCGACAACTGCACGAGTTTGGATCACACTCTTTGGACATACACTGCCGGCATGATGCTTTACGGCGCCTCTGTCATGTGGAACCAGACCACAGCAGATGCATCTGTATCTTCCGTCAGCGCCGACGTGTGGAAGACACGAGCGCAAAACATTTGGAATGCCACGACGCGCAACTACTTTACTGGCACGAACAACATGATCATGCAAGAGGTTTGCGAGCCCCCCATGAAATGCGACACGGATCAGCAATCCTTCAAGGCGTATTTGTCGCGCTTCATGGCCGTCAGCACACAATATGCCCCCTGGCTGTACAACCAGGTGCGACCATATATCGAAGCCAACGCGGTAGCAGCCGGCCAGCAGTGCTCCGGTGGCAATAGCGGGACCTCGTGTGGTCTGCAATGGACCAAGGGCGCCACCTACGATGGAACGACTGGTGTCGGAGAGCAGATGGCTGCGCTGGAGATTATAGGAGCTCTCATGATCACGGAAGTTCCTGCGCCAGTCTCGTCGAAAACAGGAGGCACAAGTCAAGGAGATCCGGATGCAGGAACAGGTGAGCATTATCGTGCCAAATCTCCTGCTCTCAGAAACTATCAACTGACAATCATTTGTAGGAGGTGACAAGAACCCTGCAGCGCCAAAACAACCCATTACTACAGCCGATAGAGTCGGCGCGGCAATCCTCACGTTCCTCGCGTTGGCGGGAACTGTTGGAGGATCATAGTACGTGCCATGCTCGAGCTTGATGCATAATCCCTGCTAACAATTTCCAGCTTCCTCGTATCAGGAATAGGATCATGATTGAACACATTTTACGACAGCATAGCGTTTTACTTTGGTAGTACCGTTCAAGATACCCCATTCATCGAAAAAGATGTGGAAAAAGCACTCTCTCCACGCTGCCATGGGTTCAGTGCGAATGTTTGAAATCCAGGCAAAACCGGTGCCGATTCGTTGCTATGGTTGTGACTGCCGGTCCTGATCAAGACAAAAAAAGTTCAATGACAAGATTTGGTCCCCCAAGCCAATAGCACGAGCTCGCTTCTGGTGATGTGAAGAGGCATCTTGGCGACTCGACTCTGCTCCATATGGCTCGCACCTGGGGTCGATGGTGGTAGCAGCTTGAACGAAGAACATGCGGCGATACCGTGAAGAAGGCAAAGAAAAGTGCGCACGCGCAGACCTGATGAACATTGATTGGATGAAGTCGGAAGGTGCCTCGGCTCATCCCCACGAAGCGCACGACAACAACCTTTGGCTAAACAGCCCACCTACCAAAACATCTCCATTCCACGTGTCGCGACTCGCAAGCTCAATACTGAAGCTCCCCTCCGTCTCCAACCTCGACATCTCCTCCGCCTCTACGACTCAGAAACACCCGCGTTAAAACCTACCCTTCCCTCCCCTCCATCGGAGAACATGCCCTCCAACCTGCCCCTCCTCTCCGTCCTCTTCGCCGCCATTCTTGCCCTTGTCTTTTCCCCCTCCCTCCTCAGCACCTCCCACACTCTCTCCGTCGAAACCCTCGCAACCCCAGTCTTCGTCCGCGACAAAGCTCTCGATTACAATTTCGTCCGCGGGGCTCTCATCCGCGGTGGCATTCCCTTCGACACGATGATACTCAAACGAAACGAACATACTTTTGGCGCCATCCATGCGAAGCGGAATGAGATGTTGGAGGTTGAGGTACCGGGAGAGGGAAGAAAGAGGAAGGCGAGGGTGCTGAGGAATCGGGAGGGAGATTTTGCGTATTGGGAGGTGCTCGGAATGCATGTGTGGGGGTTTGGGCAGGAGGGGGTTTTGCATACTGTCAGGTTTGTGAAAGTGGAGGTGGAGGGGGATAGTGGGAAGAAGATGACGAGGTTGGAGTATGAAAAGAGGTGGAAGGGGAGTTTGGTTGCGTGGGGTTTGGGGAGATTGAGACTCTTGAGTGCGGCGGGTAGTGGTGGTGTGAGGTCTACGGAGGAGAAGGGGGGTTTGCAGGGGTTGAGAGCGGAGATTGAGATGGCGTATAAAGAGGAGAAGGAAAGGTGGGGGAGTTCGAGATATGAGTGAAAGGTGGAAGCGTTGCTCCATGCCATGCCGTCGGATGCCCTTCAAGGTTCGGACCTCACGTTCGGTGGAGTTCTCTTTTCGTGGATGTAGTGAACTTGTTCCGAGATCTTGGACTGGGGCGGCTCTTGGACTCAGATCTATCCAGCACGTTGCGTGTATCGCTTTGAGGCAAGCAAGAGCAATCCGCTCTTCGAGTTATCTCAAGTCATGCACGGCATACATACAAGTGCCGGAAGCCTGAATGCTGCGCGTTCTCCCGGCCAGGACCAAAAGCCCAAACCACATGCTGTTCGTGTAAGTGGAAAGATTCGTGGGAAGAAGAACTACAGCATGGAACAGGACGTTTTTCGTCCGAGCCGAGGGCGGAGAAAGACCCGTCGAGGGTCAACGTGACCTATATCCCCCAACTTTGAACGCTGAGCATATATGTGGAACGCCGTATAAACCAAAGACGACAAGGAAAGCCATTCGCGCAAGAATGGAGCAGCGGTAGAGCAATCAGAAAACACATTTTCGACTACGCTGAATCTGCAATGCAACGGAAAAGTATCAAAAGGACGCACGCAAGCAAGCAAGCAAGCAGAGAAAGGGTGGAAAGAGATGATTTTGTTTCGTTTTCTTATTATTCATTCCTATTCCTACAGCTTGTGCATCTCTTCAACCCTTGGGGTATCAAGTCGGAAAATTGCCATCTCGACCAGAAAAGCCTCATCCGACTCCGCGCCAACAAGAAGAAGAAGAAGGAAACAGAGAAAACTCCTCCGCTCGTCTGCAATGATGCTACTATCATCTAAAACACATAATATCCTCCCTTCTGAAAACTCTTCATCTTCGTCTGCTTCGCCTCTTGTGGCTCGTACGTTGTTGTTGTTGTTGTTGTTGTTGTTTCTGTTGTTGACTTGTGCTTGGCCATCGTCTCTCTCGAAGGCGAGTGCGCTCTTGAGGGTGCCACGGAAGTGTTGCGTGAAGTCGAAGGCGTGGCGGTGTGAGATTTGATTCCAGAGAAAATGTGGTGGAGGTGCTCGCCGAGTTTGGCGCCGGGGAGGTCTTCGACTTTGGAGAAGGAGCAGCCTTTGTAGTCTGAGGCGGAAGGCATGGTTGTCGTTTGTGTTGTTGGATTATGTCGAGTGTGGTGGCGTTGGAGTGGATGATGTGTTGGGAGGATAGATGCTTCTTCTGATGATTTGATTGTTCTGCTTGACGCTGTTGCTGATGCTGATGAGAAGAATAACTGTGCGACCTACCACTGTCCTTATATCTTCATCTTTCTCGCCATCGAAACATACAGAATCCTCGGCTCAACCATCACATACCCTCGGAACAACAATCATTATCCCAATGATCCAATGTCCCAACACGAAAACCGTCTGCCTGCGAAGTCGGCCGAATTCATTCCACCTGCGCCGACAGACACTAACTCAGGCACCACAATTTTCGTCCACGAAAATTCCAACGAATAGTGTTGCCTGAGAGCCACTGACGTCGCAGAAAGGGGACTGATGTGCATTCGGACGCCACTGCCTCGGCTCACAGAGTGCAGATACAGTACTTTTTGGGCTAGCGAATTACTCGACGCAGTAAAACCACATCGCTGTAGTTCGGGAGCTTGTGGCGAGGCTGCCACGCTGTGCTCCTTCGTGGCTGTAAGCTGGAAAGAGTTTCGCAATCGTCTCCGTTGGGGAGGCCAAGGCAGCTTTTTTGACAGCCCGAATGGATTCCGAGAAATGCTTGAAGATGAGTCTAGCTTTTATCAGGCACCAAAATCAACGCAGGTTGTCGGTGATCTGGCATTCCGTTTTCCGATGTGGCTTTGTGCTTGTCGTCACCGTCGCTTTTTGCTGTTATTTCCAGGACCTCGGGTACAAAACTCGCACAGCTTACGGCCGTTGCGGCTCTGCGAGTGAGTAAAGATTCGTGCGCTACCTTTCTTGTGTTGAGTCAGCAATGAATCTGATTTGTATTCATACGGCCGTGGCGATTCGCGATCATCAAAGGTTGCTGTCAGCGTGGTATGATGCGATCATGCACTGGCATACCTGACCTACATCACATGCTACGGGCCGGGCGCCTTCCATCATGATCCTGTCACTACGACCTGAGCATCTGAAGGATGTGCCAACGAGGCATGGATATGCTCTATTGGATCGTTCTAGACACTGCACGGTCTTCAGGTCCAGCATATGAAGGCTTGAGCAGGCTCTCAACGCGAGAACGAGCAGAATCAGAAGCCGAATTTGGCTTTGATGACTGTGAAGCACGTCAGCGAAATGTCCTCTCGCAACCGGGTGCAACTTACTCCCTCCAGCAGCGTTTCTCTTTTGCTTGTTGACGAATTTATTCACGTCATTGAGCCAATTGCTGCTGTTCTGCTCAAGTTGCTCCATGTTGTCTCCGACCAAGCCCAGCTTTTCCGTCCTTTCAGCGAGCTGTCTCTGCATATACGCCCAATATCCTTCATCCTGCTGTCCCACATTGGCAGACGCTGTAGCCGAACGGTCGGCCTTTCGTCGCTGCTCCTCGTCAGCTTTTGCCTGTGCGATCATTCGCTTGCTGGGGGGACGATCGGCCCCCCCAATGAGAATATCCATATCGGACGGCGTCAAGTATTGTGTGCCGGTAAGCCACTGTACCGTCGAGATGGTAGGCCGAGGGGGGATCAAACGTTCTGGATTGAACAGCTTGTCCTGTCTTCGTGGCAACGTTGCGCCAGTGCCAAAGATATGGAGCAGTGCCAGCTCTGAAGGGCCAGTAAATGCAAGGATATGGCCGGTGGGCATGATGGCTGCGCTACCCAGACGCTTGACATCGATGCCGGTACCAGAGTTGTTGATATTCGCCAGATCGATAGATGCTAGTTCTCGAAGCGACGGTAAGGTATAAGCCCGTGCTCGCCCATCACCGAACATCCCAAGAAGGGCATACCCTTGATCCTGATAGCGGACGATGCCCGCTGCGTCACAAAAAAAGTTGTCAAATGATTTATGTGCGCCCTTTGACGTTGCCGGCTTGAAAATATGAACGTTGGTAGGTGTCACGGCGACCAGAGCGCCATTGACTCTTAACCCACTTCGTAGATTGCCCATGACTGTCTGTGTTGCTGTCGCAGGCTTGCCTGTGTCGGCGTTAATGGGTGCGATGCACATCACCCGAGTGTCACTTAAGGCAACATGGCCCGCGAACTGGGTCGTATAACGCCCGCTTGGATCCGGAACAATCTTAAATGTCGCGAGATTGCCCAGGTTCGTCCCGACGTGCAACGCTATGGAGCTGTAGTCATCACCGTCCAGCACCATGATGCTGAAAGATAGAGTCGTTGCCCACTCTGGTTTGCTGGCCGCGGCACTGGATCGTCGCCGCAGACTGCCACCCTTGTTGGCCTTGACAAAATCTTGTACTGAGGTCTTGAGGATGATGGCCGGTCCTCGCAGATCGATCAGTATCACACTTCCGCCTTCGAACGCGGCGGCTGTGAAGCCGATCTCACTCTGGCACACTGCAGTCACTGGGCCATTCTTCTGGTCGACCATGATATGCGGTCCAAGACCTTCGTTCAGCGAAGGATCCATGCGGTCGGCAATGCTGACGATGGCGCCTGGCTGACTCGGCTTCGGCGCCGGTGGTTCTCTTCCGGCGTGCTTGTTGTTCGCCCATCTGAAGATGATAAACTCACCGCTTCGAAGGCCAGCAGCGAGCTCTCCAGAGGCACTCGCGAATGAAGTTGTCGTAACTTGCACGTTGTCCCACCTGCAGATTGCTCGTGCAACATCGACTTGCACCAGCTTGTCATTCTCAATTTCATCACCGTAGCCCGGATCCCACAAGCGTATCGTTCCATCGGCATGTACAGCAGAGACGATGTTGCGATCTTCGAACCGGCGCAGCTGACGTGGCTCCTCGGTCCCGCCATTAAGCATTGCAGGACCCAATTGTCTGCGCTCTGTCCAGCCTAGCCATCTCTCGCGACCTATCTGCGAAGTTGCGATGTGGTGGATGTATGGGTGCACGAAGGTCAAGGAAAGGTGCAGTTGATTGGTAGGGCTGATTGGCATGCCAGATGGGAAGGAAAGCGTCAACATCTCACCAGATGACAGGAGTGCAAGGATGGCAATCGGGTCATGTGCACCAGCAAAGTGTGGTGAAGTGCGAGGGATGAGGCAGTAGTCTACGACTTCCGATCCTGGCGGGGTCGGCAATATGCGCTGCCTCTTGGGTGCGTCGAAGTACGTGACGAACGTCTCCCACGCGCTCGTGGCATAGACGGGTGTCCGTCCCATTTCGAACAAGGTCAAACCTTTGCTGGGCGCTTGAGTTGACTGACCACCTGCAACTAGTATCATGGTGTCTTCGGGGTCCTGCCCATGTGCACACCATGACATGTTGAAGAGTGGTTCCTTGACAGCAAACGTGCCTCGCTCGCCCATTGCACCGGCTACTGCCCCGGGATTGGCAACATTCGTGTCGGTCAGGGTCCTGGCCATGAGCATACGGCCATCTTTGAGGGTGTCCCAAAAGACAATCGAGCTGTCCTCGTGGCCAGTCATGATGAAGGTGCCGGTGGGATGCCAGACCGCATGAGTGAGGAGAGGCCTCCTGACGATGTTCGCTGCAGTCGGATCACCGTCTCCTCCCGGTGCTCCGCGCGGTACTTCATATTGGAAGTGCTTCAAGGCTTTGTTGAGCTTGAAGCTGTAGATGACAGCCCCTTGCTTGTAGCCGATCAACAACGTGCCAATGTCGCGAGGATGCAGTTGCAAAGACACCACAGTGGCTATCCGGGCCTTGGGATCGATATCGTGCCACAGGTTGGGAATCTTGAAGGGAGCGGGACCCTCTCGATCCATATCATACGCCACCACTTCGCCCGACTGCATTCCCAGAAAGGCATAATCCAACATGGGGTCGGTGCACAGCACATTTGCGGCACCGATGGGAGAATGCGAGCTGATCAAGCGTTTCAGTTCGATGGAATAGACTGATAACTCGTGCTTGGAATCCAGACACACGAGCTTCTCAGCGCAGAACTGCAATGTCTGTATGCTCGCTCCGCGTGCTGGCGTGGGCAAGACTGCTTGGATGCGAGCCTTGCCAAAGATGTAGATCTGACCAGGTCCGAATTGCGAGCTTTTCGTGCCCACTGCCAGCAGTGATTGCACGGGATCGTAGGCCACTGCTGAGACCTGAGAATTGACGCCATACCGTGCGAGATCGTCAACGGCGAACAAATCCGGCTGCAGACCGGCGCTCAGATCATTCTGAATGCCGGCCTGCTTGCCTCGAAGCAGGTGAGCCATGGCGGGCGGAGGGAGCGATCAAGGTGAGGCCGAAGTTGAAATCATTGAAGACAAAGTGACAGCACCGCAATCCAGTTGTTGTTCGGTGTGGGTGTGTTGCATGTTGCAAGGTGGAAGTGTTGTCGTTCACATGCCAAAAGCCTGCTTGACAACATGAACCTTAGACCAAGGGCGCGGCTGGCGTCAGCAGCAACGCTCTGATACTTGGCATTGTCCCACCACTTTCTGTGCCCTCTCCAAACGAGCGCTTTAACTTAAGTTAGTCGCGACTGCCTCACGCGTCCGGGTCGCGTCTGGCGGGCGCTTGACTTTGTTGCCGCCAAACAACCCAACGTCCGGTCTCACGGGCGCCACATCCACGCCAACTCCTTCCTCTTCACATTCCGCTCATCGTCAACACATCATCCAGCAGTCCACACTACATCAGCATCCCACCACCAAGCACTCGCCCAGCCCGCATACCGCACCCCGCCAACCACGCCCTTCTAGCAGACAACATGGCGACCGTGTCGATACTGAACGTGAGCGTGCGCAACAACCCAGCGCCCTTCAACGCGCCCTACGAATTCGAAATCACCTTTGAGTGTCTCGAGCCACTGCAAAAGGA
Organism: Cercospora zeae-maydis; assembly: GCA_023512815.1. Lineage (NCBI taxonomy): Eukaryota > Fungi > Ascomycota > Dothideomycetes > Mycosphaerellales > Mycosphaerellaceae > Cercospora > Cercospora zeae-maydis. The sequence continues at coordinate 2,950,101 of JAKLWY010000009.1, read as the reverse complement.
CCTGGAGTGGAAGCTGACCTACGTGGGCTCGGCCACATCGTACGTCGTGCTAAACCCTTCTCACTGCCATGCCTACTGACCTCCGTTTGCAGCTCCGAACACGACCAGGAGCTTGATTCTCTCCTCGTTGGCCCCATCCCCGTAGGCGTCAACAAGTTCGTCTTTGAAGCCGAACCTCCACGAACCGAACACATCCCCAATACCGACATTCTCGGCGTCACTGTCATCCTGCTCAGCTGCTCCTACGATGACCGCGAATTCGTGCGCGTGGGCTACTATGTCAACAACGAGTATGTTGATGCCTCCATGAACGAGGACCCACCAGCCAAGCCAGAAATCGAGAAGATCCGCCGCAACATTCTCGCCGATAAGCCTCGTGTCACGCGCTTCCAGATCAAGTGGGACTCTGAGGAGAGCGCTCCAAGCGAGTTTCCACCAGAGCAGCCCAACGTGGACAATGAGGAGGATGATGAAGCTGCCTACGGCGCCGAAGAAGAGGAAGACGGAGAAGAGGACGCCACCGCCGCGGGAGCTCTTGCGGAGGGTGAGGCGAGTGCAACTGCGAAGGTGCCCGGCGAGGACGCCGAAATGGAAGGTGTGGAGAATGGCAAGGACGACGACGAGGAGTCCAACGCCGGTAGTGAGGACCTCGAAGCAGAGAGTGAAGACGATGAGGATGACGAGGAAGAGGCTGAAGAAGACGGTGGCGACGACATGGAAATGGACGATGCTCCCGCTGAGAATGGTGCTGCTCAGAACGGTGCAGCCAACAAGCTTGCGGGGGCTCAGCAGCCACACCACCAGGCAGAGATGATGGTGCACTAGGAGAAGCAGCCACGATCTCGGCGGGCGTACGCCATGGGATGAGACCAACAAATCACATATCATGCAACTTACGATACGATAGTCCTAGCTGTGGTCGGATCCATGCCTGCCAGCCAGCCAATTTGGAAAGAGGATAATGCTCTGGAAGCATGAGCAAATCTGCCATCGAACATTGAAGCCCGCCATCGATGATATACGAGCATAGAGGATGCGAAGTTGGATACGAGGATTGAAGAGAGCGAGCGTCAGTTGACAATTGATCACGTTTGAAGCGCACTTGCATTTGTAGAGTGGATACACAGATAAACTGAACGATTGAAGCATGCAATGAACATATACTACTACCGTTCTCCATACCGTAGCGAATAGGATGACCAATTGTCTTCGTCTTCAGCTGGTCTCGCCAACGCCATATGTACCGTATATACCGAATATGTCCAAGTCTGGTTCTCGTCGACATCGTTCATTCGTTCACGTCGTCGCCTGAGATCACTCACAATTCGTCCTTTACATCTTCCGCCTTCTCCTTGACCTTCTGCGCTGCCTCTTGAACTTTGTCAGCCGCACCCTTGGCACCTTCTTTCACTTTTTCCTTCACACTCTCGGCCGCATCGCCTACAGCGTCTTTTGCCTGCTCGCCCTGTTCCCGCGCCTCTTTCTTCGCCTTCTCGATCTGCTCTTTCACCGCAGCCGGCATCTCGCCCTTCTCGCCATCCTTCGCCGCTCCACCACCCATAGCACTGAGATCAATCGATGGACCACCACCCTGGAACAGACTTCCCACGCTGCCCATCATGGACTCCAACTTCCCTCCCTTCAACGGCCTCTTCTTCATCGCCTCCGCGCATGGCGCCGGAGGAGTTTTCGGCGTGCCCTCCTCATCCCGAATGACAGTCCCAACAACTTTGTATTTATCATTGTTCCAAAAAAAATTATACCAATGATCTAGTGTTTCCAGCACTCTCTTATCCGCTTCCTTTCTGTCTTCCACTCTTCTCTTTTTCATGGTGTTCGGCCTGACTTTTCCAAACCTCTCGATCGCTTTGCTCGCCAAATTCGTCATCATTTCCTGCGGCATCGCGCCCATCGCGCCCAAGTCTCCGGAGAAATCGCCCTCGGCCACCGCAGTGAGCATCTCGTCGAGGTATTTGGGCATGAACATGACGTGGATGTCCTCGAGACGCCAGGTGAATTGATCGTCGGTGTCCCAGCATTCCGTCACCCAGGCGCGCGTGGCGTCTTTGCCGGTGAAGTGGTTGTAGTGTCCGCCAGGGCCGTAGAAGGCGGGGGAGGAGGAGACATCGAAGATGGTGCCGTTGATGGCGAGATAGATGGGTTTGGATTTGTCGGCGCCCGTGTAGGCTTTGAGTTCGGCTTCGGTGAGGGAGAGGAGGTCGCTGACGCCTTCGTCCATGCCGGGGATGTCCATTGGCGTGGCATCTTCGAAGGAATCGTGGGTATGGTCGTGTTCGCTGCCATCGTGTTCGTGTGCGGCGGCGCCGAAGAGTGGAGCGGGCTTTTTGCCTAGGGCGTAGTTGTTCAGGGTGCGGTCCACGAGAGGGTAGTTTTGGTTGACGTAGGCCGCGAAGGGGCCATGGTTGCGGTTGTCGACTTTGTAGTAGAAGATGGCGACAATGAAGCCGATGAAGGCGATTGACAGGCAGGCCACGACCCAGATGTTGGGCTCAAGGTTGGGGCCTTGGGCGTCGCGTCTCGCTTTGGAGTTGTCGTATTCTTCGGGAGTTTTGGCGGGGACGCGTTTGGAGGGGATATTGCCGTCAGCGGCGGTCTTGCGTTTGCGGAGGTCATCTGCGGGTGCCATGGTGGCAGATGGCGGTGGAGGAGGATGGGAGCGGTGGAGGGAGGAGAAGAGGGACGAAGAAGAGGACTACGAGCTGGACGTCATGCTCGCCAGCCACACGATGAGGTGCGAATGCTGCTTCCGGAAAGCTGTCCTTCGATGCAATGCTCTTTAGACTTTCCTAGAGGTAGAGCTGGAGGGGAGCTGCCGAGGTGAGGCGAGGATCGTCGGGCTTGAGCGAATGTGGAAGCTGCTTTTGATAAGCAATAACATCCTCTGGCATATTCCTCTGTGCAATCTGCTCGACTCTGGATCTTGATACCCATGCCCACAGTTCAAGTAGATCAAGCCATCTTGCAGATATGGATTGCTTGAGGTGAAGCTGGTACCAGCCATCACTCTAGCAAACAATTGCTTCCGCACAACATCCAAGAAGACAAGCTCAGTGGTGAAGATTCATAATGGATCTTAGCATTTTCCAATGTTTACTCAGCTGTTCTGAACGGCTATGGAAACGATGCAGTTGAATAAGAACAAGGTATGCTGTGAGAGACTTAAAGTTCGTCCCACAGGAGGTAGACGGGGGAGAGGCCCAGCATCGAGATCGATCTCCACAAGGATTGAATAGGCCATCGAATCCCATTGTCTTACCCTTGACCGGACGCTTGCAAGTATCGAACACCAGGCGAGTCTCGCTGTACAGGATTCATTCCAAGAGGACGCGAGCACTGTGTCAGACTACAAGATCAAGGCAAGACAATTAGGGCCGCCAAGCGCCGAACAGGAACGTCCGCTTCAAGCTCGCTATGCGCCGGAAATTTCAATATCCCCGCTCCACATTTCCCATGACTCACCAAGCATCGCACAAAGACTGTTCGCCATGCTTTCGGCGCACTTCGCGTATCGTAATGTGAGAGTTTATATTGTTCCTCCAATCTGGCCTGGCATCCAATAGCAGTTCCAGAAGCTGCAAAAAAGCTCGGTGGCGCAGTGAGTTTCACTTCGCAATTACACATTCACTCACAGCCGAACTAACATGTCACAGGCGGAAGCGCGCCGGGCTCATAACCCGGAGGGCAACAGATCGAAACTGTTCCGAGCTAGATGGTCGTTATCTTTTTTCTCTTTTGCTCTTTATGTTGTCTTTGGTCCAAGAACTTGTTTGGTTTTTATTGTCGTTAAATTTTTTTTTGGTGAAGCTCGAGCCTTTCCCCGTTTACTTTGAACGGCTTCAATGACATGTTCAAGGACAGCATGAGAGCGCCCGTTTCAAATGATGTGGAAAAGGGCATGGGGAGTCGTTTTTGCTTCGTCGTTGTTGACATTTACTTGATACTCCATATACTGTCAGCAGACGACCAACCCCCGCAAATCCGTCACCACCTACAGCCCAGACCTATCGATGTTATTCTGTGCGTCGCTGGCCCAAACCTTCTCGCCGTGTGGCAAGAGGATCCGCACATTCTTGAAGCTCAAGCCAGCCTCCTTGCGTCGCTGATACTCGTTCTTGAACCACAGTGCCAGAGCTGGGATGCCCAGCGATCGATTGGAGCCAGAATATTGCATGAAGCGCAGCTCTTCGAGCTCATTCCGGCCGAGTATTTTAGTGAGGTAGTACTCTTGCACGAATTGAGCCGCCGGCTTCTGTAGTCCACGTACTCCAGTGCCCCAGAGGGTAACGACATCGCCAGGAGTGAAAGCGATCGCGGCCGACCTCAAAGTCTTACACTTCAACATCAAACCGATGTCGTTGTTCGATGCGATGTGCGGAAGGTAGTATGGAAACCTGCTGAAGTACGGGAACCTCAGCGCCCTTACTGCATCGAACCCATCGGTCATGTTGTTCGAGATATCTGACAGCTTTAGCTCGCTAAGCCATTGCTAGAGTCTTGTGTTGCCACATGCACTATAAACATCCAGTGCCACTAGCATAAGCGTAGAGCGATTACATTGCAAACACTGTTGAACAACAACAAAGAGCTGGACAACATTTCCAGTGCGCAGAACCACCTTCACCTTGACGTCCTTGCCTCTCAATTCTCGGCCCCGTCGATCACTAAGTGGACCTTTGAACCTAGAGCGTACACTGAATCAACTACGTCCCCAGTGCAGAAGTCAGAGAAGTATAGGGCTTTCGAATCGGCAAGTCCTCGCCTCTGGTCCATCTAATACTCATGAACCATTGACATGTCGTCCCCTGCATGCCGCCGCCGTCTTTCCGAAACACTTTCTGCCGCGTCGCATTAATCTTGAACTTGCTTTCGGCTTCGACATTCTTTCATCAAATTGATATCTTAATTTTGGTCTTGATTTGAGGCAGGTGGTGCGGGCCTCGACTAAGTAAGGGAATGTCAGCTTTCGCACTGTGTCAAAGCCGTCTTCTTGATTTGGTGCCCACAGTGAGATCAACAAGAAGTCCAGCGCCCCGGGTAGGCCGCGACACGAGTTGATGCCGGCTATTTAAAGTCGGCAGCCAGGCTAGTTTCTAACGCCTTGCATTGTAAAACAGGTGCTTACAGTCCTTGATTAGTGCTGACTTTGCCATCAAAAAGAGCCGCCAGATGGGCTGTAGAAGGCGCTATCGAGCGGGCCTGACGTGGTGACTATAGCTTCGGACAAAGAACATCTCGTTACGCGCAACGCATGTGCCAGACCTCCAGCCCCTACTTGCCCGGTATGTACACTCATCTTAGCTCCTAGAGTGCATCGCACAGCCGTGCAGTACGTGTTATGCCGGGTTTCTGCTAGGCCTTCTTCAAACGAGCATGGGACTCTAGAGCGCTCCACTGCCTACAAGAGGAATATAAAAGTGTCTCTAGCCCGTATGCTGCTCGCATAGCACTAGAGAAGAATATCAGTTCCGTCTACATTCATTTACACCACGGTCGCGATCCGAACGCCTTGCTGTTGGTACTTGCCGCCTGATATTGAGTTCGATAACAAAGCGACTACACGAACATTAGCAAACAAGTCATGCCGTCGCTCGGATAACGAAGCTTCCTTGCATGAGCGATGCCGGGCCATTGCATTAGTTTGACAGAAAACGTGAGCTTTGGTGTGTGAAGTGCCGAACGCCTTTTGGCCGGATACTGAGCTGAGATCTCTATGCCTGCTTGCCAATGGAACGCCTTCGCTATGCGCAAACAGTCAAACAGTATCTGCGAGATGTCGGTGAGTTCGATCACAAGATGCAGCAGAAAGTTTCCTACACCTCACGTCGCCTTCGGACTGGGTTTCATGTACTCGAGATCGTTCTCCTTATTGTCCGCTCTCGCTTCCTCCAGCATCGTATCAATACCTCGTTCCTTCAGTGCTTTCTATAGACTTCATCAGTTATGCGATCCGTATGATCAGGCATCGAGGGACTCACCCCTAAGCACTCTTTGTACTGCTTGAAAAGCGGTTCACACTCGTCTGTCTTGGCTGTCCCCCGAATGAATTCTGCCGTTCCCGTCAGTGTAAGCCTGTCACTCCATCTCCCCCGACTCTGCATTCATCCACGACTGAGCCCAACAACATTCTCCTCGAGGCCACTCTGGTACTGATCCTCACAACACTCACTTTCGGAATACCATTTCAAAAAACATGAATCGTAGCGTCTGCAAGAACACGCTGTGGTCAGAACAATGCGGTGGCGAACGAGGACGCGCGGGAAGCCTCTCGGGGTACGCACTCTTTCACCTCATTACATTCTGGCGCTAATGAAGCGGACATGATTGCGTCTTGACGCGATGAAACGCAAAGTGTATTCGATGGACTGGGCGCAGGGAGAGAAGAGGTCGGATGTGATGTTGGCAATGGATTATCCCGTGGACGAGCCAAGGCCCACTGTGGAGTATCCACTTCGTCCACTACTTAGACAATTTCGACTTCATGTCAACGTCCACGCCGACGGCCAATGAACTCTGAAGCAAATCATCTCCTTCACAGACATGGATTGACGTATTCTAATATCTCCATACTGCCTGTCTGCTGGCGAGATTTACTCCGAACCACGGGCCTGGTGTCGAGCAAGTTTGTTCCTTCGAGCACATCAGTAGATATACACCAGTTTCGTAGCCAGCGGTCTTCCGAACTATGGGCCGCGTTTGTCGATCCGTAAGGGATAGTAACTCACTGCGGGAAAGGTTTGCGGAGCTGAGACTATCGGCTTGAGACGATTGGACCCTCCAAACGTCGAAAATAGTGTAACTGTCAGTCCTGACTGGTGTTCGTGGGGGGAATTTAGATGGTCATGTTCGGCTCAACGATGCAGCACTGGCAGGCCTTCAATCTATGTGGAAGCCTGGGAAGCCAAGACACGGCCGAACGCAACGACCACAAGCTGGTTGTCCAAGCTCGAGTAGCTGAATCTGGAACAGGCGACCGCACAATTGATGACTTGATGGCAGTCGAAGCGGGGTTTCACTGAAGAGATCGTGCAGTGCCGTGGTTCTGGCATTCTTCTAGACTGAGACCGGAGTCCTATTACGGTGGGCGTCCTGATCATGTTTCCGGTGTTTGAGGTTATGTGACGAAACTAACGACTGGGACCAGGGTCAGCAGTAACCAAGATCATTGTGACATTCCCTGTTCTCTTATTGCCAACAACCATGATCTCGAGACGCAAATTGATCATCAAATGCACACTTTGCGTGGCGCTACTGGCCCGCCAGTGCAAATAGAAGTGACTCATCTCGGATTTCACGGAGCGAGATGTACACGGCAGTCCTGTGATTGCCTGGGCAGATGAATTGTTCCAGGCCACTAGGCATAAGTATTCGAAGCGAGCACTTTGGAGATCCTAGATACCCCGTTGACGCTTTAATATCGCCTCATTGCGCATCCGTTGAGAGCTGCGGCATCATTAGTCCATTTATACTCTCCGACCAAGTGCCACCTCGTTTCCGCAGGCCTCCGACCTTCGTTCAGCAGATTCAAGAACATCGCAAATCGCAGCAAGCGAACCAGGACCAAGATCTCATCATGGGTCTCCTCAGAAGCCCGAGTAAACTCCTCAAGAGGAAGAAGAACGCCGAAGCAGAAAACGCCGAGAACCCCGAAGGCGAGGCAGCAGCCACTCTGCCCCCGGCCCCATCAACCACCGAGCTTACGCTTCGAGGCGAACGAGAGAAGTCTCAGACCGCTTACGAGCGAGCGCAGAAAGCAGAAGCCGCATATCGCGCAAAGAAACAGGCCGAGCGGGCCAGGGTTGACTACAAAAATTCCAAAGGCCACCTCAAGACATCTTGCGCTGAGTTGAAGAAGGGGCTCCAGACAGCCTTCTCAAGCGCCAGATCCAGCCCAGCGGTCTTGAAAGAGAGACAGCACAATGCCGGGAACAGGAAGGTGGTGAAGAAGCAGGAGAAGGAAGCAGAGAAGATGAAGAAGCTGGCCGAGAAGATGAAGAAGGCAGAAGAGGAGAAGGCGAAGTTGGACGCAGCAGCTCCTCCTGCGGAGGAACCCGCCGCGGAGGAGTAGATGCAAATGGGGCGGCGTTGGATTCCCGGTTAACATGACTGTCTTCACTCTTTCCTTGGGTCAAATATGGTTTGGTTGTGTTGAGATTTGATTAGCCACGCTAGATACCATCAATGTTTTACGCGCTATCTCGTCGATGGCAGCAGGCCAAGTCAATTTCTTGGTATTGTCAGAGTCAAGTCTTCAAGCTGCTTACCTAGATCCGATTCTACCACAGAACAGACGTTGGATGACAGTAGCGGCAGGACTTTGCCAGCCCGCTTGTCTTTTCTCGAGCTCTACGATGCATGCGGCAGCGTGTGCAGCTGAGATCGTGCTGCCGCGGCGGTAATGTGGCTTCGGGATCTCGTGTGTCGAAAATGATGACAACGAACTTTGGCTAGCGAAATTGGTAGTCATGACCAGTACAGTACAACTGGACTGGGCGACCACCACTCTGTAGCTAAGCAAACATTCCTGGAGGCCACGGCGGTCTGTTCTCTCTACCCTTCTTGATCTGGAGAAGATCGGCCTCGAGAAGCAAGTGCTGGGTGGCTGGCGGAGGGCGATTCGACAAGCAGCTCAGCCTGTCACATTGAATCAACTTCGCTGCGCCTCAGAGAGTTGGTGATGTCGTGCTGGAAGCGGCGGTGTGCGCTTCGACAGCAACTCGGGTCTAACGGCTTGCGAGTATGGTCCCTGCATTGGACACACCGAGTGAAGCATGTGGACGGAGCAACTGCAGTTAGCCGGAGAGCTCCCGGGGCAGCCAAAAATCAGGAATAAGATTAGTCTGTTCTGCTTCGCCCGAATTGTCATGAACCCCTCTGGAAGCTCGCCGGCCCAATTGGTCGATTGCCCTACAGGAGAGCAGTTTGGGAGGTTGGATGTCTCGTTGCGGGCGCGTGCATATCCTAGTTTGGGCAAACGCAACAGACTTTCAATTCTCGGCACGTTAGTTGTGGTTGTGCGAATAGACGAACCCCCAAGACGTGGCCGTCTCGCATTCTTGGAAGTGCTTTCATGAGTAAGTTGCCATAGCGGGCGCGAGGAGCGTGAAACAACTTCTCAAAATTCTTGCTCTCTCGCTGGGCTCTTCGGTACTGTGTGGATTCTACTCGCGCGCTGAGCCTCAATCATTCTCATCGTAGGTCTTCTTTATCAGCTCCCAGTTTTAGAGGCATATGGTGGCTGTTTGAGACACATCGCGCCACGTTCACAGCCAACTTCCAGTTCGCACTCGCGAGCCTTGTGAAGGCTCTAGGATTGCCCCGAGCCGTTCCCAAGCTGCGACATGGCTGGACTTTTGTTGACTGACTTCCACAGAGCAGCTGGAGTCTGTAGCCAAAGGACTCGCGCTTGACGAACGGTGGAAGGTTGCGGCTCACACGGGCGGGGCGGACGTCGGCACGGCAGCGCTAGCAGGGATTCGCGTACGCCGATCGAGAAAGTTGCGACTGAGCTCTCGAGAAGAAAGACATCGAGGCGAAAGATGGGCAAGCATACTGAACTCTCCAACAACATCCACTATGGAGGACTTCAGTACGCTCGAAGCCAACATCAAGTCAGCCCTCACGTCGACGACACGGAGTGCACTATCCTTGGCGAATGAAGACATTCCGTTCCATCGTTCTCTCGATTCTGCCGTTGGACCTGCACTCGACCAGCAAAATGAGCGCCTTTTGGGCCTTGCAGAGCGACTGATCGGGGCAGCAACGGCGAACACCGAGATCACGCGACCATCGAGGCTGAAGGACTTCGAGTCAGTGGATGGAAATTGGAAGGCGATAGTCGATGTGGTGGACAGCCTGTTGGAGCGCGCCGATACTGCGCTCGACGAGTTCACGGGCGCGGTCAAGAGATTGAGTCCCGCAGCAGAGACGCCGAAGAACGTCAAGGGCCGGCCTGCGCCGCAGCGAGACCAGCGCCTTGAGAAGCCACAGCTTCAGTTCGAGCATGTGCCCACCAACAACGATGTGGCGCCTTTCAAGCCGCTGCTGGAGAGCAAGCCCCATGCGAAAGTTCCGTTGGAGAAAGAGCCGCGGATAGCAGAAGGCGAGACGCAAGCGGCATACTCACATCCTTACCAATACGAGATCGAGAATTACGAGTACCCTGCACGGATATACCAGCAGAGCGAACCCATAATGTATCATCCATTCGACGAGACGTCCGCGACTCTTGTTGATACGGAAGAGGCCCTACAAGAGATGTTGGAAGAGTTGAAGCAAGCAAAGGAAATCGCGATAGATTTGGAGCATCACGACAGCAGGTCATATATTGGCATAGTCTCACTGATGCAGATCAGCACTCGAGACAAGGATTGGATAGTGGACACGCTCAAGCCCTGGAGACGCAAACTGCAATGTCTGAACGAGGTCTTTGCCGATCCGAACATCATCAAGGTCCTTCACGGCGCTTTCATGGACATCATGTGGCTTCAACGAGATCTGGGACTCTACATCGTTGGTTTATTCGACACACACCACGCTTCGCGAGTTCTCGGGTACCCTGGAGGTAGCCTGGCATTTTTGCTGAAGAAGTTTGCCAATGTTGATGCTCAAAAGCAGTACCAAACAGCGGACTGGCGAGTGCGACCTCTTCCGAAAGAGCTGTTTGATTACGCCAGGAGTGATACACATTTCCTCCTCTACATCTTCGACAACATGCGGAATGAGCTTATCCAGAGGTCAAAATTCCAGCTCCCGGATCACGAAGGTGACAAGATCTACGACGTTTTGCAGCGAAGTTCGGAAGAGGCATTGCAACGATACGAATACCCCATCTATGACACGGAACTTGGTCAAGGCGTTGGCTGGTACAAGTTGCTTTCGAGAACGCCCGCCCTGCTTAGTAAGGAGCAATTCTCGGTCTTTCGAGCTGTACACCAGTGGCGAGACCAGGTTGCTCGAGAGCAGGACGATAGTCTGCACTACATTATGCCAAATCACCAGATCTTCAGTATTGCCCGCGCCATGCCACCCAACAGAATGGCGTTGCTAGGCATAGCAACACCAACCACTCAGACAGTACGGCTCCGCGCCGATGAGCTTCTCAGCGTGATCATCAAAGCCAAGGAAGCCGGCAAAGATGGACCTGACATGATGGAACTGTTGAACCAAGTCGAGCCACAGCGACCGCGGAAGGCAACAAAGGAGAATGTAGCATCGGCCCCACAGCCATTAGTAGGGGCTACACCAAGCGCATCTGCCCTGATCGCACCTCCAGACGTCCCGATTCGAAGCACATCTTCGACATTCTGGGGCCCAGCGTTCGAAAGCAGCGCATGGGATCACGGGACGGGCGCACCCGTCTCGTCAGACATCTCACTGGCCGTGCCATTGCCGCCTCTGACGGCAGAGATCTTCGCAGACGCTTCCGAAGTTGAGCGACTGGGGCCGGAACGTGATCCTACCCCAGAACCTGTACCGATACAACAGGAGGTCGAGGATGAAACTTTCATACTCAAGGACACGAGCAAAAAGAGAAAGCGTACCACCGAGCCTGCACCAGCAGATGGCATGGCTGCCAATACAGACGAGGTTGCTATTGATGAGATCTCAACACGTGCGCAGGAGAAAGCGGAGAGGAAGGCAGCAAAGAAGGCCGCGAAGAAGAAGGCGAAGGCTGCCGGCGGTGATAGCGCCGATGCCTCAGGCAAGGACGAAATGCAGAACGGAGATGATGAGGTACCTTTCGACTATGCCAGCGCACCAAGCATATTGAATGCACCGAGCGAGAGGATCAGCGCGAAGGATCGAAAGAAGGCTCAAAAGCAGGTGAACCCCTATGCAAAGAGCATGGATGCTCCCAAGGGGCTGCCTCGAAGTCAGAAGGAGAAGGCTGGCAAGAGTATGACCTTTAAGAGGTAATTTGACGTTTGCAGTAGGTATGTAAATGCAGCGATAACGCGATCACGACGCGATGTCAACGCGCGTGGGCCGGATGCGTGCAGATGTCTCGTGCAACCCCTGATCACCTCGTCTGCGCTCCGTCGCACCAAATGGTTGATCTGTAGGAGGACCTCTCGTCTTTTGTCCTTTGCATGCGTCTTTCACTATCCACACCACATACTGACAGACGAACGGCCGACACACTTCGCCGGTCATGAACGGCTTGAGGGTCCTGCGTGAGAATGGGCGGTTGACGAATCTGACAATCGTCTGCGACGACCAAAACTCCAGAGTCCACAGCGTTGTCATCGTAGACATACACCTCTTGAACATGTGTCTGGCCCAGCAGGTACGACATGGCTACGCCTTCGACAAATCCAGCATGCGTCCCGACCGTGACGTCCGACGAGGTGAGAGCCTCATGAACAGGATGCTTGCAGCCCACTGCGGACACCGTTATCAGGCGATGATGAACGTGGTGTTCTAAGTTAGCCCCAGTTCACCCGGCCGTGCACCGATGCCCAAGCGACATCAGCTGACCAAGGCGCTGTGCTCCGCACGACTCCATGGACGCCATTGATGATTGATGAGGACGTGTGGCGTCGAATTGAGATTTGATGCCACAATTCCACGTGCCGCTTTCCTGCAAGGAGGTCTGCTCCGGCTGACGCTGCTGCGATTAGTCTAGTGTTCGCCCGGGCATGCCTGCGGCATGTAATAACTTCTGAAGGAAGGCATCCCACCAGTGGCAGCACATGCAGCCAGCGACTGTCGGCGTTTTTACCGGACCTCGACCTGGCACAGAACCAACCGATGATAGTTCTAGCGCAGCCAAGCAAATTTTCCAAAGCCGCTTTCCCTATTCCAGTCTACGTCCAATCTGGTGCTCCATCAGCAACCGAACCACTCAACTGATTCTGGTTAGCCGGTTCGCACAACGTGCAGCGTGGGTCGGCGTACTTAATCGAAATGCTGGGTCGCAGAAAGCTGCGACGCTCGTGCTCCGAAGCTTGCTACGACCTTGTCGATTGGGTCTTCCTTTGGGACGCCCACGGACTCCGCTCGAGTTACGTCTTTCAGGCATACTTCATCAGATTCCTCTGCAGACTCTTTGTAGAAAGGACACAAATTCGAAGCGGGAACTCTGCCGCGCTTCCTTCTGTGCAGTCTTCCTCGACGAGATCAGCACGCGAGAGCCCAAGCGACACCGCCCAAAAGCGACCTCCTCTCTGCTGGATCCGAATTGGTGTACATCTTTGCGACATCGTGGGAGAATTTGCTTAACCGAAAAAGCCCACTGCGTCCAGTCTACTGCTATCTCAGGCGAAAGATACCCAAAGCGACAACGCCCACACGCGACAATCCTTCGTGTGAAATTCTATTCCTGCATGAGTGGTCCATCGTGATATAACAGAATCACAAGGATACAGCCCGGGGCGAAGACAACTTCATTTCTGCAAGCATGTCCAAATCCGACCCGTACAATGGCTACGCGCCCGGCGCCGATACCACGTATCGACGAGCATCCAAGCCTGTGGATAGCTATGGAAAAGAAGATCGATATGGCAACGACGTGGTTGAAGATGGGCCCCGTCGACTGAACTCCGTGGACAGCGCCGCCGAAGATGTGCTCGCAGCTATGGGCTACACGCAAGAGCTCGTTCGTAATCGATCTACTCTCAGCGTAGCTTTCATGTCTTTCGTGCTGGCATCTGTACCCTACGGACTGTCGACGACGCTCATCTACCCTCTGACTGGCGGTGGCCCATCGACTGTGATTTGGGGATGGTGCCTTGTGTGTGTACTGATGCTCTGCGTCGCCGTTTCGCTCGGTGAAATCACTTCGGTATGTCGAGGACCTTTCTGTCACATGCACGCCAGAGCCCAAACTGAACGTTGAACAGGTCTATCCTACTGCCGGCGGTGTGTACTTCCAAACGTATATGCTTTCGCCCCGCTGGTGCCGCGCTCTCGCTGCATGGATGACCGGCTGGTGCTTTGTACTCGGCAACATCATCATCACCTTGTCTGTCAACTTTGGCACTACGCTCTTCCTGGTCGGCTGCATCAACATCTTCCAAGGCGAGCCATTTTTCGACGAGGCAACGCAGACGACGACGACAGCTGGGATTTTCCCCGCCAAGCCTTACCAGATCTACCTGATCTTCATCGCCATCACCCTCATCTGCAACTTGATTTCCTCACTGCTGAACAAGCACCTGCCACTCATCGACACCCTGACAGTGGGCTTCACATTCGTCGGCGTCGCGGCAATCATCATCTGCGGACTGGTCATCGCCAAAGAAGGTCGCAGATCCGCTTCTTATGCCTTTGGACACTTTGAGCCTATTTCCGGTTGGAACCCTCCGGGATGGGCCTTCTGCATTGGTCTGTTGCACGCCGCGTACGCCACTTCTGCCACCGGGATGGTGGTCAGCATGTGCGAGGAGGTCGAGCAGCCGGCCGAGCAGGTGCCCAAGGCTCTTGTCGGTGCCCTCGTCCTCAACTGGGCCTGCGGTTTCATCTTCTTGGTGCCTTTGATGTTCATCCTTCCAGATCTGGTCGCCGTCACCACCGACCCTACCGGGCAGCCACTTCCCGCCATCCTCTCGCGTGCAATTGGCAACGAGGGCGGAGCCTTTGCTCTGACTGTCCCAATCATCATCCTGGGCTTCTTTTGTGGAACCAGCTGCACGACTGCCGCGTCTCGCTGCACCTGGGCCTTTGCTCGTGATGGCGCCATCCCAGGCTCCCGCCGTCTGAAGTTCGACACCGTCAACCGCAAGCTCGATGTGCCATTGAACGCCATGATGCTGAGTATGGTAGTCCAGCTGGTCCTCGGTGTCATCTACATCGGTTCGTCTGCAGCATTCAACGCTTTCAATGGTTCCGGTGTCATTTTCTTGACATTGAGCTACGTCATCCCAGTCGCCGTCTCCTTCTGCACTGGTCGCAAGAAGCTCATAGGAGCAAGATACAACTTTGGCCTCTTTGGTGCTATCTGCAACGTTGTTGCCATGGGTGAGTGGTCCATCTCCTACATACTCTCGAACCTTAGATTAACTCTTCTCTCCAGCCTGGTGCGCGTTTGCCATTCCTCTCTTCTCCATGCCATCGGCGCTCCCCGTCGACGCTGAGACCATGAACTATGGCTCTGTAGTATTTGTTGTAGGCCTTGGCGTTGCGCTCGCTTGGTACTACATTTGGGGTCGCAGAAATTACACTGGCCCGCGTGTGGATGAAGACCCGGTCGCTGGCGAGTTTTCGCCGCAGAGCTCTTACTAGAGTAGATAGCAAAGCCTCTTCTCTTCTCCTCTTCACTTCCAGTCTGCGACACCGCATGCAGGTACCGCACCTGCCTGCTCCATGACGTCATCAGTCATTCGTCGGATACGCCAGACATCACCTTCTCTTCTATCAACTCACCAACACCAACAATGTCGACAATAGCGGACGCCAACTATCATAATCATGCGGTCGCCGATCACTTTGCTTCTTTCGCTTGCTTCATGATCGTCATCGTCACGGCCTCCAAGGGCCAATCCATCGCAAAATCGAGCTCAGCTCTTGACTCAAGTCCGAAGCTTGTTCATCGGACCTCCAAACCTACTTATCCTCTCTGCCTGCTCTTTCGCGCTTGACGCCGCCAGAAAATTGAACATCCCTGCAAGGAACCGCTCCTGTTGCACCTCGGCTGGAACTGGTTCCCGATTGCACCCAGGTCGAAGATGGTTGAAAGGGCTCGGCTTGCCTTGGTAGTCAGATTTTTGGCCATGGCAGGTTTTTTGGCAGCGATTCGCTTGCTTTGATGGCGGAAAGTATACCATTTGAATGGTACTCGCGCCGGTGGGAGCTGCTGCTTGTTATTTATGAAACGTCGGCGCCTCTTCTGTCGTTGCTGCTGATCTTTCTTCGCCTTTTGCACGTGGAGCGTGCAACTAAATCGCTTGCACTGGTAGTAAGAGCTACTATGTCATGAGGCTCTCTCTAGCTGCACCTGCTGTCGCGGTTCTTTTGACGGGCGTTGTCGGCGCCGAGACGACTGGGACACTTCTGGGACCAAGAAATGAGGTCAATGTAACTGCACAGCGAGAGTTGCCAGTCTGTTCGGTATGCCGAGTTGATCCGTCTGCGCCTGATCGTAGATACTGACAGTCCTGGCAGACAGACTGCGCAAGACAGATCACCGAACGGACTGGAATCAACTGCCAGCCCAGCGACCCGTGCTATTGCGATGACGGCACGCCACGAAGTGAGGCACTACGACAATGCTTGCGGACCGCATGCTCTCTAGACGACCAATTGAACGCTCAAAGATTCCGCGCCGAAACCTGCGGACTCCCAGTTCACAACGAACAAGCCGAGATCCGAGAGATCATCTACCCTCTTTTTGGACTTGCGGTGATTTTTACCCTTGCTCGACTGCTCTCCCGATGGCCGAGACTTCAAGGTGCTGGGTTCTGGTGGGACGACTTCGTGGTCTCCCTCTGCCTTTTCCCGGTCGTTGTATTTCCGGTGGACTCTGAGATGAATCTGCGTTACGGACTAGGCCGCGATATGTGGTTCCTGACCGCTCACCACCTGGAGAAATTCCTCCTGTGGTTCTACATCGCTGAGCCAATTTACATTGTCGCGACACGACTCACGAAGCTGTCACTGGTTCTCCTGTATATGCGATTGTGGCCAGAAAAGAACAAGTTCCGATACATTTGCATCGCGGTCGCGGTGTTGCTGGTCCTTTCGATCCCCGCTGGCTTCCTCCCGGTTGTGTTCCAGTGCCAGCCAGTATCGCGCTATTGGCGTCAGCTCGAACCAAATGTATCCGGAACGTGCATCAACCAAAAAGTCATGTCCATTGCAAATGCGACCATCGTCATCGCCTTCGATGTGGTCACTCTTCTCCTACCTGTACGGAATCTCCTCAAGGCTCGAGTCCCATGGACCACTCGCCTTGGTATCTTGAGCGTCTTCCTCGTCGGCTTTGCCGTTACAGCGTGCAGCGGGATTAGAATCTCTTATATCTCTCTGTACACCAAGAACAGCACCAACCTGACTTACGACTATCGTGAACTGGCAATGTGGAGTCATATCGAAGTCTACTTGAGCTTGGTTTGTTGCTCTATGCCGCAAATGCCGGGGCTGGTACGTCGGGTGTTGACGCTTGTGACGATGGGCCGCAAAGGGAGGCTGGAGTCGGACAGTTCTGGCGTGGAGCGCGTGGATACGAAGCTTTGGGGGGACAAGTATGCTCCGAAGGCGGAAGCTGTTGACGGGTGAGGAGGGAATGATATATGGGTGTCAAATGACGATGCAAATCGATGGCGGCAGCCGATTTCGCTACTTCTTCAAAAGACCGGCAACATTTCTCCCTCAACGGCGCTTGATCACAGTCCTTGATACCTTTGAAAACCGATGACGGATCTTGGCCCTGGACGAAGAGAAGAAGCGTATGTTTCAAGCATGCGTGGCTGAGACATCAACACGGCTTGTTCGTATACGCGGATATTTTGAATCGATACCCACCCAAGCCTTTGATTATGCGGATAAATGCCCACAGAATCGCCGAGTTTCAACTGGTTCCAAGGCGTATCCCGAAAATGGAGCTTGGGAGCCGTGCTGAGTCAGGCAGAAGATTGACGAACCGAGGATGAATCAAGAAAGCAGTGCACCAGAAATGAGATATTGGAAAAGACAATGTCCTCTTGCAATATCGAAGCAACACGAAAGACTGTCGCAGACCATGATTATTTCTGTACCGTATACCGACGATCTGTTCCAACGCCATACCAGCGACCCATCCTTTTTGTGCTTTTTGTTTCCCTCACCCCTGGAGAAATCACCTCAGCCTCGGCACATTCACTGCGTCCAGAACGTTCTGCACACTTGTTTCCGGTCCACCAGGTACAACTTCCTTCCAGACTTTCTCTGCGGCCCTCTGGCCCGGCGCCATGACGCTCCAATTCGGACTTTGTTCTGCCATCAGCCACTTGAAATCGTCTACATCGCTCCACTTGTTCTCAACAGCCCGGTCGGCCTCCAGCATGTACGTCTGTGGTAGTGGCGCAAAGCGGATCGAGCTGCAGTCTTCGATGATCGGTCGGCTCGTGGCAAGGAGGTATACGTCGCAGTTGGATGAGTCGTGCATGCGGAATTGTCGTGTGGCGACGAGAATGACGGAGTCTTTGATTTTGGTGAGCATTGTTGCGCCAGAGACGTGGCCGCAGATGATGAGTGAGGAGGAGATGTTTTTGAGGTACAATGCGGCGAAGGGTTTGTCTGCTGCTGGCTGTGACAGGTCTACGACACAGTGGCCGATGTTGGAGACGGTTCCTGATGAGGTCGCGTGGGAAGCTGCTGTCGGTAGGACAACGTGTATATCGTCATGATCTGATATCTCGACGGATTTGGAGGTCGAGAATGAGGGTTGCCGGAATCGTGATGTGTCGTTTGGCATGTTGGCGCCTTTGTTGCGAGTGGACTCATCCTCTGAGCCGATGTACTCATTGGCAGGTGTCACGGGCATGCTGGAGTTGTTGTAAAGATCGGATGTGTACGGCGGCGCTCGAAGCCGCTGCTGGTGAGCGATTTCTGCCGCATCGTTGAGACTGATGGCCGACTCGTTCTTGGTAGCCGAGAAGAGAGGCCCGTTCTTCGACTTGAACGAGAATTTCGGCTTTGGCGCATGAGACTGCCGAACTTCTTGCAACTTGTTGTTCAATGCTTTGATTGCTTCCCCATATGTCCTCTGGTCGTATGCCGGGGCGTATGCCGATGCGTCCTGCACTTCGCCGGACAGTCTCGCGATGCTGGAAAGGCAGTGATCGATGGCGTCAGATCTCTCGCCGCCAGTCAGGCTGTGTTTGCTGATACGAGCCATTTGCTCTTGAAGATCTTTGCCATGGTCAGTCAGGCTGAACGATCAGTTCTGCTGCTGATGGATGCGGACCTGTGACTTCATGCTGAAAGTAGCGGAAGAACTTCTCGCTCGGAGAAAGCTGAGCAGGTGGCGCAGCTTCGGCTCCGGCCCCTGTTGGCGATGCCATATTGTCGTGGTATGCGTGTCGAGAGGTACAACTAGCTCGGCTGCACGGAGATGGATGTGCCTAACGTTAGGCGAGCGGAAATGAGGTTGTGTAAGATATGATCAGGCGGTCTCATGTGAGGGTCTGTCGTACCATCACACGTCATCTGAGATCGAACATCCACAAGGGTGCGGCCTCAGAACCTGCATTATTATTCACGCACTGTCTCAGACGAGGTCGTCGTTGTCGCGTGCCGCAAGGCCCCGCGGGATCTGCACGAGCGGCACCAGCCGGCCTTGGCGATTCCTCCTTGTCTTCACGTCCTCTTCACAAAGTCGACATCCTCTGGACATGCTTTCTCAGACGGTGTACTACGATGTAGGCGGAAGGTTCGATCCAGCCCAAGACTAAGCATCCTTCGAGGAGGGCGTGGTTGGGTTGAAGTAGACGCACTGTTACAGCATGAAACGGAATGCATGTTATGGGATTTCTGGCTTTTACTATATGAGGTCTATGCTGTGATAGGCCTTCTCTGTGCGGTACTACCTTTGGTAATAAGCAGCTACTTTGCGCACTAATGCCGATCTAAGCAAATATGGTGGTGCTGCGTCTAATAATCGCAATTAACCGATTGCAATCAATTAGATGCCTTAATTAACTTGCTAAGGCTAGTAATTGCAACTAGAGGTTATTTCAATTAATTAATTAAGCCGGATTAATTATAAGTAAGCAAACATTATATAAAGGACCTAGGTTTTAACTAGCTAATTTAGCTAGTTAAATGTTAAATAGAGGGTATTAAGCTATATACATTTAACTAAAAGACGCCTCTATAGACACTAAGACCGCTATAAACTATAGGCTGCCTTCTATACTTAGTAAACTACGTTGCTAAGCCTTGTTTTAATTAGTTATACGACTCGGTTATAACTATTTATTATTATTGTTAAGAAGTGCAGTCTAGTTAGTACTTCCTAAGGCACCGAACTAAACTAGTTAGTTTAGTTCTAGGGTTAGGTAATATAGGTTATATAATATTAGGTTATATAACCTACTAGGAAATATATCTTAGGAGAAGGTGCAACCTATAACTAACTAACACAATTAATTTAGTTAGTTCCTACCTACTATCTCTACTTCTACTGCGCGTTATACCTATCCGATAAGTGCCTACGAGAATATAAGTCGAATAGGTATTTAATAGGTTATAAGCCCGAGTTTATAGAGAGGCCCTAGGTAGTAAGAGTTAGCCTTCTTATCCTTAAAGTAATACGTTTTACCTCTTATAGGACCTATAGTATTAACTAGATAGAGAAGCAGAAAAAGAGTATATAAGAGACTAGAGGCATATCCTATCTATACTACTAAGAAGCTTTAGATAATCCTAGCTATATACTAGACGTCCCTAAAGGGCAGATAAGATAGAGAAAAGCCTAGTAAGGCATACTTAAGATTAGATAAGTATAAAGAGGAAAGGGTTAGCCTTAGGCTATAGCACCTAAAAGGATAAGACTAGGCCTAAGCACTTAGTACTACTAATACCTTAGAACTAGCTAGTAGTGCCCTTCTAAGAAGGTAGATCTTCTAGAGGTTCTCTACCTAAGAACCTAACTAACTCCCCTAAGAGAGAAGAGTCCTTAGATACCTTAGCTAAGAGAGAAGAGTCTTAGTAATAAAGGAAAGCAGCTATCTAGAAACTACTATTAGATTAAAAGAGCTTATGTTTTCTAGAGTTAGGTTTGTTTATTTATTTAACTTTATAGAAATGGATTTAGTAAGTAGAATTAGCAAGAGAAGGGCTATACTAGTACTATATAAAGAAAACTAAAGATAATAGTTTAGCCTACTATAGGACTACCTTAAATTAAAGGATATATTTTAGATTATCTTAGAGACTATGCTAGAGTCTTCTATAGAGTTATTACTATTAGTACTTAGCCTAAGGTACTTAAGAAGTAATCTAGAATAGATTAAGGCTAATACTACTACTAGGTACGAGATAATAATCTGCTTATTAGAAGATAACTAAGAGGAGACTATTAAGGAGAGATAAGCCTTAAAGATATAGGAAAAGATAAGAGCTCTTAGAATACGTAAGCTTAGCTTGCCTAGAGACATACCTTCCTAATTAGGAAAGTGACTAGGGGGGTCTACTATAGGGTTGACCCTGCCGTTTGTGTGACCCAACAGTCACGTGACCTAGTCACGTGACCTAGCTATTCACGTGACCCCCAAAGTCACATGACCAAGTCACGTGACCCGGTCACGTGACCTACCCTAGCACTTTCTAGAGTTGTCTAGAAACTTCTAGACTATTCTAGGAACCTCTAGACTAACCCCTAGCTAGGGTATGGTTCTAGAACATAAGTCTAGAAACCTAGAGAACCTACGTAGAATATTGATTTGTAATTAATATTCTATCTAGTTCTAAGAGGTTCTCTACTAGTCCTAGAGTTACCTAGTGCTTATATACGATTACGCGTATATAGAACCTTCTAGTACGCGATGGCAGAGTATATAAGAAGGCCTATAGCGCATAGGATAGTCGACTAAGCAAGCAAGAAAGCTTTCTACTCTTTACTACTCTTTACTCTACTTTACTCTCTATACTCTACCCTCTACCCTCCTATATTATCTACGCTTCTAGCGCTATACTTCCGCGATATTATAAATCTAAAAGGTTATGAGCCCGGCCTAGCGAAAGGCCTAGAAGATTCTAGAGACAATACGACTCTCTCTCTAGAAAACAAGACACCCCGACTAAAAACGACGATATCTCGACGATTACTCGACGGATTTCTACGATTTTTACGTCTATAAGACGCTAAATACGCGATCTATCCACCTGGAACTCGGTTACTAATCTAGAGAGCCTGTGGCCCGCAAAGTCCCTGCTGCCTCTTACCTAGGAAACTAGGATTAATAAGAGTACTAGGAGTTATAAAAACCGTTATACTAGTCGGACCTCCTAGCAAGCGGCATAACTAAAGGGTGTAGACGGCGAACGCTGAAATCAAGGGGCGACTAAGAAAGTAAGCTACTAGCCGCGCTTCTCTCTCTAGATAAAAGACGACCTTTTATCTATCTATCTATATAAGGATGTCTCTAAGCGATAAATCCTTTACTTTTGCGCGTCTTAAAGGACAAGAAAACTACGAGATCTGGTCCTTAAGAATGCGTTCCTACCTAACTAAAAAGGGCTATATAGAGGCTCTAGATAACGACGATCTAGAACCCTCTATTATAGCTAAAGCCCTTGCAGCTATTAGGCTAGGAGTAGAGGACGGCCCGTTACTTCAAATCTCTAATAAAGTAACGGCTAAGGAGGCTTGGAATATGCTCGCAGAATTATATTCCCCTAAGGGTTTTAATTCTAAATTTCTACTTTGCAAAGAGCTATTTCAAACTACCTTAGAATCCTCGGGTTCTATAGAGTTATATATTAATTCTATACGTCGCCTTTACGATCAATTAAAGGCGAAGGGTATAGAGTTACCTAAGCAATTAATTATTGCTTGGACTCTAAATAACCTAAACGACGATTACGACTCGTTTATTACTTCTATTACACAAAGTCTTAGAAGTAACGAGGATGCTTTTACGCTAGAGAATCTATTCTCTAATATTCTAGACGAATCTAGAAGGTATAATACTAAAGAAATGGCATTATACTCTAGATTCTCAAAGAATAATAGTAGTAGTAAGGCTACTAATAAGCATAAATCTAAGGGTCCTAAACGACTAAATAAAAGGACCCCTAGAGACTCTTCTAAATACTGCTCCTACTGCAAAAAGGAAGGACATATAGAAGAGAAATGCTATAATAAGCACCCTAATTTACGACCGCAGTAGTGGCGTAATAGAGATTCTAGCCCTAACTCTAGTAATAAGGAACCTATTCTTATTACTAATATAGAGGGAGAGGAAGTCGACGTACTTTACGCTGTAGAAGAAGAAGGAAATAACCTCTATTTCCCTATTAAAAAAGGCGCTATAGTCGACTATCCTCTAGAAGAAGATACTTCTCTAGAAAATCAAAGAGATAACCTAGAAACACTAGAACAAGAGGCAGATATCCTCTATTCTAGCGAATCTAGTAATCTCTGTTCTAATTCTAGTACTCTATATTCTAGAAATTCTAGAAATTCTACTCTAGAAACAGCCGAGACTCCTCTAGAAAATACAGAAACACTAGAGTTAGAATCAAATATTCTATACTCTAGAAATTCTAGAAACTCTACTCTAGAGGAATCTCAGGCTACCCTAGACCAAAATCAAGAATGGGTACTAGATTCAGGTGCTAGCCGACATATTATTAGTAATAAGTCGTATTTTACGACTTTTACTAATAGAACTACTACTATTAGATGGGGAAACGCCGGAAAAGTAATATCCTACGGGGTAGGAGACGTTAGAATTCAGTTTAGCGATACAAAAAGAGTCGCTATTCTAACTAACTGTCTCTATATACCCGAGTTTAGACTTAATCTAGTCTCGTTATCGCAACTAGATAACCGTAGGGTTTACGCTCGACTTAATAACGGTGTTATAGAGTTATTTAACTCTAGAAACGACTTATTAACTAAAGCACTACTTAATAAGTCTCTCTATAAGTTAAATATTTCTATTCCCTATACTATAGAGGAAGTAAAGGAAGAGGCACTAGTAATAGAGTCTAAAAGCGACGCCGATATTTGGCATAAAAGACTAGGGCATATAGGCGATAATACCCTTAAGAAACTAGAGGGTATCGCCGATAAATCAATTAATATAAGCCCTACATGCGAGGTATGTATTTCTAGTAAACATACTCGTAAAATAAGTCGCGCTATAACAGAGAAAGCTAAGGGTTTTCTAGATAAAATAAGCTGCGATATCTGCGGTCCTATAGAACCTCCTACTAATAAAGGGTATCGTTACTTTATTAGTTTTATCGATAACTATTCTCGATATATAGAGGCGAATCTTATTTCTAGAAAATCTGAAGCTTTCTCCTGTTTTAGAGACTTTAAATTACGTGCTGAAAATTCCGACTCGAATTCTAGTAATAAACGTCCTAGAATAAAGGTTTTAAAAAGCGATAATGCTAAGGAACTTATTAGTTCTAAGCTAGAAACGCTACTTAAAAATAGTGGAATAAAACACGAACTAAGTAGCCCCTATAACCCCGAACAAAATGGGCTTATAGAACGACCTAATAGGACGCTATTAGCTAAAGTACGTGCTTTATTACTAGAATCGGGACTTCCTAAAACGTTCTGGGGCGAGGCCTTAGAAGCGGCTATCTATCTATATAATAGAACGCCGCATTCGTCTCTAAACTATAAATCCCCTTTTGAACTAAGATATAACAAACCTCCTAATCTTAGTAATATAAGAATCTTTGGTTCCTTAGCCTATTATACTAGAGTAAAAGCTAAGAAACTAGATAATAGAGCTAAGAAAGCGATTCTTATAGGATATAGCGACTCTAATATCTATAAACTATATGATTTAGAGTCTAGAAAAGTAGTTTGGGCACGAGACGTTACTATACTAGAAGGACAGTTCTATAAATCTCCTAGAGATAACAATATAACTCTAGAATTACCTCTAGAATCAACTATCTCTCTTGAAAATTCTAGAGAAAGCTCGGACCTTTCTAGAAAAAGCACAGACCTTTCTAGAACTTCTAGAGATAGGTGTGAAAACGACCTAGAATCTAGCGATAATTTACTAGATACTAGCGTCAACACTAATAAAGATAATAACTCTAGAAATTCTAGAATTACTCTAGAAGAGGATGAGCTAGCAGACGATTTAGAACCGATTTCTAGAGTGCCTAAAACTACTATAGGGGATGTTACTACTTCTCGTCCTACTAGGACTCTAGTAGACGATGGTTTAGAAGACGAATTAAGCCTCTATGCCCTATTAGCTAGTAATAATAGCGACGACCCTACTAGTTATTCCGAGGCTATTAACAGCCCTAATAAGGACGAATGGCATGCGTCTATGCTCTCGGAAATTAACGACTTAAATAAGCTAAATACTTGGGAATTAGTCGAGCTTCCTAAGGGCCGTACTGCCGTTAAAGGCAGGTGGGTTTATAAAACTAAAAGAGACCCTTATGGCAAGCTTATTAAGTTTAAAAGTAGGTGGGTAGCTAAGGGTTTTAAACAGGTACTAGCCCTAGATTACGACGATACATTTAGTAATACATGTCGGCCGGAAACCTGGCGATCTCTATTCTATATAGCGGCGTATAAGGACTGGGAAATCGAGCAAATAGACGTAAAACTCGCTTTTCCTAATAGTCCTATAGATAAAGAAATATACGTCGAACAGCCTACTGGTTTTATAGTAAAAGGGCAGGAACATAAAGTCTGTCGACTAAATACTGCCCTTTACGGCCTAAAACAAGCTAGTAGGCAATGGTACCTGCATTTAAAATCCATACTAGCTAAATATAACTTCTATCCTTTACTTAAGGATAGCGCTGCTTTCCTTAATAAGGATACCGGCGTATATATAACATGTCACGTAGATGACATGTTAATATTTAGTCCTACTCTTAATCTAGCTAAAGAGTTTAAGAGTAATCTCTCTAAGAATCTAGAAATTAGCGATTTAGGCCCTGTCCGACACTATCTAGGTATAGAAGTGTCTAGAGATAGGCCTAATAAAGTAATAACCCTAAGTCAAAAGGGTTACTTACTTAAGATTCTAGAGAAATATAATAAAAAGGGACTAAACCCTGTCTCTACACCTGCAGAACAGGGTATACGACTAGAAAAGGCTAAAATACAAGCTAATCTAGACGATATAAAGACCTTCCAACAACAAGTAGGAGCCCTTATATATCTAGCTACTAAAACTAGGCCAGACATAGCCTATGCTGTTAGCCAGGTAGCTAAATATATGTCTAACCCCGACCCTACGCATTTTAAAGCCCTAGATAGGATCTGGAAATATCTAAACGATCCTAACTATCTAGATAAAGCGCTAGTATATACAGCGCAATCTGCACCCCTATTAATAGGCTATAGCGATGCAGATTGGGGGGGTGACTATACTACGCGTAAATCTACGATAGGTTACGTGTTTTTATTAAATAAAAGGGCACCTATTAGTTGGCGTTCTATATTACAAAAATCCGTAGCTCTCTCTAGCTGTGAAGCTGAATATATGGCCTTAAAAGAGGCTACTAAAGAGGCTATATTCCTTAAAGAATTACTTAAGGAACTAAAGCTAGAAGATAGGGCAATTACGGTCTATACCGATAGTAATTCGGCTATAGAACTAGCTAATAACCCCGAGCACCACGCTAAAACGAAGCATATAGATATACAATATCACTTCGTACGCGATATAATATATAAAGGGCTTATAGAGCTAGTTTGGATCTCTACTAAAAATCAAGTAGCAGATATCCTTACTAAAGCCCTAGAACGAGGTCTCTATAATAATTTAAGAGACTATTTACTATAAGGTGCATAAATCGGGAGATATATTAGCATATAGGCTTAATAGAGCCTTAAAATATATCAAAAATCAAAGAAAACGAAAATTCTAGAAGTTAGAGTTAACTCTAGAAAAGACTCTTAAGAATATCTAAGAGTTCTTACTCTGCTCGCGATTACTAGATAAGAAGGTACTTGAATTTAGCACTAGATACGGCTGAAAACATAAGAGTAATAGCTATATATGCATTAATTACTCTCTAGTCTATAGCTTATCGCCTATCGCTATTTTTAGCGTTATAGGGACGCCTATATACGCATTAAAAATAGTATTAATAGGACATTAAGTATTAATAGACTATACTAATTTTCTAGAGGAAGCCTAGCTACTCTAGAAACTCCTATAGCCTTAATATATAACCTAATATAGGTTATACGCGGCCGCGAATAATAATAGGCATTAATAGGAGATAAATATAGCCGTAAAAAGGACATTAAAGAATAAGAGGTTCTAGACAAGCTAACCTTAGGAGGGCGTCTTAGAATACGTAAGCTTAGCTTGCCTAGAGACATACCTTCCTAATTAGGAAAGTGACTAGGGGGGTCTACTATAGGGTTGACCCTGCCGTTTGTGTGACCCAACAGTCACGTGACCTAGTCACGTGACCTAGCTATTCACGTGACCCCCAAAGTCACATGACCAAGTCACGTGACCCGGTCACGTGACCTACCCTAGCACTTTCTAGAGTTGTCTAGAAACTTCTAGACTATTCTAGGAACCTCTAGACTAACCCCTAGCTAGGGTATGGTTCTAGAACATAAGTCTAGAAACCTAGAGAACCTACGTAGAATATTGATTTGTAATTAATATTCTATCTAGTTCTAAGAGGTTCTCTACTAGTCCTAGAGTTACCTAGTGCTTATATACGATTACGCGTATATAGAACCTTCTAGTACGCGATGGCAGAGTATATAAGAAGGCCTATAGCGCATAGGATAGTCGACTAAGCAAGCAAGAAAGCTTTCTACTCTTTACTACTCTTTACTCTACTTTACTCTCTATACTCTACCCTCTACCCTCCTATATTATCTACGCTTCTAGCGCTATACTTCCGCGATATTATAAATCTAAAAAGAGCTAAGTATAGTAAGGTATATACTATATATATAATAGCATATATCTAGGAGTTTATAAACTTCTAGATAATAGAGAATATAATAATTAGAAAGGCATAGGTCTAACTAGCTAGCATAGCTAGAAGGATTATAGAGGTAGACCCTTAGGAAATATACTATAAGGAGCTAGAGAGGAGACTTAAGCATCTCCTTAATAGCTTGCCTAAGGCGTACTAAAGTATAAAGGATACTATCCTTACCTAGTAGTCTATATTATATAAGAGTATACTATAGCTACTAGAATTATATAAAGCTAGACTAAACTAGTCCTAAGAAATAGTAATATTTACTAAGGGAAAAGGGATCTAAGGCACGAGACTAAAATGCTACCTCTATAATTAGGAGCATTTTAGAGGCGTTACTAAATGCCTATACCTTAATAAAGCTAAGAAGACTATTAACCTAAGATAAAGCTATAGGGTAGAAAAGAGAAGAACACTACCTAGAGAAAGTAGCTTTAGGAGGAGATCCTTACTAGATAAGGAAATATTAAAAGAAATAGTAAAGAAACTTAACTTAAAAGTCTAATCCTTTAAGAAAAGATAAAGCTTAAGGAAGTTTTCTAAAAAGGCTTATACTACCTAAGAAGATATAGAACCTTTAGTAATATCTAAGGCATTTTAATCCCTATTAGAGGATAATAATATAGATAAGGTTATATACTTAACTATAGAAGTAAAAGGCAAGTATATACTATTAAAATAGCTGCTTAACTCTTGCGCTTTATTATATATAACTAACTAGGAACTACTTTTTAGAGAACTAAAACCTCTTTAGAGAAAAAAGTAGATTAAGGTCGGTAGTAGCTATTTAATAGCTATATATATAGGAGACGTAGTAATAGGTAGGAGAAGAGCAAAATAGATTATACTTAAGGATATCCTCTTAGTACCTAGCTTAGGAGTTAATCTTGTTTCTTAGAGCTAATTTAGCTAGTAGTATAGTATTTAGCTACTAAAGTTTATACTTGTTTTATTATCTAGAAAACTAGTTATCTAAACAAAACTATTAGGAGGAGTACTATTTATTAAGAAGATTAATAAGGCCTTATAGGAACTTATAATACTATACCTTAATTAGAACTAAGAGAATAAAGCCTATGCCTTTAAAGCCTAGGAGAATTCCTAAGAATAGTAGAAGCTCTAGTATAGGAGACTTATATACTTTAGAGAGGGTCTTCTTAGAAACCTATATAAGGTCTCTAACTTAAAGGCTTAGATTCCTATTCTAAAGGAATACTAGCTATATAGGGTATGTTTCTTAGTAAAAATAAAGAAATATAAAAGGAAAGAAACTAAGAGGAAACCCTAAAGGTTGTCTTTAGTTTCTATTAATATCTATAGCCCTTTACTTATCTTAAGACTAGGATATAAATAGTAGCTTAAGGTTATTAATAACTTCTTAAGAAAGAAATAGACTTTCCTAATAAAGTCTAGAGAAGATATACTAAGTATCCTTAGAGACTAGAAGGTAAAAGCTAAGCTATAATTAGGAAATCCCCTCTAGATTATAAGGAGTAATAAAGCAAGAGAGCTTCTTACTATACTAAAATAGTAGGAGAAGGAATATAGAATTTCCTTCTATACTACTAAAGCATATAACTCTATCTAGAATAGAGTAGTTAAAAGGTTAATCTAAACCTCTAAAGATTATATAAGAGTAATGCTAGAAGATGCTTATATATCTATTAAATTCTAGCTAGAAGCCTTAGTAGCTTATATAGTTATTAGAAATTCTCTTCCTAATAGCCTAGAAATTAATAGTTTTAAGGTTTTACCTAAGGAGGTCTTTTTAGGCACCTAACCCTTAGTGTTATACTTTAGAGTTTAGGGTTGCAAAGTAGTAGTCTATATAAATCCTAAGTCCTACCTAGCTAGGATAAGGTTAGATAAACTAATAAATAGAGGCAAGGATGCTATGTTTATTAAGTATATTCCTAATACTACTAAAATATAGCTCTTCTAGAAGCCTAGTATAAGGGCTATTAAAGCCTATAGCACTATAACTTAGTTTAAGTATAAGAAAGGAGGAGATATAGAGCTAAATATTCCTAAGCTTAACTAAGCAAGTAATATACCTATTAGAAACCTAGTTAGTAGACCTCTAAAGAAGCTAATAGTAGTTATACCCCCTATAACTACTATACCTATAGCTATAGTAACTAAACCTATAGGTCCTAGCTAGATACTCTTTATATAGTTACTACCTCTACTAAAGGATAAGGAGAAGTACTAGAGGATAGAGAATCTAGAAGAAGAAAACCTTAAGTATATAAATACTAAGATTAGAAATAGACCGTAGGTAGCAACTAAACTACCTAGTTTAGTTCGGCGGTTACGTAATCTAACCGAACTAGCTAGTTCGGTTCGCCTATTACGTAACGTAGGCGCACCTATACTTACCCCGAATACTATAGAGTATAACCTAAGGGAAAATAGAGACTAGGAGGGAAACTAAGATTAGACCTATAGCTAAAAGAGAAGGAGATCTATCTTAGATAAAGGACTAGGCCTAGAGCTAAAAGCTTATAGTATAGTAATAAGACAAGTGCTTTAGAAGAGATAAAGAGAATATAGATAGGAGGAGGAGCCTAATACTAAGCATTATAGGGCATTCCTTAGCTAAGTCTAAGGCTAAGAATAGGAGTAGATTTAGGAAGCCCTATTAGAGGTTTAAGAGTCTGCATTTATAGCGATTGCCTCTTAAGTCTCTATACTAAGATAAGAGGTGCCTATTCTAAAGTCCTATAAGAAGGCAATTTAGGATCCTAAATAGGGATATATATAGAAAGATATAGTCTAAAAGGAACTAACTATATTAGGAAGTAATAATACCTAGATAGAGGTTATTCTACCTAAAGGAGCAAACCTTATTATATCTAAGTAGGTATTTAATATAAAAAGATTAATTAGTAGAGCTATTAAGAAGTTTAAAGCAAGACTAGTTATAAGAGGTTTCTCCTAGAAATTTAGAGTTAACTTCTAAGAGACCTTTATACTAATAGTTAGGTATAATACCTTAAGGGTATTTATAGCTATAGTTTATAAGAAGGATCTAGAACTTTACTAGGTAGATATAAATAATACATTTACTAAGAGTAAGCTTTAAGAAGAAATCTTTATAATTCTATTACTAAGAGTTAAGATTCTACCTAATATAGTCCTATAAATCCTAAGAAGCTTATATAGACTAAAGTAAGTAGCAAGAGACTAGAACAAACTCTATATCTTAAAGTTAAAATAGATTAGGTTTATATAATTAGAAGTAGACCTATGCCTTCTTATCTACTAGGAAAGGAACATTCTAATCCTAACTTATATAGATAATATTCTAATTATAGTACTAAAGCTAGAAGATATACTTTAGTTTAAGAAATAGCTAGGCAAGGTATTTAAGATTAAAGATCTTAGAGAACTAGAGAAGATCCTTAGAATAAGGTTAATAAAAGATAGACAAGCTAGAACTTTAAAGGTTAATTAGGAACACTTTATCTAGGAGAACCTTATAAAGCTAGGAATAACTAAGGAGATAGCTAACCTAACTCTCTCCCTAATAGATAGTTATAATAGTCTAAAACTAATAGGCTTATATAATAAGAGAGGAAACAAGATAGAGTACTAAAGTTAAACTAGTACCTAGATATAGCCTATAGTTATAATAAGACTAGACATTACTTTCTCTCTTAGTAGGCTAAGCTTATATATCTTAGACCTAGCTAGGAGACACTTATAAGCTCTAAAGAAACTAGCAAGGTACCTAAGATTATCCTAAGACTTAGGGTTAATATTTAGGAGAGGAGGGGGAAAGCTAATAGGATATTTAGACTCTAACTATATAATAGACAAGGTAGATAGAGTCTTAATCCTTAGAAGCATCTACTTCCTCTATAGAGCCCTAGTTTCTTAGATAAGTAGGAAGCAAAAGTCTATTATAATATTAATAATAGAAGCTAAGTATATAGCTATAAATGCATATGCAAAGCAGTCTTAATTCCTAGTAGCACTCTTAAGAGAGATAGACTATATAGAGCTAGTAGGAGAATGCCTATATTAGCTAACTATTAAAGCCTATCCTAATATAGTAAGAGAGCTAATACTAGTATAGATTATAGAGAATAACTAAGTAGCCTTAACACTTATTAAGGATATATATACCTATAAGAGATCTAAATATATTAATATTATATATAACTATATTAGGCATCTCTAGTAGTAGAGAAAGATTATAGTAGAATATATTCTAATAAAAGAGATAGTCGCTAATAGCCTAACTAAACTAAAGAATAGGCTATAGTTTTAGGAGTTTATAAGATAGCTCTAGCTTATATAAGGAAGGGTAGGAAGGTTCTATCCCTATATTATAATAGATTATTAGGTACTAG
The DNA here is from genome assembly GCA_023512815.1 of Cercospora zeae-maydis. Lineage (NCBI taxonomy): Eukaryota > Fungi > Ascomycota > Dothideomycetes > Mycosphaerellales > Mycosphaerellaceae > Cercospora > Cercospora zeae-maydis. Next base: position 2,918,122 of record JAKLWY010000009.1, on the reverse strand, counting down.
GGAAGAACTAAAAAACAAATATAAGGGGCAGGCAGAAGACTACCTAGCCTAAGTAGGAGTATTAAGAAGTATAGTCTAGTTAGTACTTCCTAAGGCACCGAACTAAACTAGTTAGTTTAGTTCTAGGGTTAGGTAATTTTTAGATTTATAATATCGCGGAAGTATAGCGCTAGAAGCGTAGATAATATAGGAGGGTAGAGGGTAGAGTATAGAGAGTAAAGTAGAGTAAAGAGTAGTAAAGAGTAGAAAGCTTTCTTGCTTGCTTAGTCGACTATCCTATGCGCTATAGGCCTTCTTATATACTCTGCCATCGCGTACTAGAAGGTTCTATATACGCGTAATCGCATATAAGCACTAAGTAACTCTAGGACTAGTAGAGAACCTCTTAGAACTAGATAGAATATTAATTACAAATCAATATTCTACGTAGGTTCTCTAGGTTTCTAGACTTATGTTCTAGAACTATACCCTAGCTAGGGGTTAGTCTAGAGGTTCCTAGAATAGTCTAGAAGTTTCTAGACAACTCTAGAAAGTGCTAGGGTAGGTTACGTGACCGGGTCACGTGACTTGGTCATGTGACTTTGGGGGTCACGTGAATAGCTAGGTCACGTGACTAGGTCACGTGACTGTTAGGTCACACAAACGGCAGGGTCACCCCTATAGTGGACCCCCCTAGTCACTTTCCTAATTAGGAAGGTATGTCTCTAGGCAAGCTAAGCTTACGTATTCTAAGACGCCCTCCTAAGGTTAGCTTGTCTAGAACCTCTTATTCTTTAATGTCCTTTTTACGGCTATATTTATCTCCTATTAATACCTATTATTATTCGCGGCCGCGTATAACCTATATTAGGTTATATATTAAGGCTATAGGAGTTTCTAGAGTAGCTAGGCTTCCTCTAGATAATTTATATATAGTCTATTAATACTTAATGTCCTATTAATACTATTTTTAATGCGTATATAGGCGTCCCTATAACGCTAAAAATAGCGATAGGCGATAAGCTATAGACTAGAGAGTAATTAATGCATATATAGCTATTACTCTTATATTTTCAGCCGTATCTAGTGCTAAATTTAAGTAACTTCTTATCTAGTAATCGCGAGCAGAGTAGGAACTCTTAGATATTCTTAAGAGTCTTTTCTAGAATTTTCGTTTTCTTTGATTTTTGATATATTTTAAGGCTCTATTAAGCCTATATGCTAATATATCTCCCGATTTATGCACCTTATAGTAAATAATCTCTTAAATTATTATAGAGACCTCGTTCTAGGGCTTTAGTAAGGATATCTGCTACTTGATTTTTAGTAGAGATCCAAACTAGCTCTATAAGCCCTTTATATATTATATCGCGTACGAAGTGATATTGTATATCTATATGCTTCGTTTTAGCGTGGTGCTCGGGGTTATTAGCTAGTTCTATAGCCGAATTACTGTCGGTATAGACCGTAATTGCCCTATCTTCTAGCTTTAGTTCCTTAAGTAATTCTTTAAGGAATATAGCCTCTTTAGTAGCCTCTTTTAAGGCCATATATTCAGCTTCACAGCTAGAGAGAGCTACGGATTTTTGTAATATAGAACGCCAACTAATAGGTGCCCTTTTGTTTAATAAAAACACGTAACCTGTCGTAGATTTACGCGTAGTATAGTCACCCCCCCAATCTGCATCGCTATAGCCTATTAATAGGGGTGCAGATTGCGCTGTATATACTAGCGCTTTATCTAGATAGTTAGGATCGTTTAAATATTTCCAGATCCTATCTAGGGCTTTAAAATGCGTAGGGTCGGGGTTAGACATATATTTAGCTACCTGGCCGACAGCATAGGCTATGTCTGGCCTAGTTTTAGTAGCTAGATATATAAGGGCTCCTACTTGTTGTTGGAAGGTCTTTATATCGTCTAGATTAGCTTGTATTTTAGCCTTTTCTAGTCGTATACCCTGTTCTGCAGGTGTAGAGACAGGGTTTAGTCACTTTTTATTATATTTCTCTAGAATCTTAAGTAAGTAACCCTTTTGACTTAGGGTTATTACTTTATTAGGCCTATCTCTAGACACTTCTATACCTAGATAGTGTCGGACAGGGCCTAAATCGCTAATTTCTAGATTCTTAGAGAGATTACTCTTAAACTCTTTAGCTAGATTAAGAGTAGGACTGAATATTAACATGTCATCTACGTGACATGTTATATATACGCCGGTATCCTTATTAAGGAAAGCAGCGCTATCCTTAAGTAAAGGATAGAAGTTATATTTAGCTAGTATGGATTTTAAATGCAGGTACCATTGCCTACTAGCTTGTTTTAGGCCGTAAAGGGCAGTATTTAGTCGACAGACTTTATGTTCCTGCCCTTTTACTATAAAACCAGTAGGCTGTTCGACGTATATTTCTTTATCTATAGGACTATTAGGAAAAGCAAGTTTTACGTCTATTTGCTCGATTTCCCAGTCCTTATACGCCGCTATATAGAATAGAGATCGCCAGGTTTCCGGCCGACAAGTATTACTAAATGTATCGTCGTAATCTAGGCCTAGTACCTGTTTAAAACCCTTAGCTACCCACCTACTTTTAAACTTAATAAGCTTGCCATAAGGGTCTCTTTTAGTTTTATAAACCCACCTGCCTTTAACGGCAGTACGGCCCTTAGGAAGCTCGACTAATTCCCAAGTATTTAGCTTATTTAAGTCGTTAATTTCCGAGAGCATAGACGCATGCCATTCGTCCTTATTAGGGCTGTTAATAGCCTCGGAATAACTAGTAGGGTCGTCGCTATTATTACTAGCTAATAGGGCATAGAGGCTTAATTCGTCTTCTAAACCATCGTCTACTAGAGTCCTAGTAGGACGAGAAGTAGTAACATCCCCTATAGTAGTTTTAGGCACTCTAGAAATCGGTTCTAAATCGTCTGCTAGCTCATCCTCTTCTAGAGTAATTCTAGAATTTCTAGAGTTATTATCTTTATTAGTATTGACGCTAGTATCTAGTAAATTATCGCTAGATTCTAGGTCGTTTTCACACCTAACTCTAGAAGTTCTAGAAAGGTCTATGCTTTTTCTAGAAAGGTCCGAGCTTTCTCTAGAATTTTCAAGAGAGATAGTTGATTCTAGAGGTAATTCTAGAGTTATATTGTTATCTCTAGGAGATTTATAGAACTGTCCTTCTAGTATAGTAACGTCACGTGCCCAAACTACTTTTCTAGACTCTAAATCATATAGTTTATAGATATTAGAGTCGCTATACCCTATAAGAATCGCTTTCTTAGCTCTATTATCTAGTTTCTTAGCTTTTACTCTAGTATAATAGGCTAAGGAACCAAAGATTCTTATGTTACTAAGATTAGGGGGTTTGTTATATCTTAGTTCAAAAGGGGATTTATAGTTTAGAGACGAATGCGGCGTTCTATTATATAGATAAATAGCCGCTTCTAAGGCCTCGCCCCAGAACGTTTTAGGAAGTCCCGATTCTAGTAATAAAGCACGTACTTTAGCTAATAGCGTCCTATTAGGTCGTTCTATAAGCCCATTTTGTTCGGGGTTATAGGGGCTACTAAGTTCGTGTTTTATTCCACTATTTCTAAGTAGCGTTTCTAGCTTAGAACTAATAAGTTCCTTAGCATTATCGCTTTTTAAAACCTTTATTCTAGGACGTTTATTACTAGAATTCGAGTCGGAATTTTCAGCACGTAATTTAAAGTCTCTAAAACAGGAGAAAGCTTCAGATTTTCTAGAAATAAGATTCGCCTCTATATATCGAGAATAGTTATCGATAAAACTAATAAAGTAACGGTACCCTTTATTAGTAGGAGGTTCTATAGGACCGCAGATATCGCAGCTTATTTTATCTCGCATATAGGGCTTATATTAATCGATTTATCGGCGATACCCTCTAGTTTCTTAAGGGTATTATCGCCTATATGCCCTAGTCTTTTATGCCAAATATCGGCGTCGCTTTTAGACTCTATTACTAGTGCCTCTTCCTTTACTTCCTCTATAGTATAGGGAATAGAAATATTTAACTTATAGAGAGACTTATTAAGTAGTGCTTTAGTTAATAAGTCGTTTCTAGAGTTAAATAACTCTATAACACCGTTATTAAGTCGAGCGTAAACCCTACGGTTATCTAGTTGCGATAACGAGACTAGATTTAGTCTAAACTCGGGTATATAGAGACAGTTAGTTAGAATAGCGACTCTTTTTGTATCGCTAAACTGAATTCTAACGTCTCCTACCCCGTAGGATATTACTTTTCCGGCGTTTCCCCATCTAATAGTAGTAGTTTTATTAGTAAGAGTCGTAAAATACAACTTATTACTAATAATATGTCGGCTAGCACCTGAATCTAGTACCCATTCTTGATTTTGGTCTAGGGTAGCCTGGGATTCCTCTAGAGTAGAGTTTCTAGAGTTTCTAGAATTTCTAGAGTATAGAATATTTGATTCTAACTCTAGTATTTCTGGATCTTCTTTTTGATTTTCTAGAGGATTCTCGGCTGTTTCTAGAGTAGAATTTCTAGAGTTTCTAGAATATAGAGTACTAGAATTAGAACAGAGATTACTAGATTCGCTAGAATAGAGGATATCTGCCTCTTGTTCTAGTGTTTCTAGGTTATCTCTTTGATTTTCTAGAGAAGTATCTTCTTCTAGAGGATAGTCGACTATAGCGCCTTTTTTAATAGGGAAATAGAGGCTATTTCCTTCTTCTTCTATAGCGTAAAGTACGTCGACTTCCTCTCCCTCTATGTTAGTAATAAGAATAGGTTCCTTATTACTAGAGTTAGCGCTAGAATCTCTATTACGCCACCACTGCGGTCGTAAATTAGGGTGCTTATTATAGCATTTCTCTTCTATATGTCCTTCTTTTTTGCAGTAGGAGCAGTATTTAGAAGAGTCTCTAGGGGTCCTTTTATTTAGTCGTTTAGAACCCTTAGATTTATGCTTATTAGTAGCCTTACTACTACTACTATTCTTTGAGAATCTAGAGTATAATGCCATTTCTTTAGTATTATACCTTCTAGATTCGTCTAGAATATTAGAGAATAGATTCTCTAGCGTAAAAGCATCCTCGTTACTTCTAAGACTTTGTGTAATAGAAGTAATAAACGAGTCGTAATCGTCGTTTAGGTTATTTAGAGTCCAAGCAATAATTAATTGCTTAGGTAACTCTATACCCTTCGCCTTTAATTGATCGTAAAGGCGACGTATAGAGTTAATATATAACTCTATAGAACCCGAGGATTCTAAGGTAGTTTGAAATAGCTCTTTGCAAAGTAGAAATTTAGAATTAAAACCCTTAGGGGAATATAATTCTGCGAGCATATTCCAAGCCTCCTTAGCCGTTACTTTATTAGAGATTTGAAGTAACGGGCCGTCCTCTACTCCTAGCCTAATAGCTGCAAGGGCTTTAGCTATAATAGAGGGTTCTAGATCGTCGTTATCTAGAGCCTCTATATAGCCCTTTTCAGTTAGGTAGGAACGCATTCTTAAGGACCAGATCTCGTAGTTTTCTTGTCCTTTAAGACGCGCAAAAGTAAAGGATTTATCGCTTAGAGACATCCTTATATCTCTAGATAGATAGATAGATAAAAGGTCGTCTTTTATCTAGAGAGAGAAGCGCGGCTAGTAGCTTACTTTCTTAGTCGCCCCTTGATTTCAGCGTTCGCCGTCTACACCCTTTAGTTATGCCGCTTGCTAGGAGGTCCGACTAGTATAACGGTTTTTATAACTCCTAGTACTCTTATTAATCCTAGTTTCCTAGGTAAGAGGCAGCAGGGACTTTGCGGGCCACGGGCTCTCTAGATTAGTAATCGAGTTCCAGATAGATAGGTCGCGTATTTAGCGTCTTATAGACGTAAAAATCGTAGAAATCCGTCGAGTAATCGTCGAGATATCGTCGTTTTTAGTCGGGGTGTCTTGTTTTCTAGAGAGAGAGTCGTATTGTCTCTAGAATCTTCTAGGCCTTTCGCTAGGCCGGGCTCATAACCTTTTAGATTTATAATATCGCGGAAGTATAGCGCTAGAAGCGTAGATAATATAGGAGGGTAGAGGGTAGAGTATAGAGAGTAAAGTAGAGTAAAGAGTAGTAAAGAGTAGAAAGCTTTCTTGCTTGCTTAGTCGACTATCCTATGCGCTATAGGCCTTCTTATATACTCTGCCATCGCGTACTAGAAGGTTCTATATACGCGTAATCGCATATAAGCACTAAGTAACTCTAGGACTAGTAGAGAACCTCTTAGAACTAGATAGAATATTAATTACAAATCAATATTCTACGTAGGTTCTCTAGGTTTCTAGACTTATGTTCTAGAACTATACCCTAGCTAGGGGTTAGTCTAGAGGTTCCTAGAATAGTCTAGAAGTTTCTAGACAACTCTAGAAAGTGCTAGGGTAGGTCACGTGACCGGGTCACGTGACTTGGTCATGTGACTTTGGGGGTCACGTGAATAGCTAGGTCACGTGACTAGGTCACGTGACTGTTAGGTCACACAAACGGCAGGGTCACCCCTATAGTGGACCCCCCTAGTCACTTTCCTAATTAGGAAGGTATGTCTCTAGGCAAGCTAAGCTTACGTATTCTAAGAGTAATATAGGTTATATAACCTACTAGGAAATATATCTTAGGAGAAGGTGCAACCTATAACTAACTAATACAATTAATTTAGTTAGTTCCTACCTACTATCTCTACTTCTACTACGCGTTATACCTATCTAACGAGTGCCTATAAGAATATAAGTCGAATAGGTATTTAATAATTATAGCATATAATTGCAACTAATTAGAGTGCTAGATTAGGTTGTCTTAGAATACGTAAGCTTAGCTTGCCTAGAGACATACCTTCCTAATTAGAAAAGTAACTAGGGGGGTCTACTATAGAGGTAACTCTGCCGTTTATATAACCTAATAGTTACGTAACCTAGTTACGTAACCTAGCTATCTACGTAACCCCCGTAGTTATATAACTAAGTTACGTAACCTAGCTACGTAACCTACCCTAGCACTTTCTAGAGTTATCTAGAAACTTCTAGACTATTCTAGGAACCTCTAGACTAGCTACGTAAGCTCCTAGCTAGGGTATAGTTCTAGATTATAAGTCTAGAAACCTAGAGAACCTACGTAGAATATTAATTTATAATTAATATTCTATCTAGTTCTAAGAGGTTCTCTACTAGTCTTAGAGTTACCTAGTACTTATATATAATTACGTATATATAGAACCTTCTAATATACGATAGTAGAGTATATAAGAAGGCCTATAATATATAGAATAGTCGACTAAGCAAGTAGGAAAGCTTTCTACTCTTTACTACTCTTTACTCTACTTTACTCTCTATACTCTACTCTTTACCCTCCTATATTATTTATACTTCTAGCGCTATACTTCTACGATATTATAGTTCTAATAAGTTATAAGCCTAGCCTAGCGAAAGGCCTAGAATATTCTAAAGATAATATAACTCTTTCTAGATTTTATATTTGTAATATCGCGGAAGTATAGCGCTAGAAGCGTAGATAATATAGGAGGGTAGAGGGTAGAGTATAGAGAGTAAAGTAGAGTAAAGAGTAGTAAAGAGTAGAAAGCTTTCTTGCTTGCTTAGTCGACTATCCTATGCGCTATAGGCCTTCTTATATACTCTGCTATCGCGTACTAGAAGGTTCTATATACGCGTAATCGTATATAAGCACTAGGTAACTCTAGGACTAGTAGAGAACCTCTTAGAACTAGATAGAATATTAATTACAAATTAATATTCTACGTAGGTTCTCTAGGTTTCTAGACTTATATTCTAGAACTATACCCTAGCTAAGGGCTTGCGTAGCTAGTCTAGAGGTTCCTAGAATAGTCTAGAAGTTTCTAGACAACTCTAGAAAGTGCTAGGGTAGGTTACGTAACCGGGTTACGTAACTTAGTTATATAACTACGGGGGTAACGTAAATAGCTAGGGTACGTAACTAGGTTACGTAACTATTAGGTTATACAAACGGCAGGGTTACCCCTATAGTAGACCCCCCTAGTTACTTTCCTAATTAGAAAGGTATGTCTTTAGGCAAGCTAAGCTTACGTATTCTAAGACGCCCTCCTAAGGTTAGCTTATCTAGAACCTCTTATTCTTTAATGTCCTTTTAACGGCTATATTTATCTCCTATTAATACCTATTATTATTCGCGGCTGCGTATAACCTATATTAGGTTATATATTAAGGCTATAGGAGTTTCTAGAGTAGCTAGGCTTCCTCTAGATAATTTATATAGTCTATTAATACTTAATGTCCTATTAATACTATTTTTAATGCTTATATAGGCGTCCCTATAACGCTAAAAATAGCGATAGGCGATAAGCTATAGACTAGAGAGTAATTAATGCATATATAGCTATTACTCTTATATATTTTTAGCCGTATCTAGTGCTAAATTTAAGTAACTTCTTATCTAGTAATCGCGAGCAGAGTAGGAACTCTTAGATATTCTTAAGAGTCTTTTCTAGAGTTAACTCTAACTTCTAGAATTTTCGTTTTCTTTAATTTTTAATATATTTTAAGGCTCTATTAAGCCTATATACTAATATATCTCCCGATTTATGCACCTTATAGTAAATAGTCTCTTAAATTATTATAGAGACCTCGTTCTAGGGCTTTAGTAAGGATATCTGCTACTTAATTTTTAGTAGAGATCTAAACTAGCTCTATAAGCCCTTTATATATTATATTGCGTACGAAGTAATATTATATATCTATATGCTTCGTTTTAGCGTAGTGCTCGGGGTTATTAGCTAGTTCTATAGCCGAATTACTATCGGTATAGACCGTAATTGCCCTATCTTCTAGCTTTAGTTCCTTAAGTAATTCTTTAAGGAATATAGCCTCTTTAGTAGCCTCTTTTAAGGCTATATATTTAGCTTTATAGCTAGAGAGAGCTACGGATTTTTATAATATAGAACGCTAACTAATAGGTGCCCTTTTATTTAATAAAAATACGTAACCTATCGTAGATTTACGTATAGTATAGTTACCCCCCTAATCTGCATCGCTATAGCCTATTAATAGGGGTGCAGATTGCGCTATATATACTAGCGCTTTATCTAGATAGTTAGGATCGTTTAAATATTTCTAGATTCTATCTAGGGCTTTAAAATGCGTAGGGTCGGGGTTAGACATATATTTAGCTACCTAGCTAATAGCGTAGGCTATATCTAGCCTAGTTTTAGTAGCTAGATATATAAGGGCTCCTACTTATTGTTAGAAGGTCTTTATATCGTCTAGATTAGCTTGTATTTTAGCCTTTTCTAGTCGTATACCCTATTCTATAGGTATAGAGACAGGGTTTAGTCCCTTTTTATTATATTTCTCTAGAATCTTAAGTAAGTAACCCTTTTAACTTAGGGTTATTACTTTATAAGGCCTATCTCTAGATACTTCTATACCTAGATAGTATTAGATAGGGCCTAAATCGCTAATTTCTAGATTCTTAGAGAGATTACTCTTAAACTCTTTAGCTAGATTAAGAGTAGGACTAAATATTAACATATTATCTACGTAATATGTTATATATATGCTAGTATCCTTATTAAGGAAAGCAGCGCTATCCTTAAGTAAAGGATAGAAGTTATATTTAGCTAGTATAGATTTTAAATGCAGGTACTATTGCCTACTAGCTTGTTTTAGGCTATAAAGGGCAGTATTTAGTTAATAGACTTTTCGTTCCTGCCCTTTTACTATAAAACTAGTAGGCTGTTCGACGTATATTTCTTTATCTATAGGACTATTAGGAAAAGCGAGTTTTACGTCTATTTGCTCGATTTCCTAGTCCTTATACGCCGCTATATAGAATAGAGATCGCTAGGTTTCCGGCCGATACGTATTACTAAACGTATCGTCGTAATCTAGGCCTAGTACCTGTTTAAAACCCTTAGCTACCCACCTACTTTTAAACTTAATAAGCTTGCTATAAGGGTCTCTTTTAGTTTTATAAACCTACCTGCCTTTAACGGCAGTACGGCCCTTAGGAAGCTCGACTAATTCCTAAGTATTAAGCTTATTTAAGTCGTTAATTTCCGAGAGCATAGACGCATGCTATTTGTCCTTATTAGAGCTATTAATAGCCTCGGAATAACTAGTAGGGTCGTCGCTATTATTACTAGCTAATAGGGCATAGAGGCTTAATTCGTCCTCTAAACTATCGTCTACTAGAGTCCTAGTAGGACGAGAAGAGGTAACATCCCCTATAGTAGTTTTAGGCACTCTAGAAATCGGTTCTAAATCGTCTGCTAGCTTATCCTCTTCTAGAGTAATTCTAGAATTTCTAGAGTTATTATCTTTATTAGTGTCTACGCTAGTATCTAGTAAATTATCGCTAGATTCTAGGTCGTTTTAACACCTATCTCTAGAAGTTCTAGAAAGGTCTATGCTTTTTCTAGAAAGGCTCGAGCTTTCTCTAGAATTTTTAAGAGAGATAGTTAATTCTAGAGATAATTCTAGAGTAATATTATTATCTCTAGGAGATTTATAGAACTATCCTTCTAGTATAGTAACGTTACGTGCCTAAACTACTTTTCTAGACTCTAAATTATATAGTTTATAGATATTAGAGTCGCTATATTCTATAAGAATCGCTTTCTTAGCTCTATTATCTAGTTTCTTAGCTTTTACTCTAGTATAATAGGCTAAGGAACCAAAGATTCTTATGTTACTAAGATTAGGGGGTTTGTTATATCTTAATTTAAAAGGGGATTTATAGTTTAGAGACGAATGCGGCGTTCTATTATATAGATAAATAGCCGCTTCTAAGGCCTTGCCCTATATTAGATTTATAATATCGCGGAAGTATAGCGCTAGAAGCGTAGATAATATAGGAGGGTAGAGGGTAGAGTATAGAGAGTAAAGTAGAGTAAAGAGTAGTAAAGAGTAGAAAGCTTTCTTGCTTGCTTGGTCGACTATCCTATGCGCTATAGGCCTTCTTATATACTCTGCCATCGCGTACTAGAAGGTTCTATATACGCGTAATCGTATATAAGCACTAGGTAACTCTAGGACTAGTAGAGAACCTCTTAGAACTAGATAGAATATTAATTACAAATCAATATTCTACGTAGGTTCTCTAGGTTTCTAGACTTATGTTCTAGAACTATACCCTAGCTAGGGGTTAGTCTAGAGGTTCCTGGAATAGTCTAGAAGTTTCTAGACAACTCTAGAAAGTGCTAGGGTAGGTCACGTGACCGGGTCACGTGACTTGGTCATGTGACTTTGGGGGTCACGTGAATAGCTAGGTCACGTGACTAGGTCACGTGACTGTTGGGTCATACAAACGGCAGGGTCACCCCTATAGTGGACCCCCCTAGTCACTTTCCTAATTAGGAAGGTATGTCTCTAGGCAAGCTAAGCTTACGTATTCTAAGACGCCCTCCTAAGGTTAGCTTGTCTAGAACCTCTTATTCTTTAATGTCCTTTTTACGGCTATATTTATCTCCTATTAATACCTATTATTATTCGCGGCCGCGTATAACCTATATTAGGTTATATATTAAGGCTATAGGAGTTTCTAGAGTAGCTAGGCTTCCTCTAGATAATTTATATATAGTCTATTAATACTTAATGTCCTATTAATACTATTTTTAATGCGTATATAGGCGTCCCTATAACGCTAAAAATAGCGATAGGCGATAAGCTATAGACTAGAGAGTAATTAATGCATATATAGCTATTATTTTCAGCCGTATTTAGTGCTAAATTCAAGTACCTTCTTATCTAGTAATCGCGAGCAGAGTAGGAACTCTTAGATATTCTTAAGAGTCTTTTCTAGAGTTAACTCTAACTTCTAGAATTTTCATTTTCTTTGATTTTTGATATATTTTAAGGCTCTATTAAGCCTATATGCTAATATATCTCCCGATTTATGCACCTTATAGTAAATAGTCTCTTAAATTATTATAGAGACCTCGTTCTAGGGCTTTAGTAAGGATATCTGCTACTTGATTTTTAGTAGAGATCCAAACTAGCTCTATAAGCCCTTTATATATTATATCGCGTACGAAGTGATATTGTATATCTATATGCTTCGTTTTAGCGTAGTGCTCGGGGTTATTAGCTAGTTCTATAGCCGAATTACTGTCGGTATAGACCGTAATTGCCCTATCTTCTAGCTTTAGTTCCTTAAGTAATTCTTTAAGGAATATAGCCTCTTTAGTAGCCTCTTTTAAGGCCATATATTCAGCTTTACAGCTAGAGAGAGCTACGGATTTTTGTAATATAGAACGCCAACTAATAGGTGCCCTTTTGTTTAATAAAAACACGTAACCTGTCGTAGATTTACGCGTAGTATAGTCACCCCCCCAATCTGCATCGCTATAGCCTATTAATAGGGGTGCAGATTGCGCTGTATATACTAGCGCTTTATCTAGATAGTTAGGATCGTTTAGATATTTCCAGATCCTATCTAGGGCTTTAAAATGCGTAGGGTCGGGGTTAGACATATATTTAGCTACCTGGCCGACAGCGTAGGCTATATCTGGCCTAGTTTTAGTAGCTAGATATATAAGGGCTCCTACTTATTGTTGGAAAGTCTTTATATCGTCTAGATTAGCTTGTGTTTTAGCCTTTTCTAGTCGTATACCCTGTTCTGCAGGTGTAGAGACAGGGTTTAGTCCCTTTTTATTATATTTCTCTAGAATCTTAAGTAAGTAACCCTTTTGACTTAGGGTTATTACTTTATTAGGCCTATCTCTAGATACTTCTATACCTAGATAGTGTCGGACAGGGCCTAAATCGCTAATTTCTAGATTCTTAGAGAGATTACTCTTAAACTCTTTAGCTAGATTAAGAGTAGGACTAAAGATTAACATGTCATCTACGTGACATGTTATATATACGCCGGTATCCTTATTAAGGAAAGCAGCGCTATCCTTAAGTAAAGGATAGAAGTTATATTTAGCTAGTATAGATTTTAAATGCAGGTACCATTGCCTACTAGCTTGTTTTAGGCCGTAAAGGGCAGTATTTAGTCGACAGACTTTATGTTCCTGCCCTTTTACTATAAAACCAGTAGGCTGTTCGACGTATATTTCTTTATCTATAGGACTATTAGGAAAAGCGAGTTTTACGTCTATTTGCTCGATTTCCCAGTCCTTATACGCCGCTATATAGAATAGAGATCGCCAGGTTTCCGGCCGACATGTATTACTAAATGTATCGTCGTAATCTAGGCCTAGTACCTGCTTAAAACCCTTAGCTACCCACCTACTTTTAAACTTAATAAGCTTGCTATAAGGGTCTCTTTTAGTTTTATAAACCCACCTGCCTTTAACGGCAGTACGGCCCTTAGGAAGCTCGACTAATTCCCAAGTATTTAGCTTATTTAAGTCGTTAATTTCCGAGAGCATAGACGCATGCCATTCGTCCTTATTAGGGCTGTTAATAGCCTCGGAATAACTAGTAGGGTCGTCGCTATTATTACTAGCTAATAGGGCATAGAGGCTTAATTCGTCTTCTAAACCATCATCTACTAAAGTCCTAGTAGGACGAGAAGTAGTAACATCCCCTATAGTAGTTTTAGGCACTCTAGAAATCGGTTCTAAATCGTCTGCTAGCTCATCCTCTTCTAGAGTAATTCTAGAATTTCTAGAGTTATTATCTTTATTAGTGTTAACGCTAGTATCTAGTAAATTATCGCTAGATTCTAGGTCGTTTTCACACCTATCTCTAGAAGTTCTAGAAAGGTCTGTGCTTTTTCTAGAAAGGTCCGAGCTTTCTCTAGAATTTTCAAGAGAGATAGTTGATTCTAGAGGTAATTCTAGAGTTATATTGTTATCTCTAGGAGATTTATAGAACTGTCCTTCTAGTATAGTAACGTCTCGTGCCCAAACTACTTTTCTAGACTCTAAATCATATAGTTTATAGATATTAGAGTCGCTATATCCTATAAGAATCGCTTTCTTAGCTCTATTATCTAGTTTCTTAGCTTTTACTCTAGTATAATAGGCTAAGGAACCAAAGATTCTTATATTACTAAGATTAGGAGGTTTGTTATATCTTAGTTCAAAAGGGGATTTATAGTTTAGAGACGAATGCGGCGTTCTATTATATAGATAGATAGCCGCTTCTAAGGCCTCGCCCCAGAACGTTTTAGGAAGTCCCGATTCTAGTAATAAAGCACGTACTTTAGCTAATAGCGTCCTATTAGGTCGTTCTATAAGCCCATTTTGTTCGGGGTTATAGGGGCTACTTAGTTCGTGTTTTATTCCACTATTTTTAAGTAGCGTTTCTAGCTTAGAACTAATAAGTTCCTTAGCATTATCGCTTTTTAAAACCTTTATTCTAGGACGTTTATTACTAGAATTCGAGTCGGAATTTTCAGCACGTAATTTAAAGTCTCTAAAACAGGAGAAAGCTTCAGATTTTCTAGAAATAAGATTCGCCTCTATATATCGAGAATAGTTATCGATAAAACTAATAAAGTAACGATACCCTTTATTAGTAGGAGGTTCTATAGGACCGCAGATATCGCAGCTTATTTTATCTAGAAAACCCTTAGCTTTCTCTGTTATAGCGCGACTTATTTTACGAGTATGTTTACTAGAAATACATACCTCGCATGTAGGGCTTATATTAATTGATTTATCGGCGATACCCTCTAGTTTCTTAAGGGTATTATCGCCTATATGCCCTAGTCTTTTATGCCAAATATCGGCGTCGCTTTTAGACTCTATTACTAGTGCCTCTTCCTTTACTTCCTCTATAGTATAGGGAATAGAAATATTTAACTTATAGAGAGACTTATTAAGTAGTGCTTTAGTTAATAAGTCGTTTCTAGAGTTAAATAACTCTATAACACCGTTATTAAGTCGAGCGTAAACCCTACGGTTATCTAGTTGCGATAACGAGACTAGATTAAGTCTAAACTCGGGTATATAGAGACAGTTAGTTAGAATAGCGACTCTTTTTGTATCGCTAAACTGAATTCTAACGTCTCCTACCCCGTAGGATATTACTTTTCCGGCGTTTCCCCATCTAATAGTAGTAGTTCTATTAGTAAAAGTCGTAAAATACGACTTATTACTAATAATATGTCGGCTAGCACCTGAATCTAGTACCCATTCTTGATTTTGGTCTAGGGTAGCCTGAGATTCCTCTAGAGTAGAGTTTCTAGAATTTCTAGAGTATAGAATATTTGATTCTAACTCTAGTGTTTCTGTATTTTCTAGAGGAGTCTCGGCTGTTTCTAGAGTAGAATTTCTAGAATTTCTAGAATATAGAGTACTAGAATTAGAACAGAGATTACTAGATTCGCTAGAATAGAGGATATCTGCCTCTTGTTCTAGTGTTTCTAGGTTATCTCTTTGATTTTCTAGAGAAGTATCTTCTTCTAGAGGATAGTCGACTATAGCGCCTTTTTTAATAGGGAAATAGAGGTTATTTCCTTCTTCTTCTACAGCGTAAAGTACGTCGACTTCCTCTCCCTCTGTATTAGTAATAAGAATAGGTTCCTTATTACTAGAGTTAGGGCTAGAATCTCTATTACGCCACTACTGCGGTCGTAAATTAGGGTGCTTATTATAGCATTTCTCTTCTATATGTCCTTCCTTTTTGCAGTAGGAGCAGTATTTAGAAGAGTCTCTAGGGGTCCTTTTATTTAGTCGTTTAGGACCCTTAGATTTATGCTTATTAGTAGCCTTACTACTACTATTATTCTTTGAGAATCTAGAGTATAATGCCATTTCTTTAGTATTATACCTTCTAGATTCGTCTAGAATATTAGAGAATAGATTCTCTAGCGTAAAAGCATCCTCGTTACTTCTAAGACTTTGTGTAATAGAAGTAATAAACGAGTCGTAATCGTCGTTTAGGTTATTTAGAGTCCAAGCAATAATTAATTGCTTAGGTAACTCTATACCCTTCGCCTTTAATTGATCGTAAAGGCGACGTATAGAATTAATATATAACTCTATAGAACCCGAGGATTCTAAGGTAGTTTGAAATAGCTCTTTGCAAAGTAGAAATTTAGAATTAAAACCCTTAGGGGAATATAATTCTGCGAGCATATTCCAAGCCTCCTTAGCCGTTACTTTATTAGAGATTTGAAGTAACGGGCCGTCCTCTACTCCTAGCCTAATAGCTGCAAGGGCTTTAGCTATAATAGAGGGTTCTAGATCGTCGTTATCTAGAGCCTCTATATAGCCCTTTTCAGTTAGGTAGGAACGCATTCTTAAGGACCAGATCTCGTAGTTTTCTTGTCCTTTAAGACGCGCAAAAGTAAAGGATTTATCGCTTAGAGACATCCTTATATAGATAGATAGATAAAAGGTCGTCTTTTATCTAGAGAGAGAAGCGCGGCTAGTAGCTTACTTTCTTAGTCGCCCTTGATTTCAGCGTTCGCCGTCTACACCCTTTAGTTATGCCGCTTGCTAGGAGGTCCGACTAGTATAACGGTTTTTATAACTCCTAGTACTCTTATTAATCCTAGTTTCCTAGGTAAGAGGCAGCAGGGACTTTGCGGGCCACAGGCTCTCTAGATTAGTAACCGAGTTCCAGGTGGATAGATCGCGTATTTAGCGTCTTATAGACGTAAAAATCGTAGAAATCCGTCGAGTAATCGTCGAGATATCGTCGTTTTTAGTCGGGGTGTCTTGTTTTCTAGAGAGAGAGTCGTATTGTCTCTAGAATCTTCTAGGCCTTTCGCTAGGCCGGGCTCATAACCTATTAGATTTATAATATCGCGGAAGTATAGCGCTAGAAGCGTAGATAATATAGGAGGGTAGAGGGTAGAGTATAGAGAGTAAAGTAGAGTAAAGAGTAGTAAAGAGTAGAAAGCTTTCTTGCTTGCTTGGTCGACTATCCTATGCGCTATAGGCCTTCTTATATACTCTGCCATCGCGTACTAGAAGGTTCTATATACGCGTAATCGTATATAAGCACTAGGTAACTCTAGGACTAGTAGAGAACCTCTTAGAACTAGATAGAATATTAATTACAAATCAATATTCTACGTAGGTTCTCTAGGTTTCTAGACTTATGTTCTAGAACTATACCCTAGCTAGGGGTTAGTCTAGAGGTTCCTGGAATAGTCTAGAAGTTTCTAGACAACTCTAGAAAGTGCTAGGGTAGGTCACGTGACCGGGTCACGTGACTTGGTCATGTGACTTTGGGGGTCACGTGAATAGCTAGGTCACGTGACTAGGTCACGTGACTGTTGGGTCATACAAACGGCAGGGTCACCCCTATAGTGGACCCCCCTAGTCACTTTCCTAATTAGGAAGGTATGTCTCTAGGCAAGCTAAGCTTACGTATTCTAAGACCCTAGAACGTTTTAGGAAGTCCCGATTCTAGTAATAAAGCACGTACTTTAGCTAATAGCGTCCTATTAGGTCGTTCTATAAGCCTATTTTGTTTAGGGTTATAGGGACTACTTAGTTCGTATTTTATTCTACTATTTCTAAGTAGCGTTTCTAGCTTAGAACTAATAAGTTCCTTAGCATTATCGCTTTTTAAAACCTTTATTCTAGGACGTTTATTACTAGAATTCGAGTCGGAATTTTTAGCACGTAATTTAAAGTCTTTAAAATAGGAGAAAGCTTTAGATTTTCTAGAAATAAGATTCGCCTCTATATATCGAGAATAGTTATCGATAAAACTAATAAAGTAACGATACCCTTTATTAGTAGGAGGTTCTATAGGACTATAGATATCGCAGCTTATTTTATCTAGAAAACCCTTAGCTTTCTCTGTTATAGCGCGACTTATTTTACGAGTATATTTACTAGAAATATATACCTTGCATATAGGGCTTATATTAATTAATTTATCGGCGATACCCTCTAGTTTCTTAAGGGTATTATCGCCTATATGCCCTAGTCTTTTATGCTAAATATCGGCGTCGCTTTTAGACTCTATTACTAGTGCCTCTTCCTTTACTTCCTCTATAGAATAGGGAATAGAAATATTTAACTTATAGAGAGACTTATTAAGTAGTGCTTTAGTTAATAAGTCGTTTCTAGAGTTAAATAACTCTATAATACCGTTATTAAGTCGAGCGTAAACCCTACGGTTATCTAGTTGCGATAACGAGACTAGATTAAGTCTAAACTCGGGTATATAGAGACAGTTAGTTAGAATAGCGACTCTTTTTGTATCGCTAAACTAAATTCTAATGTCTTCTACCCCGTAGGATAGTACTTTTCCGGCGTTTCCCTATCTAATAGTAGTAGTTTTATTAGTAAAAGTCGTAAAATACAACTTATTACTAATAATATGTCGGCTAGCACCTAAATCTAGTACCTATTCTTAATTTTAGTCTAGGGTAGCCTAGGATTCCTCTAGAGTAGAGTTTCTAGAATTTCTAGAGTATAGAATATTTAATTCTAACTCTAGTGTTTCTAGATCTTCTATTTAGTTTTCTAGAGGAGTCTCGGCTATTTCTAGAGTAAAATTTCTAGAATTTCTAGAATATAGGGTACTAGAATTAGAATAGAGATTACTAGACTCGCTAGAATAGAGGATATCTACCTCTTATTCTAGTATTTCTAGGTTATCTCTTTAATTTTCTAGAGAAGTATCTTCTTCTAGAGGATAGTCGACTATAGCGTCTTTTTTAGTAGGGAAATAGAGGTTATTTCCCTTTTCTTCTATAGCGCAAAGTACGTCGACTTCCTCCCCCTCTATATTAGTAATAAGAATAGGTTCCTTATTACTAGAGTTAGGGCTAGAATCTCTATTACGCTACTACTGCGGTCGTAAATTAGGGTGCTTATTATAGCATTTCTCTTCTATATATCCCTCCTTTTTGCAGTAGGAGCAGTATTTAGAAGAGTCTCTAGGAGTCCTTTTATTTAGTCGTTTAGGACCCTTAGATTTATGCTTATTAGTAGCCTTATTACTACTACTATTATTCTTTAAGAATCTAGAGTATAATGCTATTTCTTTAGTATTATACCTTCTAGATTCGTCTAGAATATTAGAGAATAGATTCTCTAGTGTAAAAGCATCCTCGTTACTTCTAAGACTTTATATAATAGAAGTAATGAACGAGTCGTAGTCGTCGTTTAGGTTATTTAGAGTCTAAGCAATAATTAGTTGCTTAGGTAACTCTATACCCTTCGCCTTTAATTAATCGTAAAGGCGACGTATAGAGTTAATATATAACTCTATAGAACCTAAGGATTCTAAGGTAGTTTAAAATAGCTCTTTATAAAGTAGGAATTTAGAATTAAATCCCTTAGGGGAATATAATTCTGCGAGTATATTCTAAGCCTCCTTAGCCGTTACTTTATTAGAGATTTAAAGTAACGGGCCGTCCTTTACTCCTAGCCTAATAGCTGCAAGGGCTTTAGCTATAATAGAAGGTTCTAGATCGTCGTTATCTAGAGCCTCTATATAGCCCTTTTTAGTTAGGTAGGAACGCATTCTTAAGGACTAGATCTCGTAGTTTTCTTGTCCTTTAAGACGCGCAAAAGTAAAGGATTTATCGCTTAGAGACATCCTTATATCTCTAGAAAAATAGATAAAAGGTCGTCTTTTATCTAGAGAGAGAAGCGCGGCTAGTAGCTTACTTTCTTAGTCGCCTCTTAATTTTAGCGTTCGCCGTCTATACCCTTTAGTTATGCCGCTTGCTAGGAGGTCTAACTAGTATAACGGTTTTTATAACTCCTAGTACTCTTATTAATCCTAGTTTCCTAGGTAAGAGGCAGCAGGGACTTTGCGGGCTACGGGCTCTCTAGATTAGTAACCGAGTTCTAGATAGATAGATCGCGTATTTAGCGTCTTATAGACGTAAAAATCGTAGAAATCCGTTAAGTAATTGTCGAGATATCGTCGTTTTTAGTTAGGATGTCTTATTTTCTAGAGAGAGAGAGTCGTATTATCTCTAGAATCTTCTAGGCCTTTCGCTAGGCCGGGCTTATAACCTTTTAGATTTATAATATCGCGGAAGTATAGCGCTAGAAGCGTAGATAATATAGGAGGGTAGAGGGTAGAGAGTAAAGTAGAGTAGTAAAGAGTAGAAAGCTTTCTTGCTTGCTTAGTCGACTATCCTATGCGCTATAGGCCTTCTTATATACTCTACTATCGCGTACTAGAAGGTTCTATATACGCGTAATCGTATATAAGCACTAGGTAACTCTAGGACTAGTAGAGAACCTCTTAGAACTAGATAGAATATTAATTATAAATCAATATTCTACGTAGGTTCTCTAGGTTTCTAGACTTATATTCTAGAACTATACCCTAGCTAGGGGCTTACGTAGCTAGTCTAGAGGTTCCTAGAATAGTCTAGAAGTTTCTAGATAACTCTAGAAAGTGCTAGGGTAGGTTACGTAACCGGGTTACGTAACTTAGTTATATAACTACGTAGGTTACGTAAATAGCTAGGTCACGTAACTAGGTTACGTAACTGTTAGGTTACACAAACGGCAGGGTTACCCCTATAGTAGACCCCCCTAGTCATTTTCCTAATTAGGAAGGTATGTCTCTAGGCAAGCTAAGCTTACGTATTCTAAGAGGTAGGAACGCATTCTTAAGGACTAGATCTCGTAGTTTTCTTATCCTTTAAGACGCGCAAAAGTAAAGGATTTATCGCTTAGAGATATCCTTATATCTCTAGATAGATAGATAGATAAAAGGTCGTCTTTTATCTAGAGAGAGAAGCGCAGCTAGTAGCTTACTTTCTTAGTCGCGCCTTAATTTTAGCGTTCGCCGTCTATATCCTTTAGTTATGCCGCTTACTAGGAGGTCCGACTAGTATAATAGTTTTTATAACTTCTAGTACTCTTATTAATCCTAGTTTCCTAGGTAAGAGGCAGTAGGGACTTTGCGGGCTACGGGCTCTCTAGATTAGTAACCGAGTTATAGGTAGATAGATCGCGTATTTAGCGTCTTATAGACGTAAAAATTATAGAAATCTGTCGAGTAATCGTCGAGATATCGTCGTTTTTAGTCGGGGTATCTTGTTTTCTAGAGAGAGAGAGTCGTATTATCTCTAGAATCTTCTAGGCCTTTCGCTAGGCCGGGCTTATAACCTCTTAGATTTATAATATTACGGAAGTATAGCGCTAGAAGCGTAGATAATATAAGAGGGTAGAGGGTAGAGTATAGAGAGTAAAGTAGAGTAAAGAGTAGTAAAGAGTAGAAAGCTTTCTTGCTTACTTAGTAGACTATCCTATGCGCTATAGGCTTTCTTATATACTCTGCTATCGCGTACTAGAAGGTTCTATATACGCGTAATCGTATATAAGCACTAGGTAACTCTAGGACTAGTAGAGAACCTCTTAGAACTAGATAGAATATTAATTATAAATTAATATTCTACGTAGGTTCTCTAGGTTTCTAGACTTATATTCTAGAACTATACCCTAGCTAGGAGCTTGCGTAGCTAGTCTAGAGGTCCCTAGAATAGTCTAGAAGTTTCTAGATAACTTTTAGATTTATAATATCGCGGAAGTATAGCGCTAGAAGCGTAGATAATATAGGAGGGTAGAGGGTAAAGTATAGAAAGTAAAGTAGAGTAAAGAGTAGTAAAAAGTAGAAAGCTTTCTTACTTGCTTAGTCGACTATTCTATATACTATAGGCCTTTTTATATACTCTACTATCGCGTACTAGAAGGTTCTATATACGCGTAATCGTATATAAGCACTAGGTAACTCTAGGACTAGTAGAGAACCTCTTAGAACTAGATAGAATATCGATTATAAATTAATATTCTACGTAGGTTCTCTAGGTTTCTAGACTTATATTCTAGAACTATACCCTAGCTAGGAGCTTATATAGCTAGTCTAGAGGTTCCTAGAATAGTCTAGAAGTTTCTAGATAACTCTAGAAAGTACTAGAGTAGGTTATATAGCTAGGTTACGTAACTTAGTTATATAACTAAGGGGGTTACGTAAATAGCTAGGTTACGTAAATAGCTAGGTTACGTAACTAGGTTACGTAACTATTAGGTTATATAAACGGTAGGGTTACCTCTATAGTAGACTCTCTTAGTTACTTTCCTAATTAGGAAGGTATGTCTCTAGGCAAGCTAAGCTTACGTATTCTAAGAGATAAGTATAGTAACTATATATAAGGCGCCTTTAAGATATAGCTACTATACTTTAAATACTTCTAGAATAGCTAGAAGCTCTTTATTATAGATTTCGTAGTTATATTCTACTAGAATTATCTTCTATAAGAAGAATACTACTAGATACTAGTTTCTATCCTTAAATAGCTAGCTTAGGATACCTATAATTATAAAGTCTAACGTATTAGTTTTAACTAGTATACGTATTATAGGGTTATAGTACCTTAGTAATAGAGTAGCGTAGAATACGTCTTTAATTCTATAGAATATAAGCTTCTCGCCTTTGCCCTAACTAATACGCCTTAGCTTCTTACCTACTTTAGCTTCTTTTAATAGTACTATTAAAGTAGCGACGATCCTAGAGTACCTATATATAAATTACTAGTAGAAGTAAGCAAACCTAAGGAACGACTATACCTTAGTAAGCGTTATAGGCGTTAGCTACGCTATAATGATATTAACTCTATAAGGATCTATTATTACGCCTTTAGGTTATATAATAAATTTAAGGAACTTAACCTCCTTTTTAAAGAGGTAGCATTCTACGCGCTAAGCGTATAATCTAAACTTCTAGAGTCTCTTTAGTATAGTATATACGTCTTATATATAGGCCTTACGCAATGCGCTATATATAAGGATATTATCTAGGTATACTATATAGTATATATCTACGAGGACTAAGAGGGCTCTATTAATATACTCCTAAAAGGTAGCTAGTATATTAGTTAACTCGAAAGGTATTACCTTATACTAGAAGTATCTATACTACGTATAAAACGTAGTTTTCTAGTAGTTAGCTAGCTTAATATAGATGCGATAATACGTATTTACGAGGTCTAGCGACGTAAACTATATAGCTTCTATAAGCTTAGTAAGCGTCTCGCTAATAAGTAGTAGAGGATAGTAGTTCTTTACTATAATCTTATTTAATCTACGATAATCTATATATAACTATAAGGTACTATTCTTCTTTATGCTCTACTTAATCTAATCGTACTCTAACGCTTCTTAGAGGTAACGACTTAACTTACTAAGCTTATAGCTAGACTAATAATATAATAGCTTAAATAGTAGCTTAGTACTAGGTAGTAGGTTAATTATATACTTAGCACCTTTAACTAGTATGCTCCTTATCTCCTCTATTAAGTTAAAGAAGTTTATAAAGTCCTAGAACTCTATAGGTAGTAGCTCTTAGCTAGTATTTACCTTCTAGAGTAATATAGTAAAGATATATAGGGCCTTTTAAAGGTTCTTATAAAACTTATATGCTTTATATAGTTATACTATATATATCTTGCTTCTAGACCTAAAGGTCTATTTATTAGTACTAGTATCCTTCTTTACTTTATAAGCTATATACTATAGCTAGCCTAGTAAGACGTAAGGAGTTAATATATTATATATATAGAAGATGCCTTCGTATATATAAGTCGCTCCCTTAGAGTTAGTAGCTCGTAGGTATATATAATACGTACTATAGTAGTATCCTAGCTACCTAGTAAAGGACGTAGCTAGTAGTAAAGCTATATTCTCCTTTACTAGAAGGTTATGCTATAGAGCGTAGGATCTAGAGACCGTATTAATATCGGTGCCTCTATTAAGTATATAATTAGCTTATATATAGCCTATATTTGTCTTAACCTTAGCTACGATAGGAATCGCTAGCCTACTCTATATAGGTAGGTAATCTATCTTGCTTATTATAGTATCTAGAGCTTATAGGTCTTCTCTAATACCTTGCCTTTTAGTAGCCTATCTATAGCTACTCTATATATAGTAGGTAGCTCTTATAGGTCTAGCTAGGGGTACTCTAACTAGATATACCTCTTCTCCTTATACTTATAGTATTTAGCTTTAAGTTTCTAGTCTAGGTCGTTTTTATTTCTCTTAGGTTAACGCTACTTACTAGGGTAGAATTTCTCTTTTCTAAGTTATACTATAGTATTATCGCTACCTTTATACTTATAGTTTACTTATAGCTCGTATCTAATATACTTACTTAGCTTGCTCTTACTTAACGAACTACTATAGTTACTTTATAAGAATATATCTCTTTCGGCTTATTCTAAATATATTATAAGCGCTATAAGGTCGGCTCTTTTAAAGTCTATTATATTATAGTTCTTAATAATATTCCTTTATAAAGGAGCTTTTAACTTTGCGAGTAGCTAGTAAACTAGCTATAGCTTATAGTAGTTACTAAGTTACGCCTTAAGATAAGCTAACTTATTTGCGAACTATTATATACTTTATTCTTTACGCTAATAGGCCTTCTTATACTCAATTATAGTAAGAAGTATATAGTTCGCTTAATTCCTAACTACGTCGTATATAAACTACTAGAAGTCTTCCTAGCTATACTTAGCTAGAAGATTTTTAGCGTTATACTAGTTATGCTACGTATTCTTTGCCTTGCCTATAAGCTATATAATAGTATATAGCGCCTTCTTATAAGGGCTATAGTATATTATTAGGTTATTAACGAAGATTATCTTAAGATAGTAGATAAACTCTTAAGCCTTATCTTTGCTTTTACTCTTAAATAGCTTTAGATTACGTATCTTTACGCCCTTTACTAACGAGCTTCTTAATAGTATATTGCGTATGCTCTATATATTAGCTATACTTACTTTACTAGCTTCTTCTTCTTTCTTTTTAGCGTTTCTTTCTATGCTACTTTAGGTATAGTAAGCTTCGGATCTACTAGAAGAAGAGTTATTACCTTCTAGTATTATAGTAAGCTTACGCTCGAGGTACTTATACTCTTTTTAAAGTATATATACTATAAGTCGCTTATAAAGCTCTTCCGTCTTACGTTTAAGTTATTTATACTCTACGTTAACGTTATCGTCTACTATTATCTCCTCTAGGTTTAGCGTCTCTTCGCTTAGTTTCTATATTAGTAGAGCTTATAGTATAGAGCTTACGTTCTTAGTATAATGCGCCTATAACTCTCGTTCGTCTAATATTAGTATCTATAGGCTACTATACTATATAGAGTAGAAGAATTAGAACTATAAGAGAGTATATAGTAACGTATAGACTACCTTAGACCTCTATTAAAAAGTAGTGCTAATTCTTATAGAGTTATTATATATCGTATGCTCTAAGTATATAAATACTATACGCTTAGTAATATAGTAGTAGCTAATTACTAATTACTAGTAAGGCCTAAGGCCCCTAACTTCTAGCTTTACTTTACTCTTATAATATTATAGCCGAACTTTACTAGTACGCTTAAAGGCACCTATTATATTAGCTATAATAAGGTTAAGGGCAAGGAATTTATAAAGTATAATATTAACTTACTAGCCGCTAGGGCTACGGCTATATTAGAATAGTAGGAGAAGGATAAGGTAGAGCGTATTAATAGCTTTACGTAAGTCCCTTAATACGTAATACAAAAGGTTCTAGTAACTAGTAGCTAGGTAGAAGTATAAACCTTCCGTAACTACTACGTAATAGATAGCTACTATAATATAACTATATTATACGATAATTACTATCTACTAATAATTAGTAGCTCGAAATTAACTAGAGCGCTATCTAAGGCACCTACTAAACTAATAGCAAAAGCATCGGCACTACTTAAGACCTACTAACTACTATCGCTAAATTAAGATAAAAGTTAAGACGACGTACTACTACTACTACTACTACTACTACTACTACTACTACTACTACTACTACTACTACTACTACTACTACTACTACTACTACTACTACTACTACTACTACTACTACTACTACTACTACTACTACTACTACTACTACTACTACTACTACTACTACTACTACTACTACTACTACTACTACTACTACTACTACTACTACTACTACTACTACTACTACTACTACTACTACTACTACTACTACTACTACCCTCTACTAGCCTATAAGTAACGAGAAATATAGGTAGTTCTATATATTTGCTAGGGCTAATAAGAGATAAGTTATAAACGTAGAGGCAAAATAGCTTATAGACTAATACGCTTAACGATATAGTGCTACTAATATATATCTACCTAAGTAGCTCGACGCGCCTTCGACGTAACGATAGATATAGGATAGATTAGTAGTAGAAGCGAGACGACTATTTATAGTAATAGCCTCCTTACGACTACTAGTAACGTCGTAGTAGTAGCGACGGTAGGAGATATCGCCGACTCTAGTAGCGACTAACTTAATAAGATTAAGAGTAGCTATAGTTAATATAAGTTGCCTAATAATAGCGACTACTTAAATAAGTACCTTAACGACGGTAACGTAGGTTAATATAGCCGACTAATAGCTACTAAGTAAAGAGGTACTCGCCTTAATCTAGTAAGTAGTATAGGACGCGATAAATAGCGCTCTATAGCTATAGTAGTAGCCGCCGCGTAAGGAGAATAATAATAATAGGCCTAACTAAGAGACTAGGAGATTAGCTTCTTTTAGCTAGACTTAGACCTAACCGACTCTATAGACCTAACTATCGTTAGCTCTAATACCTTCTTTAGAGATACTTATAATTTTATTAACTATCTAAAAAGATATAGTAGTATACTATAGCGAGAATAAAGTTAAGGCTCGTATTCTAGCTCTACTCTAAGAAATAGCGCTAGTATAGTATATAGGTACTCTAATATAGCTAGAGAAAGAAGAACTAAGGTATTTACTATCTCTATAGAGTTAGATAACTATACTATCCTTATACTTTAAGCTACTACTAGCTAACTTGTTAACCTAACTACTAGATATAAAGTACTCGTAGTATAACGCTACTAACTACTATAGTACTAACGCATATCTCGCTAAGATATAGTAATACGCCCGTAATACTAGTATAACTAAGGTCCTATAGTAGCTTACTTACGCGTAGAATAGTATTAACGTCGAGCTCTAATAGGAGATTAGAGCACTTATATCTATAATAACCGTAAAGGATTTCGCTTAACTACTTTAAGAGAAATAGTATACCTAGTTTAAACTCGCAAATTATTAGAACTAACGAACCTAGGTAGCTAAGCCTAATAATAATAGTAGTAGTAGCTACTACTAGCTATATAAGTTTAGTAAGTATTATAATTAGTAGTATAACTAATAATAGGAGAATTCGCAAGACTCGCAATATTCTACGAAGGTAGATAGCAACTCTAAGCTAAGCTACTCTAATTACTAGTAGCCTTAACTACCTTAAAAGAACTATCTAAAGAACCCTAACTAATAGGAGTTTATAAAGCTACGCGATAGACGCGACTAGTATAAAGACTATAAGAATAAAGATAGATAGCTATCTAAGCCCTTAAAACCCTTTATATATAAGGCTAACGCCTATTAAGCTAAGGATAAGTCTAACGACGAGTATAATATAGATAATAAGGAAGATACCTATAATATCGACGACTCTAATTATAAGAGTACCGACGAGGAAGTAGATCTAGACCTTAATTATCTAGTAGTAGGTAAGTAGAGTCCGACTTGCTCTATATATAAGTAGTAGTTTAACTCTAATAACTAGCTTTATCGCTATCTTTAGGAATAGTATCTAAAATCCTAGAGACTACCTAACTCTTAAAGCTAAGGGATCCGTTATTAAAATATACTATTATATAATTACGACCTATTAAGTAGGGGACCCGACTAATAGTTTGCCCTAATAGCAGAAACCTAATTTGCTTAGCTAATAGATAGCTCTTATAATAATAGCTATTTTCTTTAGTACTACTAGTAAGTACGCCTACGCTTATTATATAGTAACTATAGATATTAAACTAACGGAAGAACGACTAGTAGCGTTCTAGGCGATATAAGAAGCCTTTACTAAACTATCTCTATTATATTACTTTAATAGACGACGGCTATTATATATCTATATTAATACGTCTAAGAAGAGGGGCTTTAGAGCTATAACTACCTATATTAAGGGCGATATAATCTCTAAAAATCTACTCTAAACTAAGACGTTACTAATTCTTTTTCTTTCTAAAACGCTATTATAAGCAGAAAGGAGATACTAGCTAATAGAGCTAGAGATAGCATATTTAGTATAGACTCTTAAAAGACCTTTTAGGAGGGTTACGGTAGAAGGGTATAACGCGCAGTAGAAGTAGAGATAGTAGGTAGGAACTAATCGAGTTAATTATATTAGTTAGTTATAGGTTGCACCTTCTCCTAAGATATATTTCCCGGTAGGTTATATAACCTAGTATTATATAACCTATATTACCTAACCCTAGAACTAAACTAGCTAGTTTAGTTCGGTTCCTTAGGAAGTACTAACTAGACTACACTTCTTAACACTTCTACTTAGGCTAGGTAGTCTTCTGCCTATACCTTATATTTGTTTTTTAGCTCTTCCCTAATACCTAATAATCTATTATAATATAGGGATAGAACCTTCCTACCCTTCCTTATATAAGCTAAAGCTGTCTTATAAACTCTTAAAACTATAGCCTATTCTTTAGTTTAGTTAGGCTATTAGCGACTATCTCTTTTATTAGAATATATTCTACTATAATCTTTCTCTACTACTAGAGATGCCTAATATAGTTATATGCAACATTAATATATTTAGATCTCTTATAGGTATATATATCCTTAACGAGTATTAAGGCTGCTTAGTTGTCCCCTATAATATATACTAGCATTAGCTCTCTTACTATATTAGAATAGGCTTTAATAGTTAGCTAAAATAGGCATTTTCCTATTAGCTCTATATAGTCTATCTTTCTTAAGAGTACTGCTAGGAATTAAGATTGCTTTATATATATATTTATAGCTATATACTTAGCTTCTATTATTAATATTATAATAGACTTTTGCTTTCTACTTATCTAAGAAACTAGGGCTCTATAAATAAAGAAGATGCTTTTAAGGATTAAGACTCTATCTGCCTTATTTATTATATAGTTAGAGTCTAAATATCCTATTAGCTTTCCCTCTTATCTCCTAAATATTAACCCTAGGTCTTAGGATAATCTTAGGTACCTTGCTAGTTTCTTTAGAGCTTGCGAGTGTCTTCTAGCTAGGTCTAAAGTATATAAGCTTAGCCTACTAAGAGAGAAAGCAATATCTAGTCTTATTATAACTATAGGCTATATCTAGGTACTAGTTTAACTTTAGTACTCTATCTTATTTCCTCTCTTATTATATAAGCCTGCTAGTTTTAGACTATTATAACTATCTATTAGGGAGAGAGTTAGGTTAGCTATCTCCTTAGTTATTCCTAGCTTTATAAGGTTCTTCTAGATAAAGTATTCCTAATTAAGCTTTAAAGTTCTAGCTTATCTATCTCTTATTAACCTTATTCTAAGGATCTTCTCTAGTTCTCTAAGATCTTTAATCTTAAATACCTTACCTAACTATTCCTTAAACTAAAGTATATCTTCTAGCTTTAGTGCTATAATTAGAATATTATCTATATAGGTTAGGATTAGAATATTCCTTTCCTAGTAGATAAGAAGGTATAGGTCTACTTCTAATTATATAAACCTAATCTATTTTAACTTTAAGATATAGAGTTTATTCTAGTCTCTTACTACTTACTTTAGTCTATATAAGCTTCTTAGGATTTATAAGACTATATTAAGTAGAATCTTAACTCTTAGTAGTAGAATTATAAAGATTTCTTCTTAGAGTTTACTCTTAGTAAATGCATTATTTATATTTACTTAGTAAAGTTCTAGGTCCTTTTTATAAACTATAGCTATAAATACCCTTAGGGTATTATGCCTAACTATTAGTATAAAGGTTTCCTAAAAGTTAACTCTAAATTTCTAAGAGAAGCCTCTTATAACTAGTCTTGCTTTAAACTTTTTAATAGCTCTACTAATTAATCTCTTTATATTAAATACCTGTTTAGATATTATAAGGTTTGCTCCCTTTAGGAAAATAACCTCTATCTAGGTATTATTGCTTCTTAATATAGTTAGCTCTTTCTAGACTATATCCTCTTATATATATCCCTATTTAGGGTCCTAAATTGCCTCTTTATAGGACTTTAGAATAGGTACCTCTTATCTTTATATAAAGACTTAAGAAGTAATTACTGCGAATGCAGACTCTTAGACCTCTAATAGAGCCTCCTAGATCTACTCCTACTCTTAGCCTTAGACTTAGCTAAGGAATGCCTTATAATACTTAGTACTTAGCTCTTCCTCTTATCTATATTCTCTTTATCTCTTCTAAAGCATTTGTCTTATAACTATACTATAAGCTTTTAGCTCTAGAACTAGTCCTTTATCTAAGATAGATCTCCTTCTCTTTTAGCCGTAAGTCTAGTCCTAGTCTCCCTCCTAGTCCTTATTTTCCTTTCTTAGGTTCTACTCTATAATATTTAGGGCGAGTATAGGTACGCTACCTACGTTACGTAATAGGCGAACTAAACTAGCTAGTTTAGTTAGATTGTATAACTGCTAAACTAAACTAGGTAGTTTAGTTACTACCTATAGTCTATTCTTAATCTTAGTATTCGCATGCCTAAGGTTTTCTTCTTCTAGATCCTTTATCTTCTAGTACTCCTCCTTATCCTTTAGTAGAGGTAGCAACTATATAAAGAGTATCTAGCTAGGACCTACTAGCTTTATTACTATAGCTATAGGTATAGTAGTTATAGGGGGTATAGCTGCTATTAGCTTCTTTAGAGGTCTGCTAACTAGGTTTCTAATAGGTGCATTACTTACTTAGTTAAGCTTAGGAACATTTAGCTCTATATCTCCTCCTTTCTTATGCTTAAACTAAGTTATAGTACTATAAGCTTTAATAGCCCTTATATTAGGCTCCTAGAAGAGCTATATTTTAGTAGTATTAGGAATATACCTAATAAATATAGCATCCTTACCTCTATTTATTAGTTTATTTAACCTTATCCTAGCTAGGTAGGACTTAGGGTCTATATAGACTACTGCTTTATAACCCTAAACTCTAAAGTATAATACTAAGGATTAGATGCCTAAAAAGGCCTCCTTAAGTAAAACCTTAAAACTATTAATTTCTAGACTATTAGGAAGAGAGTTTCTAATAACTATATAGGCTGCTAAGGCTTCTAGCTAGAATTTAATAGGCATATAAGTATCTTCTAGTATTACTCTTATATAATCTTTAGAGGTTTAGATTAACCTCTTAACTACTCTATTCTAGATAGAGTTATATACTTTAGTAGTATAGAAGGAAATTCTATATTCCTTCTCCTACTATCTTAGTATAGTAAGAAGCTCTCTTACCCTATTACTCCTTATAACCTAAAGGGGATTTCCGGATTATAGCTTAGCTTTTACCTTCTAGTCTCTAAGGATACTTAGTATATCTTCTCTAGACCTTATTAGAAAAGCCTATTTCTTTCTTAAGAAGTTATTAATAATCTTAAGCTACTATTTATATCCTAGTCTTAAGATAAGCAAAGGGCTATAGATATTAATAGAAACTAGAGATAACCTTTAGAGTTTCCTCTTAGTTTCTTTCCCTTTATATTTCTTTATCTTTACTAAGGAATATATCCTATATAGCTAGTATTTCTTTAGAATAGGAATCTAAGCCTTTAAGTTAGAGACCTTATATAGGTTTCTAAGAAGACCCTTTTTAAAGTATATAAGTCTCCTATGCTAGAGCTCCTACTATTCTTAGGACTTCTCCTAGGCTTTAAAGGTATAGGCTTTATTCTCTTAATTCTAATTAAGGCATAGCATTATAAGTTCCTATAAGGCTTTATTAATCTCCTTAATAAATAGTACTCCTCCTAATAGTTTTGTCTAGATAACCGGTTTTCTAGATAATAAAACAAGTATAAACTTTAGTAGCTAAATACTATACTACTAGCTAAATTAGCTCTAAGAAATAAGATTAACTCCTAAGCTAGGTATAAAGAGGATATCTTTAAGTATAATCTGTTTTCCTCTTCTCCTACCTATTACTACGTCTCCTATATATATAGCTATTAAATAGCTACTACCGACCTTAATCTACTTTTTCCTCTAAAGAGGTTTTAGTTCTCTAAAAAGTAGTTCCTAGTTAGTTATATATAATAAAGTATAAGAGTTAAGCAGCTATTTTAATAGTATATACTTGCCTTTTGCTTTTATAGTTAAATATATAACCTTATCTATATTATTATCCTCTAATAGGAATTAAGATACTTTAGATATTGCTAAAGGTTCTATATCTTCTTAGGTAGTATAAGCCTTCTTAAAAAACTTTCTTAAGCTTTATCTTTTCTTAAGGGATTAGACTTTTAGATTAAGTTTCTTTACTATTTCTTTTAATGCTTCTTTATTTAGTAAGGATCTTCTTCTAAAGCTACTCTCTCTAGGTAGTATTCTTCTCTTTTCTACTCTATAGCTCTATCTTAGGTTAATAGTCTTCTTAGCTTTATTAAGGTATAGGTATTTAGCGATACCTCTAAGATACTCCTAATTATAGAGGTAGTATTTTAGTCTCGTGCTTTAGATCTCTTTCCCCTTAGCAAATATTACTATTTCTTAAGACTAGTTTAGTCTAGCTTTATATAATTCTAGTAGCTATAGTATACTCTTATATAATATAGACTACTAGGTAAGGATAGTATCCTTTATGCTTTAGTATACCTTAGGCAAGCTATTAAGGAGATATTTAAGTCTCCTCTCTAGCTCCTTATAGTATACCTCTTAAGGGTCTACCTCTATAATCTTTTTAGCTATGCTAGCTAGTTATACCTATGCCTTTCTAATTATTATATCCTCTATTATCTAGAAGTTTATAAACTCCTAGATATATGCTATTATATATATAGTATATACCTTGCTATACTTAGCTCTTATCTTCTTCTATATCTTTAAGGCTTGTCTCTTCTTAATAGTCTTCTTCTAATTATCTTCTAATAGGTAGATTATTATCTCGTACCTAGTAGTAGTATTAGCCTTAACCTATTCTAGGTTACTTCTTAAGTGCCTTAGGCTAAGCACTAATAGTAATAACTCTATAGAAGACTCTAGCATAGTCTCTAAGATAATCTAAAATATATCCTTTAATTTAAGATAGTCCTATAGTAGGCTAAACTATTATCTCTAGTTCTCCTTATATAGTACTAGTATAGCCCTTTTCTTACTAATTCTACTTGCTAAATCTATTTCTATAAAATTAAATAAACAAATCTAACTCTAGAAAACATAAGCTCTTTTAATCTAATAGTAGTTTCTAGATAGCTACTTTTCCTTTATTACTAAGACTCTTCTCTCTTAGCTAAGGTATCTAAGGACTCTTCTCTCTTAGGGGAGTTAGTTAGGTTCTTAGGTAAAGAACCTTTAGAAGATCTACCTTCTTAGAAGGGTACTACCGGCTAGTTCTAAGGTATTAGCAATACTAAGTGCTTAGGCCTAGTCTTATTCTTTTAGGTGCTATAACCTAAGGCTAACCCTTTCCTCTTTATACTCGTCTAATCTTAAGTATGCCTTACTAGGCTTTTCTCTATCTTATCTACTCTTTAGGGACGTCTAGTATATAGCTAGGATTATCTAAAGCTTCTTAGTAGTATAGATAGAATATGCCTCTAGTCTCCTATATGCTCTTTTCCTACTTCTCTATCTAGTTAATACTATAGGTCCTATAAGAGGTAAAACGTGTTACTTTAAGGATAAGAAGGCTAACTCTTACTACCTAGGACCTCTCTATAAACCCGGGCTTATAACCTATTAATAAACCTTTTAGGAGGGTTACGGTAGAAGGGTATAACGCGTAGTAGAAGTAGAGATAGTAGGTAGGAACTAACTAAGTTAATTGTATTAGTTAGTTATAGGTTGCACCTTCTCCTAAGATATATTTCCCGGTAGGTTATATAACCTAGTATTATATAACCTATATTACCTAACCCTAGAACTAAACTAGCTAGTTTAGTTCGGTTCCTTAGGAAGTACTAACTAGACTGCACTTCTTAACATAGACTATTAAACGCATCTAATAGATAATTAAGGCATACGAGTTAATAGTAATTATCCTAACTAACTACGTAGTAATAGTAGGAATTACGAGCTAGATAGTACTAATATCGTTATTAGTAGATAAACTTAATAACTAACTAATACGCTCGTCTTAATATCTATTATAGTTTAGTAACTTAAGGATTATATATAAGCCTAATAGAGAGTATATAGTACTAGACGTACTATTACGACTAGAATCGTATAATAAGAAACTAACTAAGGATACCCTTAAGGACCTAATTATTAACTAAGTAACTATAGTATAGATAGACGAAGCTTTTAAGAGATAGCTAACTATAGCTTATAACTACGATAAGTACTTAAGTAGAGTTAAAGTAATACTATAGACGGCGGAACTAGGATCTACTAGCTTCTTAACTAACGACGAAAGTTTAATCTAAATAGATTATAAGAAATATAATAAGCGACTATATATTCCTAAGACTATAAAGAGAGATATATTTAAGAGTACTTATAACGACTAATTCTATATTAGCTACTATTAACTATATACTCGAATCTCCTTATAGTACTATATCCGTAAGCTAGCTAAATAACTAAAGTTATATCTATAATACTACTAGGAGTATTAAGCGCTATAGACCTTACGATACTACCTATACGATTAGCTCTAACTACTAGGGAGCCTACTAGTACCCTACTATATAATTATAATCGACTTTATTATAAGACTACTAACGCTAGTAGGCGGAGACTATAATATAGTACTAATAGTAACCTATAAACTATCTAAGAAGATACTACTAATTATAAGCTATAAGAACTACTTAGTAAAATCTTAGGTATACTAGCTACTAGATACGCTACTCTATAGTAACTAGGAGCTACTAACTATAATAATCTCTAATAGAGACCTAAAGTTTATAGCCGAGATATAGAAGACTATCTTTAGCCGACTAAAGGTTAGGCTATTAATATTAACTATTTACTATCCGTAAATAGATAGGCAATTAGAATAGACTAACTAGACGGTCGAGATTATACTATAGTACTATCTAGTATAGAACCTTAACGGAGGAGTAGAGATAGAATTTATACTTCTATAGATCTAGATAGTAATAAATAATTCGGTTAATACTAGTATTAGTAAGTTACTAAATAAAGTAGTACTAAGATTTAATTCCTAAGAGCTAGTAGGTATTATAGAACGATAACGACGAAATAAAGAGAATAAAGTAGCTAAAATAAAAGAGGTTAACTAATAGGAGGCTCGAGATGCTATCGCTTACGCTAAGATACTAATAAAGGAACGATATACCTCTTAGTATATTCTATAGAGACCGACGGTAGGAGACTATATATTCTTATAGCTAAAGAACTATAATATCCTAGGGGTAAAGAACCGTAAATTAATACTACTAAGAGTTAGCCTATTTTAAGTCGAGAAGGTAACTAATAGTAGGCTTACGTATAAGATCGACCTACCTAAGAACTAGAGAATATATCTAGTAATCTCGATTATAGAGCTAGAACCTTATCTAGCTATAAATAACCTATACCGACGACTAACTTATAAGCTACTATAGATTTAGGTTAATAAGAACGACGGACTACTAAAGGTAAAGGCCTTATAATAACGGAGAATACGTAAGGTTAGCCGTTACTAAGAAGAGTTAATTAAATATTTAGTTAGATAAGATAACGCTAGACTAGAAGATAACGAGTAGGTCGCTAGTAATAACGTACTACTAGAGTTAAAGAAATCCTTTAACCGACGCTACTCTCTCTAAATTAAAGGGACCTATTTATAGTATAGAGACATTTATATCCGTATATATCTCTATAGAGTAGGTAATATTTAGTATTAAATCTAAAAGCGAGTAAGAAAGTAAAGGTAAAGTAAGAAGCCTAGTAGAACTAAAACTAGTAACCTCTACTTGCTACTTATAATAATAATAACTTGCTATAATAACTTACAATAATAATAACTTATAATAATAATAGCTTGCGATAATAACTCGCGATAGTAATAACTATTTCTAATAATTACTACTAAAGCAATATAGCTTATTAGTAGATAGCTACTAGCAAGATAGATAGAATTACGCCGCTACTAGTAGCTACTCTGCTAACTACGCCTTAGATTAAACCTAAGCTAAAGGATAACGACGATAATAACCTAGACTTCTATCTAGTACCTCTAAAGTCGAAGGGTAAGAGAAAGCTTACCTAAGCTAAGTAGGATTAGTAGCCTAATAATAACGACGACGTAGACCTTATACTAACTATTAAGATTAATAATATTTTTAACTATACTTAAAACCTTAACTATATCTTAAACTTTAACTATACCTCGAACGAGGCTAGTTAACTAACGCTAGGACTTAGTATACTAGAACTTAACTAACTAATACTAAGAGCTATAAGGCTAGCTAAGAAAGCTTAGATAAAGAAGTAGGCTAATAGCGCAAAGATAACGCGTATCTTCTACGAACTAATTACGATTAGAAACTATAACTACTTTCTTCTTAACTCTAATAATACTTAATATAACCTAACTAAGCTAGCCGAGTAGAAAGCTATAGTAAATAGCAGAGATAAGAAAAAGAAGCCTACGATAATAGTAAGAAATAAGAGTAGAAAGAAAACTAACTAGGTCTACCTACTAATAGTAGAATACCTTAACTAGATAGTAGTATAAGCTAACTACTACTCTAGGCATCCTAATTTTGCTAACGCTATAATAGGCGCTTAGTATAGAGCCTACGATAATCTAGTAAACATCTATACGTATACTTTAGCGTTTAGCTGCTATTTCTACTACTAACTATAATAGGAGTCTAGTATCGATAAATAGATAGTATATACTTCTAAGTATACTAATCCTAAAGTCGACGACCTACGCTAGTAGCTAAATAATAAAAATAAGTTAATCCGTACTCTAATAGACTAGGCTAATACGCTAAGCGACTAGCTTAACTAGAAGATAGCAGAGTTCTAACTAATAGAATAGAAGCTAGCTAGAGTAATCTAGGAACGTAATAACTAACTTAATGCCTATAGAGTTAAGGATAATAGAGATAGTAAGAGAGTATAAGCTAGAAGAAGCTACTACGTTAACTAACCGACTAATAATTGCCTTTAGCTAGCGAGTACTATAGTAACTAGTAACTATTATAACGCTAACGCGTAAACGGAGTAGCTTAGCATAGAATAAGCTAGCTAACTAGTAGTAGTATAGTAGTAGCGAGCCGACTAGGAGGCCCGCGAGAAAGCTAACTAATAGGAACTTGCCGAGATATAGAAGAAGTTTAAGTAATAGCTCGAGGAGTTTAAGAAGGCTCGTAGGATAATTTAAGACGACCGATAGATAATTAGAGACGACTAAGGGATAATTAGAGACAACCGACAAGTAGAGTAACTCTTTCTTTTATTATAAGCATAAGGGCATGCTTTTCTTTTCAGAAACCCCGGCACCTAATACGTAATACGGAAGGTCCTAGCGACTAGCGGCTAGGCGGAAGCATAAACCTTCCGCGACCACCGCGTAATAGATAGCTACTATAACATAACTACATTACAAGATAATTACTGTCTACCAACATCCCTCGCATAGTGGGCGGGAGAAACTGTGCTAACATTCGCCCAGTGGAAACGATCGCGTTGCTTTCACGACAAAGCAGCAGCAAGCTTTATGAAATATGCTTCTATATCTGAGACTACCACGTTGCCAGGTTGACTAGAAATGAGCAATGGACGAGCAGCTTCTTCCATCCAGAAGCTGACAGACACCCGGACACAGTCTCCATCTCTAGCGTCTTCTCAAAAGCCTCTCGATCAAAGAAGTAATGCGAAGGAGCCAATTCGTTTGTTCAGAGGCATCAGATCGGTTAGCGCAATCTCTGCCTCTAGAGTCTCTTCTGAGCTTACTTGGCTAGGGAAGACGGACGTGAGTGCAATTTCAATCCTTTCGAAGTTGCAGTATTCACCATATTACAGCTTCGCGTATTTCGTCGTTCCAAACTAAGCCTCTTTCTACGAGCTACGAGTATGAGAACACCGTTGGATAGGAGCAAAGGATGGAGGATCTCTTCCCGGGCCTATGCACCCAGGGCAACGCGAAGAGCGATCTGTAAAATTGTAGGCCGAACTGGACCGCAAAGGTATCTGTTTATCTCCGAATTCAATGCCCCTTTTGGGCCTCCCGAGCTAAAAAAAAATAAAGCGTGCAGAAGCACTTCTACTACCGTTGAAGCATCGAACCATTCCAACTCTGCTTCTGCTTATAACACATCTTTCAAGCTGCTGCGACTGCGGATGGCAAGTGTGCAAGCTGGTCCATTCGGTTCGAAGTTGCCAGGGCCCTGCTTCTGTTCCCCGCGACTTCTTGGAAACCCCTCGAAGGCCCTGCTTCCGTTCTCAGCAATTTCTTAAAGCCTCCTTGAAAGCGCGAAAGCTTGGTATAAAAAACCTCTTTCGAGCCACCTGGACTAGAACAGACGAATGCAGCGGCATGTCCATTGCGATCGAAGGTTGGTCTATTGCCATCGAAGCCTCATCGCTTCACTCATCTGTCGGCCTTCTTAAGCCTCCTTTGCCCGTCTCAGAGACCTCTGGAAGCCTGCCCCAGAACAAATGGCTGTGCAGACGCAGATCCATCTGGTTGTAAGCTTCACATGAAGCTATCGCCGCTTCCAACTCCCAAATCTTCTCAAAGCTCCCTTGACTAAGAATTATAACTGCAGAAGCACGCGAATTGCAATCGAAGCATCTATTGTCCGACCCTTGCCTCCAAGTTTGAGAATAATCAAAGCAACTGCGACTGCAGACGGCGAGCGCGAAGTCGATCCATTGCGTCCGAAGCTTACATCCACGGATCTCAGCCAATGCGCGAAGTCTCCTCGAGGGAAAAAGGCGTATGCAGACGTGAATCTATTCTGGCGGAAGCATCCAGCATCCGATCGATTGAATGCAGCCTCCAACCTCAACAACTCCTAGAAGCCCTCGTAACTGGAAACCATGAATGCAAAGCAAGATCCATTGCACCAGAGCTTCGAATAATTCGACGAGTCCTTCCCTCTTGGATACCTCCTCGAAGCCCCACTGCGACAGACAGCGTGTGTAAAAGTCAATTCAATCGTTTCGAAGC
Source organism: Cercospora zeae-maydis (assembly GCA_023512815.1). Classification (NCBI taxonomy): domain Eukaryota; kingdom Fungi; phylum Ascomycota; class Dothideomycetes; order Mycosphaerellales; family Mycosphaerellaceae; genus Cercospora; species Cercospora zeae-maydis. The sequence continues at coordinate 2,879,053 of JAKLWY010000009.1, read as the reverse complement.
CTTTGAACCTGGCCGAAATCCCGGTCCTCCACCTCTGGCACCAACTTCAACTTGTCAGCGCCAAGTCCCCGAGAATTCAAGGCTTCATAGCTCACTCGGGCCGCCAGTGCCCAACCAAACACGAGAGACGACTGCCTGAGGTGGTTCTGCCGCAAACGCATGGCCCTCTCTGCATCGTAGACGGGATTTGGCAGCACCGGAAAGAGCTATCTGAGCCAGATCGATGAAGCTTGCAACCGCCATCCGCAGAATCCCAATGCTCGATACTGCATGAGAACAAGTGCATCGGCACCGCGACATGCTTCTACATTGACAGATACACAGAAAAGCGATCCAAGCGCCCCTTCCCTGGCCGTGACGGCGGATAACCGGATCCGTAAAAAGACGAGATACATCTTACATCATCTCCCTCACAAGAGATCCCTCTGAATGAACTGATCCCTCAATGTCTTGCCCAGGCTCGCGGGACTCTTCTCCACAGTCACACCAGCACCCTCCAGCGCAGAAATCTTGCTGTCGGCACCGCCCTTGCCTCCCGACACAATCGCACCAGCGTGTCCCATGCGTCTCCCAGGGGGAGCAGAAATACCCGCAATGAACGACACGACCGGCTTGCCTCGGCCATCCTTGCCGCCGGTGTTGTGCTCCTTCAAGAATTCTGCCGCATCCTCTTCGGCGCTGCCTCCAATCTCTCCGATCATGATGATACCGTCAGTGTCCTCGTCGGCGAGGAAGACGCGCAGGCAGTCAATAAAGTTTGTGCCGGAGAATGGGTCACCACCGATACCGATGACCAAGGATTGGCCGAGGCCGGCTTGCGTGGTTTGGTTGACGGCTTCGTAGGTGAGGGTACCGGAACGAGAGACGATACCAATGCGGCCACGCTTGTGGATGAAGCCGGGCATGATCCCCATCTTGCATTGACCCTGTGAAGCAGCTCATCAGTATCTGCGCGAGTGCAGCATGACCATGCGAGAAAAGAAAAGGAGCATATCAGATTCGTATAACATAATCAATCCCGCACAACAGGCAGGTCAGACTCTTCCTATCATAATTATTGTAAAATGCCTCATCATGAAAAGTAGAAAAGCGAAAAGCAGAAAAGAAAGTGCTGCCACTCACCGGAGCAATGATACCAGGGCAGTTGGGGCCCACCAGCCTCGTCTTGTCCTGAGTCTTCAACATATCCGTAATCCTGACCATGTCGTGCTGTGGGATGCCCTCGGTGATGCACACGGCGAGGGGAATTTCAGCCTTGAGCGCCTCCTCAATACCCGCAGCAGCAAGAGGGGGTGGCACAAAAAGGACACTGGCGTCTGCGCCCGTCTGTTTCCGTGCGTCCTCGACTGTCGCAAACACTGGGCGGTCCAGATGCGTGCTGCCAGCTTTCTTCGGATTTGTACCTCCGACCACATTTGTGCCATACTCGATCGCTTGCTGGGCGTGAAAGGTGCCCTGCTTGCCGGTGAAGCCCTGGAAGATGACCTTGGTGTCCTTGGTGATGCGCAGGTTCAGGCCGGTTTTTGCGTAGCCCGATGGCTGGCCGGGAGCATCTTGCGCGGAGATGGTGGTCGAGTAGCTGGCAGGCGCAACGGATTTGGTCAGGCCGGCGGGAACATTTCGCAGGGCGCGGGTGAGAGGCTGGCGGATGGACTGCATGGCGGCGGTGGGAGGGCGGAACAAGAGAGGGAAGAGGAGAGGTGGTGGTGCTGTCTGTTGTTTTGCTGTGGAGCTTTGAGCTTCGATAATAGCCTTTGACCTCCGTCTCTACCCGACGGCGGACGGGGGCCGAAACCTTGGAAGGTGCCTACTACGAATTTCAGTTGTATTAACACTGCCTCTAGCACTTTTATCTCGCTATATTACTCGCTATATTACTCGCAGCCGACTTATAGCGTACCTTGCTAGACTATAAACTATAGCGACTAGTATAACTTTACTAAGAAATCGATAGAGGTAGGTATATTATATACTATTATCGTTTATATCCTCTATAATAAGAGTAGTATTATATTATAGCGTACCCTCGCTTAGAACCTCGCTCTCTAGAGCCTTAACTAGAATCTTCGTATTAATTATTACTTTAATAATTAAGAGTTACTATATTTATAAGTTACTTAGATCTTCTCCTTCTTATATATAATTAATAAGACCTAGGTACTATTTATACTATTAGTAGCGCTATTACTATAAGTATACCGACTATAGTAGAACTTTTAGAAATCTTAATATTTTCTACTATAGCGGCGTATACTAATAATAACTATAATACTACGAATATATAGTATAGGTTAAAGCCTAGCTCTAATACTAGTTTAAAGTTACTTAGTTATTATAAACTAATACCTGCTATAGCTACTATAGAGCTATAGAAGAAGGCAATTAAGCAGTTTAATTATAAGGTATTACTATACTACTAGTTAATTAAGGTTTCGTCTAATAAGAATATTAATACTTAGAACTATAGAGATATAGACGTAGATAAGCTATACTTCTAAATAGTTAATTATTAGAACGAACATAAATTTAATTATACTAATACTAACTTAATAGACTTTATTATTACCCGCTATCTTTAACTAAAGAACTTTAAGACCTTTCTACTATAAAATATTAAGGATTTCTACGACATTACGTTTATTATAGGCTTTAATAAGGACTATTAACCTATAGAGATTAATCCTCCGGCCTATTAAGACAAGGATATTAAAGAGACTATGCTAGCCTTTAGAACCTAATATAAGGCAAATAATAGCTATACTATTAGAATACTAATTTAAACGATTAAGCACTTATTAATAAAGAAGCGGTAGCGTACGAGTATAGTACCTAGCGAGCCTATAGATTAATATAATAGTATTATAACTAGTATTAAGTAGAATAATATAACTCTAAATAGTAAGATAATTAAGATTAAGAAACTCTCTTTTATAGAAATAGTCTTAAATTATAATAAGCTACCTATATATCTTAATTTAACTAGAGATAATAATAATAATAAGAGACCTATAGCTACTATATAGTATTAATAAGAGCTAGCTAATTAAAAGGCTAAGAATACTACTAATTAAGATCTAAATAAGCTAGATCTAAATAAGCTAGATCTAAATAAGCTAGATCTAAATAAGCTAGATCTAAATAAGCTAGATTTAAATAAGCTAGATCTAAAAGAGCCTAAGAAGGTAATTAATACTAATTAGTATTAAGAAGTGCAGTCTAGTTAGTACTTCCTAAGGAACCGAACTAAACTAGCTAGTTTAGTTCTAGGGTTAGGTAATATAGGTTATATAATACTAGGTTATATAACCTACTAGGAAATATATCTTAGGAGAAGGTACAACCTATAACTAACTAATATAATTAACTCGGTTAGTTCCTACCTACTATCTCTACTTCTACTACGCGTTATATTCTTCTACTATAACCCTCCTAGAAGGTCTTTTTAATAGGTTATAAGCCTAGATTTATAGAGAGGCCCTAGGTAGTAAGAGTTAGCCTTCTTATCCTTAACGTAATACGTTTTACCTCTTATAGGACCTATAGTATTAACTAGGCAGAGAAGTAGGAAAAGAGTATATAGGAGACTAGAGGCATATTCTATCTATACTACTAAGAAGCGCCTGCGAAGTCCTATTATACGCCTCTACGCGGCCGCAGGTAGAAATAGGTACTCCTAGAGTATGCTAGCAAAGTATAAGGGCAAAGACAAGACAAGACAAGACGACTCTCCTTCGCTATCGCTACGTAGCCGAGAATAACTATAAAACCTAAGAATCCGAAGACCGACAACCGAAACCTACCGATAAATAGAGAAAGAGAAGGAGAAGACGAGATAGATAGAGACAAGTAGGAAGGCAGAGAAGAGAGGCAGCTGCTAGGGCAAAGAGAAATACTATTTAAACTACTAAAAAGGGCCGCAGAAGGGAGGGATAAAGGCAGACTCTCCCCGACTAGAAACTATGCTATTTAGAGGGTACGGGGGCTCTCTAGAAAACACGACGGATAGGTAGGAAGGCTCTCTGCACCTCTATCGATACCGAAACTACCTGCCTCTACTAGCACGACAGACACCTCTATTTCGACATTTATAGGCTTAGCGCTAGATGCTAAGCAAGTGCTAAGGCGCATAAGCTTAGCAAAAGCTAAAATTCTAGAATTTTAAAAAAAAAAAAAGAAGAAGAACAACCGACCGGAAAACTCCGACTAACCTAGGAACCCTCCCTTTCCTTTCTCTCTCTACTCGAATAAGCCTCTCTTAGGCATCGGCCTATAATATATATCGTAGCGCGAACAAGACACCTCTAGAATAGAATCCGACCGGCAGCTGCCTATAGCTCCCGTCCTATATAGTCTTCGACTCCTAAAGGACGTTAATAGAATAAACAAACAAACAAACAAACAAACTACTAAGAAGCTTTAGATAATCCTAGCTATATACTAGACGTCCCTAAAGGGCAGATAAGATAGAGAAAAGCCTAGTAAGGCATACTTAAGATTAGATAAGTATAAAGAGGAAAGAGTTAGCCTTAGGTTATAGTACCTAAAAGGATAAGACTAGGCCTAAGCACTTAGTACTACTAATACCTTAGAACTAGCTAGTAGTGCCCTTCTAAGAAGGTAGATCTTCTAGAGGTTCTCTACCTAAGAACCTAACTAACTCCCCTAAGAAAGAAGAGTCTTTAGATACCTTAGCTAAGAGAGAAGAGTCTTAGTAATAAAGGAAAGCAGCTATCTAGAAACTACTATTAGATTAAAAGAGCTTATATTTTCTAGAGTTAGGTTATTTATTTAATTTTATAGAAATAAATTTAGTAAGTAGAATTAGTAAGAGAAGGGCTATACTAGTACTATATAAAGAGAACTAGAGATAATAGTTTAGCCTACTATAGGACTACCTTAAATTAAAGGATATATTTTAAATTATCTTAGAGACTATATCTAAGTCTTCTATAGAGTTATTACTATTAGTACTTAGCCTAAGGCACTTAAGAAGTAACCTAGAATAGGTTAAGGCTAATACTACTGCTAGGTATAAGATAATAATCTACCTATTAGAAGATAATTAGAAGGAGACTATTAAGAAGAGATAAGCCTTAAAGATATAGGAGAAGATAAGAGCTAAGTATAGCAAGGTATATACTATATATATAATAGTATATATCTAGGAGTTTATAAACTTTTAGATAATAGAGGATATAATAATTAGAAAGGCATAGGTATAACTAGCTAGCATAGCTAAAAGGATTATAGAGGTAGACCCTTAAGAGGTATACTATAAGGAGCTAGAGAACAGACTTAAATATCTTCTTAATAGCTTACCTAAGGCATACTAAAGTATAAAGGATACTATCCTTACCTAGTAGTCTATATTATATAAGAGTATACTATAGCTACTAGAATTATATAAAGCTAAACTAAACTAGTCCTAAGAAATAGCAATATTTGCTAAAGGGAAAGAAATTTAAGGTACGAGACTAAAATATTACCTTTATAACTAAGAATATTTTAGAGGTATTACTAAGTATCTATACCTTAATAAAGCTAAGAGAACTATTAACCTAAGATAGAGCTATAAAGTAGAAAAGAGAAGAATACTACCTAAAGAGAGTAGCTTTAGGAGGAGATCCTTACTAAATAAAGAAGCATTAAAAGAAATAATAAAGAAACTTAACCTAAAAGTCTAATCCCTTAAGAAAAGATAAAGCTTAAGGAAGTTTTCTAAAAAGGCTTATACTACTTAAGAAGATATAGAACCTTTAGCAATATTAGAGGTATCTTAATCCCTATTAGAGGATAATAATATAGATAAGGTTATATACTTAATTATAGAAGCAAAAGGCAAGTATATACTATTAAAATAGCTACTTAACTCTTACGCTTTATTATATATAACTAACTAGGCACTACTTTTTAGAGAACTAAAACCTCTTTAGAGGAAAAAGTAAATTAAGGTCGGTAGTAGCTATTTAATAGCTATATATATAGGAGACGTAGTAATAGGTAGGAGAAGAGGAAAATAGATTATACTTAAGGATATCCTCTTTATACCTAGCTTAGGAGTTAATCTTATTTCCTAGAGCTAATTTAGCTAGTAGTATAGTATTTAGCTACTAAAGTTTATACTTATTTTATTATCTAAGAAACTAGTTATTTAGACAAAGCTATTAGGAGGAGTACTATTTATTAAGGAGATTAATAAGGCCTTATAGGAGCTTATAATACTATGCCTTAATTAGAATTAAGAGAATAAAGCCTATACCTTTAAAGCCTAGAAGAAGTCCTAAGAATAGTAGGAGCTTTAGCATAGGAGGCTTATATACTTTAGAGAGGGTCTTCTTAGAAACCTATATAAGGTATCTAACTTAAAGGCTTAGATTCCTATTCTAAAGGAATACTAGCTATATAGGGTATATTCCTTAGTAAAGATAAAGAAATATAGAGGGAAGGAAACTAAGAGAAAACCCTAAAGGTTATCTCTAGTTTCTATTAATATCTATAGCCCTTTGCCTATCTTAAGACTAAGATATAGATAGTAGCTTAAGATTATTAATAACTTCTTAAGAAAGAAATAGGCTTTTCTAATAAGGTCTAGAGAAGATATACTAAGTATCCTTAGAGACTAAAAGGTAAAAGCTAAGCTATAATCTAGAAATTCCCTTTAGGTTATAAGGAGTAAGAGGATAAGAGAGCTTCTTACTATACTAAGATAGTAAAAGAAGGAATATAGAATTTCCTTCTATACTACTAAAGCATATAACTCTATCTAGAATAGAGTAGTTAAGAGGTTAATCTAAACCTTTAAAGATTATATAAGAGCAATACTAGAAGATGCTTATATACTTATTAAATTCTAGCTAGAAGCCTTAGTAGCCTATATAGTTATTAGAAATTCTCTTTCTAATAGCTTAGAAATTAATAGATTTAAAGTATTACCTAAGGAAGCCTTTTTAGGCATTTAACTCTCTATATTATACTTTAGAGTTTAGGGTTGCAAAGTAGTAGTCTATATAGATCCTAAGTCCTAGCTAGCTAGGATAAGATTAGACAAACTAATAAATAGAGGCAAAGATACTATATTTATTAAGTATATTCCTAATACTACTAAAATATAGCTCTTCTAGGAGCCTAATATAAGGGCTATTAAAGCCTATAGCACTATAACTTAGTTTAAGTATAAGAAAGGAGGAGATATAGAGCTAAATGTTCCTAAGCTTAACTAAGCGAGTAATATACCTATTAGAAACTTAGTTAGCAGACCTCTAAAGAAGCTAATAGTAGCTATACCCCCTATAACTACTATACCTATAGCTATAGTAATAAAGCTAGTAGGTCCTAGCTAGATACTCTTTATATAGTTACTACCTCTACTAAAGGATAAGGAGGAGTACTAGAGGATAAAGGATCTAGAAGAAGAAAACCTTAGGTATATAAATACTAAGATTAGGGATAAACCGTAGGTAGTAACTAAACTACCTAGTTTAGTTCGGCGGTTACGTAATCTAACTAAACTAGCTAGTTTAGTTCGCCTATTACGTAACGTAGGCAGCGCACCTATACTTACCTTAAATACTATAGAGTAGAACTTAAGAGAGGAAAATAAGGACTAGGAGAAAGACTAGAACTAGACTTACGGCTAAAAGAGAAGGAGATCTATCTTAGATAAAGGACTAGTTCTAGAGCTAAAAGCTTATAGTATAGTTATAAGATAAATACTTTAAAAGAGATAAAGAGAATATAGATAAGAGGAAGAGCTAAGTACTAAGCATTATAAGGCATTTCTTAGCTAAGTCTAAGGCTAAGAATAGGAGTAGATCTAAGAGGCCCTATTAGAGGTCTAAGAGTCTATATTCGTAGCAATTGCCTCTTAAGTCTCTATATAAAGATAAGAGGTGCCTATTCTAAAGTCCTATAAAGAGGCAATTTAGGACCCTAAATAGGAATATATATAGAAGGATATAGTCTAGAAAGAGCTAACTATATTAAGAAGCAATAATACCTAGATAGAGGTTATTCCCCTAAAGGAAGCAAACCTTATAATATCTAAATAGGTATTTAATATAAAGAGATTAATTAGTAGAGCTATTAAAAAGTTTAAAGCAAGACTAGTAATAAGAGGCTTCTCTTAGAAATTTAGAGTTAACTTTTAGGAAACCTTTATACTAATAGTTAGGTATAATACCCTAAGGGTATTTATAGCTATAGTTTATAAAAAGAACCTAGAACTTTACTAAGTAGATATAAATAATATATTTACTAAGAGCAAACTCTAAGAAGAAATCTTTATAATTCTACTACTAAGAGTTAGGATTCTATCTAATATAGTCCTATAAATCCTAAGAAGCTTATATAAACTAAAGTAAGTAGTAAGAGACTAAAATAAACTCTATATCTCGAAGTTAAAATAGATTAGGTTTATATAATTAGAAGTAGACCTATACCTTCTTATCTACTAGGAAAGGAACATTCTAATCCTAACCTATATAGATAATATTCTAATTATAGCACTAAAGCTAGAAGATATACTTTAGTTTAAGGAATAGCTAGGTAAGGTATTTAAGATTAAAGATCTTAGAGAACTAGAGAAGATCCTTAGAATAAGGTTAATAAGAGATAGATAAGCTAGAACTTTAAAGCTTAATTAGAAATACTTTATCTAGGAGAACCTTATAAAGCTAGGAATAACTAAGGAGATAGCTAACCTAACTCTCTCCCTAATAGACAGTTATAATAGTCTAAAACTAGTAGGCTTATATAATAAAAGAGGAAATAAGATAGAGTACTAAAGTTAAACTAGTACCTAGATATAGCCTATAGTTATAATAAGACTAGATATTGCTTTCTCTCTTAGTAGGCTAAGCTTATATACTTTAGACCTAGCTAGAAGACACTCGCAAGCTCTAAAGAAACTAGCAAGGTACCTAAGATTATCCTAAGACCTAGGGTTAATATTTAGGAGATAAGAGGGAAAGCTAATAGGATATTTAGACTCTAACTATATAATAAATAAGGCAGATAGAGTCTTAATCCTTAAAAGCATCTTCTTTATTTATAGAGCCCTAGTTTCTTAGATAAGTAGAAAGCAAAAGTCTATTATAATATTAATAATAGAAGCTAAGTATATAGCTATAAATATATATATAAAGCAATCTTAATTCCTAATAGCACTCTTAAGAGAGATAGACTATATAGAGCTAGTAGGAGAATGCCTATTTTAGCTAACTATTAAAGCCTATCCTAATATAGTAAGAGAGCTAATACTAGTATAGATTATAGAGGACAACTAAGCAGCCTTAATACTCGTTAAGGATATATATACCTATAAGAGATCTAAATATATTAATATTGCATATAACTATATTAGGCATCTCTAGTAGTAGAGAAAGATTATAGTAGAATATATTCTAATAAAAGAGATAGTCGCTAATAGCCTAACTAAACTAAAGAATAGGCTATAGTTTTAGGAGTTTATAAGATAGCTCTAGCTTGCATAAGGAAGAGTAGGAAGGTTCTATCCCTATATTATAATAGATTATTAGGTATTAGGGAAGAGCTAAAAAATAAATATAAGGTATAAGTAGAAGACTACCTAGCCTAAGTAGGAGTATTAAGAAGTATAGTCTAGTTAGTACTTCCTAAGGAACTAAACTAAACTAGCTAGTTTAGTTCTAGGGTTAAGTAATATAGGTTATATAATACTAGGTTATATAACCTACTAGGAAATATATCTTAGAAGGTGCAACCTATAACTAACTAATATAATTAACTCGGTTAGTTCCTACCTACTATCTCTACTTCTACTGCGCGTTATACCCTTCTACCGTAACCCTCCTAGAAGGTCTTTTTAACAATTAGTAATAAAATAAGATAGCTAATTAGAGAACTAAAAATACCTCTAAGCTAGCGTTAAAGCGTTAGAAGGCTTAGATTCTAGTAATATATTTTATATTTACTATAAAAAGTACGAGGAATTAATAGTATAGCTAGAGGTACTATTTATAGTAACTTATAAGTAACTCTTTATACTAGAGGTATACTAGGCCTTTACTTATATAGCTATCGCGTATATTAAGGCTATAGATGTTTCTTTAGTATAAGCTAGGGCTACTTATAGTAACTTATAAGCGACTTACTATATTAATTATTTAGAAGTATAGGGCTAGGAGATTTTAAATTATTACTTATAGGCGTACTATTATTATTTAGCTATATACTTAGTAAGAAATAGGCTCCTTATACTAGCTATTAGGCTAGATCTTCTTCTATAGTATATAGGTATCTCTAGACCTATTATTAGCCTTATCTCTTAGCTAAACTAGCTATATATTATATAACTTAATCTACGTAGTCTAATTGTCTAGCCTAGTATATAGTGCCTTATTCTCTTCTTCTAAACCCTTTACCTTACGCTATACTATAACTAGTATATTCTCTAGCTAAGTAAGTTACTATAAGAAAGGAGTTACTATTATTATTATCTTCTTCCAACTCTTCTTCCTTACTAGCCTTATAGTTACCCTTACTATAGCGCTTATAATAAGCGTATATAATTAATTTGTCTTCTTCTTTAGCCTTAAATACTATATAGGTTATATTATAGCCCTTACGTAAGTACTAATAGTATAGGTTTAGCGCTACTATCTCTTAATTAGTCTCTATTATCCTTCTAGTAATACTCTACTTATTTAGGTTATTATAAGCTATCTTCTTTATCTAGCTATTCTTTAAGACTACTTTATTAAGCTAGTACTACTATTTCTTATTATTAATAAACTAGAAGTTAGATTAATTTATAGTAGTAGGTTTATAGAGGTATATAAAGGTAGCGAAGGGTAGTAGAGAAGTAGCGGAAGTAGTAGAGGTACTAGAAATTAATAAGTATACTATAAGTATATAGTAGTACGGACTTCTACTTACTTAGAGGCTACTAAAGCGTCTTCTATTTTAGCTTCTTCTTACTAAACTAAGTTAAGGTATAAATTTTGCTAGCTAGCTATTATAGTATAAGTAGTATAATAGTAGTAGTAGTAGTAGGTAGTAAGTAAACTATAAGTTATTAGTAATAATAGTAATATAAGAAGACGCTAGCGTACTTACGAAGTACGTATTAAAGGCTCTATAAGCCGTTTACTAGAGGTTATCGCTAAAGTAATTATACTAGTATTACTAAGAAGGCTATATTATAATAGTAGTAGAAGATAGCGCTATAATAAAGTAATTAAGCGTTATTATTACTAATGCGATAATAAAATAGCAATAGCGACAGTATTAGCAGCGATAATAGTAGTTTCTATAGTAAGTTAACACTAAGTAAATAGTAAGTTAAGCCGGAAATAACGTAGTAGCACCTACTAAGCTTTAGGCCTCCATAACGGCGCCTGCCTGCCAAGGCCCGCTAACTAGTTGCATGCCCGCCGATTCCATCACCTCCTCCGCTCACAGCTCAATTCCGCCGATCAAGATGGCGACGATGACGGAGACGCAGACCGACGTGCGGCACAAGCGACTACCAGCCGCGATCAAATCCAAACTGCCGCCCGAGAACGAGCGATACGTGCGAGCATGCGCCGACATCGCCAATTACCTGGTCGAAGACTGGATCCGCTCGCAAGAACCCAACGCGAAGAAGAAGGATGTCAATTTGAACACCCTACGAGGCTCCTTCTCCAAAAAGCATTACCTCTCGCGGCAGCCGCCCCTCACCGACATCATCACTGCCGTGCCGGAGCAGTACAAAAAGTACATCCTGCCCAAACTCATAGCCAAGCCCATTCGAAGCGCTTCGGGCATCGCCGTGGTTGCCGTCATGTGCAAACCGCATCGCTGTCCTCATATTGCGTACACGGGAAACATCTGCGTCTATTGCCCTGGTGGCCCCGACTCCGATTTCGAGTACAGCACTCAGTCGTACACTGGCTACGAACCGACGAGTATGCGCGCGATAAGAGCGCGGTATGACCCCTTTGAACAGGCGAGAGGACGGGTTGATCAGATTCGAAACCTCGGACACAGCGTGGACAAGGTGGAGTACATCATTATGGGCGGCACATTCATGTCGCTGTCGCCCAAGTACCGTGAGAGCTTCATCTCGCAGCTACACAACGCTCTGTCCGGCTACTCCACGTCGCAGGTCGACGAGGCAGTTCTGGCGGGGGAGCAGAGTACGACCAAGTGTGTAGGTATCACCATTGAGACCCGGCCGGACTATTGCCTCCCGCCCCATCTCTCCGACATGCTTCGATACGGCTGTACGAGGCTGGAGGTCGGTGTGCAGAGCTTGTATGAGGATGTGGCGAGAGATACGAATCGGGGACACACCGTCAAGGCAGTCTGCGAAACGTTTTGCCAGTCCAAAGATGCTGGCTTCAAGGTCGTTTCGCACATGATGCCCGATTTGCCCAATGTAGGTCTCGAACGCGATCTCTTTCAATTCCAAGAATACTTCTCCAATCCAGCCTTTCGAACAGATGGACTGAAAATTTACCCTACACTCGTCATCCGCGGAACAGGTCTGTACGAGCTGTGGCGGACGGGTCGGTACAAAAACTACACGCCCAATGTGCTGATCGATATCGTGGCGCGAATACTGGCTCTGATCCCACCATGGACGAGAATCTACCGCGTGCAGCGAGACATTCCCATGCCTCTTGTTACGTCTGGCGTGGAGAACGGCAACCTCCGCGAATTGGCCTTGGCGCGCATGAAGGACTTTGGAACGACATGTCGGGATGTGCGGACGAGAGAGGTGGGTATTAACGAGGTCAAACACAAGATCCGTCCAAATCAAGTCGAACTCGTGCGAAGGGATTATATCGCGAATGGTGGATGGGAAACATTTCTGGCGTACGAAGACCCGAAACAAGACATCTTGATCGCTTTACTGCGGTTGCGGAAATGCACGGAAAAGTACACATTCAGGGAAGAGTTGACTGGGCAACAGTCGAGTCTGGTCCGTGAATTGCACGTCTACGGATCTGCTGTGCCAATCCACGAGAGAGTAAAGGGAAAGTCACAGCACCAAGGCTATGGGACTCTGCTGATGCAAGAGGCCGAGCGAATCGCAAGGGACGAACATGGGAGCAAGAAGATTGCAATCATCTCGGGCGTTGGTGTGAGAGGGTATTACAGGAGGCTCGGGTATTGGCTAGATGGACCGTACATGAGCAAGTGGTTGGAGGAAGATGACGGCAGTGATGGAGAGTGAGGCACGAATCGTGAGGCCTGACTGAGCAAGTCATCGACGCCTTGGCCGTCTGATCATCACTGCCCTGGTGGTATTTGTGCGGGCGAACCTGCTGTCTCGCTGCGCAGAACGCCTTGTTGCTCGCGTTGCTCACTCAGCTGATTCTCAGTCGCAGAAGCGCCCAGAGATTCCGAATTCTCCCTGTAGAGCAGGCATTGTCGAAACATACCATTTGATGGTCCAATACTTGATGTGGATCACCAAAACTTCCTACGCACAAGCACACCACATTTTCCAGCTGTCGGAGAACTCTTCAATATGTCCACTGCTTGCAGGTTCGACGCAGCATGACAAGAAGCTCCGACCTTGCTACCCCCTGTGCAAAGCTTTTACGGGCAGAACAAGAGTCAACATGCGCCGATCATTGATGAGATTGTACATACCGCGGGTCACAGGAGGCTCGTTTGTAACCTGCCGGACCTCAATCGCGAGTTCGTTCCCTGGAGTGGAGCCTGGGCTCGACCACAATCATGCCTCATCAATCACAATTCAGTGCTTCAATACTGGGAAGAGCGAAACGAAGTTTTGAGCATCAGATACATCTTATGCTGGACAAGTCCGGCAAAACAAGAAATTTGCCTGGGTCAATCGCGCACTGCACCTTCTCTGCACAATCATTAGTATTACCAACCTGCTGACACGGATGGCGCGCATCGTTTCGGCCTTGCCTACTTTGCCACAGCCGCTCTGTAATGCGTTTACATCTGAGTGCAAGGTGAATGTGATGCCTCAACATTTCACATAAAACTCGAGTATATAACGTATCTAGCTTCAAGTAAGCCGCCAAGTGCTGCTTAACTGCCTTCACAACACAAACTCACTTGAGCTACTTCACATGCAGCAAGCAAATCTTCAACCTTCACATGTGATTGCCGCGCAATGCCGCATGCAGGCATACCTTCGAGCACAAAAAGGCACTTCGCCAACCTCCCCCCCAACAACCATAACAATCAACACCTAACTCCACAACAACTCAATTCCAAGCTCGACTCCCACCTATAGTAAAGTCACTCGACTACCGACTGCCACAGAGTAGGCAGCATGAAGAACTCCCTTCTTGCCCTCATTCCCGCCATCGGTGTCGCCCTAGCTGCACCGGCTGCTTCGAGCGACCCGAAGGCTGTGTCGGTTCGAGTCCACGACTCTGATGGCACCGAGGTTGTGGAGTCAGTAACCCTGGATCAGTATGTCCAGATTGCAGGCACGAATATCGACCGCGTCGACATTGCCTCGCCTACCAGCTGCACCGTACGTTCCACTCTTTCGCGGTCGTTCCCTTCTTACTAACATCGCATTCCAGAGCGGTACTGGTCCTCTGACCTGTCAGCCAACCTGGTACTTCTCTTCAAGCGGCCCTATCGTCGGTCTCAGCTTCACCTCGGCCGAGCCCGGCTACCCTTACCTTACCTTTGGCAATGGCCAAGTCTCCTCCGTTGGATTGACTTGCAGCTGCCCTCCGCCGTCGCTCTTTGTTCGTGATGTCGAGGAGCAAAAGCTTCTGATCAGAATTGACAACGTCGATGGCACTGTAACATCTGGCTCCTTGACTCTCGACCAAGACAAGCAGTTCTTTAGCAAGGACATCGCGAAGGTCTCCATCGGTGGTTGGACTCCGGTATGTTGACTTCTCGTTCTTGGCTGTTCGTTTCCCTGATCCTTCCTTGCAGGGCCTCGATCTCGCCGGCATCCATTGCCAGCCCACCTGGCATTTCTTCGACAGCAGTCCTGTCGTTGGCTCGAACTTCTCCGGCAATGAAATCGGTACTCCTGATCGGGCTTCCGGCCACGGTAAGATCCAGATTGTCGGCCTTCGCTGTAGCTCCTCCTCCGTCCTCATGGCTCGCGAGGACAAGGATGGCTACATCTCGATCAAGGTCTTGAGCGCACGTGGATCCGCAAAGGTCGAGTTCCTCGTCCCTGGCCAGCGTCAGGAATTTGGTGTCAGCGACATTGGCGACGGAATTAGCGGCGTTGAGATGGTGACGACAGATGATGTACGTTGCACGTCGCTCGGACTCCTCTCACTCCACACTGACATATTTGCGCAGGACTCTGTGGATGTCACGTGCCTGCCGACCTGGTACTTCTCTGCCACTGGCCCAGTCGTTGGTCTCACCATTACAACTTCTCAGCCTGGCTCACCCGATCAGACTTTCGGAAATGGCAATGTCAACAAAGTCAGCATTGAATGCAATCACGCATCGCGCCTCCTTGCTCGCGCCGACGACCCCAAGCCGTCCGTCGACATCACATTTCGAAACAGCAATGGCGACGTCAGCTCCGTCACCGCGCCCGTCGGCGTCGGTGGAGGCGTGAACGGCACAGGCACGGACATCATCACTCTCGAGATTGGTACAGGACATGGTGTAAGCAAAAGGTTGCGAACTCCCTTTCAGATGTTCAACCATGCTAATATCATTCTACAGATTGAATCCAGCAAGGTGGTCTGTCTGCCCATCTGGGTCTTTGACACTGGCGCCAGTCAAGCCGGATCTCCGCTGGTAAACAACGCCGCAGCCTTCCTGAGTGACATTCCGATCGGTTACTCGAGAATGACCAAGGACCGCCCGAAAGTGACTCGAGTCGAAATTTTCTGCGACGCCTCGCCGATGAAGCCGCGCGATGCCAGCCCCAACATCAATGTCACGGCGTACAACTTCAAGGGCGCGAGCAGCACTGCTTCACTTTTCATCGGAAAAGCAGTAGATCTCCATGGAAAGAACATCACGAGTGTTGAGATCAAAGGTGCTGATGAGGTGAGCCGTGCCAGTCAACTTTCCATGCCCCATCGTATTAACAGATAATGCAGCAGATTGATGTCTCCCAGATCAACTGTCAGCCAATCTGGTTCGTCAACCGTGGCCAAGGTCACCTTGGCTACACCTTCAACTCGACCAACGCAGGTAACCCAGGCTACTTCCTTCACGGTGATGATGCAGTGACTCGAGTTGCTGTGACTTGCTCCTAGGGGCGGCCAAGGCATGAGACGAGAAATGCATGACACTGAGAAGATCAAAATCCTCTTCAGTCTCCTCGGGACATTTCAAAAGTTACGATAGTTGGTTCGGCCAAGCTTCGCTCGGCCGCGATTTCTTGTACCGAAACACGCCCTGACTACTGCCATTTCTGCTTCGTCCAATCATGAAGCAATAGTCAAAAAGGTCGATCAATCCAGATATGGTGGTACCAAGTCCACTCAAACACTTCTTCAAGGCATACTGCCCTTTCAACTGTTTCAAATTCCCTCAATGAGCTTTATTGTCCCTCGTCTGAGGTTGTCAAACGGTGTTCATGGTCGCAAGATACATTCTATGAAGCTTCAATTTGTGCGGCAGCTATAGGCACGGTCTGTCGGGTATAGTGCTAATATCAATCATCCTCCGGAGATCATCATTATCTCTCATGCAATATGTCGAAAGCCAGCTTGTGCCCGTCATGGCGCGGAAATGCATAGTGGTTGATGGGAAATGCAGAAGAAGACAATCTACTTGAAAAGACCATGCACGAACCCGCACATCAACATCGGAATGACGGCGATGAACCAGAAAATCCAGACCAGCCCAACGGCCAAGTAGACGCGGAACATGGCAGCCCACGTGCCATAGTAGCCATCGTGTCGTGGTTGATGCTTGGACTGACGCAGTGCTTCTGTGAGTCGCATAGCCACTTGATTGTTGATCTTGTCCCACGTCGTGTTCAATGCTTGCTCGCGAGCATTGCCAATCATCTCCTCACGGAGTTCGTGATCAGTCCCCAGCTTGTAAGCATAGTGAACGAAGGTGTCGAGATCTTGAGGTGGAACGAGGTAGCCAGATCGGCCGTGCTTCACAGTCTCGCCGGGGCCGCCCTCGTTCCGAGCAACGACTGGCACACCCGAAGCCATGGACTCTAGCACTACCAAGCCAAATGTTTCGGTAATGGAGCAGTGCAAGAAGACGTCCGCCGCAGCATACGCCTCGGCAAGTTCCACGCCACGAAGCATGCCCGTGAAGATGACCTGATCTTGGATGCTTCTGAAGTAGCTTTGAACCTGGGAAGGGTCAGCTAGGGCATCTACTCTCGTCGAATTGAGAACCCACTTCGTTCATGACTGCCGGATTCGTGTTGCCTCCCACGATCAGCAGCTTGAATTTGAGTCCAGTGTCCCTCAGTTTCAAGGCGGCCTGTGCAAGAAACTCAAAACCCTTCTCCGGCGCGATGCGGGAGATACAGCAGAAAATGATTTCTCCATGTGGAGCGATGGAGCGCCGGTAGTCGTCGTCACGCTTGTTCGGGTTGAAGAGCTGCGTGTCCACACCGCGCCCGAGCGGAATCATCTTTTCTGATGGCGCGCCGGTGCTTTCCATGTATTTGCGTACATACGCCGAAGGATAGAAGATGGTATGGACGCAAGCAGCACGGAACAGATAGCCTTGCACGATATGCAATAGCCAGGCACCGTAGCGATCGAGCGGGGCAGCAAACAGGATTCCAGCATATGCGGCCAGGTCGGTCTGGAAGTTGAGCAACGTCGGCGGAGCATGGTCGAGTTGGTCAAGTTGGAGCAGGAATTGAAAGCCGACGGAAGCAGGACTTGCGAGATAGATGATGTCGGGCTTGAAGGTGTTGTCGTACACCTTTCCCAAGCGAAACGGAAAGGCGACAGTGAGATCAGGATTGTAGGGCAGCGGCGTGCCTTGAAGACGGAACTCGGGATTCGCTCTGTCCTTGCGAGCCAGTTGAACATTCCGCCGAGCATCCCCACTTCGCTGACGATTCAGCATCCGCGGCTTCTGCTGGGTTTGCAGCGGCGGGTGGGACTTTCTCCGAGGATGGTCGCGATCAAAGTGCCACGACCACGCGCCGCCAATGCCTCTCGAACCCAACGCCGCTGCCTTTGCCTCGATGGATCTTGTCCAATGCTTGTTGACAATCGGCAACCTTTCCGGCTTTGCATCGGCCGTGATCGGGTGGCCTTTGTAGGAAGGGGCGCATGTGGCGACGTGGACGCCGTGATGGCGCAGATAGTCCACCAGGCTCTGCGTGGTCCTCGAGACGCCGTTGACGGGACCGAGCGATTCGGTGGCAAGGAGTACTTTTTTCCCCACGAGGTCAGCTGGGAATTCTGATTTGCCGCCCTCGCACACCACAGAAATCAGGCTGTCGTGACGAGAGAGCGGCTGGAATTCCGGATCCGACATTTTCGCTGGAAGCTGTGGCGTGGAGGAGGGTGATCAAAAGTGTGCACGAAGAGGTGAAGTCGAGCATAATAATAATGCTGATTGATGCGGCGACGGGCAGCCATGATGGCGGGTGCAGCGCATGTGTGTCCATGCTTTTCGGTGCGTTTCCGGGAGCGCTCTGATGGCAGAACGCGCGCACGAGGTCGTCTTTGTCGTTGCCCTTCAAATCTTTGTCGCTGCCCTCGACCGTTCTACGGAGTGGGAGAAGGCACGACCTCCAATGCGCGTCTCTGATTGGCTGCCTGGCGGGCTGCCTGGCGGGCTGCCTGGCGGGCTGCCTGGCGGGCGGGGCGGGCGGGCGGGCGGGCGGGCGGGCGGGCGGCAGTGACGATGAGGAGTCAGCACCCTCCCGAACTTCCTTACTGTAGTTAGTCTACATGTATAGATATTCGGCCTCCGATGGAGCGTAGTCGAAATAGACTCCGAACGACTTGCTTCGTGCCGAGAACGACCCCAACGACAGACATCGCAAGCCTGCGCTGCTTCCCGCAACGCCTGTTCCCGACGCGTCTGACCATGGTGAGACGTTGCCGTCAATACCAGTCTCAAAATGCTATTGACCAAAGTCTATTGACACCCACTTCCAGCGACGTCGCCAAGACATATGGCTTCAAAGAACTCCCGCTTCCTCAAACGACACCTACCGCGGCCGCCAGAATGCACGACGCCGCGAGGTGCCACCGGATGCTCGACGCCATCTTCGCGTCTGCCACATTCCCACTATGCGCCACACCAGCACGATATGTTCGCTTGCACGGACTTCATCGCCTCCTACACGCCTCATCTCTTCAAATAGCCGGCTCGCGGCCTGACTCTATTGAAGATACCTCCCTGCTGCGATTCATCTTCATTGAACTTCTGCTATTGATCTTCCTGCTATTGACCTTCCTGCTATTGAGACCCTCTGCTGCCTTCCCGGACACCTTCAGACATCTTCGTCGACTTTCCATTCTTCACTTGCCTGCTCGCCTTCTCCATCATCGCTATCATTGCTGCTGTCAACTACAGAGACGTCCTGATCGACGACGAACCACCACCACTCGAAGTCGATACGGCCACCACGACGAATCGCCCGCTCATCCCCATGCGAAATTTCTGACTGGCCCTCTCCAAGCTGCGTCACACCAGACACTGCCAACATGAGCGCCACCCCACCAATCCCTTCGCTCGGCGACGACTACATGACCCACTCTCGAGCAATCGTCTTCAGCGCATTCTCCCTCCTGGTCGCCCTCATCATCTGCCCTCCTCTCACCTGGCATTTCCGAAACCGCAACATCGGGGCAACGGTCCTCGTAGCGTGCGCCCTCTACGCCAATTTCCAATCGTTCGTCAATGCCATCATCTGGTCCCACGACGACATCTCTTCCTGGTACACGGGCGAAGGTTTGTGCGATGTCGAGGTCAAGCTGCAAGTCGTCCTCCAAAACGCACTCCCTGCAGCCATTAGCTGCATCTTACGGGCGTTGGCTAAAGTCATGGACACCGAGAGATCATCGTGGGGCATCACTAAGTCTCAGAGGCGCAGAGGGTATGCAATTGACTTGATCTGTTGCATCGGCATCCCGCTCCTGCAAATCCCGTTCCACTGGATCGTCCAGCCATTCCGCTACTACGTCTTTGGCATCACAGGCTGCTACGCCTCGCTCTCCATCAGCTGGCCCATGGTCGTACTCATCCTCATGCCACCACTTCTCTGGACACTCTTGGATGTCTACTACAGTGGTGAGTACGCCTTCCGAATTGCATCTCCAGCGCCGCCGACTGACCATTCACCCAGTGCTCATCCTTACTCGTTTGATGAAGTATCGCTTGCAATTCCGCTCCATCCTCGCCAACAACCAGACCACGAAGTCTCGCTTCTTCCGCCTCTACGCTCTTTGCGCCCTCTGCACTCTCGCCTACTTTCCCCTGCATGTCTACACAATCTACGCCACCATCGGTGACGACGGTCTCGGCCCATTCAGCTGGAACGACGTTCATCATCCCACAGCATACAGTTGGGACGCGGCGGTCATGGTACCGAGCAATGGCCACATTATGTGGGACCGATACATCTGGCTCGCTGGAGGTATCGTCATCTTCATGATTTTCGGCTTCGGCAAAGACGCTGTCCGCATGTATCGAGAGGCGCTCTTGACCTGTGGCTTTGGCAAGATCTGCCCAAGTCTCAAGGATGGTAGTCCACGGGCAAGTCTGGCCACCACCATGACCTCAGTCAGCAGCAAAGCACGCATGCTCTTCAGCAAGAACCGCAAGGATAGCATATTGACCAGTCCCAGCACGATGGGCAGCTTCGACAGTGCATGCCAGTCTGTCACCGATAGCGAGTCGAGTCCGAAGAAGATGACTTTTCTGGATACCATCGATGAAGGCAGAGGAAGTCATCAGAATGACCAAACCATTGCATCACCGACGAAAGGACAGCCATGGAGCAGACTCACAGCCCACTTCAAGAAAGATCGGTCCCTGCCCCTGAGGTCGAACAGCAAGGACCATTTTGTCCTTTCGCAGTTCTCCACACAGCGAAATGTACGTTCTGATGTCACCGCCGAGCCGGTCTCCCCTACCATGGCGAACCACATTCGTTCTCAAAGCCGTGGCAATGGGGATGTTTTGATCAGAAAGGAGGTCAGACAGAACAGCGAGACTGCCGGCTCGGTGGTGAAGGACTTTGGTGATGTTTAATGAATGGGGCGCGTCGCAGGAGGTGTGTTGGGCTTGAAGGACGAGAGGCGAAATGTTGTCTTGTACAAGCGCTGGAGCAGAGGGTCTTTGCTGTTGATAAGCATACTTACATCAGCTGTACATATTGCAGAGCAGATCTCTCGATCGTACAGATAGGAGCTTGGGGATGAATTCTTCGGCACAAGAAAATTGAGCACACGGCACAATGTACGTCTTCAGACAGAACTCCATTCATTTATTTACATATGTACCGTCAGATATCAATGCTCAGACGGGTATATTGAACACCACAGCGCAAAAATGATCACAAAGCAGGCATCTCTTTTCCCACCGAACCATGAAAACCGCCGAAACTGCAGCAGGGAGAGTGAGGTCTCTGGCTGATCGACTGCCAAGGTCAGCGGGCCGGCTACTTGCAAGTGCTACACACAATGAGGCGACGCTTCTTTCACTTGAATAAGTTTTTGTGGAAACCACTAAAACACCTTCTGGACTCGGAAGAAGGAGTTGAACTTAAGGATCATGCAATTTCATGAGCCAGACTGAATCGTCGACGACCCCAGTAATCACATTGTTTCCAACACTCTCGTGTCTTCCACTACTAATCAAGCGTCTTCAGATCTCCCCGGTCTGGAAGAACATGTGGCCAAATCGGCGATGAAGCTGAGCTCATCTGCCACTGAAGACCCATGACTTCTTCTCAAGCCCGCAAGAGGCTACGAACAGGGATGATTTGCCGCTAATCATCACAACCTCTCCCTCATAAATGTTCCAATGTCCTTGAGACACTCTTCCGTCTGCTCTGTGCCGCCAACAGGGAAAAAGGAGAACCCATGCGGTGCCCCGGGGTATATTTTCAAAATGCTTTCCGCACCGCTCATGGCCCATTTTGTAGACATTATGACGCTGTCGTCAAGAAGCAAGTCAGAAGTTCCGCACGTGAAGAGTGCAGATGGTAGCTGTACACGTATATCAGCAGGTGTCGAATCGCCGGCGACAGGGGCACAAACCTTGTATTCATTCAATTTGGCATAAAGAGGACTGATCCAGGGATCCCTTCGATCATCGGTCGTCTTTCCTGGAAGATATGCCTCGAAGTATCTACCAAAGCAAGTCAGCACAGTCATCCTCAGCCACAACAAAGGATGGGGAGACCTATGAACTTGAGCATAATATCATAATCCAACACCAACGGCAAATCAAAATGCCGCACTTGCGGCATACTCTCTGTCAAATCGTAACACCCAAAATTCAACACCAATCCCTTGAACCCCCTCCAGTTCTTCCTCGTCTCCAATAACTTCATCGCGGTCAGGACACACAAATGCGCCCCAGCACTATCGCCGCCCAAAAATTTCAATTCCGCGCCAAACTTCTCCTCCGCATGATCGACCAAATACTCCCCAATATCAAAACAATCCTCGTTCCCCGCCGGATAGGGATGTTCGGGGGCAAGTCGATACCCAACAGATACAACCACCAGGTTCGCCTCATCAGAATACCGTTTCAGCATCGAATCTTGAAAATGTTCACTCTGCAAAACCCAGCCGCCGCCATGGATGTGATAGAACACGCCGTTCGGTTGCGTTCCCTCAGCGGGTTTGAACACGCGACATGGAATGGTCCGGCCGGCATCACGAGAAGGCAATTCGATGTTCTGGCCTTCGGGCAAGACCGCAGGTCTCGGCATGGGGGTCTCGCCATTCCAGCGCATTTGGCGGTATTTCTCGGCTCCGACTTCGTACCATTTCGGACCAGCATTGCCGATTTCCATGAGTTTGGCATTGAAATCGTGTGTTTGTTGGCTAATCGTTGAGGGGTGGAACTTGGACTGATCGAGTTTAAGGTCGGATTCGAGTGGCATGTTGGGCGGGACTGCTTTCTCCGGCGAACGATGACACCGAGTGAGGATCTGTTTACTGCAGAGGTATCAATAGAACGGAGAAGATGTGAGATCAAGGAGCTCAATCAATGAAGTCAAGGTGGGGATTGCTGGTCCGAGGTTCGGAGCTGCGCCCACTGCTACAGTGAGCTCTCCTACCCCAACTATCCCAATGCTTGGAATATGTTGCTACACATCTCGTGACAGCCTCACTCAAGAGCAACTCGCTCCCTATACTTTCAGAGGTCTCTCATTCATCGTCGCTATCACTCCCATAATCCACCAGAGGCCCGGCAGGCTTATCCGGTGCCTTGTTCGCACCATCACCACCGCTCGCTTTGAGTCCTTGCAGCGCTGCAAGGGTGCTTCCTCCAAGAAGACCTCCGTTCGAGACTTGCTGTGCATTTCCCCCTGTAATCTGTAACGGCGTATCATCCTCGTCATCATCTTGTGCAGGAGCTGCTTCGATCTGCTTTTGTGGTTCTCCAGATTCGATCCGCGCCTTCTCGCTCGCGTACCAGACATGATCGGGAGCTTCGTAGCCTTGCAGTCCAAATGTGCCCTCAATCTTTCTCCGCTTCCTCTCCTCTTCTCCGTCTGCGCCTTCATACTTTCGTCCTTCCAGCTCCGCAACGTAGCTCGCGGGCAGCGCTCGTCGGATTGCCTCCGCAGCTTGCTCCTCAATCCTCGCTGCCTCTCTCTTTTGCGCCACGGGGTTTGGATCCACGGTCGCCCATCTCACGTTCAGCGTCTCGTTGTGATCGAGACTTTGATGTGCCATGGCCTCTTTGGCAAACTCGGAGTTCGCAAGATGCACATAGGTCACAAAGGCAACTCCCCTTGAAGGCAGCACTCTTATCCGTTCAATCTGTCCCCATTCTTGAAAATGTCGCGCCACGATTTCCTCAATGTCATCCGACACATGTATCCGCCCCACGTACAGTGTCCTGTTGATTCGCATAAAAGAACCCACACCGCCCATGTCATCTCTGTAGTCGCTAAACTTGTCTCGCCCAAAGCAATCCACGTTACTGGGAAAGATGTCGCCCAGCCCTCCGCCTGGTCCGTCCTTGCCTATTCTGCTGTTGGGCAGCCTGTGGAGATACTCGCAGTCTTGGCCCTTGGGACACAGACCTCGCGCAAAGAAGAGGCAGAAATAGGAGCCCACCACTTTGTCCGCTCGCGTGTATCCCGAATCCAGCGCGACATTGCATCGTCCTTTTGCCTGTTGCTTCGAGGAGAGCGCATCCTCGCGGTCGCCGCCTGACCACTTGTTGTACCAGATGTTGAAAATCGTTCCAGTCTGAGGAGGCGGCTCGGTTTTGAAGGTTGAGGGATCCTGCTGAGGACGCGCTGGACGCCGCTTGCGCTTGATGATCTTGGTCTTCTTCACCTTCTGCGTGACAGTGCCATCGCTGTTGATCGTCGTGAGCGCAGTCGAGGTTCCGGCGGCAGGCGCAGTAGTGTCCTCGAATAGCGGCGCGGTGGACAACTCGGCGACGTCGGTCATGCTGGTGGTGAAGGTTGAGAGTGAGCTGAACAGAAGATGGGATGCGATCCAGCGACAACTTTTAGCACATGCGAGTCAAGCGGCCGACTTGGGCTTGGCGTCCGATGACTTCACTGCACGTTCTCCCTCCCCAGCATCTACACCAAGAGGGAGGAAAGAGTCACCCCGGCTGAGCTTGTAGGCGTAGAAGTTCGCGTCAGCGTAAGTGCAGTCTCTCTTCGCGCTTTCCGCTTCTCGTCTTCACGCGCACAGCATTCACCATGGACGACCAAGAGCCCGAGATCGAGCAGGACGACGAGCTGCAGAAGTTTTTGGGAACGACATCGTTTGGCAAACAATCAAGAGAGGCGAATGTGCAGAAGCAGGTGGATTCGAGCAAGCGACCGGCGAATGGAGGTGCTCAACAACAGCGCATCCATGCTGCGAAAGATTCGGACGACGATGAGAAAGATGACGATTCAGACGATGACGACGACGACAGCGACGATGAAGATGATGAATACCCTGTCTCGCATGAGATGGTGGTCAAGACGCACGACCGTGCAGTAACGGCGGCGACGATAGATCCCTCAGGAACACGTCTAATCACGGGGTCGATGGACTGCACGCTCAAACTTCACGATTTCGCGTCCATGACGCCCACCACCATACGCGCGTTCAAATCAGTCGACCCGAATGCCTCGAAAAGCTCTGCCAACGTCGAGAACCACCCTGTCAGTCAGGTCGCGTTCAACCCTCTCTCAGCAGGCCATGTCTTGGTCGCGACAGCACTCCCGCAGGCGAAAATTCTGAGCAGAGATGGAGAGACGGTGTGCGAATTCGTCAAGGGAGACATGTACTTGCGAGATATGCACAACACCAAAGGACACATCAGTGAGATCACGACAGGATGCTGGCATCCTACAGACCGGAATTTATGCGTCACGGCGGGCACGGACAGCACGCTTCGCATTTGGGATATCAACAACCCGCGGCAGCAGAAGGAAGTAATTGTACACAAGTCGCGTGCTGCGGGCTCGGCTGGGCGTACGAGGATGACGGCAGTGGCCTGGGGATCGCCAATGCAGGGAGGCAACAATTTGCTTGTCGGTGCCGCGTTGGATGGAACCTTGGTAATGTGGAGTGGCGAGGGACCCCATACACGACCAGCAGCAGAGATCAGAGACGCACACACTCGCGATACATGGACGAGTGGTCTTGATATCGATTCGGCAGGTCGCATGGTGGTTACACGAGGCGGCGACGATACTATCAAGCTGTGGGACACTCGCAAGTTCAGGCAGCCTGTCACGACGATATGTCACACCTCAACGTCGTCTCAATACGCCACGACAAACATTCGCTTCTCTCCGACGTCGACAAGCATTTTAACCGGATCACAAGAAGGCAACCTCCACATCCTCAACCCGGGCACGCTCAAATCTGAGCTCGTCACACCGGTCACGCCAGGATCCCCCCTCATCACTGTCCTGTGGCACGCAAAACTGAACCAAATCGTGACGGGGTCTGCCAATGCAGAAACGCACGTCCTCTACAACCCCAACACCTCCACCGCCGGCGCCAAAACCGTCATGTCCCGCGCCCCCAAGCGTCGCCACATCGACGACGATCCAAACCTTACCACCGATCTCTCTTCAGGGATCTCAGGCGATGCCATCATCACCCCCGGCAGCGCAGCGCTTCCCAGTGCCGCCTCTTTCGCCTCTCGCCATCCCAACGTGGGTCTCACAGCATCTGGCCGATCCCGTGATCCTCGACGTCCTCACATTCCTCAGCAAACACCCTTTGCTAAAGGCAATCCGGATGAGGAATACATCAAGAGCCAGATCCCGCTCAGTAGTCTGCGAGATGAGGATCCCCGAGAGGCGTTGCTGAAGTATGCGGATAAGGCCAAGAATGACACCATGTTCACGAATGCATGGAAGACGACGCAGCCGCAGACGATATATCGAGAACTGAGTGATGACGAGGAGGAAGAGGGGCCAGAGAATAAGAGAGTGAAGCAGTAGCTAAGAATAGCAGTGGGGAAAAGACCTGACATCGAAGTTGCGAACGTCAGTCATCGCCTCAAAGCCTCACCATCTCAACTCGATTCGCGCTCCTACCCTATCTATTCCCTTTCAGTACATTCACACCTCACTGTGGCGGTCCCAACCTCTTCCTTCCAAGATGTCCGTATTCCGGCCTACTTGCGCACCCGTACTCCGGCCAGCAATTCTCAGTGTGCCGCACAAAATTCTCCACTCCTTCCAAGAATGCCCCGCAACACTTGCACCAATGTGGCTGAGTGTTATACTGATCGGGATCTATCTGTCCTGTTCTTTTGTGCGCATTGAGAGCTGCGCGGGTTGGCCACCATGCGCCACACTGTTCCTTGTCGCAGATGAAGCGGGGTTCGTCGTCCCTGGTTCCTGCCATTATGTCCGGTTGAGAGGATTGAAAGCAAGGGTTTGATCGAGGTTCTGACCGGGTCGGGAGAAGGAGACGCCCGGAGGGTGTGCGTATCTTTGCGTTAGCTTGGGTCAGAGGATGGGTTAGCTTGGGTCAGAGAATGGTTTTGAATGCACGTCGGCGTCTTGTGTGCAAGGGCGAGTGAAGAATCAAACAACAGCGAGTTATGAAGGGGACAAGGGGGCTGTCGAACCGAGTGGGTGGAGTAGTCCAGCTACTTGATCAGACACCAGAATGGGTGGGACGAATGCTGTGGAGTAGTGCAATCTCGTGAGCAGGCAGACCAGCTACCAGTTCAATGAGAGAGTGAGTTGTCGAGTTTGGCAATTAGGCGAAATCAGTGGGTAGTATATGAATCCACGGTGAGGTAGTGGTCCAGTCTTTCGAGCTTCACTTGTTGAAGTGTCTCATCAAGCGTCTTGTCTTGTCTTGCTTCGGTGGTCATTGTGTCTCAAAACTGTTCAACCCAGGAGCATCTTTCCATTTCGGCGCGGTCTTACAGAACATCAGACCAATGTTCTTGAGAATAATAGAATTCCGTACGGGCTTGGTGTGTGGTCGTCTCCGTACTGCCGTGCGTCTGTGTCTGTCATGGGCGGATCTGCTGTCATTAGTATCGTATACTTTGACGTGGAGAACGGAATCTTCTTCAATTCTTCATTCGCGTGCCATCTTGAAATGGACGCAGCTTTGACAGCTATGTTTGCTTGAACGTATTGTCGTTCACAGCGGTGTATAAGACTCAACGTCTAGTCCCTCTGAAGCTTTTTCATCTCTTTCACATGATATTCATGATGTCATTCCTAGCGCTCATCATCTATTTCTCGTAGATCCAGTCGTGCTGGGCCTGCTTCCAGCTCTGAATCTCCTCTGGCTTGAACCACAGAGCAATCTCCTTCTGGGCAGACTCGACGGCGTCGGAGCCGTGGCAGACGTTTCGGCCGACGTCCTGTGACACAATTGATTAGACGGTGCACGTATTACTGATCGGAAAGGAACATACAATGGCGTAGTCACCACGGATGGTGCCTGGGCTGGAGGCAGCTGGGTTGGTGGCACCGAGGAGGACACGGCCGGTCTTGACGACATCACGACCCTCCCAGATCATGGCGCAGATCGGGCCCGATCCCATGTCTGGCAGATGTCAGTCGGTTTCACTCGCATCTCTTTGGTTGGAATTGCATACAGGAAACCAAACCCTTGAAGAAAGGCTTGGAGCTCAGATCCTCGTAGTGCTTCTCGAGGTGCTCCTGAGATGGAGAGACGAGCTTGATGGCGGCAAGCTTGAAGCCACGCTTCTCGAAGCGGGAGATGATGTCGCCAATGAGTCCACGCTGGACACCATCTGGCTTGATGGCGATGAAGCTGGAGGGTCGTCAGTGGATGCACGCAGCCATCGAGGCAGCGACATGAACATACGTTTGCTCGTTGGCGGACATGACGGCGGCTTCCGCTTGTTTGTGCTGGAGGATGGTGGTGAGGTGGGAACGGTCTTTGGGATTGAGGTGTTGAAAGATGGGCGGTTGGCGATCTCCAGACATTCAAGCTTCGAAATCTTTCCGCACACCGCCAGCGAAGTGGGCTGGAGGGGCTCGGGCGATGCAGGGGAAACGCGAGTGTGGTGTCAGAAGTCGTGGCAGTCCTTGGGCGATGTCGATGGGGATTCCTGACCGTAGAACACGATTGCAATGGAAGTGGTCGGCGATCAATGGTGCAGTCTCGAGATCCGTAAAGTGAGCTGCACTGCATCCGGACCTTCCAGCGAGCGATGGAAGCAGGACGCAGCTGCTCTCGTCACACCGTTCACGCGCCACGACTTCTTGCCCGACGGACTGCTCGAGACGTCGGCGTGGAGAAACTCCAATGTCCGACGATGTGAAGCGAACAGCTGGAACACGGCGCAGTCCTCCTGAGCATTTGTCCGTCGCACCTATCCCGTGTCGTCTCCTCCAGGGAAACGGTATGAAGGGCTTCAATGCCTCATGGCACTCCTGGCTGGTGCTCCTCTTAGCCGCCTTCACTCTCATCACGCCGGCCGGTAAGCTGCAACCACCCAATCCATTGCGGTGCCTACTCGTCACCTCTGACCACTCCAGTGACCGTCAAACATGAAAACTTCAAGACCTGTGACCAGTCAGGCTTCTGCAAACGTAATCGATTGTACGCCGACACCGCCCTCGCTGCTTCCACATGGGAGGCCCCTTACACCCTAGACCAATCGAGCATCCAGTTCAACGATGGCCTGCTCACCGGCACCGTATACAAGAAGCTGGCGCACACCGGTGAGTCGGTTCGTCTGCCCATCAAGATTGCCTTTTACGAGTCTGGCGTCGCTCGTGTGACCATCGACGAGGAGAAACGGCAAAAGGGCCAGATCGAGCTCCGTCACGACAGCAAGATCCGCAAGGAAAGATACAACGAGGCGGAGCAGTGGGTCATTGTGGGAGGCACAACTCCCAGCAAAGGTGCTGCGCTGTCAAAGGACGCTGCGAAGGGGACAACGAAAGTCGTCTACGGTCCGGCCAGCAAGTTCGAGGCCATCATCCAACACTCTCCCTTCGCGATCGAGTGGAAGCGCGATGGCGAGACTCAAGTCAACTTCAACGAGCGTGGACTGCTGAACGTGGAGCACTGGCGCAAGAAGGAGGACAAACCCGAGTCCGAGAAGAAGGAGGGCGACGAGGGTGCGGAGAAGAAAGAGGACCATGCGGAAGATGAAAGTACCTGGTGGGATGAGGCTTTTGGTGGAAACACAGACACTAAGCCACGCGGACCAGAAGCTGTCGCAATGGACATCTCCTTCCCAGGCTACGACCACGTCTACGGCTTGGCCGAGCACGCAGGTCCGCTCAACCTGCGAGAAACTCGTGGAGGCGACGGCAAGTACAAGGACCCATACCGGCTGTACAACAGCGACGTCTTCGAGTATGAGATGGATAGCCCCATGACGCTGTATGGCTCGATCCCCCTTCTCCAAGCGCACAAGAAGGATTCCACTGTCGGCGTCTTCTGGTTGAATGCTGCCGAGACGTGGGTGGACATCACCAAGCGCTCCAGCTTAGCGAACAAGGTCGGACTGGGCTCCGGTACCAGTACTGACAGTCACTTCATCAGCGAGTCGGGCTTGCTGGATGTCTTCGTCTTCCTCGGCCCCACGCCTCAAGATGTTGTAGGCGCCTACACCGAGCTCACCGGCACACAACAACTTCCACAACACTTCTCCATTGCCTACCACCAATGCCGGTGGAACTACGTCACGGATGAGGATGTCACAGATGTCGACAAGAAGTTTGACCGGAATAACATCCCGTACGATGTCATCTGGCTCGACATTGAGTACACCGATGGCAAGAAGTACTTCACGTGGGACCCTCTGACCTTCAAGGATCCACTGGGCATGCAAAAGCAGCTGGATGAGCATGAACGCAAGCTTGTTGCCATCATTGACCCACACATTAAGAACGAGGCTGCCTACCCCGTTGTGGACGAGCTCAAGTCGAAAAACCTCGCGGTCCTCAACAAAGACGGCAACATCTACGAAGGCTGGTGCTGGCCAGGAAGCAGTCATTGGGTCGACTGTTTCAGCCCTGCTGCTCGCAAATGGTGGGCAGGACTCTTCCAGTACAGCAAGTTTACCGGCTCAGCCAAGAACTTGTGGCTCTGGAACGACATGAATGAACCTTCAGTCTTCAACGGACCAGAGACCACCATGCCAAAGGACAACATCCATCATGGTAACTGGGAGCATCGTGATGTGCACAATTTGAATGGTATGACCCTGATCAACGCTACCTACGAGGGTCTACTTGCCCGTGACAAGGAAGAGGCCAAGCACAACGTTCGACCATTCGTGCTCACCCGTTCATTCTTCTCCGGCAGTCAGCGATTAGGGGCGATGTGGACTGGCGATAACCAAGCCAACTGGGAACACTTGGAAGCCTCCATCCCTATGATTCTCAGCATGGGGATCAGCGGCTTCCCGTTCGCTGGTGCCGATGTTGGCGGTTTCTTTGGCAACCCTGAAAAGGACTTGCTCACACGCTGGTATCAAGCTGGTATCTGGTATCCGTTCTTCCGAGGTCATGCGCACATTGATACCCGTCGTCGCGAGCCATACCTGGCGGGGGAGCCATACAAGGAGATCATTACACAGGCTCTTCGCCTCCGCTACAGCTTACTTCCCGCTTGGTACACCGCTTTCCACGAATCCCACGTCTCTGGCGCTCCTATCGTCCGCCCGAACTATTACGTCTTCCCTGGTGATGAAAAGGGTTTCGCAATTGACGACCAGTTGTACCTTGGCAGCACTGGCCTGCTTGCCAAACCCGTTACGAAGGCTGAGCAACCAGGCACAGTCATCTACCTCGCAGACAAGGAGAAATATTACGACTACTTTGATTTTTGGACCTACGAAGGACCAGGCGAAATCGCAGTATCGTCGCCTCTTGAGACGATTCCTCTGTTGATGCAAGGTGGCCACATCATTCCTCGGCGCGACCGCCCTCGACGAAGCTCGGGTCTGATGAAATATGACCCTCTGACGCTCGTCGTGGTCATCGGCAACTCTGGCGATGCGCAGGGTACGCTGTACCTTGACGACGGAGAATCATTCGACTACCAAGATGGCGCCTTCATCCACCGCAAGTTTCACTTCGATGGCAAGTCGCAAAGTCTGACGTCCGAAGATTGGAACCATGGTGCAAGCAGCAAGGGCGCGAAAGCTTATTTCAAGACTATGGAGAAGGTCCGTATCGAGAAGATCATCGTTGTCGGTGCACCAGAATCTTGGAAAGGCAAGACTCAAGTTGAAATCACCGAGTCACATGCCGGCAAGTCGGAGCCTGCACGCCATGCAATCTTGGAGTTCCACGAGAAGGACGATGGCAAAGCTCCTTGGGCCGTCCTGAAGAATCCCCATGTGAAAATACAGAGCGACTGGAAGATTACGTTTGGTGAGGCGACGGCCGCGACAGGAAAGACGGACCTGTAGGCAGACACAGAATGATGTTTTAGTGACAGAGATACAACTGAAATGTACAGTCTTACTGCTAACTCCAGCCGCCGGTTCTGCAGTAAGTCGATCATGGCAAGATTCCATTGCCTTTGTGCCTCGCCCGTGGCCTTCGAACTTGACAGACGACCTGTGGCTCCGCATCGATCCGGATCGCCCCTTCTCCTGAGTTGTTCCTCGACCACGGCGAGGTTTACGGAAAAGATCGCACTGCATTATGGCGTGCCAGTATTAGGCGAGTGGTGGAAGAAGTCGCGCAGGTCATCGTGGTCGGTGTCCATGTTCGGCAATGCTGAATCCGAACTCGAACAGTAGAATCAGCAACTCCCTGGATTGCACATCTCGTAAGTCTATTCCTTTCACATTGGCTCCGTAGCGAAGTAGGCAACGCACGATCTCCACATCGTCAAACGCATACTCGAGGCATACTCGAGCAGGTTGGAAGCTGCCTTCTTTCCTACAAGCGCCACGGCGAGAAGTCGTTGCACCTGTTCGAGGTCTCCGGTACTGCATGCTCCTCTTAGGTCGTCGAGATGTTCTGGATTTTGCTCGCCCGATGCCATGGTGTCCTTTGTGCTGATGGCCGGACTGGACTCACCGTGCCACAGTCTTCGTCACTGGGGTGCAGTAGCGACGATGAATCTTGCTCATGGTGGTACTGTTCCAGCAGCCGCGCGATCTATATCAGCCGGAACTCGCTTCATTGTGGGCCGACTCTGGCTAAGAGGATCGCTCGTTCTGCTTGCGCCCAGCCTGAGCTGCCAATTTGATTCCCCATTTGAGTTCAGGCAGCATTTGACCCTCACTTGTCTATCAAGACATATGACTGACTTGGCCATTGGTAGGGGACTACCCCTGCAGGTACCGAGCGTCTGTATCGGCCGTTGTGACCACTTGTTCAAGAATATTCGCTTCCAGTCAGCTGCCTGGAACACCGGGATTGGCGCTTGCGTGTACTATGGTGGTGCCATTGTGTTCCCTCAAGTCGTCACAATCCTCTACCGGGGAAGGGGCCAGATCAGCGAATACGATGTCGGTACTCTTGCTGGACTGATCAACATGGCTTTTGTCTTCGCGCAAATGTGCCACGGCTTTGTCGTGTACTTCCTCGGCCCAAAATGGTCCATGATCGGGTCTGCCATCATATCTGCCGCGCTCATCACCGCCTGCGCGACCGATCTCGACAACAAGGCGCTCACGCTCGGCCTTCTCATTCCTGGCTCCTTCGCCATCGGCATTGTCGAGGCTGTCTCGATCACAACGTCTACCTTCCCTCTCCGCTCTCAGGAAGAAATCGGTCAAGGTGGTGGCCTGAGTGGGAGTATTCGCAACTTCACCTCTGCCATTGCCGTCGCTGTCTTCACTGCAACCCTTGGCAACCGTCTTGCCGTCACAATCCCAGCGAACGTCAATACTGTCGCAACCGGTCTTGGGCTCCCCGCAAGCTCATTGTCGACTCTCGCCATCGCCGTGCAGGGCAGAGCACCCTATGAATCAGTGCTGGGGATTTACTCCGGAAATTCAAGCTGCGGTTCAAGAACCATTTCGACAAGCTTTCAAGCAGGCAGCTAGCACAGTCTTCCTCGTCACGCTCGCCTTTACCGGTACTGCTGTTATCCTCGCGTGTTTTACGACCGAGAACAATCAGAGAACTGAGAACTACTTCGCTGGAAACCTCCATACTGTGAAGCAAGAGAAGGATTTCGCGAAGACTCATGATGATGAGAAGAAGGTGGAGCAGAATTGACTGTAGCAAGCGGATCTGACATCTCGTGTAGATTAGACACAACTCATCCAAATAATGAAATGTGTTTCGTGCATGCTCTTGTGCTTCAGCTTTGTGCTAATCGTAGGTCTCGTTGTGGTGATGTTGACCTCATCAAGATACGATATAGTAGTTGAGCTCGGTGAAAAGATCAGCCATGCCGGCATCATCCCAAACACCCCTTGTCACCACTTCTTCATCTTCCAAAACAAGCCTCGCGAATCGTCAGCGGGACCTTACACCTTCTCGTAGCGCTGATAATTCTAGGGAGAACCAAATAACGGCGTGATGCTGGTTGATCTTCAGAAGAAACTGGCCAAGCCGCCATCGTCATCACAGCCGAGCTCAAAGCCATGATCGACAGAAGCACCACAACGCGTCGCATTAACCACAGTTCTCTATTCATGCTCTGACAGTCGCAGCAGCAGCAGCAGCAGATATGCCCTCAAACGTATCAGACAGCCCACCAGCGACGGATATACAACGAGGCGACTACACAGACAACAACCTCGGATCCGTCACCTTCTTCCTCGCCCGTCTTGTAGAGCCGTATCTCCAGTATCAAATCTTGGCTCATGGCTATGGATCCTCACTCATCCGGCGTCTTGGAGGCGCGCCTCTGCCCGCAGGCCCTCCTCTGAGCACCCCATTCTTGGTAGGCCACCTGGGTCTATCGCCATATCGTACCATCCTCTTCGGCATGTCTGTAGGAAGCATGGTGAAGCAAAACTATTGGCTCACCGTGACTAGACAAGAGCGTATGCAGCCGGCACTAGGAGTTTTGGTGGGCGTGCTCAATGCAGCATTTAATAGCTTGAATGCTCTGTTCTTCGTATGCGCTGAAACCAGCGCAAGCACGAATGGAGAGCACTTCCCGCAGACGCCGCTACAGGTCGGGACTGCGCTATACGTATTGGGACTTGGGGTCGAATGGCTGAGCGAACAACAACGGCATTGGTGGAAGAAGGACCCGAAGAACAAGGGAGAAGTCTATGGTGGTGGGCTGTGGAGCTTGAGCAGACATGTCAATTACTTTGGGTACACGCTTTGGCGAGCAGGATATGCCCTTGCTGGAGGAGGATGGGTGTGGGCTGGGACTGTCACTGCAATCTTCACTACTCAATTCATCATGTCGGTGATTCCCGAGCACCAGAAGTACATGGAGGAGAAGGTGCGTGTCCGTAGATGGCCTGCACTGTTCATACTGACATATTGCAGTATGGCGAAAAGTTCCGGTCATATGAGCGGCAGACCCCATACAAGCTCATTCCTTGGGTCTATTGATAGTGGAGCCATATGCCACACATGATGGAAAGCCTAACTTTTTCTATACAGAATGCGCGCCGCAAGGACAGATGCAACGTTGTATATGCAGCCAGTGTAAGGATTTGTTACATGACAACACACAACATCTCCCAATCTGTTTGCTCTCCCAGATATTACATTCACTAATGCAGCAGGTTGCTGGTGAGCATCGCATACAAGGAACCACTTTGCACAAGAACTACTCGAACCGAACCATTCGCACCGCCCGGCAGCAATATCTTCTGTGCAACCTTCTTGGACCATGGCCAGGCATCAGCTGTCCGACAAGCACCGAGACGAGAATACTCCCCAGACTGAGTCCGACTGGCAGATCAACAATGCCAGTGCATCAGAAGTTGCAGAGCGTTTCGTGGATCTTTCGGCTTTCGTCTTCAAAGGCTATTGCACTGGAATCCTCATGATTGACTTGCCCATTTTCAAAATGATGAAGCGTCTGTCCAATCGTCTTTACTCCTATGCTTTCAGCCTGGTCGTGAGCAGGTCGGTCAACTTTCTCACTCAGCCTGGCCAGAGTACGACGCTTTCCACGGCTGCAGCTGCCGAGAGCATGGGCCAGCTAGCTGCATTTCTGGAGCTTAAGGCAGACGATCGCGATACGTGCGGGCTCTCGAGCGGTACCGAGGCCGCTCTTGCAAGCGATCTCAAATTCGCGAAGGAGTATACCACATCGCTCATTGAGAAGAAGGCACACGGTCGGGGGGCTGTGCATCTACGGCCTACTCATGGAAAGCATTCTGATCCCCGGCCGCCGATCGTGTCAGCGAGTAGACCACTTTCCGAGAAAGCCGTGGGGGAGAACAAGGCTGGTGAGATGCCCTCAGAGCATGTCACAGCAATATCGTCGTCTGCCCCTCCAGCACGGGTCTGGGAAGTGCGCAGTGTTGAACATGCGAAGCTGCTAGAAACACTTCTGCACGTCAAAAGCGCGGCACGCGGTACAGAAGGCACTCTCACGGACAAAGAGGTCAGTTCTCAAACTGCTTCAACTACAAGCAGCGGTGTCATAACACCGGCTGCTTATGCTACTTCCCACGGTGGCCAACCAACACATTCCAGTGTCCATCACGCTCCGACTCCCCTTGACGGCCCTCGTCTTCGCAGTGATCTCGGTCTACAAGACGATGATGCCTTTGAAGAGCTATGCTTGCGCTCAGCGAAGATCCTCAGCAGGGATGCGGATCCGTGCACTACGATCCAGATCGGGCACAGTACGACTGAGATCTTCAAGCCTCATCGATATGTTGATCTTGCAGCGCTCGGCGTTGAAGGCATCAAAGCCGTCAAGCTTGTGCATCCAATGTGTGCTGAGGAAATCAAACGACTCAGTTTCGACGCGCTAAGATACATTGACTTTGTGCTTCGCGAAGCAGACGTTGCACGTAGCCTGATATGGCAGAGTACAAACAGCAGAAGGGCCATTCTGGCAAAGAGGGCAGAGAAGAAGAGCCTGCGCATGTTGGAGAAGGAATTGGAAATGCGAAGGTGGGAACTTCAGCGGAAAAGGGAGGCCGGCGCATCGCAAGCCGAACCGTCGATCGCACGCCTCGAATCAACAGATGCTGCGAAGGTAATTCCGACCGAACCTGAATCAGCGGTACCGGAAAAGGCGCCATCCAAGGACGGCATCAGGACCGAAGGAAGTAGTCCATATCATGGCCGGTCTTCAAAGCCGTCTCTCTATGACGACGGCCCATCTGCCGAGGAATTACGACCACGACTTGCTGCTCTTGTGATTGAGTCGAGAGAGTCAGTAGACTCAAGTGCCCGATCCAAACCGATCTCACCTCTCGAGGGTCCGCATAAGGACTACTGCGAGTGTCCCAGGCCGCTGGCTGGAGATCTTGCTTCCATCATGGCCTATCATCCAAAGTCGGTGCCATCTTCGAGAAATACTGCATCGCCCGCGGTGCCAGATTTGTTTACGGAAGATAAATCTGTTTTGAACTCGAGCTCTCCGCCATCGATCGCGTATCCCGAAGTGGACACAGGCAGGAGACGCGCCGTTAACACTGTTGGAAGTCAACCACGATCTCTCGGCTCTCCGAAAGACTCGATTTCAGATTCGACGTCTATTACGTCTCCCAGATTGAAGAGCTCGAGAGGCCGAAAGCGGATAGAAGAAGGAAATGCTTGCTGTTGTGGGACAGAGCGACTGCTTGAGAACGGTTGTTCTTGTATCGACAGAACAGAGTTTAAGGTCAAGATCCTAGAGAACGTCTTCGCCCGGAAGGTTTGCTAACTCCTCAAAGGAGGTTGGTCATTCCCTCCGCCCTCGGATGATAACATCTGCTTTTGCAGATGCCATCTTGAAGGAGTTATGCCAAGTAAAGTCGATGCCATTTGAATCGTCGAACTTGATTAACATACATTGTTCTGTAGTGTCTTCTCCATGTCAGAAGATATCTTGCAAAGTCCATTCCCCGAGTTCATGACAAGCTTACATCCTTTCTTAAGGCAGAATTTATAACTCGATCGCTACGAAGCGCATGAAGTGAGAAAGCTCACGCTTACAAATGAACTATTTAACAAGGCCCCGTTCCCGATCAATTTGTTCGGTCTAGTGTTGCAGTAATAGCTTTGGTCTGCGACCAATCACAGCTGAACACGTCTGAGTGGAACCAAATACAACATTCGTTCGCAATGGCAGAATAATGTTGCTGGAGGATCGTACGCGGCACGGGCTCTGTGTTACTGCGTCTAATCATGCTCCATTTGCTGCTCGCCGCAACGGCAGCGACGGCCATACTATTGTACTACCTGATCATCTACGTCGTCATACCCAAGCAAAGAACAAGACGGATGCGAGATCGGATACCTCTGTATGGCTTCGAAGACCGTCCAGATACATACGAGCATTATGTCAAATCAACTCGACAGCTCCATTATGCTGGCTATAAGAAATTCATCCAGAAATCGCTAGCGTATCGTGTGAAGACGAGCGCAGGGGGCGAACGAATCATTCTTCCTTACAAGTACTTGACTGAAATCAAGAATGCTTCGCAAAATTTCATCAGTCTTCCCGATGAAATGGAAGAATTACTACTGATGAAGTACACTGGTGTACCGCAGCGAACGTAGGCAGTATGCGTTTCTCTGTTCGTTACTGCACGCTGACTAAAAGTGTTGAAGTGATTCTGGCACAAAGGTTGTACGGGTAGACATGACAAGGAATCTGGGGAACTTTGTACAAGCCATGAATGAAGAATGCGTGTATGGGTTTGGGAAGTACATGCCTGTAAGCGGCGAATGGCTGGCAATCAAACCCTATCACATCTTCGCTAGAATAGTCGCATTGATCTCTGGTCGTGTTCTGGTTGGACAAGAACTCTGTAGGGATGAGGATTGGATCAGACTGAGCATGGAGTTCTCCACCCATGCTTTTGGTGCAGCACGAAGCCTTCGCAGTGGTAATAAGTGGCCCTGGTCAATGCGGTTGGCATCGTTCACCGAACCCGCGGTCAAGGGGATCTTGAAGCGTCGACGAGAGGCGGAGGCCTTGATCAAACCCATATGCGAAGAGAGACTGCGACTGAAGAGCAATCCGGATTGGAAGAAGCCTGATGATGGCATCCAATGGCTACTTGACAGCCACTCGACCTGCGGCGAATCTCCAGATGAGGTCGTAAAGAGCCAGCTTCGATTGACGATGGCTGCGATACACAACACAACAATGAGTGTGACCAACGATCTGTTCGATCTTATTGAACACCCCGAGTACATCGAAGTCCTACGGGAAGAAGTGGACACAGTGCTCGCCGAAGACCAAGGCTGGACAAAGCAAGCACTGACCAAAATGCGAAAGATGGACAGTTTCATGAAAGAGAGCCAGCGCATGAACCCATCGACACCGATCACCTGTAAGCGAAAAGTGATGCAAGACTTCACACTGCACGACGGGCTCGTCTTGCCTTGCGGCTCACACGTTGCATTCACCTCGGATGCTGTCAATCGAGACCCCGAAATTTATCCTTCCCCCGACAGCTTCAATGGGCTGAGATTCTTTGTTTTGCGTACAGCATGCCCAGAAGGTGGATCCGGTGCTACGTCGGCGAATGAGACAAAGTACCAATTCGTGACTGCGACGCAGGAGTACCAGAATTGGGGCGCTGGTGGTCATGCTTGCCCGGGTCGATTTTTCGCGAGCAATGAGATCAAGCTCATGCTAGCTTATCTGCTCCAGAACTACGAGTTCCGCTGGAAAGATGGCGAAGGCAGGCCTGAGAGTGCTGTGATTGATTGGAACATCCTGCCTGATCGGGAGAAAGAAGTGATGTTTAAATGCAGGTCTAAGTGACGATGGATGTGAGAATATTTTCACCTCGAGAGGTTTACAGCATTCCGAAGGAGTGACGTTTTCATTCATAATTGCAATACACCGAGTTCGATTTACGCGTGAACTACCGGGACCTGTTCTCGACTTCATCGACGTCGACATCAAGCTTCTCCTTCTCATCAAAGTCGATCACCCCTGGCCACTCTGGTCTCACTTTCAGAGCATGTGCGACAGATGGATACGATCTGACCGTAACAGCCCCGTCTCCTGCTGCCGCTGCTTGCGCCGGGGAGACGCCGCCCTCTTCGTCAAGAACGAGGAATCCGGCTCGTTCAAATCTTTCATGCACATACTTTGTCATGCCGACGAACCTGCACTGCGTGGTAGGTCCACCATACTTGGAAAGCTCTTTGAGAAAAGTCCTCAGTTGTGTGACAGCGGTGGCATCGATATGGTTGCACTTCGTGAAATCGAGAATGACGACTTGTATCGCTGGGAGTTCGGAAGAATTCGTGATGCCGGCGCGACGGCGAAGTCTTGCGATGCGCTTTTCGCCTGCAACAGACCAGTTCCTATCGGCTTCCGAGCCATGGGATGAGCTGTGGTGCGGG
Organism: Cercospora zeae-maydis; assembly: GCA_023512815.1. Taxonomy (NCBI): domain Eukaryota; kingdom Fungi; phylum Ascomycota; class Dothideomycetes; order Mycosphaerellales; family Mycosphaerellaceae; genus Cercospora; species Cercospora zeae-maydis. The sequence continues at coordinate 2,839,074 of JAKLWY010000009.1, read as the reverse complement.
GAATGATAGGTCTTGATGGCGTCGGTCATCGAGTTGGCCACGCGGTATGCATTGGCGAAGAAGAATGATTCGTTAAGGCGGAATACTCTCACACCCGCGGGAATGCCCTCTTTCCCAGCCGAGGAGGTGCTGGGCACTAGTTGATGTTGTAGCTCCAAGGTTGAATCGTCACTGGCGTGAGATACGCGGGTGAAGACTTGGCGTAGGAGGATGTATACGATGTTGAATCCCACTGCTGCAGCGATCCCAATCTCAGTGCTTTCGAATAGACAAACCCACAAAGCAATCATTGAGGAGATGAAGTCAGCCAAGGAGGTTTTCCAGTAGGAGTAGAACACTTTCGGTGAGCTGATTAATGGCCAGACAGCACATATGATGATGGCTGCCAGGGTGGAATTGGGTACCCAGTAGAGAGCACCTGAGATGAAGTAGAGGGTGATCAAGACCACGGCAGTAGTGAAGCTGGGAAGACAATCAGTTTTGACGGGTGCACGGCGCGAAGACTTCAGCACTCACACGCCCGACAAAGGAGATTTGACCTTGCACGCCGAATTTACCGCTGTGCGTGACCTGTGGACGTAAGCATAAGTTCCGAACAATAGGCAGTCATGAGGTTCATACATTGCCCCACCAACACCCATAGCATGGAACCAGGAGTTTGCGAAGTTGACAATACCAAAGTATACCTGACGACAAAATCGCCAGTCAGCTATGTAGGCATTGAGGTGAAAGCAGAACTCACCAACTCCTGGGTCTGGTCACAGCTGTAGTTGTTCCTCACGGCAAATCCTCTTGCTATCGCAGTGCTCTGCGAGCCGAGTCAGTACGCGAGTATCGACATAGAAGCAACGAAGGATCTACCTCTATAGCTGCCCCGATGAATACCGCGATACTACGTCCGGGAAGGGCCTGTGCTCGTGTTAGACTTTGCTGTAATCAATTGCCATGCGCGACTGTATAGCTGAACTCACGGAGATCAAGCTGCTTGGGGGAAGCTCCGGCTTTGGTATGCCAGAGGCTGAGACTTGAGCAACATTGAAGAGGTAGTCATCACTGTCGTCGTACTTTCTATTGACAGCGTAGCTGACGCCGGTGTAGAGGACCAAGCAAGTGAATGCCCGAGTGATTGTCAGGAACCAGACCAATTTGTTCTTATCGGACCAACGCTTGCCGCACTTCTCAATGACTGTGAGGAAGAGCAATCCGGTGAATCCAATCGCGCAGGCGTACCCATTGGCGGTTGGGAGCTTGGCGAAAACGTCGTGTATCTTTTCTGCGGTAGCGTCTCCAGCGCCTTTTGCTTCCCCGAGCAACGAAGGTATTTGGGACAAAATGATCGTGATGGCCACGGCGGAAATAAATCCAGATAGGACTGGAAGCGATATGAAGTCTAGGAGGAAGCCAAGATTCAGGAACCCCAAGATCATACCGAATACTCCCTGCGCATCAAGATGTCAGCGTTTGTCTAGCGTCTCAAGAAGTTGTTGTGCTATGTAGGGCGTGCATACCATCCACAAGGCCATGGCGGAGGCTACTTGTGCGGGAGTTACGGTGTGATTTCCATCCTCAGGGGCAAAATGATCGACCTGTTCCGATGTGAGAAGGCCGATGAGCGAGGTTGGACCAGTGCTCAGATCTTCCAAGGTCAGCCGCAGCATTCGACGCGGGTGTCGAGGTATGACGAACCTTTGGTGGTACCCATGATAGCGTACAGTACTCCTGGGAACCATGATGCTGCCAGTCCATTCTCCACTGGAATTCCCGCGAGTTTAGCGTAGGAAAGGCTCTGGGGGATGAGCATCAGGCCAACGGTGATACCAGCAATCAGGTCGTTCACTAGCCATCTCCAATTGTATCTGGGTAGCCATGAGACGATCGGAGCTTTGTTCAAAACGTATTGCAAAGCACCTGATGGCAGGGCTCGTGCACCAGTCTTGCTGACCTGGGCGATGCGATTCCAATTATGGTCCGTTCGAACATCGTTCGACGCTTTTCCCGTTAAGCCCCTTAGTGCCGCCATTTTGTGGGTATGATGCACTGTTGGGCGTCGTGGTGGCGTTGTGCTACTGCCAGCCGGGATGGGACGTGATGGTACGATGCCGGTAGCTGGATGTTGATTCTGTGGTCTACACGGCTCGACCTCAGTCAATTCAGTGTCGGACCACGCACGATCGTGTGGACCAACGCTCTTTGTAGGTCTGAAGTTCAGGCGGGAGCTATCAGACAAAGCTGTGCCCTACTCTGACGACGATATTTGTCAACGGATCACAACGGCAGTCACAGAAGCTTGGAAAGCAAAGGCTGAACAGGGTTGCCAGGCCTATACGTGCCGGCCATTGTTCGAGGACTGCATAGCAACGTCGTGTCTGGCCGGAGAATAGATTGTACCCCGCTGCTTCCACCGCTGAAGCGACAAAAGCATATTGATAGCTATCAGCCTATGTGGCATGCGGTATGCACATTATCGGTCGAGCGATGGCTTGCTGTCTTGCTTACATGAAGCAGAGCCCGGGTGGTGCATGCAGCGACTTTGGTTACTTGCGGGGAAGCAATTGATGCTCTCGGCAACGAATCACACGCCTCAGCTGGCATAGGAGGCCCGGCCGTTTGACGCTCAAAGCCATTTCTACGCTTGGCAGGTGTCGCAAAACCCAAGCTGTTAAGCGTTTCAAGCTTCGAGCCTGCGCACATCCGTGGCCTAGAGTGACTTACATATTATTCACTGCATGCGCCATGCACGTTCTGAGGCTCTGTGATTCGATCGGCACAAGTGAGATTGCAGATCTGGAGCCTTTTCGTGAGAGCTGAGAGCACGGCTGCCGCTCCCACCAGTCCCGCTCGATCCGACGTCCATACAGCTTATCCCATGGTCAGCGTGAATGTCCCAGCTCCAAGTTGTTCGAGGCAACAGATGCTAGTGATCAGATATACGTGCAAGCTCACGGCGATTGGTAGCCGAATGGTCTGATGCCCATGGGAACACCATCCACGGCCTGGCACGTGGCTCGTCTTGGCATAAAAATGAGAACCGCCACGCCGTGTGGGGATCTGTGGGATTCTGGAACTGCCAGACAAAGTCGATCTCCCAGCATTGTGATGGTTTGCATGATGTGCAGCCTCGGAACACCCGAGACAAGTCCTCGAATGAGGCTCGAAAGAGGAGAAGAAGCAGCCTCCTTTTCGGACTCGGCCCAATGATGCTGCCGAGCTGGCTAAACGAGCACGCCTGGGCACACTGATGGCATTTTGTTTGGAGGAACAGGAAGGTTGGTTCGCAGTCATCTCCCGGACGCCCCGTCGTTCGGTTGGGTTGGATGCCTGAGGTCTCAGTCTCTCAGAGCAGTGTGCACGTGATCTGCTAGACTACGTCAGTAATTAGTATCCGACTTTAGTTAAAAAAAAACACAACATCCTATACGAAGTTACCCTAATATTCTTTAAATATAGTTTATTCGAACCGCTAAGATAAGCGCATTACGACGGTGCTAATTTAAATAGCATATCGCGAGCCGCTACCTCGCTATCGCTACTTAAATATATCTGCCGACGCGACGCGTACGTTAATAAAATATTAGCCTTAACCCCTATAACTCGAACCCTAATATAACCTCCTAAATACTATATAATTACTTAAAAATTATTGCAAGAACCTCTAGAAATAGTACCTATATAATAGGTCGAAAAATATAACTAAAAGTAGCTTAATCGACGTATTAGAAGAACTTATTATACTAAGCCTTACGTACGCGTTAAAGGTTAAGGACTACGTATACTTAGATACGCTATAAGTAGTCTAGAGCCTATATAACGAAGTCCTTACTTTAAAGAGCCTATAGAGAGATATATTATATACCGTAAAGTTACGTCTAAGAGACGCTACCTTTATAAGGCGAGAGATATTTAAAGTAACTAGTAAAGCTCTCTAAGATTATATAGGCCTCGCCTATTAACGTATACTATTAATGCTCTTAGTACCTAAAATAACTAATAACTAGAAACTTAAGATCCAAATACTATATAGAGAAACGCTAGACGCTATCTATATAATTAATTAAAGGCTCTTCTAGCTACGAGATCGAATTAATAAGACCCTCGAAGCCTAAGGTATCCTAGTCCGAATTAATATAGTAATATAATACCTCTTAGGGGATATTAAAGTATACTTCGATACTAAGAATAACCTAGATATCTTTATATGCTAGGCTACGGGATACCTACTTATGCTAGGTTTAGGAGCTATAATTATTACCGAGACTTATCTAGTAATAGTTTATAGCGTACCTATTTAATCGATAACTATAGATACTTAGGGCAAACTAAGGGCTATTAAAGAACTACTATAAGAAAACGTCCGCTTTATTCTAAGAGCTAGTATTACCTTTATTAAATAGCTTATAAAGAACTATATAGGAAAGACTAAGTTATTAATAGTTATTTACTTTATATACCCGAAGGATATAAACTAAGTTATATAATAAGGCCTTAGGTAGCGTAGCAACCTACTACTAGCCGAGAAGTTTAACGCGTCCTACTACCTAATATAATACTTAAACTACTAAAAGATTAGATATACTAGAACCCGGTGCTAATAGCCCTACCGATACCTTTACTACGTAGAAAATTATAAGAAACGTTACTATCCTAACTATAGCTAACTAAAGTATGCTCTCTACGAAGAGGTATACGCTACTAATAGTAATAGCTGCCCGGTTCGAATTAATATATAAACTAAGGCTATAGCAAATCGAATTACGGGCAGTATATACCTAGTCTTACGCCTAAGATAGCTAATAATAGATAGGGATAGAGGTACTTAATAGTAGTAGGATATAGGCGATAGCTCTAACTCTAAGAATTTACGGACTACTACTACGGAAGGGAGTATAGATACCTTCCTAGGTAGCGCGTATACCGCTACGACTACGCTAGACCTATAATACGCGGGTTAAATTAATAAATAACGCGAGCACCTAGACGCGTGCCCCTATAGTAAAACACTAACTCTACTAGAACTAGCCCTAGTAGTTATAGTCCTTAAAGACACGACGATCCCCTTAATCTTAGTAGAAAGCACCTAACTAAGTTACCCTCTAGATTAGCTACTACTCTAGCTACTAACTGCTAAAGAGATATAACTACGCGAACTTAAAGAAGCTAAAAAGGCACTTAACTATTAAACTACTGCACTCTAGGCTAAATTAAACTATAAAAAGAAATAGAACGGCTTAACTCTATTAGTATCTAACCTCTATCTAAACGGCTAATAGTCTATAGTAGAATTAGATTCTAATAGAGATCTCTTATTTCCTAGTAGTTCGAGCTACTTACTACGGAAGCCTATAGTAAAGGGCCGTAAACTTACCGCTATATACGCCGACAAACGCTAATAAGAGACCTAGCAGAAGCGTAAAAGGGAGGCGGAGAATATACCGCCTAACCTATCTAAGAAGCCCTAAGGCTAGCCTAAAAAGAGCGCTATTATACCTATTAGATAAGTAGCCTAAGAACTATCTATATTAGAGATTAACGAAGAAATACTATAACGTAGCTATCGTTAAATTAGATAATAGTAGGAAGAAGCTATACTATTACTAATAAGCAGAATCGACGATATAATAGTATTATCGATAGAAGAGACTAATAGTAATAGACTATATTAAACGTCGAGCTATAATAGAATAAGATAATAGTTAAAGCCCTTTAATATAATGTTAACTACTCGCTAGAAATTATAAAACTCCTCTTTATATAAGAGGATATTACTAGCTACGATATTATTACGATTTAAGAGCTATACCTAAACGAGTTTAGCCTAGAATTTACTATTATATATAACCCGAGGCCTAATAATTTCTACGTTATCTTTAAAGGTACTAGATACGTACGCCTAGCAACATTCGTTACTAAACGATAGTTAGCTAAGTAATAGGCTATAATAGCTAACGAGGCCTTTATCTACTATATCGACCTAATAGGTTATAAGCTAGTAGCCTTTATTAATGTCTACTAACCCTTAATTATAATATATGCTAAGGTTATCTATAACCTCTAAGACTACCTTATAAAGGCAGCGATTGCTATAGGGGACTTTAATACGTACTACCTATACTAGATACTAGCATAACCTACTAATTTATAAGGCATTATACTATAGGCCCTTATAAACTACTACTAATTAATATAGGCAGTAGCCCTAGATACGCTAATATATAGAGACCTAAGGGGAGGCCGGAGCTCTACTATTAACCTTATCTAGTATACCGAATTAAAGGTTAAGCTCTATAGTTACTAAGTCGTATAGGATAGCGACTAGGACTCTAACTACGTCCCCTTAGAATTAGAGTAGGACATTATACTTATACTATAATATAAAGAGGAATAGCTATAGTATAAATAGAAAGCCGTTAATATCGAACACCTATCCGCTAGCCTTACTAGCCTATACCTAAACATCGAATAAATACTAGCTAGTATCGATATAGCTACTATTAACCTCTAATAAGCTATCTAATAAGGTATCGAAGACTCGGTGCCTAAGGCTAGGTATAAATAGAGCTAGATAAAGGCGAGATAGATACCTAAACTTACTAGACTCCGCTCTACCTATTAACGCAAAAAAAGGGCCCTCTGCCTTAAAGGTAACGTAGAATTTAATAACCTAGCCTACCTAAACTACCTCGAATTTAAGAGGGAATATACCTATATAATTACTACCTAGTATAGAAATAACTTCCGCTAAAATATAGCTTAGGTAGATAGCAATATTAGATACTTCTAGGGCATCTTTAAGTAAAAAAAGAACTAAGGCAACCCCCGATAAGCTTATATACTATTAATTACCTACGATAGCTAAACTACGTCTACTAATAAGCAAAAGGCAGCCTTACTCTAATAGTCCTTTTTTCTATAATAAAGGCCGGCAGATCTTACCGATATTAACGGCACTACCTACCCCGAGCCTATTAATATACCCGAGATCTTACTATTTAAGATTAAACTAGCCGTTAACAAAATAGCTATAGGTAAGGCGCTAGGCTCTAATAGAATACTAGCGGAAATCCTTAAGAAAGTACTATACTTAGGGAAGGGCCTATTAAACTTCTACTAAGCCTTATACTGCCTTTTTAATACCTTACTATAAGTAAGCTAATACCTAGAGCAGCTTTAGACTTTAACTATAGTTGCGCTATATAAGCTAGGGAAGCCCCTAACTAATAGCCTAAAGTACTACTGCCTAATAGTACTACTAAATACTATTAGTAAAGTTATAAAAAGCATTATCGCCTAGAAAATATACTAGGCCTTTAAAAACGCTAACGTCTTGCCTAGTAGATACTATAAGGGTAGAAAAGGATACTTAGCAGACGAGGCTATTTATACCTTCGTTAAATTAGTCGCTAAAATATAGGATACTAAAGGAAAGGCCTCGGCAATTATACTAGATATTTCGGGGGCCTTTAACTATATCTTATATTAAAGACTTCTATATAATCTATATAAAAGACACCTTAGCGGAAGACTCGCTAATTAGGTTAGTAGTTTCCTTACCGACTACTAGATATTGCTACGAATTCCTAACTATATAGTAGTATAAGTAGCAGTCTCGGTTAGGATTCTATAAGGCTTACCGCTATCCCTACCTCTATTTATTATTTTTAACGCCGACTTAGTAGAAGCACTTTAGAGCTAATACCTTATAGTAACGGGCTAGATCGACGATATTACTATACTAGCTAAGGGCAGGATATTAGAAGAAACCTATTAAAAACTAATATAGGTAGTATAAGTATACGAAGCGTAGAGTAATAAATACGCAGCCTAATTCGCACTAAAGAAGTTTTAGATAGTATACTTCTACCCTATAAATACTAGATAGCCGACGATCGAAAGGGATAACTTTATAATCGACTTTTAAGATATTACTATTAAAGCTATAGACTTAATAAAAGTTCTTAGGGTAGTAATTAATAGCAAACTTAGTTTTAACGCCTACTACTAGATACTAGTCGATAAAGCTGCTAAATGCATTAATGTCCTTAAAGCACTAAATAAATCTAGCTAGAGGGCAGGCATTCTTATAGTATATAGGGCGTATCTCGCTACGCTCCGCCTACTAATTATATTTGCCGTATTAGTCTAGTACGCCCTAGGTACCGCTACGGGCATAAAATTAGTAAAGATGCTAGCCTAGATTTAATATAAAGCTACGGTATAAATTAGTAGAGCTTTTAAAGGAACCGTAAGAGAGGACCTTAATGCCGAGCTATATATTTACCTAGCGAATATCTACCTTAACGAGATTATAATAAAAACATTTATTAGAATAGTATTAAAAGCCTACTACTAGCGCCTAATTAATAGAGCCTATACTAGACCTAACTAAAGGTAGTAGACGCCTCTAGCCGCATATATAAAAGCGTACCTAGTAATAGAAGGCCGACTACTACTAGAATAGAACTACGTCTTTATTAACCTGCCCTAGGGTAATTACCTAACTACGATAGTTAAAGATAGCGATAAGCTCGCTATTTAATACTACGCTAGTTTAATTTAGCTACTAGGCATATATATCTATACCGACGGCTTACTTTAAAAGACTAAGAGGGGTAAGAAACTAAGCTATATAGCAGTAATAATTAATAAGCAAATATTAGAGGCCTAGCTACTTAGCATTACCTACTACTTCTCTTCTTTCTATATAAAAGCCTATAGCCTACTACTAGCTATTAAAGTAGTAATTAGGTTGCAATTAATTAAACTAGTATATATCTATATAGATAATTAAGGACTTATGCAGGTAATTACTAATAATACTACCTAAATAGCTTAGGCAGCTATCTAATAGTTTTATTAGCTAAATCGTTAAACTCTATACTTAATCGAAGTAATTTAGATACTAGGCTATAGCAGCATTTATAGAAACTAACTTGCAGATACCCTCGCTATAAAAGTAGCTAAATACTTATAAAGGAATACTAGCTATAAAACCTTCTAGCTAGCAGACGCTAAAGCTGCTATTAATTCTGCTATTTAAGCTAAATAGGAGCATCGCTAGGTAATAGTAACAACTAGCAAAACACTCTATAAGTTTATTAAAAAGCTATTAAAATCTAAACTCTCTAAATACAAGACTACTAGCCGAACTATAGGCAGTATCCTTACCTAAATAAGAATAGGCAGAATTGCCCTATACTTATACCTCTTTAAAATTAGAGTAGAAGAGAACCCCTTCTACTAACTCTACTTAAATATACCTAGATTCGATAGCTAAATCTAAGACGCTATCTATATTCTACTATAATGCCCTACCCTTAATACTAAACGAGCTTAAATGTTTACTAATATAGGTATATATAAAACCGATATTTAACGACTTCTTAATAAACCTATAATAGCTAGAAAGGCAGCTCTACTACTACTTAAAGTATAAGTGCTTAAGCAATTTAGGGTAATTAATAGAGCTAGCGAGGAAGTAGCTTATAGCTAACAAGTTACTAATTATAAAACGGTACTAAACAATAGAAAGTTACTTTATACTAAGAAACAATTAGTAAAAGTAGGCTATAAAAGAAGCTCCTATATATAGAATAGCTCTAGTTAACTATTTACGTAGTTAATAATACTAAGTAAAAGACTTTCTATATAAGGAACTCTAATATATAAAGCCTAACTATAACTTTAAAAGTATAGAGCTATTAAACTAGTTAAATTTAAACTACTCCTAGACCCGAAGCCCTATAAATTAAACCCTAGAGACCGACGCAAGCTAAAAAGAAACGGCTATTACTAAAGATAAAGACGCCCCTTTATATATTTAAGACCTAATTATATTAAGTTCGAATATATAAGATATACCTCTTCTCTAGTAATAGGCTATTATAGCTTAAAGCTAATAAAAAGATAAAAGGCACTAAAACTATTAAAGCTCGCTTACTAAGCTAAGCGCCTTTAAAAGGATTTATAAGCTAGTAAGTAATATATTACCTTAAAACTGCATTTAGACTAAGGGCTATATATTACTATAACTAAAGATCGTTAACTCTTATTAAAAGGCCTATCTATACCTAACGAGACGGTTTAAGGAATACTTTATTAAATCCTAATAACAACTCTAACCTATATAGGATCGTTCTAACTAAACTACTTACCTTCTCTATAACGAATAAGAGACTACGAGGGTATTACCTATAAGCTATAGTAGTTAGCTATAGGGAACTATTAGTACCCTAAGTATTAATATACGCGAGTGCCTACGACTTTCTAAATAGCTAGCCTAATTTAACGAGAATAGTTAAATACTCTAAGAACCTAGTATAGCAACTATAGCTCCTTAGGCAATAGGATAAGCTATGCCTATATTAAATTTAGTGCTAACTAGCGCACTTAAATAAATTTATAAAGGGATTTTCGAGGGACTAACGTATATAATTACCGACGGGCATAATTATTAGACGTAGGTATATATAGTAGAGCCGCTACGGAGATTTAAAGAAACTCTACCCGAGGCACGATTAAATTACGGGGTTTCGGGTTAAAGACAGGGCAAGGTAAGGACCGAACCTACTATTTTAGCCGCGTAACCCATCGGGTTTCTAAACAGGCTATATAAATGATGTATTACTTACTTACTTACAATCCGACTTCAGTCTATGAACAACTCTCTGATTCGTCTGCTACATAACAACAAAATCCGTGGAAGGCTTGCCGTTGTCGAAGCCAATGTCTGGTACATCAGTAGAATCTATCGAGCTGCACACTTTGTGCCTGATAATGATGCTCCCGATCATCGATGATGGATGATGGATGGAGCCTGGAGGAAGTATTTGGGAATCGCGCTTCACAGAATGCTCCTTCAGCCCTAGCCCTCATTCTCATTTCGAGATTCTGGCGGTCAATTTCCAACTCACGAACTCCAACCCGACCAATATCGTGTCTTGGTAGGAAGACGGTTCATATACCGAGTAGCAAAAGCCGTCGTCCGGGCCGCCGTCTTGCCCCCTCTTCGGTGCCAAGCCAGCACAGACAGCAAAGCATCCTTGACACTGCGTGAACGTCGTCAATCGTGTCGTTCAATGCGCAAGACTGCCGTGAACTGCTCATCGCACGTGGCGCATTCGCAGAGCCAAGAGATATGATGTCGTTGACCACGCGAACCGGGGTCTGCCAAGGTGGCCACTTTTCTTGGTATTGCACATCTTCACATCCGCGGCTGCGTCGCTTAGATCAAATCAGGCAGGGCATTTGGCAGGAATTTGGTCGGAGATCAAAGAGGACGATGTCCGAAGTGCTCTTGATCACTCTACAACAATCAATACAGCTTGAAATGGAACGGTCTTATACGGTCTATTGCGCACTCTACACTGCAAAAGTTTGGTAGCCAAAGAGTTGTTCGATCAAGAGTCATACCGATTTCCAATTTGGTGAGCGCTCACCAAGACTTGACGAGACGCGAAAACCGCCGCAGCCGCGGAGGCACTACTACGAATGATTTTCAAGTGACGCAAGCGCAACTAACAAGGCTTTGCCATGGCCTTGGACTCCAGTCTTGCGAATGAACAAGTCGAGATGAGGTAAGTAGCCTTGCCACTATGATGGCGGTGAACGCTGCACCAAGCCTTGTCGAGGACGCGAACACGTCAACTTCAATGAACGCAGAGGATATATAAATCGTGTGCGCCCCCATTCAAGACCTGTGCAAATCATTCAGTCAAAGTTAACAAACTGAGAAGATACACAAGTTTGCAAAATACCGAATCAGCCACAAGAACTCAAATCAGCAGAAAAAAGGAACTTTTAACACCATGAGCAAGACATCGACCTTACTGCGTGTGCCAGAGCTTTCTGAGCCTATCCACCCCGAGATTGCCGAAGCCGAATCACCCCCAAGTCAATCATCCAGGACCTCTCTTCGCACGGACGATAAAGCTTCACCCGGTTCAAGCCATCGCGGTTCCCGGGATTCCAATGATGATGGCGTCAACGGACTATCGATCCCGTACGCCGACAACACCAACACAGAGTCTACGGAGTTCAACGCATATGATCACGCCCGTAAACGATCTGCGTCCACAACATCACATCCAAGCCAGAGTCAAGGTCGATCGCGGGGCTCATACGATATGCATCGGATGAGCCAAGACGGAGGGAACCGATGGGCTGACGACAAGGAGGCGAAGCAGAAGAAGTTGCTGCGGAGGATGTTAGATCACAAGTTGGCACCCTCATTTCTGCAGTAATAATCAGCAATCAGCACGAGAATTTGGAGCAGCGGAGCAGCCATATATGGTGAGAAGTCGACCAGTTATCAGCATATCGATGTTTCCAAAGCGTTCTCATTGTGTCAATTCGAGTCGAGGAGCATTTTCTGATCCGCCGGATTCACAGGACTTAGAATAAGCATGTATATAGAACTTCACAACCAATCCTTTCCCATGTCACGCCGGGCTCCCACTTCTCACTGTCAATAAGAATGGCCTTTCTTCAACGATGCCGTCGCGTCACGCATGCGAGCAACGACAAATCTGGAGAGGCAAAATGGGTCGATGTGCCGGAGCCAAACCTGGCACTGCGTGCTCCAGAATCCTTACACGCGCTTCTCCAGTGCCGGAAGCGACTGACGAGAAAGCAGAATGGAAGACGGGACTGTTGAGCGTCTCGGCAAAATCGCATCGCGTCGCAGCCCAAAGGTTCGCGCACTGTCCCAAATATCAAATGAATAGATGGAAGAGTGGACAAGCACGCTGGGCATGATCTCCTCCTGTTGCGAGCTCATAAGGTTCAGACGACTGGATGTACTCGGCAACCCTCTATGCTGCGTGACGTAATGAGGAGCCATTGGAGAAAGCACTTTGTATTTGTTATTGTTGCCAGTGCAATTCTCCCATATTTTATCTTCACGCATACGGATCAAATACCAGTTTTCATCCTTTCAGGAACCCATCTTCCACCAATTTCCAGTCCCATACCCAACCACGATGTCCCGCCAATCCGTGACGTACAATCCTCCCGAGTGCCCCGAACCGCAACCCCAGTTCTCTCAAGTCAACACCTTCGTCTTCCAGCCCGGCGACAAACTCGTCGCCATCACGGGCCAGCTCGCAATCCAACCCGACGGCGTCAGCGAGACGCCCAAGGACTTTGAAGACCAAGTCCGGCTCGCTTTGCAGAACCTGGAAAACTGCTTGAAAGCCGCTGGAGCGACGAAGCGAGATATCTTCAAGGTGACGCACCACGTCGTGGATTTCCATCCTACGAAGCAGAATCCGAGTCAGGTGTTTATCGATTGGCTGGGGTGCGATCATCGACCGGCTAGTGCGATGTTGCCGGCTTTCAGATTGGCAGGACCGGATTGGAAGTATGAGTGAGTTGAATTTCCTGTGCTATTTGTGTTGTTCGATTTCGGTGTACTGATTAATGCTAGGATCGAAACCTGGGCGATCGTACCTGGCAGTGGGTAAATTTGTTAGGTTTTTGGATAGAGTGATGATGGCATTCATTGCGACATGACCAGATATGTTCCAGGTAATCGTGGTCATGTAATGTAGTGGCTGCTCTTGCTGCACGAATTCAGCATATCGTTCTGATTCAACCATGTCTGCTTCTCAGGTATCTCAACAACACGATCTATCGACTGGCGTATACACCCTGTAGTAATTTATTTGCCCTGCCACTGTATTGTCAGTCCAACAGCGTGATCGCTGCCGGTATACACATTGACCTGCGTGCTCCCACTGGGCACGGAAGCAGCCGAAAAGTCACCCGACCCGCTCGTCTGCAACGTGTTTCCATCTGCAGTGAAGACAGTGCTCGGCACACCCGACCCGCAGCTTAATACCCCAGACGCGATGCCACAATTACCCTTCGACGAGGTCAACGTGAATCCATCTCCTGAAGCCGAGGCCTGAAACGTGGCACATGTGCCACTCGTATACCAAGTTCCGGCCGAGATGATGCAACCCGTTTGGCTCCCTCCGGTAACGACATTCAAAAATCCCGATCCATCAAAGGGAGTACCAGGCGATGATGTGGGCTGCGAGCCCCCAGTCGTGGTGGTCGACGTAGGCGAGCCTCCACTCCCTCCCTTCAGCTTGTACTTGATACCACTGCTCGGACAATTGGATTTGGTCAAAGTATCGATAGGCACAAACTCGCCGGTCTGGACCGATCCACGGATGTTGTAGAAGTACCACGCCTCATTGACTGCACCAGATTGGCAGCCAATGTATGGCGTCTTGCCTCCATGATTCTTGGCGAGTGCTTGCTGGATTTGTGAGAGGCTGTACGTGGCGCTGGTGGAGGGCGAAACGCCGGCATCTGCGAGCCAATCGTAGGTCGGAAGGGTCTTGAAGACGTCCACAACCTTTTGAAAGAAGTCTGGCACTTCTTCGGTTGGTTTGTAGTCGGTGTAGCAGTCTGGGTTGAGAGTGGAAATGCAGGTGCCTGGAAACATGTCAGTGCATGTGAGAGCTCGCCATGCGATCGCATACCATGTTTCGACCACTCATGCTCCCAGAACGTCTCGACAGAACCGGAATTGCTCTGCCAGTACGTGCTCATGTAGTCGACGAGGTCCTGCTTCCCGGCCGCTTGCAGGATCTGCGTGATGTTGGTATAGGCGCGACGATCATCGCAACTGGCTTCATATGTGCCATCACAGTTGTCCGGCCATCTGCGGAGGTCACAAGTCAGTGCATTCCGCGCAAGTGCGTGATCACACGTACAGCCCGTGGATCTGCGTCTGCTGTCAGTCGTGCTCGTGCAACTCCGCGGTGGACCACTCACCGTCCAACTGTCCGCGGGGCCGACAACGGGATCGGTGTCCCAGAACTGGGTCAAGAGCAGAGCGCCGCCCGGAGCATTGAAGCAGCAGAGATTGTTCTGCACCGTCGTGTTCTGGCAGGACAGTTGCGGATCGTTGCAGGTAGCGGCAGCGGCGAACGAGTTCTGTCGCTCCACGGGACTCTGCATGAAGCCCAGCACCGACTGAGCAGCAGCGATGCCGGAGAGGGCCAGGCGCGAGGCGGTGCGAATGGAAGGCATGTTGTCGGCGATGGCCTTCCACTCGTCGACGCGGCCAAGCCGGCCATGATATACGTCGTCCATCGGTGCACGACCTTCCTGATGCGTCGCAGTGTCCGTGGCGGGGGTCGTCGACGGCGTCAACAGGTTGCAGTCGCCCGCAGGAGAAGGTGCATTTCGATCACCGCCTGTTCAATGTGAGGCACGCCGTCATCCAGTCACCGTCAGGCGGCGCGGCACCCATCATCCGACCACACACACATGTCTTCGCGGTCCCTTGCAGCAGTGATGATTGGATTGAGTTGGAGATAAGCCTGTCGATCGCCCGTCGGGGCCGGGTCGGTTCGTTGCGCGCTGGCGGATTGTCGCGCGTGCGTGCATAACGGCGAAACGGACTGGAGCTCCTTGCCGTATGGCCAAAGGTTGTTGCTGCCACTCACAAGTCATCCACCATGTCCTTCGCCAACTCCGCCCGGCGATGCGCCCATCTGCTCTCATGTAGTCGGCGGCAGTACAGCTCGCTGGCGTCGTCTGTCAAAATCTCCTCCATCGCCGCCCCGCACACGGGCGAAATCACCGTCGTCTCGCTGAACCGACCCAAAGCGCGCAATGCCATCTCCCGCCAGCTGCTCACCGAGCTCAAGGGCGTCGTTGACCAGGTGCACAGCGACGGCGCAACGGGCTCGACGAGAGCCCTCATCTTGACCTCCGAGAGCGACGATGCCTTTTGCGCCGGCGCCGACCTGAAGGAACGCCTCACCTTCACCGAGGAAGAGTAAGGTTATGTCCCGTACACAGAGCAGCCGAGATAGATCTGTACCACTCACCACCCCAGCACCCGCCAATTCCTTTCCACCCTCCGAAACACCTTTTCCCGCCTCTCGACCCTCCCCATCCCCACCATCTCCGCCGTCAGCAGCACCGCGTTCGGTGGAGGTCTCGAGCTTGCTCTGTGCACCAACTTCCGCGTCATGGCTTCGACGGCTTTGGTCGGACTGCCGGAGACTCGCCTGGCCATCATACCAGGCGCGGGAGGCACCTACCGTCTCCCTGCGCTGATCGGAGCGAGTCGAGCTCGAGACATGATCTTGACGGGCAGACGCATCTCGGGCGAGGAAGCATATTTCATTGGGCTGGCAGACAGGATTGTGCAAGTCACAGATGATGAGATCAAGGGCGGGGCGGGCGTCGCAAGAGGAAAGGTCTTGGAACAAGCAGTGGAAATGGCCAGGACAATTTGCGAAGGCGGACCAGTCGCCATTCGTGCAGCTATGCAGGCTGTGAATGGCTGGGAACAGGGCGAGGCCAGCGAGAATGCGGCCTACGACCTTGTCCTCCCCACGACCGACAGGACCGAAGCGTTGAAGGCATTTGGCGAGAAGAGGAAGCCCGAATTCAAGGGAAGGTAGTACCTGTCCAACGCTCGAAGCCCTGTTTGACGGATCGCACACATGACTATAGAAGTACAGTTCCAGACGACAGAATTGATGCATGTACATATTTGACCCTATGCAAATTACAAAGACGAGGTCGAGCGCTGAACGGCTGTGGAGAGGCCGTTGATGATGTTCGTAAGCTTTCCACGGCCCATTACCACCCGGACTGCATCGCATTATCATGGACACCGCCGATTGTGAGCTCCCGTAGCAAGATGCTCAACTTCCAGTGGTGTATGTCCTGAGGCACGACGTCGGACTTGCTGATTCCAATCAGCCGTGCCAGTTCGGATATCAATATGTGCTCGGTGAAACTTTGCTCGAGATTGGCTCTGCTCGGCACGGACTCGGATACAATGGCATCCTTGGCCGACATTTTCTCGCATTCCAAGTCTACCGATCGGTGTGTCGTCTTTATGTCCACCGCCGGGTCTTCCTCCCTATTCTATGAGCGGACTCGTGATTCGTTCGTGCTTTATCTAGCACGCGTCTCATTAGCATCCGCTTCCTGTCTGCAGCGTACAGCTCGACTCCCTACTACCGATTCTGCTCTACCCAATCCTTCCATTCCTTCCAATCTTTATACGCCAATGCCACCTTCTTGCCCTCATAAGTCACCAACTCCCCCTTGCCGTCACGCCACACCCGCTCCCATGAGCTGGAGCTTCCGCTGTAGCCGGCCTTGCGCATGAGAGAGATGAGGGTCTCCTCTTTGGTCCACTCCTGCTCCACAGCTACCGAGGGCAGATACGTCGCCCCATATCTTCTTCCATGATATGTGAAGGATATGCGAATACCATGTTTGCCTAGAGTCCAGGCCAAAGGATCACTCGAAGGAGATGAGAAATTGGTCAGGAGAGTGACCTCGCAGGACAAGCTTGGCAGCAGAGATGCAGGGATGGGGGAGAAGCGCGTGTCTTCAAAGGCGCTGTAACACGGGAGAGCTTGAGTCAGTGGTATCTACAGAGGGGCTGGATGTGCCTTACGAGGTGAGAGCATATGACCGCAGCCCGTGTTCCAATTGCTGTGCTTCAAAGGTACCGATGCAGCCCCTCAGACTCTTATGGCCGCTCTTCGAAACCGTATTCCACGTGATGAACAGAGGATGCTCCTCATTCCTCTTCACGCCGCCCGTCACGTCAGACATTGAGCTCATCGAACTCGCTGGCGTCGCTGTTCCCGAAGCACTCTTGCTGCTTCCGCCACTGCTCCCACTTTGCGCGCTGGGAAGACTGCTGCTCGAACTGCCGGCGCTCTGTGCGGATCCTCTGTCGAGCAAGCGTGAGATCGCGGTGCGTTTGGTCGACGTCGGCGCCGCCTCGTCACCGCCCTCACCCGTTATGTCGGCATCGTCGTCGTCCTCGACCTCGGAGGGATCTTCCTCGTTGCTCGCGTGATATCGCTCCCACAGCTCTTCCGTCTGCGCGAGACTGAGGGCTTTCCGGCGCTCGAATGACGCCGCGAGGGTGTCGAAGCAGAATGCACAGTGAGCGTGAGTGGCCATCCTGGATCAGGAGGCAGGACACGGCGAGGTTGAAGGGGTGGACAACGAACGGACAGCTACGGAAGGTGAGCACAGAACTAAGCCTCTTAGATGGTGAGCAGCGAAGGGAAGCTGGTCGCATGAGCATGCATGTGAGCATGACTGGAGCTTATAGTACGGGCGATGACGCTCGATTCATGTCCCGCACATGCACGCAGGGACGATGCGGCTTGCTCGATACGGTATCGCGGGAACCATCCCTCCAGTATTCTTGGCGTGAGACTGATGAACAACCTGAACTCCCGTCTCTGCCACGCCGACTCTCTGGATTGTGCGTCTCACATCCTCATCATCAGACCCTGGACCAGACATGTGCCAGCCTCAATTTCACTTGCTCGAAAGACACGGCCACGTGCTAGCGGTCTTCGTAACTCCAGCACACCTTTCCTCGAGACGATCCAGACGTCGAGAGGACCTCCACCATGCAAGCACATCTCAGCTCAGCCGCCGAGTGAAGGTTCGTGGTCGAGAAGGATCTGTGAGCGCTGTTCACATGCAGTATATGACCGTCGCTCGCCTCGGGCTAAGATTGATCGCTATGGCAAAGAACGGCCCAAGACAATCGTCAATCACATCTGTGCATCTTCACGCCCCGGAATCATCATGGAATAAGTCCTGCATTGGGAAGGTCGTAAGCCTATGCTGGAAACGAAGTCGAGCACGCCATTTCACGCCCAGACGAAATGCTCGGCACGCATACCACCCAAGCTTTGTGCGCCACACTGGCATTCTTTGACTTCACTCCTTCAGCATTGTTTTTCCATCGCAACCAGCGGCATCCCCTGGTGAATCGTGCGAGAGTAAGTGGGACATACGTGATTTCCTCACCTCCCAATCGAGCTGTTCCCCGTTGCCAAAGGATGTTGTCCAATTGTCCCAGTCTGCGCGAGATCGGGACGCGTGCAGTTTGAGGATCGACGCACCACACAAGACCTCGCCAGATCTTGGTATATTGTTGTGCTCTCTTGGTAAATCCTGCCACTAACCAAGTTGCCACATGGCGCCATAAGCATACAGCATTGCATGGCCTCGTGGAACTTCTGACCCGCTACTACTTAACTACCTTTCCCGAGATCTTGCTTTCCAACACGACTGAATCATTGCATGGTATCTGAGCCATCATGTCGGAGAAATACGATGTGCCCGCCTACGATGGCAAGGCGGCGCACGGCAGCGAACGAGCCGACGCGGTCTCCGGTTCCAGCACTCCCTCCGAGGTGGAAAGGCTCCAAGACGAAAAGCGAACCATCGGCACCTTCTCAGCTGCTTTCCTCATCTTCAACCGTGTCGTGGGAACGGGAATCTTCGCGACTCCCGCCACCATCTACAGACTCTCGGGCTCCACGGGAATGGCCCTCATGTTGTGGGTGATTGGCATCTGCATCGCCAGTGCCGGTATGGCGGTATATCTCGAATTCGGCACGGGAATTCCGAAGTGAGCACCAACCCTCTTTCGCACAGGCTACTGCTAACCGACTTCAGAAATGGCGGCGAGAAGAACTACCTCGAATACATCTACCAACACCCAAAGTTCATCGCAACGGCATTCTACACACCGTACATCATGCTACTCGGCTGGGCAGGCGGCAACTCGGTCATCTTCGGTCAATACATCCTCCTCGCAGCAGAAGTTGAGGTCACTCGGTGGAATCAAAGAGGCATTGCCATGGCCTGTGTAACCACCGCGTGCGTCATTCACGCCACAAATGTCAAGCTGGGGCTCAAACTTCAAAACTTCCTGGGTGTGATCAAGCTGTTGATCGTGCTCATCATCGTAATCGCGGGATGGGCAGCACTCGCTGGAGTCACGAAACTGGAAACAAAGCCAGATAACTTCACCAACGCCTTCGCTGGGACTACAAGTGATGCCAATGCAATCGTTGCAGCTCTCTACTCGGTCATCTGGTCCTTCATTGGCTACTCGAATGCGAATTACGCGCTTCGGGAGACTAAGGATCCTGTCAGGACACTGAAGATTGCTGCGCCTACTGCTTTGACAGCCATCTCCATCATATACATGGTGAGTGTGGATCGCACCATCTCGTGTATCAATGCTGACGCTGTTCTACAGTTCTGCAACATTGCCTATTTTGCCGGCGTGCCTCGCGAGCAACTTCTCACCAGCGGCAGTGCAGTCTCGGCCAACTTCTTCCGCAATGTCATGGGTGGTCCAGCAGCACGCGCCCTATCCGTCTTCGTTGCACTTTCCGCCTTTGGAAACGTTCTGAGCGTTGTCTTCTCGCAAGCTCGTATTGTGCAGGAACTTGGTGAGTTTACAATCCACGGTACGCAAAACGTCTCACGCACTAACTTTATCTTCAAGGCCGCGAAGGAATCACTCCATTCCATCGCTTCTTCTCTTCCAACCGACCATTCAATGCTCCCGCCGCAGGGCTTTTCTGGCAATGGCTCACCACATCCATCATCATTCTCGCACCTCCGCCAGGAGACGCCTACTCCCTGATCCTCAACATGGTCTCCTACCCCCTCAACGCAGTCAACACTTTCGTCGGCCTGGGTCTCGTCTATTTATATTTCTTCCGCCGCGAATGGAACCCACCATTCAAGTGTTCCTGGCCTGTAGCTCTCTTCTTCGGCCTAGCAAACATCTACCTCGTCATCGCTCCACTCATCCCGCCGACTGGTGGAAGAACGGTATATGCTGAACTCCCTTACTGGTTGCACGTGGTGATTGGATGGGGCATCATTGGTGCGGGCGGCGTGTATTATTTGGTCTGGGTGCTGATTTTGCCGAGGATTGGAAAGTATACGCTGGAACGAGAGACGACGTACGATCGTGTGGATGGGTGGGAAAGGTATCACTTTGTCAAGAGATATCATCAGAGTTGATGGGGTGTGTATGTCTTGCCGACGATGGAGAACGCTAATGTGGTCGAGATGTCACTCATCTCAAGCAGAGATGCGGCTAGTGTTTTCCTCCCAGTATCATACGTGTCGTCTTTCACTACCTTCTGCGATCGAAAACTCATCCGCACCTTCGAGAGCTGCCATTGCGGTAAATGACGGTCTTGCACTCTACGCGATTCCGATGGTGGTCAGAAGCAGAACCAGATCCAGCCCACACGTCGTGTCTATCGGCTTGCTGTACAGCGGCAGTACAAGCTATAGTGGAGAACAAGAAAGTTGGGGTCACTAAATTGAGAAAGGTAGTTGTGAGGCGTAGGTCGTTTTCACTGCAGTGCGAACTTATTCTTCCCAGGTTTTACTATGATAGCGCTTCTGTGCTTGCCGAGTTCTCGCTGATCCAGTCTTGAAGGCGACTAAAGTCTCGACTGCCAATTTGGACGCTTTGCACCACCACCACAACTAGCAAGATCGCTATGAAAGTTGCCTCCACCGCGATGACATTCTCGAAGGCGGGCCTTGACGGCGAAAACGAAGCTGTGATGGTGACGAGTGACGAATAGGCACAATCCAGTGACAGTGGTACTGCCTCGGCATTTGGCAGGTGGACTGCGAGAGATGACTTTGACTCTAGTCCAAGTAGGTGGGCTGCAGACTGATGTTGGATGGTTCCACTCCATGGCTGGACTTTCCCCCAATGCCCCGATCACATAAGGTGAAGTTCACTTTCACGCACGGTGCCTCTGCATGTTCATCGATCTCCATTGATCCTCCCGTCATTGGGGCCACATGGCCGGAGCCTCGGAGGCACATTGTGCCAGCTCCAGCTAGGGCAGAACTAGGAGGTAATAAGAATTCCTCGACTCGCGTAGACTGAATCATCGTGGTGATAGCAGTGCCGACGTCGCGTGGCTTCACTAGCTCGTCTTGGCCGCGGCCATTGGCAATGCAGCTTTGGCCCATGTTGCTTCTCGTACACCTGCCGCGCGGTCGGCATGGCTTCACACGTGTGCGTCAGCCTCATAGGTTTTCGTTGAAAACGAGGATCACTGACACCAAGGTTGGTCACAGAGAAGGCGAAGACAATCAATGCATCCCGCACTTTGCCCTCGAGCATCGACATCTTCTCGCCAAGGGATGGTCGCGACACTTGCCGCATTTGGTAGGTTCTTGGAATGCCACGCGAAAGATCAACAGTGTGATCCCCCTTTTTGGCTTTAATGCCGGCGCGAAAAAACAGAGCTGCGTGCATGCAGAGTGTCACTCAAGTAGTCCTGTCATTGAATCGCCATTGGCAGACGGTGCGAACGTGGTTCCTCGGCCCATATGCTTGTCGAGTCGTACCTCCTTCATGATCACTGTGATATATGAGCTTTCCGCGATCGACGCACGCTGCGTGCAGGAGGCCGCGGACTCCTGCGCCCTAAGACCGGGTAGACATGTTCACTTTGTAGTTCAAGACTTCTTCCAAGACGATCCAAGTGCTCACATGGCTCACACGCCGGGCATTGGCGCTGCGCGTGGTCGATATTTTGCTTTTGACTACGCAACTGCCCGGCCAATCCAGTGCAAGGTGATATAATCCCGAGGCACGGTGGCTTTGATATTGCGTAGGCAGCGAGGCAACAGAATTTTGCTGCTCTCGCAGTTGCGATACAAATTGTTGTGGTCCGCTTGCCAGAACCACACATCTCAAGCCCCTACCACCACAGTTTCAAACCTCAGCATGTCGTTGAAGGCTCTTGTAGTTCTCCCACTTATCGCCATACAAGGTGTCGTTGCTTTCCCATGGGTAGCAGGGGTGTCAGGCGTCGACTCGTCGATTCTCAGCAGGGATGCCGTTCGAAGGGATGACCCAAATTGTCCATTCAACGCAAACCACGAGCCGGCCGCTCCACTTACAGCACAGTTTCCATACAACAATGCCCGCTTTCCTGTACGAGGCAATCAGCGAGGTGGCTACCTGGTCCCTGCCCCAGGTGACACAGCGCATGAGTTCCGTGCTCCTCGACCGGGTATCGACATTCGTGGTCCGTGCCCTGGTGTAAGTGGGCGAATTCTTCAATGGATGCTTCGCAAAACGTTCGCTAATGGAATGTCGTTCAGCTAAACGCCGCAGCCAATCATGGTTTCCTCGCGAGAGACGGAATTGTGACCTGTAAGATGGCAAGACGCCGATTGTCATCCACGACTGACAAATTTGGCCCCAGATGCCGAACTCGTCGATGCTCAGCAAAACATGTACAACGTCGGTTTCGTTCTCGCCAATATCCTCGCCATTGCAGGCGTCGGTCTTGTAAGTTGTGATGTTCAGAGCTGTCAAGAAGTCGTTGCTGATTTCGAAATTAGGATGGAGACCTCATCAGCAACAAAGTATCCCTTGGTTGTGATGCGACTTCTCGTACTCGTTCTCCGCTCAGCCTTTTCGCAAGTCAGCCTGGGCTCAATGGACACAACAAGTTCGAGGCCGACTCCAGTCTGACCCGGTAGGCCGCACATTCTCTGCGTGCAACTTAGTGCCATTTGTCCTGACGATTCTCTAGGAATGACTTCTTCACCGGACCAGGCAATGACAACTTCAGGGTCAACACCACGGTGTGTATCCCGAGAGCCAAGAGTCTGAAAGCCATACTGACAGTGCCTGTAGCTCTTCACCTTCATGATGAATACGTGCCAAGGCAACTGTGGCCGAGAAGAGCTGTCCATTTACCGCGAGCAGCGATGGCAGCAGAGCATGGAGGAGAATGGCAACTTTTTCTTGTAGGTTCATCCTTCGATCATAGCTTGCGACGTTTTGATGCTGATAGCTTTTAGTGGTCCAGGCAGTCTGCTCCTGTACGGAGCTGCGACCTTCCTGTACGAGTTGTTCCCGGGCGAGGGTGGGTCGCCAGATGAAGCGGTAGGTTTAGGAGAGCTTCTGATCCTGGCATTCCTCCTAACGATGGCTGCAGACCATGATGTCGTTCTTTTCCATCTCGAAAGACGCCAACGGAAACTACATCCAGAACGACGGTGAACGTGTACCGCCAAACTGGCGTCCAAGGATCAATTCATACGACAACCAGGTTATCGGAGAGATTCTGCAGATGTATCTCCTGAATGTAAGTTTCGCCGACGCATCTCATGGATAAGGAAGTGACTGATTTGTGGCACAGCCCGTTCTGTTCGGGGGCAACCTGGGTCCAAACAACTTCATCGGACTGAACTCTGGGGAAGCAATCCAGAATGGCACTCTTGTGGACACCGCTCCTGGTGCAGCAGCCTGCCTGATCTATCAAGCCATCGCCTCTGGGTTCCCTGCGACGTTCGGAGAGGTTATCAACACGCCAATTAGTGTCTTGAACCGGATTACCGACCGGCTGGCTCCTTTCGCATCAAATTTTGGATGCCCAGTAAATCACAACGACGGCTCGCCCTGAGGAGCGTCTCAGTTGTGCTTCCAATGTTGTTGCGGTGTAGTTTGATTTGAATGGAGAGCGCTGATAGCGCGTTGAAATAGCTCAGAAGAATAGCAGATGCTTTGATGCGATTTCAATAGTCCATCATCATGGTAGTGCTGCCGATCTCGAACCGAGTCCTTCATGCCGGCTGCAATAATCGCGTGCCTTGGCCGTGCTGCTGAATCGTGCTCATCGTCTTCATGAGATGAGTGAGCATGAGACGGAGTAGAGGAGGGCAGAAGTTCGAGCGGAGCAGACGGGTATTGTCTTGTGAAAAGTCGGCCCGATGTTATCGCCAGTTCGTGCGAGCGGCTATTTCGCGAAACAAGGCTTATTTAATGTCGTACCGTTTCGTGCGGACACGAAAACAGCCTTATATAAAACAAGGCCTATTTTATAGAATAAGCCTGTTTTATACTAAAGCAAAGGTAAGGCTATGCACGTTAATAACCCGCTAGATATATATATATATATACAAGGACCTCTATTATATAATACTCGGCTTAGCAAGTCGTAGAGACCTAGCGACTTTTCTAAAGCTCGAATATAATAATAAGTAGAATATATCGAGATAATATCGTTGCTATCGTTATTAGAGGATACCCTCTTAGGAGAGTATATTCTACCGAGTAGAGCCTAAATTTCGTAGTATACGTAGTCGCCGTACGTTAGACGCAGATATAGAGTAAGCGCTAGATAAAAGCCGACGAGAAGCGATAATTATACGAATATAAAAAGCGGCTTCAAATATAAATAAGGCCTTATTTATATAATTTTTATACGCTAAGTACGATATTAGATAAGGCCTATTCTATAGCGCTAACGACACGAATAAGGCCTTATTCGTAAAATAGGGCTTAGCACGAACTAGCGCAAACACCGAGCTCTTCTCGGCAGCGACGTGCAGCACGACGTGGCCATTCTCGACGACTTCCACTCTTCCGTCGAGACCCGTTCTACCAGTCAATGAATCTCATGTCGCCACGATAGTATTCTTGCAACATGGAGGATCCGAGATGCGAAGCATGATACAACCCCTTGCACAACGTGACATAGACCATGCTTATTGCTGGATCTACCCGGCCAGACGACATTGATCAGCTCTGCATACCAATGTAATGCTTCCTTGCCATGCCACTTGCATGGCGGACAGAAGAAACGCACAGGGCTCGGGGGAGATAGGAGACACCCCTCTGGATTCGCTGAAGCAAACACGAGGGGGTGGCACTGCAGCTGTATGTGGGCGGCCTCCCATCTCCATGTTGTCGAGGATTGTAACGAATTCCAGATATTCACTAGCTGGTTCGTGCTGACTGGATATGCAGCATGCGCAATAGACAGGGCGCGCATCATGACTGGCGGCTTCATGCGGCGCGACCGGTGTACAGCTCCACAGCTGTCTGGTAGTGTGTGTGTCGGAGCTTCAAAGCTGCAGCATACAAGTACCGTCACAATTCTTCGTCTCCTCTTGTTGCATTCTACTCTCTCTTCGTCTAGCAGCTCATTTCGTTTTTCGTCGCTGAGTGATTGTTTGAGACTAACGCAGCGATGGCGCCAACCGAAGATCCAGCGTGCCAGAACAGAGCTCAAGACAGCTCTTCTGAGACGGAATACATCGAGGTCGATGGGAAAGCTCTTGGGTTTCGCGAGCAAATTCTTCGACGAGATGAATAGCAAGTCTGCGGGCCACTTTCAAAGCAAAAGCATGCTAATTTTTGCCAACCTTTCTTTTTTTAGCTGGGACAAGTCTGTCTCTCGACAGCAACTGTTTACTGACGACTGACTATCCGCAGGAAGCACATGTGCTGGAAGCTTGTCGAGCCCAAGATAGAAGTGAAGAGCAAGGAGAAGCTTCAACAGCATGTTTTGCTTGTCCGGCGAGTCTTCGACAAGGACATGCAGCCGACACATACAGAAGTGGATGTGACTGGTCCCATCCTTCGTGGTATTCTCATCAACATCTTCCGCGACGCTCCAGGTTTTCCTTTGACAGCCAGAAAACGCACTGTACGGCATCTCAACAAGTATCAGTGGCAAGCCTAACATACTCCTAGCTGAAGCCAGAATGGTTTTTCTGGGCGCTTAACGACCTTCGAGTTGTCGCAACTCATTGTCGGGAAGTCGGCGACGATGACAGCCTCTTTGAAATTGAAGCCGGATTGACGTTCATTGCACAGCATCACTCAATCTTACTCGCAGAGCTCAGCCTGCTTTCAACCAAGACTACGATTTCGTACAATGACCTGTGGGCCATCTATCCGCCCAACACACTCATCTACGGCAAAGACGCCCTCGAACAAGACCGCGTGTGGCGCGTCATGAAAGCTGCCAGCCACTGCAAACAAGACGGCAGCCAAGAGTTCAAGATCGAAGCTGAATATGCCGAGACGGACGGCATCAAGGTCGGATTGGTCTCCACCAATTTGACGATGCCATTTTACGAGGGCAGCGTGCCCATCAACACACTGGCTTACAAGCCATTGTACTTGTTACCGGAACGTGAGCTAATCTGGGCTGATCTACTCGCACGAGCGGATAAGCAATTGTCGTTCTTGCCACACCCATACAAGATTCAAGAGCATGAAGGCGAAGGAGTTGTGTTTGGAACTCCAGATACGCCTTCTTGGGAGCAGAAGGAGCCGCAGCGCTTCTACGTGAGTCCCCGATGCTCTATTCTCGCATCAGCACTGATTGTGACTGCCAGTTCCGAGGACGTGTGATGATCGATCCAGTAAAGTACAGAGCTGTGGAGCAAGCACCACTGATTCCTGCAATCACTAGCTTCCGAGATTTCTCTCATGATGCGGTCTCGATGTCCAGTTCTGATGGTAGAGGAGTATGAGGAAGCGTCCAAGTATGAAAGATGGCAGATTGTCTGACACTCGACAGACTCGTTCGGCGATGCAGTTGCTTCCAGAGAAATCTGCCATCGAAGCACAAGACTTGCTGGATCCAATCCACGACGATCCTGACCCCGTGTACGATCCATTCGGCGTGTTCGGCCTCCCGCCCCCGCCACTACCACCTACTGCCCTCCACGCCGGCGAGCTTCCCAGCAGAAACCAACGACTCAGCACCCAAGAACTCGACAACATCCTCCGCTCCCTCACTGACGTCGACAAACTCCTCTTCTCCGGCCTCCTATTCGGCTTCAGCCTCACTGACGCCCGCTGGGCAGCCTTTTCTACATCGCACATTTCCAACGTCACCTGGCGGAAAGACATGCTCTCCTCCCTCGTCATCTCCGCTCCCGTCCTGACCTCCATGCGCCAACTCATCCAATCCCACAGCTCCCGCGCGCCCTTTGACGATTTTGTCCCGGGCAAAGGCCAGGGCCTCATCGGCCTCTTCTCAGGCCAGCCCGGTCTAGGCAAAACCTTCACGGCCGAAGCAATCGCCGAAATGGCAGAGAAGCCTCTGTACTCGATATCTTCTGGTGCTCTCGGTTCCGCTGCGCATGAAATCAACACGAAACTCCGTCAAATTATGAATCTCTGTGCGCATTGGAAGGCAGTGTTGCTCCTCGACGAGGCGGATGTGTTTCTCGCGAAGAGGAACGTGTTAGATTTGGAGAGGAATGCGATTGTGAGCGTGTTTTTGAGAGAGTTGGAGTATTATTCGGGGATTATGATTTTGACCACGAATCAGCCGGAGATCATGGACGAGGCCTTTCAAAGTGAGCTACTTTTCCTGTTCGATTGTTGTCCCATCGATCCGCTTGATGGTTGTTATACTGAACCAATGTTCTGCCAGGCCGCATTCACTTCTGCTACCGCTACCCGGCCCTCGACTGGCGATCCCGCAGACAAGTCTGGTTGCAGTTCATCGAAAAAGCCGAAGTCTCCTTGGGAGCGGAGAGAGTTCATGTTGATGGGCCGGGCTTGAGTGAGCTTGCGGACTTGGAGTATAATGGGCGACAGATCAAGAACGCGGTCAGTATTGCCATGACGTTGGCTGGAGGAAGTGAGGGAAGACTTCTGAGTACGGAGAGCATTTTGAAAGTGGCGCGAACTTTGCAGGCGTTTGATTTCAGTGCACCAGGAGAGAGTGATGTCGATGATTGATGAGCAGGACTCATTTGATATTTTCTTCTGGAAATGTGCACGTTTCGCGGTGTTTGACGCATCCTTACCCTTGTGTTAGGCCTATGATAATCATATGAGGTACGACGATACGCTCTTGACTCACGCCGCATTACCGATGCTGTCACAGTCATCCCTCGATCCGCCAACATCTACATTCCATCCCCATAACTCTTCACCCGACTCCAGTAGAAAGCCTTATCGTTCCTCAATTCAAACTTCGCCCAGTCATCCGTCAACCGATTCCAGCTCCAGAATCCCTTCCAAGCAAGCTTATTATTCCTGGCTCCCTTGCCCGCATGCGCCAATCCCAGAAACATGTGATAAGTATACTTTGGTACCACACCTTCAGTCTCAATCAAAACATCACCCTCAACTTCTTCCTCCTCGAATCGACCTGTCGTGGGATCGTAGTGACTTGCTTGATTCGACGCAGGGCCCGAGAGGCGCCATCGGCCGCGTAGGGCGTCTTTCATGACTGCCGAGGGAACATACTGCACGTTGCCGTAGTGCTCGGAATGAAGGTTCTCGATTGTGAGGTGGTGAACAACATCAGCCGGCTCGGCAGTTGTGAGTAAGGAGATGCAGGATCCGTCACGGAGGAAGCGAAGGTAGCGGAAGTATGTTACGACGTGAACGGGAGCCCCCCACGTGAGCGTGTTGGTCGAAGTAGCTCCTGCACGAGTATAGTTGACAGTTGAAATGTAGCAGCCGTTGAAGCGGATTCGAGGACGGGATCGGAACATCTGACGCCAAGAAGAAGAGTAGTGTGATACGAGGAGCCGGTCAGCGAGGGCGGAGAATGCGATAGCACGTTCCTCTGGAGTTGGTGGGAGGGGAACCTCGTCATCAGAATCCTCAGCGTTCGATGCCATATACTTGACCAATTGCTCGTTTTGGTCTACAGGCGAGCCGTCAAGCTCGACAGCAAAGTCGTAATGCATCGACGGAAAGCCGAAGTTGGAGGTCATGGCCACTTGTCTCCAAATGGAATCCTCTGTCATAACCAAATACGCCAACCTCTTGCACACTTGTGCAAGTCGGGCAAAGGAAGCAACGTCATTGATGGCCAAGTCCGTGAGGATGTGCGTAAGCAGCTCTTCTGGCAATTCGGCGAGGGGGCATCTCCCATTCGGCGAAAGATTTGTCTCTGGTTCTGGCGGCTCGATGCGCATAGCCGAAAACTGGTCCACCATCTGCGTGAGTGTGGCTGGAAATCCTTCGCCGGCGACGCTGCCATGTAGGGAGTGATGGTCGGTTCGCGGCACTGTGGATGAGGCATTGGGAGGGTTGAGATTTGTTGGTTTGGGCTTTTGGAAGGCTGAGGGCGGAAAATGCTTCCGTTTGTAGGCCTCGTGCACGCCATCATCGAGCTGTGACTTACCTCAGCATGCATGATCAAAAACATGGAGGAATGGAGGAGGGCGCACTTTGAAGGCTTTACGGTAGTGTCTCATACTTTCACTGAGATGGCCCTGCGTCTCTTTCTCCACTGCTCTCTCGTAATGCTCCAACGCTGATGTCGGCTCTGCAACGACAGTTCTACTCAATTCCTGCCCGTCTGTGCCTAACCTCAGCTGCTCCTCTTTGTCTGGCAGATCATGGTATGCCTTGGGCGCCGTCTCTTCATGGAAACGCTCGTTGCGAAGAGTCGATGAAGACGAACCGGGCGCTTGCGAGGGTCCAGCATGAGTCTGCCTCGACTTGCTGACATCTACAGGAGTGGATGTTGAAGGTCCCGACTTGGACTGCTTATTTCTGGCCGACACTTCTTCCCGCCACTGCTGTCGAAATGCCTCCAGCTCAGCCTCCGTCTCTGGCGCTGCATCGTTGCTGGGAGTTCTGTCAGTGGCGCTCATTCTGTTGATATGCTTTGGGGTTGATGGAGCGAAGGTCGGAAGTGATGACGAAGTGCGGTTATTTTGTTCCTGAGGCATTCCAAAACGAGTCACCGAGACACCGCGAAAGTGGCGCGACGGCTATCGACGGACCAGGACGCCTATCTCCGCGATCGGACAGAAGTTTAAGAAAGTCATGGAATCATCATCGACTGCCATCGATCAAACATCGCACTACTGACGACATTATTGTCCGTCGGGAGTCTATCCGGGGACAAAGGGATCGGGAGGCAGATACAAACGACGCGTGGTCAGGAAAACCGGTTTCTGGAGAGCTGGTCGCAACAAATTTGCAGCACCGCGCATTGCGACGCGATTTGACGACGGAAAAACAACACCGGACGAGCACAAACGAACACAATGGCGGCGAGGACACACACACAAGGCCAGCGGCACGACAGAATAACAGACGATGCGACACCGCAGCGAACTCCGCCCTCGCCGGCTCTGCGTACGGCAGATCCAGAAAGCTCTCTGTCGCAAAAGCTGATGTCTGCAGTCGTTGGCTCCGTCATGACTTCTTTAGTTGGTATGCAAGTCTGTGAAGGTATTGGAGCTTGATGAGACTAACGAGTCTACAGTCACCCCACTCGATGTGGTCCGCGTACGCCTGCAAGCACAGAAGAGTCCGTCTCCCACCACCAACCTGCCCTCCTTCCTCCAACTCCCTCCCAACCTCGGCGTGACGGCGTGTTGTCGGGAGGTGTTCTGGGTGCAAAACCAATCGCAGTTCTGCGTGGCCGCACCCTCACAGGCGGCTATGGTAGAACCCGTGATCTCTGACTGTGCTGCAGCAGAGACCCAGAGAAGGACGATCAACTCCACTTTCGACGGACTTCGAAAAATTGCGAGGAACGAGGGCATTTGGACGTTATGGCGAGGACTCAGCCCGACACTTGCCATGGCGATTCCGGCGAACGTCATCTACTTCGCGGGATATGACTGGCTGCGATGGAATGAAAACAGCCCGATGAAGAGCAGAATGAGCGAAGATATGGCACCTTTGGTGGACGGAGCGATTGCTCGCGTACTTGCGGCAGGCGTGGTCAGTCCAATCGAAATGCTGCGGACGAGAATGCAGGCGGTACAGTCAGAGGGCACTGGTGGAAGAGGTGTGATGCGCGCGACAATTGGCGGACTTTCTGACATGGTGCGGGATCAGGGGGTCCACACCCTCTGGCGAGGCATCACCCTGACCTTTTGGAGAGACGTGCCCTTTTCGGCATTCTACTGGTGGGGCTACGAATGGGGTCGAAAGAAGCTCGATGAAAGTCGTGCGATTCAGTCCTCACTCACGGGAGCACCGAACGCTCAGCTGTCGAGCAGTCAACTCTTATACGACTCTTTCCTGGCTGGAGCGGGATCTGGTGCCATTGCAGCCTTCGTCACCACACCATTTGACGTTGGCAAGACACGCCAGCAGACCGTCATGGATTCGAATATGTCTGCGGAGAAACGCGCATCCTTGCCCGAAGGCAAAGCCATGCCCAAATTCCTCTATCACATTTACCGCACCGAAGGATGGTCTGGGCTGTTCAAAGGCTGGGCAGCACGGACGATGAAAGTCGCGCCTGCTTGTGCCATCATGATTTCAAGCTACGAGGTCGGGAAGAAGTTGGCCGTGGCGGCGAACAGAAAGAAAGAAGACGAGCGCGAGGCGAGGCGTGGACTCGTTGATTCCGAGTAGGAGGGTGGGACCACATTTGAAGGGCATTCTGCAGCGTTCTGAGCGTTTTTATTGCATGGCAATTATGTGCATAATGCATGCCA
Source organism: Cercospora zeae-maydis (assembly GCA_023512815.1). Classification (NCBI taxonomy): domain Eukaryota; kingdom Fungi; phylum Ascomycota; class Dothideomycetes; order Mycosphaerellales; family Mycosphaerellaceae; genus Cercospora; species Cercospora zeae-maydis. The sequence goes on along the minus strand of JAKLWY010000009.1, from coordinate 2,807,022 downwards.
CGAGGGATGGGCGACAACGTCTTCACTCTCGCAAGAGAATTTCTGATGGCTTTGCCCGAAATGTAACAACAGTACTCCAAAGCAAAGATGGGAAAGTGAGGCATGGCGACATGCTCACAACAAATTTCACTCTTGCGCACCACTGACAACACGTCCCCCGTTGAATGCTGCGTCTCTACCTTCGTTCGTCGACGAGACATGTGTACACGGATACGAGGCGAGCACTGCCCGTTCATGCATTCGTACCAGAATGTTTGCGCCAGGGACTGAGAGGGAAAACTTGAACTGAGGGCTGCGTTCCCAGGTTTCATCCTGTGATGGTGTAGAAGTCCAGGTTTCTACAAGGTGTCGTTGACAGCAAGGCTAGGTCGTTCGTGGGTTGTGCAGACCATGAACTTGAGTGTACCCATTGCAGGTTGGCAGAAGCGTGAAGACGGGATCTCACTCTTTGCAATGCAGCTCTATTGCTATATTATGCTGTGAAGTTCAAGTCATACTCATTAGCTCTTCACCTGTTCCCGACGAGTGTTTCAAACCTGGCAGCTGGCCAACAGCTGGTGAAGCCTTGAAGTTGCACGGGTGAGCCACACGGCATGCCACTGACAGGACAGGCCAGGCTCTTGGTAGCTCACCTTTCCGATCCGGTAATTAGGATGATCGCTGGAGCGGGTTGGTTAGCGCCTGGGCCCGATTGTGGCTCAGCAGCGAGAGACCAGCAGGGGGCGCCGTCATCTCGCTCTGCTGCCAATCTCTCTCTGTCGCAGTGTAATCGTCGTCATGGGTCGAGCGAACAAGGCGTCGAATGGTGACAAGTCATCGCTGCTACTGCACACGACAGACCGGCGCGCGGGGACGAGGTAAATGATAAGGTGGTTCTGACACGTGTGATACGGCCACGACCAGTCCAGACCTTGGCTCGAAAGTTACCAAAGATCGGCTTCTGCTCTGCGTGCTGACGTCGGTGATGAACGTGAGCTCGGACGTGTTCATTTCATCATGGTGCTTTCTGCTGTCTCTCCTTGTATCGATCGGCGAGTGTGCTCGCTTTCAGGAGAGGAGAAGAGAAGAGAAGAGAAGAGGGTGCCCGGGCACATCTCATTGCCCCCCCACACACACATACACACACATACACACACGCGTGCCGTACACCGTCCACCACTTCCATTGTTGTACGAGGCTACGAGGTAGAATACAGGTTGAGGTGCTGGTGCTGGTGAAATTGCGGGCGGACAAGCTTTCACCGGCTGCACCGCGAACGAGGGTGGTGACGTAGGCGCCTGTGGCCGAGCTTCCGCGCAACGACTGGAGACAAGACAGACGGCAGCACGGCAACATCACATCACATCACATACAATACTGTACACACATCCACCCCGCGAGACGCAATTGCCTGCGTCGCGTCTCCTGCCTCGACCGGACCGTCGTGGTGTCACCCGCTGCCGCTCATCCGACAGCTGTTCGGTCCCGGTACTGCTGTACTTCACCTGTCGCAAGGAAATCTGGGGCGAACAAGCATCATACCTGGACGGGGAGCACCACCCAGCCACGGCCATGTCGAACTCCTACTCCTCCGTCCCTCCACTGAGTGACTCGCACGCCGCGCGAGGCTACGGCACCTCGCACACCGACTTTGCGTCTCAAGGCAATCCCGTCATGACCTCGCCATTGGCACAGTCCGTCGACCGACCCGGCATCTTCCACGAGGACTTCGACGCGAGTCAGCGAGGCTCGTCCATTATCGATGGCCCTCGACGATCAGTTTCTCGCGCCAGTACGACGGACACCGGCGGTGTGAGTCGCAGCAACACGCTGAAGAAGAAGAGCAGCGTGAAGCGGAGCGGCAGCTTGGGACGTAGTGGTAGCAAGAGGAGCTTGCGCGCCGGCAGCATCAAGGGAGTCATCGATGCCGACAGTGAGGACTTCAACAGCTATGCTTTCACTCCCGTGCCCACGACCGGAACGCCCACCGAAGTCCTAGCCAACCGCTTCCAGGCGTGGAGACAGCTGCTCAAATCGCTGATTGCCTACTTTCGCGAAATTCAGAACTCCTACGAATCTCGCGGCAAAGCATTGCACAAGGTGCACAACACCATTTCTAACATTACACACCCTGCAATCTTCATGAGCAATGATGGCCTGAGCGAAGCCTCCCGCATCCTCGAAGCCTACCACAAGCGATCGATTGCCGAAGCGGCAAAAGCGAGAGAGATCGAAAATGACGTGATCGGCGCATTGACGGGTCTGCGGAGTGATCTGGGGCAGAAGATCAAGGAGATCAAGAGCCTGAGCGGCGATTTTAAGAATTCTGTCGAGAAGGAGAAGGCCGCCACCAAACAAGAGGTTGAGAAGCTGCAGGAGGCGCTTCAGCATGCTGCACATGAGGACGGCAATGCGGTGGGCAAGAATGATCCATATGTGGTTCGTCTGGGCGTGGACAGGCAGATTGAGAGACAGGTGGATGAGGAAAACTACTTGCACAGGGTGAGCTATGCGGTTCCGCAAAAGACGAGAGCGCACTAACCATCGGCAGGCCTATCTGAACCTCGAAAGCTCCGGTCGTGAGTTGGAATCCATTGTCGTGGGCGAGATTCAAAAGGCCTACAACGCACTCGCGGGTATCCTCAAACGTGAGGCCGACGATGCATACAGTGCTGTGGAGAGCCTGCGTGGCGGCCCGATCTCCATGCCAAAGGACCAGGAATGGTACCAATTCGTCACTCACGATCCGCACTTTGTCGATCCCAGTCTGCCCCTCCGCCGCATCGAGGACATTGAGTACCCCGGCAAGCATGCGCCTGCTGCTAGCGAAATCCGCGCCGGCATGCTGGAGCGCAAGAGCAAATACCTCAAGTCGTACACTCCCGGATGGTACGTCCTGTCGCCGACCCATCTCCACGAATTCAAATCGGCGGACAAGATCTACTCGCAGCCGCCAGTCATGTCACTGTATCTGTTCGACCAGAAACTCGGATCGCACTCGGAACGTGGCTCTTCCAGCCACAAGTTCATGCTCAAGGGTAAACAGTCCGGCGGCATGCACAAAGGGCACAATTGGGTCTTCCGCGCGGAAAGCTTTGATACCATGATGGCCTGGTTTCAAGACATTCGAATGCTCACGGAAGCGACTGGCGAGCAGCGTCAAGCCTTTGTTCGCAAACACGCTAGGAGCGTGTCGGGCACCAGTGACAAGGGCACCGTGAGCAGCGATGGCCTCGAAGATGACGAAGCTGACCAGGCGCCTTATTCGGCCGACGTGACCAGCTTGGCTGAGCAGAATCCCATTGTGGACGACAAACCCAGGAGACCACAGCCAGGTGAGTGAGTGCTACCCTTTGCCTGCATACCTTGCGTTTGTCTTGCGTCGTTCTCACAATCGCTTTCGGTATTGCAGTCACTGATGACCTTAGGCGGTCGCTTCCCGTCTGACATGTTCATCCGAAAGGCCGGCGCCTATCCTCCAGCCGCTGATGGCGCAGTCGATGATGATTCGGACGACGATGGCGCGGAAGTCATTGCTGCAGCGGGCGCTGTGCCGGGATCGTCTCAAAACCATTTCCGTGGTCCCAGCATTGACTACGGTGGTAAGGACCCCTATCGCATGGACAATGTCGATGCTGGGACTGTCCATGAGGAGCCGTTCGTCAGTCGCGCGTACACTCCACCTCACCAGGAAGAGCTGGCTGCTGCCACGGTGGCCGTCGGTGCTGGTGCAGTGGGTGCTGCAGCCTACAACCTCCAGCAGCAAGACAAGGAGAGTGCCATCTTGCAGCAGTCGCAAGTACCTCCGGCCCAGCCAGTGCCAGCTCAGAAGCCTCTCCAGACTCAGACGTACGTCCTTTCTGGTACCCAGCAGCTGCCTGCATCTCAACAGCAAGCTCCCTCGGCGTCTTTGGCCGCACCATTGAACGATGCCAAGCTCAAGGAGCCTTTTTTAGGCAGTGAGCCAGCGGCGTCTTCTGTTCAGTCTCAGCCACAAATGCCGCTGGCTCAGTCTAGTAGCGATGCGAGCAACGTCATTGCGCCTGCCGCAGCCAGTGTTGCAGGTATCGGTGCTGGCGTCGTGGGCACTGAAGCTTACCGACGCCACCAGCAGGATTCCATTGTTCCCAGCATTGAGAACAAGGATGTTTCGCCCATCGATAACACTCAAGACCAGACGCAACGGTCGCACACACCAAGCAACGTGAGCACCATCTCACGCGAGCGATCCATTCGTGCCTCGCCCATCGGCAATAGTATCGCCGCCATCGCCCTAGGCAACGAACCAATTCCGCCTCCCGCATCGCCACCATTTGCTGCCCCTGCTGCTGTCCCCAGTCCCGCCCAGCCAACCCTCGAACCCACACTGCCACAGCCCGCCAAAGAACCTGCTGCTGCTCCCACCACAGCCCTGCCAACAGCTTCGACAATCGCCTCTGAGCTCACCACCGGTTCTCCGAGCGTCCCAGCCAGTTCGCCTCTCGGCGGCAACGAAGCCCATGGTGCTCATGAGACCGGTCAGATCTTCCCGCGTGTGATTCGACACGATACGAATCTCAGTATCAGTAATTTGCACGTGCCGGGCGAGTTCAAGTAAACTTGGCCCGTGAACGTTGCGGCACGTTTGGCCAACGTCGCTGGATCACGAGATATATTGGACGAGAACACGACCTCCGCACAAGCCAGACGGACGACACTTGGCTGGCAGAACCACCAGAACGGCAGTAACACGAGCTTTGGAATAAAACAGGACAATTTACACGATCGATCCCATGCAAGCAATGACTGATTTTGTTTTCGTTTTTAGTTGCTTTCTGTCTTGCTTCTTTGGGATACATAGCAACAGCGGATGCGTCACGACGGATTAAGCATTGCTTCCTTTCTTTTCGAGCGAGCAACGATTGTTCATCAACCATTGACGCGAGCTTTTTGTCCGATCGCCCGTTTCGGGCTCTGATACGTCGTTCGAGTTATATAACTTCTTATCGCGATGCTGTTCGGGTCTTTCCAGCGTTCTTTGATCGCAACTCTACTCGCTGGTAGCATTATACCCAATCGTCGCAACACCTGCTCCAGCCTCCACAGCAGGATCGATCAGTACCGTCAAGACACGCCCGTTGACAGTGGATGTCAACTCCTGCAGTTCATCTCCCCAGCTGTTGTACACGCGCCCAATGACTTGACCTTCCTCAACATCATCCAGAACAGCGATATCCATGTCAATCCAGCCGCTGAATTTAGTTCGCGGGTTTGTGAAGTTGGTGGCTATGAAAGTCTGGGACAGATCGGGTTGAGGCGTCTCGCCACTGGTCATTTGGAGATCGTCCATCAATCGGAAGGCAAAGTCGACAGTACGCTGGATCAATGTGCGGTTCCAATTGTTGGCAGGTCCGGTTTCGACAGTGATTGCTGGTACCCCTGCTTGGATCCACGTGGTTTCGATCGTTCCAATCTCACCGGGGTCAATCTTGATCATGTCTGGCTGCAGCAGCTCTGCAATGCGTTGCACTCCATCAAACTCGTAGTCAGCATAACACCACAGCGGACCGAGGGAGCCGGTGCTCAAAGTGTCTGGTAAATGTCAGTCTAGTTCTGTTCAGGTTGTATTTCACTACCACTCACGAAAATCCACGGCGATATCGACGTTCGAAGTATTGCCCCAGATGTTGTTCCAAATCGCCGAAGTATACGACTGAATCAGGCTACCACCTTCCGCGATGCTGCGTCCTGGAAAGTTGCGATTGAGGTCGACAAAGAAGCCATTCGACGAACTCGTGAAGAAGTTCCTCTGATTCAAGAAATTGCCTTGCGGGTTCTGCGTTGGGAGTCCAATAACCGTGCCATTGAAGTCACCTGCAGCAACAGTCTCATTGAGTCTTTTGAAAATATTCTGAACAATTGCCACTGGGTTCAGCTCATCGCCATGGATCGAGGCAGACAACGACAGCTTTCGGCCTGTATCGAGCGATTCTTCGGTTCCTCGTGCGACAAAAATGGGCAGGAAGTATGTCAGACCACCTTGTCCAGCCCCGGGAGACAGCCAGAAACGAGACACCTGATTGCTTGGAACATCATTCACATCTAGCGATGAAATGATCGGATAGCCTTGAAAGGAGTCCCCCGTGTACTCGGTTCTCGCCCGAACGGTAGTAGTTGCAGTAGCGACCAGCCAGGCAATCGACGTCGAGCGGAGCCTCATGTTTCGCGTTGTCGTCGGCGAGACGTGCAACTGCAAAAATAGGCTCTGGGTTGTCACACAATCTGGTATCGGCGAATTCGGCTGACCTGACCTACGGCCACATATTTATGCAAGCAGTCAATCATTCGCGTGGCAGGCTAGGAATGCCAAGCTGATACATGGATCGAACGATCCCTCTCTAGGAAGTCCGCAAGGAAAAGCCAAGTTCTCACCTTTCGGACACGCAATCTCGTAAGTGGCGCTCGAATCTCGACTTGAGACTTTAATTTCTATTGATGCTGTGGACTCTGTTTACAGTACGTTAACAAGGCGCCTCATGGAGGGTTGTTGGTTTCTGGATTAGCAATCTCGCCGAAAAGCCCAGCAGGGATCTGGAGCTGGACGTATATTGCCAAGAATCGCGTCGGCCAGATCGGAGTATGCCAATTCACTACAAGTACGCCGGCTACCGGCCGTATCCACTCCCCATGGACAAATACCGAGTTGGAGCGTTGCAGATGTGTGTATTGGGGAAATGATCTAGCGAAGCCGGCCTTTCCCCGTCAGCTCCTGCTGCACAAAAGTAACAGCCAAGCTGCCTTGCTGGCTTCGACTGTCGATGAGAGAGGGTTGAACATGTACACATCAATTTCATTATCTCTACTCCTGGGCTTAGTCTCAGCCTCTCGGTATGGCAACAATCAGGTGCCGGTCACCCGCGATCCGCCACAAGTCGAGAAGAACTTCCCGGACCCAGGAATTACACTGATCTCGCCCGCGTTCATACAAAACAACACCACTCCGCCTGGATTTTCAAATGGAACAGCGGGGCCTACGAGTCAGGCGATTTTGGATGTCTATATTCAAGCGCTGGCAGATAGAAATTCATGGGTGAAGTATTCGCCCGTTGATTATCAGAGCGAGGAGGGGCGCGACTTTTCATATGTCCTCCTTACGAGTTGTCAACAATCCAATTATACGTACAGTCCAAGTGGCAGCAACTTGACGAATCCGCTATGGAATTACAATACCACTACAAGTCGGCCACAAAGCAATGGAGGTAGTGACAAGGTGAGGATATGGATTCAAGGCGGGGTGCACGGTAATGAACCAGGTGAGCTTTTCTCCAGAGAACAATTGGTCACGAGGATCGATTTGAAGCTCGCACAAAGTCATTAGGAAGCAAGACTAACGATCGTCTAGGTGGTGATCAGGCCGTGATGGCTTTACTCGGCAAAATGGACGCGAACCAGACTTGGACAAACGAGATCTTGCAACAGGCGGAGATCATGGTTCTCCCGCGATACAATCCAGACGGCGTAGCATACTTCCAACGCGCCTTCGCCAGCAACTTTGATCCCAACCGCGACCACGTCAAGCTCGCACGGCAACAGTCGCGAGACATCAAGAAGACATTCTCAGACTTCGCTCCCCACATCGCAGTCGATTTGCACGAGTACGGGCCTAATCAAGTCTGGAGTGGAACTTTCATCCCCGGCGCCGATGCCATGTTCAGCGCAGCCAAGAACCTCAACATTGACGCCGCCATTCGTAACATGTCCGAACAAGTCTTCGCCCCAGCAATCGGCGCCCATCTCGAATCGCAAGGCTTCCGCTGGGAGCCCTACGCGCTGGGTGGCTCCGAAAGCGACGCGCGCAACGCAACCATCGTCCTTGAAGAAGCCGACAGCGACGCCAAAATCGGCCGGAACGCCATGGGCCTCACACAAGCCATCGTCTTCCTCTTCGAGACGCGAGGTATCGGCCTCGCGGACCAAGAATTCGCCCGCCGAACGGCAACAGGCCTGGCCCTCCTCGAAGCAACAATCAACACGGCAATCGCCAACGCCCCTCAAGTCCTCCAGACCGTCGAAAGCTCCATCGAAACCTTCGTCCAGAGCACCGACCCCATTATCATCCTCGACAGTCCCCAAGAACCCACCATCCGCAACTGGACGGTGATCGACTACCGCACGGGCGAACTCCAACAAACCCCCATCATCTGGCTCGCCTCGACCCCGACAATCGCCAATCTCACGCGTCCCCGTCCCGAAGCCTATCTCATCCCCGCCGCCTGGAAAGATCTGATGCCACGCCTCGAAGCCTCGGGACTAGAAATCCAAACGCTCTCCGAACCCTTCTCGGGCCCCGTCGAAGCCCTCACGATCCAGACTTCAGGCTTCAACGAACCAGCCTACTTCGAAGGCGCCGTGCTCGCCACGGTCACGACCACCTCCGCGACGCGGAACGTGCAGCTTCCCGCTGGAAGCTTTTTGATCAGCACGAGGCAGAAGAATGCGGGACTGGCGTTTGCTGCGCTGGAGCCCGAGGGGATGGATTCGTATGTGAGTTTTGGGGTGGTGCCGTTGGCCGTGGGGGATGAATATCCGATTTATAGGGTTTTTTCTTGGGCATGATCGGGTAGAACGAACTTACATGCAGACAATGTGAGAGCAGTGATGAAGAAGCGCCCATTCGACAGAGAAATATGACGAGAAGTGTCAAGAGGGGGGGGGAGGAAGGTCTGACGATAGATGCTCGGTCGGCGTTTTCGGTACTGTAGACTATTCTGGCGTTGCATTCAGCTTCACACAAATTCAATAGACCCTCCAAAGAATGCTTGTGAACATTGCAAGACAGAATCAGCATCGATGATGTGCACACTCAAAATGATCGATCTTATTGTCTTCTATGTATACACAAGACGAGACATTCCAAGAAAAAAAAAGTAATTATAAAAGCAGCAAGCTAAGCGGTCGTGCATCATCAGAGAGTCGTGAGAATTTTTGTCTTCCAGTCCTTCCCCAGATACTTCCTCCGCGGGTGTCATAATGCAGTCTTCGTGCGATCGTAGCCCAGATGTCCAAAGCCAACGCAAACGCTCATGCCATGCCATGCCACTGTCAAGTTTGAAGCAAAACAATGCAAAAAACAGAAAACAACTGCCAAAGGGTATACGCATATTCTCAACGTAGCAGAATTATGTTCAACCTCACTTCCTCCATCCTCATGTGTCCATATCGGACTCCTCCTTCGCATCTTTGTCGTTGGTATCCTTCTCACGCCTTCTTCGGTCCCCGGTTGGGTGAGAACGGTCGGGGAATCTTGAAATACTATGCTGCGGCGCTGACCGGAGGTTGAGCGGCTTCGTCCACGCCATTGGCCTTGGGGGCCTCTTCTTCCTGCTTCTCGCTCGCAATGTTCTTCGCTTCGGCGGCGGCAGCATCGGCATGCGCTTGAACCTTGGCTTCAAGCTCGGCGATCTTCTTATCTGTTTCGGCCTTGGACTTCTCAGCTTCCTCGAGCTTCTTCTCTGCTGCTGCGAGTTGTTCGGCCTTCTTTTCGGCCTCTGCCTTTGCTGATTCTGCCTCCGCGAGCTTTTTCTCGGTCTCAGCGAGCTGCTCGGCTTTTTTCCCAGCCTCTGCCTTGGCTGATTCTGCCTCCGCGAGCTTCTTCTCTGCTGCTGCGAGCTGTTCAGCCTTTTTCTCAGCCTCTGCCTTGGCTGATTCCGCCTCCGCGAGCTTCTTCTCGGTCTCAGCGAGCTGCTCGGCCTTTTTCTCAGCCTCTGCCTTTGCTGATTCTGCCTCCGCGAGCTTCTTCTCGGTCTCAGCGAGCTGCGTGGCCTTTTTCTCAGCCTCTGCCTTTGCTGATTCTGCCTCCGCGAGCTTCTTCTCGGTCTCAGCGAGCTGCGCGGCCTTTTTCTCAGCCTCTGCCTTTGCTGATTCTGCCTCCGCGAGCTTTTTCTCGGTCTCAGCGAGCTGCGCGGCCTTTTTCTCAGCCTCTGCCTTGGCTGATTCCGCCTCTGCGAGCTTCTTCTCGGTCTCAGAGAGTTGCTCGGCCTTTTTCTCAGCCTCTGCCTTTGCCGACTCTGCAGCCGCAAGCTTCTTCTCTGTCTCAGAGAGTTGCTCGGCCTTTTTCTCGGCTTCCTCCCTTGCTGATTCTGCCTCCGCAAGCTTCTTCTCAGTTGCCGCAAGTTGTTCCGCCTTCTTCTCAGCCTCTGCCTTTGCGGATTCTGAATCTGCGAGCTTCTTCTCTGCTGCTGCGAGTTGTTCAGCCTTCTCAGCAGCTTCAGCCTTAGCTGACTCTGCGTCAGCGAGCTTCTTCTCGATCTCCGCGAGTTGCTCGGCCTTCTGCTCAGCGTCGGCTTTGGCGGTTTCAAGCTCCTTCTCGGTCGCGGAAAGCTTGGTCTGGATTTCAGCAGTAGCAGCAGAGCCCTTCTCGAGGTCAGCGAGCTTGGCAGTGAGAGTCGACTTCTCCTGGTGAATGTCAGCATGAAAATAAAACGACGAGACAGGCGACGGGTACTCACCTCCTGCGCGGCCTTCAGTTCCTCCTCCACCTTGCCGGCTTTGCTTGTGCTCTCTTCAGCCTGCTTCTTGAGATCCTCGACCTTGCTCTCTGCCTCCTGCTGGCTCTTCTTGAGGTCCTCGCTCTCCTTCTCGATAGCTTTGATCTTCTCCAGAGCATCGTCAGCCTGCTTCTTGACTTTTTCCAACTCAGTCTGGTGCTCGGATTTCAGCTTCTTGCTGGCTTCCTCGGAGCCCGAGGTCTTCTGCTTCAGCTCCGCAATCTCACTCTTGAGCTTCTCAACCTCTTGCGAGCCTTGAGATTCTAAGCTCTTGATCTTCTCTTCGTCAGCCTTGTAAGATGCCTTCAGAGCAGAGTTCTCCTCAAATAGCCTGTTATGCGAGATCTGGAGACTGTTCTTCTCCGTGCGGGCAGCCTCGTAGTCCTTCTTCGCAGCTTGGATTTCGGCCTGCGAGGCGTTCTTTAGCTCTTCGTGCTCTTTGCGCAGTGCGGAGAGCTTGTCCTGGTAATCGCTGAGCTCCTGGGCAGCGGCGGCGCCTTCCTCGGAAGTCTTCTTGAGGTTGGTGTTGGACTGCTCAAGCTGCGAGACCTTTTCTTGAGATGCGGCAAGTTGCTTCTGAACGTCCTCCAAGCGGTCTTCGGCAGCCTTGTTCGCAGCATCGGCGGTCTTTTCTACTTCGGCAAGCTTGGCTTGTGCATCTTCGAGCTGCTTCTGGGCGGCTGCGAGCTTGGTTTCCGAGTCCTTGACCGAGGTCTCGCTAGACGATTGCAGAGCGGTGATCTTTTCCTGGCTCTCGGCAAGATCCTTCTTCGCAGCAGAAAGCGATGACTCCGCTTCCTGCTTGATGCTGTTGAGCTCGGTCTCCAAGCTGGACTTCTCTGTCTGGACAGCGCTGTACTTGTCGGTCGTCTCGCTCAGCCGGGCTTCGAACGAGGCAAGCTCCGCCCTGAGACTGGTCTCCAACTGCTCGCGCGAGGCCTTGGCTTCTTGCAATTCTTGCTTGGCAGCAGCGGCCTCTTGCTCGAGCTGCTTGTTGCTCGACTCGAGCGAGGACAGCTTCTCTTGCACGGCCCGCAACTCACTGCGAGCATGGTCTCGCTCTTGTGTGACGGACTGCGACACGCGCTCCAGGGCTTGCCGCTGCGCCTCGGCGCCCTTGGAGCTGTTCTCCAAGTCATGCTGCAGCTTCTGGATGGCCGCCTGCTTCTCGGCCTCGAAACTGGCTAACTGACTCTCGAGCTCTTGCACCTTTTGCTTCAGCTGCGCCACCTCTTTGCTGGCATTGTCCGACTTGGAGCGGGACTCTTCGAGTTCCTTTTCCTTGGCGGCGAGCTCCTCCTTCTTGCTTTCAATTTCGGCGTTGCTGGCCTTGAGCTGCTCTTCCACTTCGTGCAGCTTCTCCTTAGGAACGCCGGGCGTCGAAATTAAATTGCCCATGCTTGGTCGGGTGGTGTGTGCGAGTGTGGGATCGACGGGATGGAGATGCACACAGGAAGGGCGTAGGAGATGCCGGCGAAGATGGGAGAGGAAGATGTCGGTGCGGTGGGAAGTAGTGATGTGGCGGTATCTCAGGAAGTAGCGCGTGGGCAAACACAGCGCGCGTTGCTGTTTGCTGGTGAGACTTCGGCGGCAGATTTTGGAAAGCCCACCCCTGGTCGCATTAGTTAGCTGGCGCGATGCCGTAGCTAACTAGCTAACTAGTGCAAAACAGTGCTCGGCGTCTGTGCGTGAAGATGTGATATCAACAAGAACAACAACAACAACAACAACAACAACGACAACCTTGAAGTGCACCTCGTGTCGTGACTGGGGAGCGCGAGGGTCGACGCTGCTCGATTGGCGTCGTCGTCGCCATCATCAGTTCCCCATTTCCCCCCCTTCACCCTTCCCCCTTCCCCCTCACCCTTCACCCTCACCCTCACCCTCTCACAGACTCACACGCCTCTGCAGGCGGAGCGCGGGAGAGCGGTGCGCGGCCCAAGCTTGATGCGGCGGGCGAATGCAGGGGGTCGTCACCGCCGCGAGCAGCGGGCGACACGACTCGTTGGGCGCGCGTACGAGACGTCATCAGCAGCATGCGTCGTGGTGTTGGCGTGCTAGCACACTAGCATGACTAGGCCAGAGACATGTGATGATGAGGTTGCGAGGCGTGCCCCGCGCCCACTCTGATGTGAACCACTCTTTGCCTTGCATCGGGCCAGCACCGTTCCAGGCATAGCCTAGCATGCTCTGTCAGATAATAAGCCAATGCCATCGACCTCACCACGCAGGCATGAGAAACTCCAATCGCATTATTTGTGTTGATGATTGAGTTGATGACTGCATCGGGCGCGCCCGGCATCGTACATGTACTGTACAACTGGTCGCTGTCTACCGTGACCCCATTCATACCTCTACCCGTGGCCAAGTCCCGCTGAATGCAGACCTCTCGGTGTCGTAATCATCAACTCTACATGCGCATCATCAGACTTCACCTTCGCTGGCCTCGATTCTCCTGCGGCATCGACCGTCTTTGCTCGCCCACCCGTAGCTCCCGTAGCTCAGTCTCGCGAGGCGTAAAGGTCCTGCGACTCATATCTGCTTGTCGAGTGCGCCTGCCAGTATCTGCCGGCCTGGGACCATGCTATGTACCCGCAAATAGGCTACTGCTTGCACCATCCAACTCCATGCTGTCCTCGGGCTGTCGCATGACCCTCCGCCTCCTCGATCCCCGACGTCGTCCGGCCCGGAGTTGATGAACTTTGCTTGCGACGCTTTGATCCCACATCTCTTCGTACGCTCCTCCCAACACTCCATGCTGTTCCAACTGACGGAGTGCTTTGCTGAGCAAGTCCGCAGCGATGGGGTCTTGCGGCGAGATGGCGAGAGCTTCGTGAAGTGCGACCGACGCCTGGAGCGGATCGTCCATTTCGAGAAATACCAGCCCCTTGCTGGAGAACACGGCCGCGTCTCGGAGCCCAAGCCGAATCACTTCTTCGAATTGCTCGAGAGCCTCGGCAAAGCGTCCTGCCTTTCGTAATGCGTGTGCCAGATTAAGGCGCGTACTCGTGTACTGATCCTGCGGTGCTTCATTGTCCATCGACATCTGCAGCGCCAGATTGAAATGGTCAATGGCGCTGTCGAAGCCGCCTTCCATGTAGCATACCACCCCGATTTCGTTGATCAGCAGCGGGTCGCCCTGGCAGAGCGTGTACGCTGCTGTGAGGTATTCTCGTGCGATCGCCAGGTTTCCAAGAGCTATCTCTTGCATTCCGAGGTAGAGCTGAGGAAGATGCGTGCCTTGAAATAGCCGGGCAGCAGAACTGTACGCGGCGATGGCCTGGTCACTCTCACCCTCTGCAGCAAACGTGTGAGCGAACCCGACCCACGCCGCTCCAAAGTGCGGATCCATCAGGCTGGCCTTGGAGAAATATGATCGTGCTTCGGGTATTCGATTCGTGTTCAAGTAGTAGGTACCGACTGCGAGCCACGTACAAGGCTCATTCGGGTGCGTATCCGCCAGTTCATGCGACAGCGCAAAGAGCGCATTCGTGTGGTTGAGTTGGGCGAGGAGAGACAGATGGAGGGGTATGCACGCGAAGTTGTATGGGTCCGTCTCCAGTATTTGGTTTGTGAGGTCGACCGCAGCCTGGAAGCGCGATGCGGTGAAGAGCTTCTCAGCCTTTGCCAGCAGAATGTCGGGGTTGTGAGATAGTTTGTAATGTGTTGACAGCGTCTCGATTGCTGAGTCGAACTCGTCTGGCCGTGCGTATTTGGACAAGCGCGTCGAGTAGAGGTTCCTTGTGAAGTCCGCAGCTTCTGCCGCTGCACCGTCTCCAGGATCAGCATGGATACTGTCGAAGTTCAGACTGTCAAGGAAATCCCACTCCTCTCCGGGGCTCAAGAGCGAGTTTTTCACCAGCTGGTCGAACGCCTCGAAGCATTGCACGTCTATTCGTACAGCGTCCTTGTAGCATTCCTTCGCGCGATCGAAGGCGTTCTGCTTCGCATAGCATAACCCTCTCAAATAGCACATGCCTGCCTCGTACCTCAGGACGTTCGCATCTTCCATATCACGCTCCGCGCTCCGGTCCACTCGATCCGTGCGGCTGGGCAGCTTGGATTTCAAATGTGGCTTCGAAGCCAGGCCATTGCCAACATGCTGCAGCTTTCTACGCTGAGCATCTGCAGTTGTCGCCAAATGTACCGGGTTCTTCTCTCCCAGCAGCGACAAAGCCTCGTCATGTCTCCCTTGGCGGACGTAGCAGTGCGCTGCGAGATATCGTGAGGCAGGAGATCGTTGCAGTAATTCGGATCGCGACAAGAAGGCGAGGGCGCGTGTGTAGTTTGTGGCCGAGAAGTGGATTTGTGCCAGCGCATAGGCGTCTTCGTCCGAGTCTACCATACCAGGTCAGTCATGCCGTGCGGAGCGATATGTACGGACGGTGCATACCCGTCAAGGCCAGGAGCTTGTCGCCGGCGAAAATGGCCGTGTCGAACTGGTGTCGGTGCAAGGCATCCTGTCGCCAGCTGCGCAGGTACGCTTCCATGCTGCGTGTTTGTTCGCGGTCTGCTGCAGTTCACTAATTAGCTGCTGTGTTGAAATGCATCAATATCGCTACTGCGCACTACAACTGTGAATGTGGGCATGTGGCAGGCGCGAGATTGTTGCGGTTGCGAACTTGCGACTCACCTGGCGAAAGAAGGTCGAGCGACTCGCGACGGCTGTTTTGTTGACGCGACCGGCACCTGCACTTTAGCGCGCGTCAGAGTGGGGCTGCCCACCGGACTCAGGCCCGCCCCATGTCTGCTCTTGCATCTTGGCGCTGCCTATCCTTCCTGCCTCCGTCCCTCGCTCTCAACTCACCGCAGACACCGACTCTGCTCAGGCGACGAAGCCGCATACCACGCCCCAGGAGCCCACTGATCGCCGTCGCCCGCCATGTCCGAACGTAAGGTGCTTACCAAGTACTACCCACCCGACTTCGACCCCTCCAAGCTCGAACGAAAGCGAGGCCCCAAGCAGACTGGTCCAAAAGTGCAGACGGTCCGCTTGATGGCTCCCTTCAGCATGAAATGCACCTCTTGCGGCGAGTTCATTTACAAAGGCCGAAAGTTCAACGCTCGAAAAGAGACCACCGACGAGAAATACTACGCTATCACCATCTTCCGATTCTACATTCGATGTACGCGATGTTCTGCCGAAATCACATTCAAGACCGACCCAAAGAACATGGACTACACCTGTGAGAGGGGCGCGAAACGGAATTTTGAGCCTTGGCGAGAGGCGAAGCTGGCCGAGGAAACGGAGGAAGAGAGGTTGGATCGCATTGCAGAAGAGGAGGAGAATCGCGATGCCATGAAGGAGCTCGAGAAGAAGACGTTGGATGCAAAGACAGAGATGGCCATTGCGGATGCGCTGGATGACGTGAGGCATCGCAACGCGGCGCGAGAGAGAGTAGGCAAGGACGGAATCAGTACAGTCGCCGCACCAAAGGTGGACGAGGAAGCTGAGAGGATAGAAAGAGAATTGGAAGAGCAAGCCAGGATGGCCTTTCAAAGTAGCACGGGCGAGAGGGTGAGAAGGCTGGGCGAGGACGACCTTGACGGAGAAGCATCTTCAGCGGCTGGTCGAAGTGTTGACGCTGACAGGGCAGCCATGCCACCCCCAGCACTTCCTTCATTTCAGCGGACCACGAAGCCAAAGAAGGATTTTGGCAGCGCGCTGGGGATCAAGAAGGGCATTTTGAAGAAGCCAGCTACACCCGCAGCTGCTGCCGAGGCACTACCAAACCCCGTGGCTTCCGATTCGGATCCGCTAGTCGACCGACCGGTGACCGCGACAGACCTACCCGGGAAGCACGTAGAATTGGGCGTTGGACTTTCACTTGTCAGCTATGGTTCTGACTCCGATTCAGATTGACGGAGAAACCATTTTGCGCATGCCTTCGGAGGTGCTGCGTTTGCACCACAATATTCTTCCTTTTCCAGAATCGTCACCTCGCTGTGAGGATCAATGGAACCATTGGCCATGCTCACGAAGTAACGATATAGTGAATGCCCTTTTACGCTCAATTTGCTTTCGAGGTGGACCTATAATCCCCGGCCTCGCGAGGTTTCAATGCGATGATTCGCGCGCGGTTTTCTTCTCCGACAGAGAGGCGGGATATACGGCGCGCAGATGATGATGGAGGGAAGAAGAAGAAAAGCGTGCTTCGCAGCCCTCCACCAGGGCGCAAAGCCCATTCGATGAGACCAAAGCACGAAGTCTCACTCGTTCTACTGTCTCGTGCGGGTGCCCTGGTATGGAGACACATCTTTGCAGCTGGAGACTCACCTACAGCACCGAGCCCATCATGCCCGAGCCGGATCAACAAGCCGTCACTGAGTCTGTGGTAGTTCCGCCGCACCTGGTCGCCCAAGGCCATCATGACAGTACCCATAGCCAACCACCGAAGTGGATCTGTGCATGGCCATGGCCAAATTTGTAGGGGCAGAGCTTTATTTACACGCTCAAGTATGAAGTGCCGAATGGAGCGGTGCAGAGACAGCGAGATGTGAGTGGAAGTGGCTATGGTACATATACTTTGAAAAGATGTGCAACGTCAACACATGATTTCCAACATCGCATCGCACAACACATATCCAATCTCCTCGACAGCCAGCCCACTGCGATACCACTCATTCCCCCCTGACTCCGTGCTCACAAAGGATGATGAGTAATGAGTATGAAATGCAGTCTTTCTCCTGCCTTTGCTTTTTGCCTACATATCTCCTACTTCCTTCATACCTCCTACTTCCGTGCCCGATGGTAGCTACTCCCTCCCTACCGAACAGATTATCGTACTTTTTGCATATATTCTGTTTCGCCGAGGTGTTGCCACGATCGGAAAGTGAACGTGCCCTTTCTTTCCTTCACTGAGTTTGAAGTGAATTACATGTAAGTTGATCGTGATGTCCTCAATCTTCATCCGTACTGCCGCCGCCGCCGCCGCCGCCGCTGGGGTTTGGCCGTCATTTGAATCCCGAGAGTGAAATGATTTTATTTTTGGTAATGTCCGGACACATTCGGTGGTGGGCGAAAAAGTCAGATTAGATTGAATTGGACATGCTAGGAACTGATGAGCATCGAGTGGTACTTCCAGTCGCATCGGATTTTTTTTTGATTTTTCGTTGGTTCCCTTGCTCATGAGCTTCAGGATCTGGGGGAAATATCGTATAATAATCTCCACTGGCCCCCACA
This sequence comes from Cercospora zeae-maydis, assembly GCA_023512815.1. Taxonomy (NCBI): domain Eukaryota; kingdom Fungi; phylum Ascomycota; class Dothideomycetes; order Mycosphaerellales; family Mycosphaerellaceae; genus Cercospora; species Cercospora zeae-maydis. The sequence continues at coordinate 2,789,334 of JAKLWY010000009.1, read as the reverse complement.
ACTTTCCAACATCGAACATCGACACACGAAAGAAGTATGTTCAATTCAAGCATTCGGCAGAATGTGGGTAGCCCCCTCCCCCCTTCCCCCAAAAAATCTCATCTTTTCAAAGCAACCAAAAAAGAAAAAGGAGAAGAAAAAAAAAAGACCAAGCATCAAAAATGCAGCACTTCGCCCCCAACAAAAGCGCAGGTGGAAAACAGGTCACTTCTCAACACAGAATCCTCGCCAGCGGGACGTCCTGATACGCCTCATATTCCTTCATCAGCTCATCCTCATCCCAATCCCTCTCGGGCTCGGTCCCAGCATAATTCCCGTCTTTATCGCGTCGAAAGTGGCGTTTATATTCCCCGCGAGGCATTTTGACGGCTTTGTAGCGTTCTTCTTTCTGCGCGCTGTGGTCCAGACCGGAGCCCATTCGGGTTGAGAGGCGGCGGAGGAAAGAGCGAGGTTGAGGGCTGGGAGAGGTTTAGTCAAGAAGGAAAGAAGGGAGGGAGGAAAAAAAAATAGTCTGGTGCTAATTGTGGCGAAGTGGGTGGAGGGACTTGCCGACTGGGTAGTTGGTCTCCTCCGTCGACCGACAATTTTCGGAATTGGTTGCTTAGTCGGACAGTGACGATGATGATGTCGTCGTCGGAAGGTTCTTGGAAGTCGCGTTCGTAGACTACGCCTGCGCCGAAGCCGAGGGATCGGGTCCGAACGGTGGCAGAGCCGTAAGTCCGTGGGGTGCGATCAGCGGCAAGAGCACTGTTTCTTCTCGCAGGAGATTCCATGCCTGTGTTCGTCGGTGAAGGCGAAGCACTGGCAGGATCGTGAAAGTCCAATCCTTGTAAATCGGTGTGGTTTTTGGGTGGCGCTGGGAGAGGGACACTCCGCCGACGATCGGGTTCCACGGGTCGATACGTAGGCGCAAAGATGGGCGCGACAAGGAAAGGATATGCCATCTTGCTGCTGCTGCTGCTGCTGCTGCTGCTGCGAGGATTCCCGATTGATGATATGTTTCTCAGCGAATGCTCAGGTGATGTTGTTGTTGTTGTTGTTGTTGTTGTCTTCTCTCAACGGCGGCAACGCCGAGAACCGTAACCCCGCCGACGAGGAACAGTCGTTTGCGTGATAAGGAGACTCTACGGGCTTAGCGGATGATGTGCATGTATCAATGGCTCGACGACGTGGTCAAATCGGAGTGTCACGGTCGCGAGGAAGAACCATCAGAGTGCAAGCACGAGGCAGGAGAGGGATAAAGGTCCAGCAGACCAGGGTTATGCGGCTAACAACGTGATGCGATATACTCACATGTACCTCACCAAGGCGACAGGATCAGAAAATAAGAACGACGAAGCTCTCGCGGATCGCTGACGATCTGCATTATCCGGCCACACAGCAGACGGCTGAGACAGGCGCGGGGGTTTGGCAAAAGAGCGTTTTCGGTGGCTGACGGGGAGGCTTGCAGTGGCATGGCTGATGATTTGTCGATGGCAGAGCGGAAGCCATCGTCGGCTGGGTTGGAATGTCATGTCATGTGTTTGCGGTTCATGCCGGATGGGCCCCGCTTGTTGGCTGCTGACTCTGACGGTGCTGATGAGAGATTATTCTCAGACAATGATGATACTGTACTGTACTGTACCCTACTCGAGAGGAGACGTCGTGAGATGTTGTCGGCAGTTCCCAGAGTGGAAGTGCCGCCGGCCTGCTTCCTCTTTCATGTTTCCGACATCCATCTCGGATGAAACATAGGAGAGACGACATATGATGCCATGTGCAATAAAGAAGCACATTTCATGTGCAATAGATAAGAACATTTCATGTGCAATAGAGAAGAACATTCCATGTGCAACGGAGAAGAAATCTCAACGGTGGGTAAAAAGGTCTTTGTGTCATCATCTACAGTATCGATCTCGCAGAAGCTCTATAACAAGGTAATTACTACTTCGAACAGGAGTGGTGCAACACTTGCAAACCTTCAACTCCTCCCATCTTCATCTTCTTCCAATGTCACTCGTATAGTCCAATTCCCCCAACTCCATCTCCCAATGCCATTGTACTCGGTGTCTGCGAACGCTATCATTTTCAAAAGACCAGAAATTCCATGCCATCTCAAACTTTCATCATGATCATCATCATCATCGTCAAACCGCTTCGCCGTCATGGAAATAGAAGGCCTACCAAGCCAACTGCTCTTGCTTCTCCGTCGAACAAGTCAAGCTCGAGCAAAAGTCAATATCCTCCTGCGAGATGACCGCATTCGTCGTATTCGGCAGCTGATGCCTCGCAGGCCAGATCTCCTCTCGCGCGTGCTGTTCACGCGCATGGTGTGACGTGACGGTGTCGCGGATGGAAGACTGGAAATAGAGAGGACCCTTCTCCATCTTGGGGTGCATTTCACCGTTGATGAAGACTCCGGCGTTGAGGTTTTGTTGCGCTTGGTCGCACAAGTATTTGTCTTCGGACATGATGCGCTTGTAGATGCCGCTGACGAGGTCGAAGTCGGCGTCCGAGGAGTGCTTGTTGCGGAAGACTTGGTACTGCATGGAAGAGCGGCTGGAGCTGCTGGGGACGAAGCGCTGGATCATGAAGAAGTGGGGTCTGGAAAGGTGTCAGTATTGTGTGCGATGGTCGATGCGATGATGCGAGGGAGACTGACGAGATATTGGTGGAGACGTTGGGGAAGTAGTAGCTGGCCGCGACAACGAGGCCGGCCTTTCTCTGCTCCTCGGTCGTGGCAGCGTCGTGGAGGATCTGTCCTTTCGTCGTGTTGACGGCGTATGAATCCAAATTCGCGAGCGCGCCGATGTCGGGGTGTGTCGTCGGGCAGTGGTAGCACTCATTGTAGTTGTCGGCCAGAATTTTCCAGTTGTAGTCGCCCTCCATCTCCCAGAAGTGATCGAAGACGTAGTCTTCAAAGTTAAATTGTTCGTATCGCTTTTGCTCATCGACGCCACTGAAATCGTCTTCCCACGCAATCTCGGGCTTCTCCTTTGCGTCCAAGTTGACCCACACGAAGCCCGTCTTGTCGATGTGGACGTGGATGGGAAGCAGACCGTTGTTTTCCTTCTTGAAGCCGTCCAGGTCTTGATAGCCCGGTGCTTTCGCAAGCTTGCCGTTCAACCCGTACGACCAGCCGTGGTATTTGCACGAAAAGATCTTGGCGCAGCCCGAGTCTTTCGTCACGACGGGGAAGGCACGGTGTCTGCAGACGTTGTGGAAGCCATTGATGTTGCCCTGGCGGTCCTTGACGAGGACAATATTGAAGCCGGCAATGAGGAAGCGAAGGAAGTCACCGGCTTCGACGAAGCGGTTCTTGTGCGTGAGGAGTTGCCACTTGCGGGAGAAGATCGCTCGTCGCTCCAACTCATACATCTCTTTTGATTGATACCAGCTGGCGGGCAGCGCACGCGTGGCATTCTTGACCTCGGGCTCCGTCGGTTTGGCCCCGAAGCCGAAGTAGCCCAAGAAGCCAGAGGCTACCGAGTCTGTCCTTGGCATAGCGAAGAAGATATCAGATGGTATGCAAGGCGGGAGGGAGGATGATGGTGGTAGTGGTGGTGGTGGTGGTGGTGGTGATGTGATGGTTGGATGGTGGTGTGATGAGAAAAGACCATTGCAATGCTACATACTCAGGCTGGCATATATGGTGATTCTACGTGCTGGATGGCATGGTCTCACGAAGAGATGCCAAACCCCATGGGGTGAGCGTGTCCTTTGGCATAGGATCAAGGCATCCATTTTGAGTTAGGCAATGCTGAGACCGAGCGAGCGAACCTAGCTACCCGATATGGCTGCCATCCCAAACGATCCAACGAGCCAATGACATCCCGGCTGGTATCTCGTCTCGCGCGACACGCCCTGCTGCATATCTCAGGCCTCTATCGCCGCTGCCGATAGCATTCCTCGCAGGCGCCTGAAATCGCACACCGACGCGGGATGGACACCGTCGCTGCTGTCACTCGCAGGCGTGTTATCTTTCTGGGCGCATCGCATGCAATCAGACGCGCTGCCCGGGGGCGGAGGCCTGGATTGCGCTGCCTCTTCGACGGCAAATTCACGCGGTCCACGGGACGAGCCTGTCCCACCACCTCGAGCAGGCCGACGGCGACATCGTGATCACGGGGCGGGGCAGCAATGCTGTACGACGAGCGTCGCGCTCAGCAGCGCGCATTCGGGTGGAAAGGATTGGTTATTCGCACTCGGTCGGGACAAGAGGCGCTGGCGAAGGCGCGTGGTCATGCTGACTTCATCACCCGCGCACATTCGAGGCGACACGTGGGGTGGTAGGGAGGACGGCAGGGTCGAGAACGCATCGGGGGGTTGTTGCTTGTGCGGCGCGAGGATGATCATGATGGGCGGGATCGTGGGTTCCTGTTTGGGAGTCAACATCCAGCGGGAACGCGAGCGGCGTGTGAAGACGACGGGAAACGAGCATCTCAGCATCAAGCTGGGGAGAGGGCCGTGCCGCGCCGGCGACGGAGGGCCATATCGGCTATGTCGCCACTACGCAAATTCCGCGATTCCGCATCTCGGATTCTAGATAGATAGTTACTATAACCTCTATATTCCGCCTCTATACTCGCTGTATTCCTCGCTAATGCCTCGCTATCCTACCGACCTATTAACCTAGCGTAATTCTATTACGGCTATAGTAGCTACGAACGAAACCTATACCGTAATTATCGCTAAATTATTACAAACCTATAGTATTATAATATTAGTACGCATACTATAGCGTACTCTACGCAATTAGAGTATTTATAGCGAGACTCGCAATATAGCTCGTAATCTTCTTAGTATACGTAAAGAGCTATATATATATATTGCCTATACCTTCTAATTCCTACGCTTAATAGACGTAGAGGCGGTAAAGATTCTAGAACTAGACGGCTACTATATTAGCGAAAGAACCTACCGCCGTATACGTATAGAACTAGAGTTTATTAAGAGGCTGCCTACTAAATAATATATAGCTGCTAAGGAAGAAATTATACGGGTTCTAAAGCATAAGCTAGATAAGTCTATAGTAGAGTCGTTTAGAAGGCGGAACCTCTATATATTTATAAGAAATAAGTATAATCTTATTAGATAGTATGCTCTAAATTGCCGCTTTATCGTCGAGTAATCGCTGCTTATACGCTATACCTATAGAGATTAAGTATATCGTATAGTAAGGTCGCTTAACCCTAAGGGTATTCGATAGTAATACGAACGTATACGCGAATATTATAGCGCTATTATTACGCCTAGCGGCGATTATACTATCTTAATTAATATATACTATAAGCTTAAATATTAGGGTATCTAAATCTATATAGCGATTAATATTTACTTACGCTATATCCTCTAGATATACGTAGGTATTACTAGACAAACTATCGTATTAGTACTAGCTTAATATATTACGAACCTTAATAGATTAAGAATCGTTCCTTAGATTATACGAGCCGATTAAGGCGTAGAGATAATACTCGCCGCTAACTATTATTATATAGTTCGTAACGCAATTTATACTACCTTATAGCGGGATCGTAGTAAGCTAAAGATAGAGCTGCCGTTTAATAAAGCGTTTAAATACGATACTAGTAAGATAAATTAACGCATTAAGGCCTAGTAGAATTAATAAGTACTAGCTATTATAGGCTAGCGGTTATACTTCTATAAGTTAGTTAATAAGGCTAACTACGATACTAATTTAGCTACCGATAGAATCGCGTTCCTAGCTATTTATATAGATATTATACGCGGAGAAGTCCTTTAGTTTATTAATATTTAGAACTACTATAAGATTCGAAAGCAGTTAAACTGTCCGTACTTAATTCTAGGCATTCCGTACGTTTTATATTACTATTCTAAACTATATAGAGCTAGCAAGCAAGGCTTTAAATTACCTAAGGGTATATTAGATAGAGTAAAAGAAGAGCTTCGCGACTTTAGTCTACCTATAATCTCTATAGAATTAATATAGAATTGCTGCTAACTATCTAGTAGATATTAAGGCCTACCTACCTAAGGAGACCCTATAATAGTATTAGTTAGCGCTATAGGCTACTAGCTATACTATTCTAATTTAGGGTAGTAATTAAACCGCTAATAGCGAGCGTATCTACTATATAGTATATATATAGCTACGAGGCCTCGCTACTATCTATATCGCTACTAATTAATTGCCTATCCTTAAAGAGCTTAATAAGCCTCTTATAGCACGTAATTAGGTACCCTAGCGCTAATAGGCAGTAGCATTTATAGCGACGAATAGCGAGCTACTAATAAACGATAATACTAGCGTAATATAGTTTGCTAGTAAGCTATATTAGTATATACGTATAGCGTAAAGATCCTTATAAACCCCGCTCTAACTATTAGCGATTCCTATAAAGATAACTAGTAAGGCACGATTTCCGCTACTTTGCCTCTATCTCTACTATATACTCTATGCCTATTCTACTACTTCTAACCCCTCTACCTCTACCGCGATAATAGCAATATAGCTAATAATAATAATAATACGTAGTCTAGGTTCTATTTATAAATAGGCCTCGAATATACCTTATAGTATACTAAATTTAAGTATTATAGCAACTATCTTAAATTAAACCCTAATCCGCTAAAGGAATAGTTTGTTCGTAAAGCCTCTATTATAGCGCTAGGTAATAACGCTAGTTTAGAGGGTTCTATACCTATAAGTAGTACTACGAAGACGCCTATAAATCGCGGCTTTAACTCCTTTAGCTCGATTCTATCCCGTACTAACCCTAAACGCAATATTGCTATCTACTAGTTTAAGTAGAAGCTAGTGCCTAATGCTAGCTCGAAGGCACTCTCGTAACGGCTAATAGTACTATCTCTAGCTCGTTAGGAACTATAGGAAACCCTTATTTACTATCTTATACGTTACGAGATTTAGTTATAATATATAAGGGTTAAAGAAGAGATATATATATATATAAAGAGCCTATATTATTTAGCTCGATTATAGATAACTTTAGCGATAAGGACTATAGCGAGGCTATAGAGAATAGCCCTACGGACTCGCTACTAGAGTTCGTAATTAAACGGTATAATTATAACGAATTGCTAGCGTATCTAATTAAGGATACTAAATACTATATAAACTACTTCTTTATAACTAACTTTAATAAATCGACTAATCGCCCTAATAAGATTAGTCGAATAGCCTAGCGCAAGAAGTTACTAGCTAAGGCTATATTATTATTTAAGACAACTAGTAAAGGTGCTAAGTACTTAATAAAGATATACGTTAAGCTATAGAAGCAGTTAAAGCGGAATAAGCGTAAGAATCGTACGAGTACTATTATAAGTTACGGATCTAGCGTATATTAAAGCATTAAAGATAAAGGCACTATTATTAAGAATAAGTTTAAACCGTTATAGACTAAGAGGATTATTAATGCTAAGAAACTGCCTATATAGATTAATCTAACTAGAGATAATAATAACGAGGTAACTACGAGGGCAAATAATCTATAGCGTATCGGTAGAAGTTAGTAATAGCCGGATAAATAAGCGATTCCGTAGCCGGATAACTAATCTATATAGTAGCCGGATAACTTAGCGATTTAATAACGTAACTCTAAGGTTTAGTAGCGTAGCGAGGCTTACTAAGACTTATAGAAAGAGGCTAATTAAGAAGATAACGATACTACTTAAGGAGATAGTAATAAACTATAGAATAAGCGTTAAAAGGTGCTAATAGAGCTATCTAATATAGAGCTACGGAATAAGCGTAAGAACTAGCTAGTTCTATAGTAAAATCTATATAAAATTGCTATAGAATCGTTATATAGGTTAGATAGTATATAGGGTTTTAAAGTTTAGAATAGAATAGAAGTTAAATAAAGTATAAGTTGCTCGCATCTCTATAGAATCGCCGCCTATCTAGGAGCGAATCGCTATTATTACCTAACTATCTAATATATTCTAAAGGTGCTAGTTTTAGCAATATTACCGTTAAGAACTAGAAATACCTTATACTAGAGCGTATAGATATTATTAGTCGCAATCGTTGCGACTAGGTTAATAGACTTAATAGTCGTATCTAGCGTCTTCTTCTATCTATTAATACGATTAATTCTACTTTATAAAGTAGCTACCTTATCTATAAGTATACTAACTATGCTCTTTAGTATCTCTACTTACTATAGAATTGCTACGGAATTGTTACCTTTATCCTCTAGATCCTCCTATATTCTAGCGTAATAGTAACTCTTTTTATAACGCCTATAATACGTATATATACTACTCTTATTGCCGCCTAAGACTCTATAAGATTAAGTATTACCCGGCCGCTAATACTATAAATACGGCGATACTGTATCTACGCCCTTAAAGGTCTCTATAATACGCTAAGCTATATTAAATTTGCGCAAGTTATTACTAGCTACTTTCTTCTTCTTAATATCTTCGCTATTAAACTCCGCGAGCTATTTATTCTACTTTATAACTAAGTAGAACTAGAAGTTAGAGGCGTTCGTTATAGTAGGGTAGATAAGTTACGGAGGGTTCGTAGGTAGTAGATAGAATTATAGAGGTCTACTTTTATTAGCAATACTATAGTAAGGTAGTAGCGAGAAGGAATTTAGCGTACGCGGAACTATCGCTAGTATTATCGCTAGTACTATTAGCGTTCTTATTATTCGTCCGGTTATTCTACGACTAATTCGTATTAATAAGCGCGCTAGATACGGCAGCGAGGATGCTAAAGAAGCGTTAGCGAAGTTAGTAGTATTACGCGTAATAGAAGATAAACTCTAAATACGAAACTATTACGGTATCGCCCTCGCCGTCGGTAGCTATAGTATAAGTATAATTATATACGTATTGCGGAAATAGTCGTAGGCAGCGCTTATAGCGCTAATATAGGTTAGCGACGCTATTATTATACGCTAATAATAGCTACTAACCTAATGCTATAGCTATTATAGTTGTTATTATAGTTATAGAGGTAGAGGTAGTTGTGCGACAATAGTAATAACTCGCAGTAAGAATCGCGGAAGTAACGTAGTAGCGAGGTGGCCGATATGGGCCTCCTTAGCCGGCCGAGGCCGATCGCGGCGGCAAGGCTCGGGGGATAGCAACACCGTATCTGGAAAGCGCATCATGGCGCCCACCAACGCGGTGCCACGTCGGTTGTGACGGCAATACACAGATACTGATTGTATCCGATGCTTTATTATCCTTCCCGTTCCCCTCCGCACCGACTTCACCGCTGCTATGGTATGGGTATGGGTATGGGTATGGTGGCTGACACGATGCGTCCAACGTGGAGGAAGGACATGGAAACGAAAGTGGGAGTCGGGACCGTCTAGACAGACGAACATGTCATCAACTGTGGTGATTGATGTTGATCGCATACGACAGCCAAGTGGAACGGAAATGCTCGTCAATGTAATAATAAAGAAGTAAACCAATTCATTAACCTCGTGATCGTCAAGCCGTACCCCATATATGCCCAATTCATACGTACAGTATCGTCTCTCTCATCACAGCTTGGCTCTCGCCGAAATCTGCGTCCCAGCCCAGACATCGGACCTTCCACTGCCACCGCTCGTCCGACGAGCCTTGTTTGCCAGCTTCAGCAGCGGATCTGGCGCGACAGTGGCACGGATGCGCTTGCTAAAATACTCAATCTCCACCACATCGCCCTCATTCACCGTGCTCGGCAGCCAAGCATACGCGATGGGCTTCCCGATGCTGTACCCAAACGCAGCACTGCTCACATAGCCCGTGGCCTGTCCTCCCACAAATACCGGCTCCTTGCCGAGCACCACAGATTTCCCGTCGTTGATCACGAGGGATCGCAGTCGTCGCGATGGTTGCGCTCTCTGCTGCAGCGCAGCATACCCGACGTACCCTGTCTTCCGTGTGTTGATTGTGGAAGCCAGACCGGCCTCGTAGGGGTCATGCTCCGTGGTCATGTCCGAGCCCCAGTCTCGGTAGCCGACCTCCATGCGTAGGGCATTGAGTGCGATGCGCCCGGCAGCGACCACGCCATGTGCTTGTCCGGCCTTGTGAATGATATCCCACAGTCGCTGTCCGTTTTCTGCGCTCGTGACCAGCTCCCAGCCCAGTTCTCCGACATGGGTCAGGCGAATCGCTCGCACGGGAATTCCGTTGATGTGTACCTTCCGGACTTGGTGGTATTTGAACCCATTTTCGCTGAAATCGTCCTTGCTCACCGTGGTGATTAAATCGCGAGCACGGGGACCCCACAGGCCGATGCAGCATGTCGCGCCGGTCACATCGCGGACTTGCACCCATCTGCTGAGGTTGGGGGAATGTTCGCTCTGCTTCCGTGCCTCGCGGCTCAGATAGTCGAAGTGCGAGTGGCTCGTGACGCCGACCTGGAAAAGGTTCTCCTCCAGGCGCGAAGCAATCATGTCGCTCCGAATTGTGCCGTGATCGTCCAGCAGCATCGCATACGTGACCGAGCCGGGCTGCTTGGACATATCGCCAGTGCTGAGTCGCTGCAGTAACTCGACAGCTCCCGGCCCAGACACCTCGAGGCGATGCAGTGGCGTCATGTCGAACATTGCCACAGCAGTTCTGGTCTTCCACGCCTCTGCAGCCGCGATGGGCGAGTAATGCTTGTTTGACCAAGCATCGCGGTCGACGGGCTGCCATTCCGATGGCAATTGATCCACGAGGCCTGCATTGGCCTCATACCAGTGCGGCCTCTCCCAACCTCTCTGCTCCAAAAAGTATGCCCCGAGCTCTTTCTCCCGCTGGAAGAACGGCGTGACACGCAGGTTTCGCGGCGACTCTTTGGGATCGAAGGGATGAATGATGTCGTAGACCTCGACGAAATTCTGCGACGACGTCTCGAGAACGTAATCGGGCGCGGTTTGGACATCTTCGAAGCGAGAAATCTCGCATTCGGCCATGTCAATCTCCGATTTTCCAGTCGTCAGCGTCTGTGCAACGGCACGGGCGACACCAGCAGAATGTGTCACCCACACTGCCTCTGCTACCCAGAAGCCGTCCAACGTAGGATGCTGACCAAAGATGGGCCCTCCATCGGGTGTGAATGAGAAAATGCCGTTGAAGCCATCTGCGATTTGTCCTTCTCGCATCGCCGGCAGCAGCTCTTGCGACTCTTTCCAAGCCGGTGCAAAGTCCTCTGGCGTAAATTGAAGACGAGAAGGCATGTTCTTCTCATTAACCTGCTTGGGTGTCACGCCCAACGATGCTGCCACCACAGGCATGGGCTTGTGGCCGTAATAACCAATCCCGTACTGATCACCATGCTCACGATAGTAGAGATCGTGGTCCTGGTGACGAAGAATCGGCAGTGTTGCCCAATTGGGTGGATTGTTACGCTTCTTCAGCGAGGGCAGTGGCGTCGTCTTGGCGTATTGGTGTGCAAGTGGCAATAGCGGGACTGGAAGGCCCACCATGGCACCAATCTCCACGCCCCAGAATCCTGCACAGGACACGATGATATCGGCAGGAATGGTGCCGTTCGTAGTTTGTACGCCGGTGACACGGTTGTTTTGGCGCTCGATGCCGGTCACGGGAGTAAGGTCGAGGTATCGAACTCCGGCTGCACGAGTGCGCTCAACCAAGAGCTGTACGGCTCGTGCTGCCAGAGCGAGGCCATCGCTGGGAATGTGCAGGCCACCAAGGACCTTCCCTTTGTCCAGCAGTGGATATTTCTCCAGACACTCCTCGGGTCCAATGAGACGTGCTTCGATTCCCCAGGATGCAGCGAGCCCATGTTTGCGCTTGAGCTCCTCCATCCGCTCAGGAATCGTTGCCACCTCTAAACCACCAACTGGATTGAAACAACTTTGGCCATCTTTCTCGATGGACGACAGCTTGTCTCTGGTGTATTTGGCAAGTTGGGTCATTGTTTTTGACGAGTTCGTCTGGAACACAAGTCCAGGAGCGTGTGAAGTCGATCCGCCAGGCATGCCGAGTGGGCCTTGCTCAACGACTGTGATGTTCGTCCATCCTGCTGAGACCAGCTCATCTGCGACATTCGCACCAACGATCCCCGCGCCAATGATCACGACTCGTTGTTGGGTCCGTGTTGATGGCGTCTTCGCATCGCCGCCCGACGCAGAAATGTCCGCCAGCGCGCGAAGCGGATAATCGTAGAGTGGCCCGAACATTTGAACGTCTTGCGTTCAAAGATGCTGTGAGAGAAGTGATTGAAATGCTGCGTCCAGAGAACAGTTATGACATGGAGAACGCTGCAAGAGAAGGCTGGAATATACCCAGATCAAGCTGTAGATGAATCTGGATTGGAGACGCGACGGATGGCTAGATAAAGACAGAAGCGCTCACGCTCTCTTTCCAATGGCATACCTACCATAGTGAAGGAACGCGTATCGCGTAGCCTCTTCAGCGGGGTCATGCCACCCGGTGCACGCAAAGGGTCAGGATATTCCGGCAGCGGTGGAGGTGGTGACAGCTACGGATAGCTTTGCCCAAAACGGGTTTCTTGATCCCTCGTGACACTGAGGCTCGACATGGAGGTTCCATGCCTGCTAGCGATGCCCTGAAAAACGATGCAATCATGCTGCGCCGTGATATGTGGGTTTGCGTCGCAAAGTGGTCAAGATGTCGTGCAGAAGTGATGGCGAGTGGCGCTCGCAAGACAGATCCTCCGGAAACGACGCCTCAGGCAGGCATCTAAAATTGGTCCGTGCATATATCGTGGTCCTAGATCACGTACATAGACACGACCGAGAATCTTTCATGTCGTCTTCATGGAACTACTGTCGAACGTTCGCTCATACACATCATCTAATGCATAATGAAAATCTACAATTTCGATTGCTTCGCCACTTGGCGATCCAACTGGAGAACATCTTTCTTCTCCATTCCGTATGCTTTGCACATGTCCGCCGCCTTCTTCTGCTGCCACTGAATCTTCTCCAGGCATGCCTTGCCCCTCTTGTTCTCATTCCTGCCCATTTGCAGCATGTGCACCTCGTCAGGGCCGTCCACAATTCTCATCGTTCGTCCCGACGCCCACATCTTGGCGAGAGGAGTTTCTTGAGACACACCAGCGCCTCCGTACGCCTGAATGGCATCATCCACGATTTCGAGGAGGATTCTTGGAACGAGAATCTTGGCCTCTGCGATCTCCTTGAGGGCGAACTTGGCATCCTTGGAGTCAATCTTGATGGCCGCCTCACAGACCAAAAGCCTGGCACTGTCGATCTTCACGCGGGCGTCTGCGACGCGCGAAAGCATCACGCCGTGCTCTGCGAGCTGCTTGCCGAACGGCTTCTTGCGAGGGTCGTTCATGCGGGCGATCATGTACTCCAGAGCCCTTTCGGCAGCGCCGATGCTGCGCATGGCGTGGTGAATGCGACCTGGACCAAGACGTCCTTGAATCACCTCGAAGCCGCGGCCGGGGCCCAGAACTATGTTCTCGGCTGGCACTCGTACATTCTCGAAAGTGATGTGACCGTGGCCATGTGGCGCATCGTCGTAGCCGAAGACACCAAGCATGCGGTGAATGGTGATGCCTGGAGCGTCGAATGGCACGATGATGACGGACTGTTGCTTGTACGGGCTGGGGTTGTTGGGGTCGGACTTGCCCATGACAATGAAAACTTCGCATCGCTTGTCACCGGCTCCAGATGACCACCACTTGGAACCATTGAGGACATACTCATTGCCCTCTTTGCGCATGCTGAGTTCAATGTTCGTAGCGTCAGACGATGCAACGTCGGGCTCGGTCATCAAGAAGCCGCTGCGGATCTTGCCGTCGAGCAATGGCTTGAGCCATCTGTCCTTCTGTGCCTGTGTGCCATACTTGGCGAACACTTCCATGTTGCCAGTGTCAGGAGCAGAGCAGTTGCATGCCTCGGAGGCTGTGCCACTCCTGCCCAGGTATTCTGCCATCAGGCCGTATTCCAAGTTGCTGAAGCCAGCACCCTCCTTGAAGTGGTTTTTCGGCAGGAACATGTTCCACAATCCCAATTCTCTTGCTCGCTTCTTCAAGTCCTCGATTACCTGTGGATGCGAGCTGAATCGTTGCTGGACGCCTTCGCCGATCTGCTGTGCGTATACGGTGTCTGCTGGGATACACTCTTCTTCGACGAACTTCTCGACCTAGCGCGAGTGTTAGCATACTGGTGCCCCGCCACCATCGAAATGCCTGGTGACCATACCAGGTCCAGCGTCTTCTTTGCCCGCTCTGAGACGAATGGGCGGGCCATGACAGGAATTCTGTCGCTCGCCCGACTCCCGCCACCGCCGCCGGCGACGAGCAGCTTCTCGCTGGCCTCGATCTTGTACGGGACAGACATGCTGGCTGTGATCTACAGGTGTCTCGGAAAGAAGAAGATGAATGGGAGCTTCAGAGCAATGCTGGGGGAGGGGCGGGCTTGGTATACTTGAGATCCAAGATGATCTGATGAAGGAGGAGAACGAAAGAAACAGCGTCGGTCGGTGAGGTCTCTTACACTCTATCAATGCTAAAATGCGAGGACGAACTGCGCCTAGGCGAATGTAGAGGTCAGTACAAGTGGACCGAGGTCATCATCCAACAGCCCGCGTTGGCCGAGGGCGAGGCGAGCGATTGGCGGCTTATGATTCGCTCGCTAGGCGAAGCAGCATGATAATTCCTACGATACAACCTTTGGGGATGCGCTAGCGCTCATTGAGCTCTACGATACGGCTACTTTGGTCTCGAACCCGGTAAGCAGCTTTGAATGGTTATCACGCCCCCCGTGTGCTCAGCGTGGCTCTTTTGTTTAAGCCATGGCTTTTCCTTCTGCAGTCCTCACGACATTTTAGCCGCACATACCATGCAAACCTGCAGCATCATACCCCCGCATGCTTCGTAGCAGCGAGGACACGCTTCGTTCCGTGGCAAGTCAGCGGCAGACGACTTGTCAGCCCACCAGGAGACTCCTCACGAGACCTTGATGCCCGGCTGTGAAAAGGACAAGCTATACACGCACCACTAACACGCGTCTGCGCAGGTCAGGCTAACGTGCAGATACTGAACAATACCGGCTTTTGCCGTGCACGGCTGCTTGTGCTCATACACATCTTCAAGAACTCCCAACTCGGTTCAGAACTATTCAGTGGGTTTTGTACATCTGCAATTCGTCGGCCCATTACGCATCAACACTATCGTTTCTACAATCATTCGTTCCTCATATAAGCACTGCGATCCGACCCTGCCATGGCTAATGCCTTCCGACCCCGCGATAGGGCATTAAGATTATCACCACACACATCCGCTTCTCTTACAAAGCGAAAGCCGCAACGAGAGCGGCAGCTCCAGCTCCGAAAAACGACACAGCCTCAGCTGGGACCCCGGCGGCGCCTGTCGCAACTGGAACCCCTCTGGTGAAAGTTCTCGTTCGGCCGTTCGCGTCTGTGGTAATTGAAGTGGTGTACGAAATGGAGACTCCTGTCGGTCCAAAATCAGAGGTCATTGTTCCGTAAAGTGGAACCACCGTGGTCCGAGTGCACTGAGGGCTATTGTCGTTGCGATTATCGTCACTGTCCGCACCATCGGGATCGTTCAGGTCGTTACAGGCGAGCGTCTGTACCACGGTTGTGCTGCCCGTGACGGATACTCGAGGATAAGTCCCAGTGGGTGCATTGGTTGGGTATGGGCCGGTGTTGTTGAGTCCTGGAACCTGTATTCCGCAAATGCGCGCCCACTCGACGATTTCTGTGACGATGGTCAATATGCAGCTTCGACTGAGCTCAATTCAATGGACTACGCGCTGGAAACATACCGCGATCGACTGCAGCCTGGCCTCTGTTGTTGTTGTTGTTGTTGTTGTTGTTGTTGTTGTTGTTGTTGTTGTTGTTGTTGTAGTTGCCGCCACGGCCTTGACCTTGCTGCTGTCCTTGCTGCTGTCCTTGCTGTTGTCCTTGACCTTGGCCTTGCGGTTGTCCTTGACCTTGGCCTTGCGGTTGTCCTTGACCTTGGCCTTGCGGTTGTCCTTGACCTTGGCCTTGCGGTTGGCCTTGACCTTGGCCTTGCGGTTGGCCCTGCTGTTGTCCTTGGCCTTGGCCTTGCGGTTGGCCCTGCTGTCCTTGACCTTGGCCTTGCGGTTGGCCCTGCTGTTGTCCTTGGCCTTGACCTTGGCCTGGACCCTCATCGCTATCCGGATAGTTGTCGTCCATATCCGTAGGATAGTATGGGGTCCGTGCTACACATTCGACGCAAGATGCAAGAGCTTGTGCTGCATTCTGGTCCTGGCACACGCAGCTACGGAATTGCTGATCGGGCGGGACACCTCCCTGACCATTGTTCATGCCGTTTTGACCATTGTTCATGCCGTTTTGACCATTGTTCATGCCGTTTTGAGCATTGTTCATGCCGTTATTGCCGTTATTGTTAATGTTGTTGCCGTTGTTGTTTCTGTTGTTGTTGTTGTTATCATTTCCGAATTGCTGCTCGCATCTCTGCTCCGACATTAGCAAGCTTTGACATCGTTACAGTACCCAATGGCTGCACGAACATTCTCAATCTCCACGAGTGCCTGGCAGGTGGATTGGCACTCCTGAGGAATATCATCCAGGTCCAGCTCCTGACCTCTGACAGCACAGGTGGCCGCGGCCAACAATGCGAAGATCACTTGTGTGTTGCGCATACTGCAGATTCACCTCGGATGACGAAAACGAATTTTGACGGAAGGCGGTATGGATGACGTGATATTGAACTGGCCGCGCTCTGACAGCTTCTGGATGGAGCGTCGTTGAGCACGGCGCGGCTCGATATATACATGGCGTGAGCTTCAGGCTCGCCAAGTATACAGCCTGGCTCCTGTTCACCCGCAAGGTCTGAGCTGTTTGTGGCCATGGCAGTGCGCGCACACCCAAGTCTGCTCAGCCATCATGACAAGAGCCACGATCTCAAGTACCAGGGAATGCTGGTTCAGTGGTTCCAAAGCTTAGACGCGCACAACAGGCATGTTTTGCGGACGAAGCAGGCTCGCGTCACGTCGAATGCCCAGTATGATTAGCATACAAAGGTGACGAGTGCCTATGCACTTTGTTTCACTATCAGTCGGGAGGCACTTCGGCGTCCATAGACGCTGCTTGTTCGTCCCGAAAAGCCCGAGCAACACCCCGGACAGTATAATGCCTGGATAAGGTAAATAGCATGCGCCGAGCCCTTGGCATCGACTGCAAAGCCACCTCCCACTTCCACTCCTCCCAGCAGCACTACTGAGCCTCAGCGGGATCTCCGGATGACCTTCTCTAGGAAACCTTAAGGGCGTCGCGTCGCCCGTATCGCCGGCCACGACCCATGCAGTCAGTGTACATCTGTTGGTTGGGTCATGAAAAGAAGACGCGGCATTCTGTAAGCTTCACCAACCCAGCCCCGAAAAACGTGTCTCGACAGCAATGAGCGTACGTCACCCTAGTCAGCATCACGTTGCTGCACGTGTGCCAAATGTAAAGAAGAATACCGGTTGTGAAGAAGTCGCAGGGACATGGCCTTGCATCACAATCTCCATTTTGTGGCAGTGATCCCACTGCCTCACGTGCAATTCGTGGATGTCCATTTTCGAAGCATACTAGTCGCCATCACAGCACTGCCCTCGGTGCGCTGTCCTCCACGATATTCGTCCGTGCCTCGCCGAGAGAGATACGCAACGCACTGAAAGCTGGTGCCTGGACAGCCGAAGTGAGACACACGCAGATTCATGGTAACGCCAACTGCTACACTCGACTCGGGGATGTTGTTGCACAGTACGCTCACATCCACGAACTCCACCGCAGGAAACCCGCAACGCTGTCGACGTCGGCAAGACATTCCCCATGGTCATCCATTCTCCAAGCGTTACGCAGGTCCTAACGTCTACCAGTAACACTGCTTTACAGCATGGCAGCCATGACCACCGCCATTGCAGCCACGCTACCAAAGACTGGGAGCGACAGACTTGTGCCGGAGTTGCAGTGGCGGCTTTGGTCATTATCATCGTCGTCGCAGTCTAATGTGTGTTAGCTCCACCTTGGGAAGAATCGACGTCTGCAGCTTACGACGGTCGTTATCATCATGATTTCCATTATTCCCATTATTCTCATTGTTACCATTCTCATTGTTACCATCGTTGCTGCCCTGGCGATTGCCTTCTTGGTTACCGTCCTGTGGTGCGGGCTCCGCAGCACGAGCGACGACTGCATTGGCCTCGGCGTTCATCTGAGCACCTTGGGCAACGCTGAGCGCCGCGATGACAGCAAGTAGAACTGAGTTGAACTTCATTGTGAGGTTGGATGACTGAATATCGTTGGAGGAGTGTGTACGGAGTTATGCTTTTGGTGAATTATGGGCTCAAGAAGTCAGGCGAATCCTATTCCTCTATATAGCCACCGACAGAAATCATAGCATCAAGGCAGACAGAATTTAGCATGCTCTTCAGCTTCTCGATCTTTATTGAGACCCTCCCTTACCCCTGCAACCTGAGTTTAACGACTATCTTTAGGACCAGAAGCACGGTCGACTGCAATTGCCTTGCCATCGTACAGCGTCTGCGCTGGCAGCTGACACCGACACGAGTGCAGACAGCAGAAAACCAATACTCTCAGTCCTAAATCTGTGGGGAAAGGAAGTTGGTGCTCATACAGATAGTACTCAGATGCAGACTGAGATAAGATTACGAGAGTTATGGACTAACAGACTACCCCAACCCAACAAACAGCAAAAAGGAAGGACTGATCGCTCCCTGAATCTTTCATCCATCGTGATGTCGTAAAGTCATTGCCTCATTCTGGTGAAACGGTGCAAACAAGGTTCAGCTTGACTTCCGAACAATGTTTCGAAACCAAGACCTCCCCCCAAGCTTGACAGCGTCTCACGTGTCAAAACCCTCTCCAACTCCATCCAACCCGTCGCAGAGCAAGTTGTGCGGCCAGACCAAAAACCAGATATGTGATGAGAATTCCTTTCCCCGCATTACAGCAAAGCGACCATGACGAGGGCGAGTGTTGCCACACCGCCAATGACTGGATAGGTGTTGTGGCCTGCAGCATTGCGCCAGCGCCCATTGGGGCCGTAGTATCCATTGCCATCTGGGCCGTCTTCAAAATCTCCCTCGTCTGGGCGGTCACCATCATCTGGGCGGTAGTTTTGGTAGTTCTGACGATCATTCTGGTAGTTCTGACGATCATTCTGGTAGTTCTGACGATCGTCCTGCTGACGCCTGCTCAGTTGGGCGCTGCGCTTCACAGCGTTTGCTCTTGGGCCATTGTTCCAGTCGTTCCAGTCGTCATCGTTCCAATCGTCAGTGCTGTAATCGTTTTCGTTCCAATCGTTTTCAATCCAATCGTTGTCGTTCCAATCCTCAGCGCTGTCATCATTATCATTATCATCGCCGTTCCAGTAGCCGCCTTCTGCGCCATCGTCGCCGTAATAAGCTGGGCCGTAGGTGTAGTCGCCATTATCGTTGTCATGGCCTCCATAGCCATCACCGCCATAATAAGCTGGGCCATTGCCTTCTGGACCATCGTGGTCGCCTTGTCTACCTCCGCCATTGCGGTCGCCTCCGTTGGAGCCGCCTTTGTCTCCATCGCTTCCCTTTCCGCCTTGGCCATCTGGACCGCCCTGGCCGCCTGCGCCGCCTGGAGCGCCTGGAGCAGCTGCTCCCGGGCCACCGGGAGCTCCAGGGCCTTGTCGCGCCTTCAGCTTGACGCGATGGTCATTCCACCCGTCAGGAAGCACCTCACGGAAGGAATCTTTTGCATGATGATATCCATCTCTGAACTTGCGAGAGATGTCATGTCCCAAGTCTGTCGACCCGATGATTAGTCCAACTGCTCACAATTCCCAGCGAGCGATATGATACTCACCATCAATGTGTTGCCCCATACCAGGGCCATCGCCACCGGGACCATCACGAGCGGCAAGATTATTTGGAAGAGCTTGGACCAAGCCTCCAACGACTGTGATCAAGGTGAGGACAGAGTGTGCCTTCATTGTGATGAACGATGCGTCAGAAGTTGGAATAAGGTAACGAAGTGACAATTGCAGTGTCTGTTGGTATTGCTTTGCTGGTTGTTGCTGGTTGTTGCTGGGTGCTGTGCTTTGCTGGATGAGATGTTTTGATCAGAGGAATTCTCTGCCACATTATATACACCTGTCTGGTGGCTCATGACTGCCAGTACAGTCGATCTACGACGACAGTACAGCCATCTCGTCATGGGCCGCAAGCACGCAACACGTCTGCAATCGAGGCAGTACCACCTATTCTTACGACTTGCCAAGTCGTCTGGTCAGGTGCATTGCTTGTAGATTCGCGTTGAAGGTGCCAGCGAGGTGAGGACGCTTTGCGATCTCAGAGCATAGGCCAGGTAACCATGAGTGAGGAGGTTGTGATACTGGCCTGTCCACGCGTGGTCAACGCCACGCAACAGCAAATGCATCAAGGCTGAGTATGACGGCCGTATAGGTCTTTGTGATTCATGTTCAACAGTAGCAGTACGATTGTGGTATAGTGGAAGCATAACTGTAACGAAATTCCCGTTTCAGAAACTGCATGTCAGCATGAAGAAGCGGAGAAGTCGGACGCCAAGAACTTTGACACCTCTGAGCCACTGCTGAGAATTGTGAGGCGTATGCGCAATACCGTGCTCATGTGATCCTGACTTCCAGGAGTATCCGGTGAGAGGGCCAGCACATCCCTGCCGAAACTTTCACGGCACTTGTCATCCACGAGCAGATCTGACACTCGACAATCGATGGAGCAGGTAAACCAGATGATGCGAGAGACCATATTTTCCAGAATCAGGGCATAAGAAGGCCGACTGGTCTCGTTGTTGTCAGTTTCCAGATCCATCAACTTCACCAGTGAAACAAGCTGCTCGTCATATGGCGCGAGAACGCTCAACAGCCGGACCCAGAAGCCTCTGCCCAACGCCAAGACACACAGGACCGGGGCTAACTTAACGTAACAAGCCCTGCTGTTCACAGGTGACGTTTGAGCTTGTTGGGTTTCAAGCCCTTGCGAAGCTGAACGCACAGCATCGCAGCCTCTTCCAATACGTATGCTCCCTTGGCACTGAGCCTGCTGCGGGCACGAAGTGTCTTGCCAAAGAAGTACAGGGCAAAGACCCCAGCAATGCAAACCAGCAGTGAGGCCGCCAAGAAGACTCGTGCCGGGTCCGATGTTCAAGTTGATGTACGATGGGCGTGAAAACAGCACTGCCGCGAACGCAAGCGTGGACCGAGCAAAGTCATTGCCCGCGAGGAGTGATGCCGCATACTGCGGATAGACCCTGTTGACATGAGTGAATGAGACATCCGTCGCTTGCGAAGGACACTTACAGAGGAAGGTACAATGCCGTAAGCCAGCGTGTAGAACGCAAGAGTCAAGCTGGCAACGGTAGGCCCAACGTGAAATTCTTGCATGATGCCTTCCGCGGAGCGGCGGAGGACGTGATGATCGAAGAGCCCATATACACTGCCATTGTGTATGTGCAGATCATGGATGAAGCAACGAGCTTTCTGCCATTTGACCAATTCTGAGGATGTTCCGGTTCCCCTTCGGTGTACCAGACTACCAGTCGACCAGAATATCTCCATTGCGTGTTCGCTGTGGCACGATCACCCGACTGCGCTCTTTGGCGAGGGTGGATGCAGTGAAGGCAGCCTCAAGTTCGGCCTGTGTACGAATTTGTTGCAGTGTGGCACGAGTGCCCACTCGCTCCATGTGACTCTTGGTCGTCTCCAGCTTTTCCAGGTCTTCGGTAGTTAGAGCACGTTCGAGATCCGAATGGGCCGTTGGCATGGATTGCAACGTTGGACGATCGATGCCGGACGCATCTGGCAATCTATTGCTTGACGAACGTAGTCTATCGGCCACGTTGCAGACTCCAACTGCCTCTGCCGTGTGTGCCGTTTAGGATCGTGGTTGCTAATGTGTGGAATTGTGGCTGCAGGATGAGATGTTTTGTCAGCCAGCGTGGCTTGCTGACTTTGCAGGCGGACCAATATGCAACTCGCACCATCGCAAGAGTCTCTCTGCCATGTCGATCCAGAACTTCTGCTCTATGGGCAAATGAGGTTGTCGCGGGTAGACCACGAACTCGAACGGCAGTCGATAGTAATTCAAGGCCCTGCGCATGCCCACTGCTTGTTCGATGGGGCAACGTTCGTCCTTTTCGCTATGCATGATGAGCATCGGAGGGATGACCATACTGCCTTCTGCTTTGGTTTTCCGCATTGCCTCGCCAACTTCCCAAATGGCACTGGCTTGTCGGTTCCTAGTATCACTCTTCGGCAACCTCCACGGCGATCCAGCAACATCTAATTCGGTCCCGAGCGATGCACCAAGGTCCGATGTCATAGCCATAGTGTCGACGTCGGTGAAACCATTCAGTGGGATAGCTGCACGAAATTTCCACGGGAACAAAGACCCGTTCCGGGTGCTTGCCAGATAAGTGAGAAAGCCGCCCTGCGAAATGCCACCTACGATCAGGCGTTCTTGGTCGGCGTAGTTGAGGCCAATAGCATGATTCGTGATCGTAACGACATCCTCCCAATCGTATTTTCCGCAGCCTTTTAGACTGTAGGACGCGAAATTGTCCCCCTTGCCAGTGCTTCCACGGTAGTTGGTAAGCAGGACAGAATAGCCATGGTGCAACAAGAAAGGCGTCCAATAGAACAGGTACGTATCGAACTCGTTGGAGTTACGATCTGGAGGGCCCCCATGAATCAACACCACGGTCGGTTGAGGCGCTGACGGTATGCTTCGGCTCGGAGTCAGGAAGATGCCATCCAGATCGACCTCTTTGTCCAACGATGGGCACGAGAATGGATTGTAAGAGCCGAACAAACGATCTCGGAACAATTTGCCATGGTTTGACAAGCGTATCCTCTCACCACTGGATGCAGAAACTGAGTATACTTCACTGGGGGTATTGAGATCCGAATATGCGATGGCGAGAGCCAGCTCTTCCCCGCCAGCCTTTGACCCGGCACCAAATGCCCCAATGCGCTCGGATTGACTGCATAGCAGTTGGTCAGGTAGCATGACGAGTACGTCACGCAAGCCGCGTTCAGCGTAGCCGACGACGACGCCGCTCACGGAAAGAAGCTGGCGTACATCGTCCTCAATGCCAAAAGCGGCTATAGAGGGTTCTGCGCCTGCTTGCACATTACAGGAATATGCCGCCCTTCCACAGCAGACCTTGTCAATGGAAACGCCGCCGGTGAAGTACAACTTCTCGTCCGAGCCCCAAATGAGACTAAACACGGCTGTCGGGATGGAAAGGATGGGCTGGAGTGAGTCAGTACTGTGGAAGTAACTCAGTAGAGAGTCGCTGTCAATGGTGCCTCGGATGACGAGATCATGTTCAGAAGCAGACTGAAGACATACCTCGGCGTACCAAGAGTCGTTCGACGATAGCTTGATCAGGCTTACTTGTGAGCCCGTCAGGCGAGGCTCTTCGATATGCGATGTTCTGGTGTGGGCGACGGCTAGCGAGAGACTGTCACGAGACCAACCGAGTGCAGTTACGTGATTATTAAACCCAATCCCACGAGCATCCTCGCCAGCGTGACGGATCTTCACCTTCGTCTCGACGTCGATGGTGTTCAGGCGGGTATTGACCCACTCATCCCCCCAGACCTGCCAATCTTCTCCGTTCTCCCTGCGAGCTTTGTGCTCTGGGGTTTCGGAATCAGCACAAAGGTACGCAATCCGTTTGCCGTCGGGAGAGAACTCAAAGGCAGCGATCTGGCGTTCATTGCTGGTGTCTGTAAGGGCACGGGGCTCCCCGTACGGCACACTATCCCGCAGATTCCACAGATAAATGGCCCATCGCTCTCCAGCTTTCGCTCTATCGGAAACGAAGGCAATGCTCTGGCCATCGGGATGCCAACGCGGGAAATGGTCTTTGAACTCGCCGGAGGTAATTTGCCGAGTAGAGTCCGCGACACTCATATCCGCGAGCCAGAGCGTAGACACCGCATGCTTTCCTTTCTTGTGGCCATATCGCAGATTGGTGCTGTACAAGACTTGGCTCGCACTGGGAGAGACCTGCACAACTGCTGGCACCTCAAGGTTGCACAGGTTCTCGATCAGCGTTCTCGACTCTGGCTGTGGTGTTGCTGGCATGTTGGAGAGTGGTTGTTGCGACAGGTTGATGTCGACCTGAAGAGAGGAAGATTCAGCTGAAGTACTGTAGCTCGAAAGCTCTACGCCCCAGCAATGCGCAATGAGGAAGGTGGCTGTAGAGCACATCGCGGGGTGCAGATTCGCGGACGGAGACACGTCCGGCACGCCATGGAAGGACGACGATATCGATGGCGAGCGAGTAGCATGTCGCCAGCCTGAATGAATGGCGATTGAGATGGAAGAGATAGAAGTAAGTACAATAAGTAAGTACAAAGTGGTGGGACTTCTTCCATTACACTTCACCCCGTTCCCGCAGCTCTAGTCTACTTCAGTCTTCTCGTTCCAACACTTTGCTTCCATCTGATATCGATCCAGCGTCACAATCAACTTCCGCCTGCCAGTAACTCATTTCAGGCCGACATGGTCATTCGTGCCCGTCCATCGTGCGAAGCGTGGACTTCAGGGACGCTGGCAGAGATAACCGTCCCTCTCTCACTGATTCGCCCACAGCCCCAGCAACCACTTTAGTCTCTGCCAGGGGCATCGACATAAAGTTTCAGGCCCGCGTGAGGTGCTGTGAACTGCCGTCAGCGAGACACATTTGGTGCTTTGGAGGAAGTTGCCCCACCAACAGTGAGGTGAAGACCTCGATTGTTTTCGATCCGCGAACTCTGCCAGAAGGTAAGGAGCTGTCCAGTGAATCTTTCACCTGCTAGACAACGCACCCTCCTCGAGACTGCGAAGCCTTCTTCTGGTTGATTGCAGCAGTAGCGTTGTTCGTTGTGAAGAAGCGGACGGTCCGAACACGTTTGGTGTACGATCTGTTTTGACCGCACCGCTGCAGCCGCACGTGCATTTCGAAACGATTGTGCACTTCGTCGTTTCACAAGACTTCACTTGCTCACTTGGTGATTACCCGCGCTCCCACCCTTAAGCTGGGATCCTTTTCCGGTAGTCCTTCTTCCTAGCGTTTACATCACAACTTCCAACCGCACGCAACAGAAACACTTCATCGCCAGACAGCCGTCGCACATCCCGACCAACATGGGCAAGTCCACAGTCAATTGGGACAGCCAGGAGACTTGGCAGCGTGTCGTCGCCGCCATTCTTGCTACGGGAATCAAGGTGTGTCGCATTGCACTCCTACACGATCGCACTTCGAGTGTACTGACTGCAAAGCAGATTGACTACAAGCAAGTTGCGCTTCACTTCGGGACCACTTACGGTACATCCATTCCACGCACTTCTATGGCCGGCTACTCTGACCTCGTCCAGACACCATCGAGAACCGCTTCCGCAAGATCAAAAAGGAAGCCGCTGTTCTCAAGGCCGAGGTCGAGAATGGCGAGCGTGGCGAGATAGCAGCTGCCCGCAAGTCCGCTGCCAGTACCCCAAAGAAGACTCCCAGAAATACTCCGAAGACGGACGTTCTTTCCAGTAAGCCGCCATCTTGTTCCCAAACTGGACTCTGCGCTAACGTCACATCCCCTCCAGCTGTCGCCAACGGCCGTGTTGCCAAAACACCCACCCCAAAGGGTCGGCAAAATGGCATCAAACTGGAGGCTATCGAGGCAAGCTTCGCCGACGCTCCAAGCGACTTTGATGATGGCCTAGGTGGCTTCGACCATCTCGTGGGCAACTTCGACGACGACCTCAACAACGATTACTTGACCTAGTCGCGTGTCACGTTGTTCCACACAGGACGCATTGGAAAGGGTGATGGCTGCTTGGAGAAATGGCGATGAGGCATTGAGCGAGGTGACGCTTCAGATATGCTACGTTGGCCACAAAGGGTGAAATGGATTGAAGCAGGCCTACCACAGAAATAACTCGATGATAATAGGAGAAGTACGTGCCTTTGCTTTGCAGAATCACCCGTGAAATTCTGTGCTTGAAGCGGAAGTCAT
The DNA here is from genome assembly GCA_023512815.1 of Cercospora zeae-maydis. Classification (NCBI taxonomy): domain Eukaryota; kingdom Fungi; phylum Ascomycota; class Dothideomycetes; order Mycosphaerellales; family Mycosphaerellaceae; genus Cercospora; species Cercospora zeae-maydis. Next base: position 2,763,371 of record JAKLWY010000009.1, on the reverse strand, counting down.
CTGCTCGCGCGCAACTCCGACAGTATTGAGCAGAGCAACATCAGACTGCGCTTCCTTCATGAAGCACCGCTAGCGACGCGGGGTCGCTACCTACAAGCGCTTGTTTGCAACTTTGCCTTCAGATGCTTCGTCCGATCCAGCCAAACCCCTTTTTGTGAACCTTGCCGGTATGCCTGCACGCGCATATACTTCACTGGGTTCGCGAATTACAATTGCGGGACGCGTCGAAGGACGTGAAGATACGTGAGGCGGGCGACGTACCCTTTGATAATCGGATGTGCCAATGACGGAGTGAACAGTGAGATAGACCACCTTCTTATGAATGGCCATCGCGATGTGAGAAGTGAGGCCGTTTGCACTCCACAGAACGGCAGGCGCGCACAAACTGCATTAGTTGCCTCCCTCGCACACACGTGTCTTGAAAGCCGTGAAAGACCTCACAGGCGAGCTTCTTCGAATTGCTCTCCCACTTACTGCACATCTTGTGGCTTTACCAGAGTCACCACTGACATTCACCACCGTGACACGATCAACACCCCAGCACTAGGTGCGTCTTCTCAGCGACACATCCCTTCTTCTTAATCACTAACTCCTATATTAGCAATAGCTACGCCTCGTCGACACCACTATGGCGCCGACGTGGACCTCGGAGCGCGATCAACACCTCTTGCTGCTCATCATTGGAAGTATCAAGATCAACTTCCAAGACGTGGCAGACAATTGGACTGCCACTTTCCGTACGAACTTTTCTTCTACAAGATGCCGCCGCCCACAGACATACTGACCGGAATACAGCAAACGAGTCGTACCACCCGACCAAGAAAGCTATCGAGGAGCATGTCGCCAAACTCAAGCGCGACATGAAGGGCGCCACCAATGGAACTCCTGGTCTCAACCGCGGCGGCAGCGCAGTTTCCACTCCAAACTCCGCGGTCAAGCGCACCCCGACTAGCAAGCGATCCTCCGTCTTCAAGACTCCCGCCAGCGGCAAAAAGCGCACCATCACCGCCATGTCGGACGAGGACGACGACGAGGAGGAATTCGGCACACCAGTACCCAAGCGCCAGATGACCAGCCGTCGATCGAAGTCTGTCACGCGCAAGTACGCCGACCCACAGAGCTCCGAGGAGGACGTGACAAAGGGAGAAGACTCCGACGATGGTCTAGACGCTGCATTTGCTTCTGTCAAGGCTGCCCAGAACGGTGCTTCTGCTTCTCACGATCCGAAGCCCCGTGGCGACAGCGTCATTGCCGTCCAGCGCAGTGCTTCGAAATTCAAGCGAGTCTCTCTCGACGAGCAATCCGACGTAAGCGAGTTCGACCCTAGCACTTGAGCGGCTGCACACAGTCTAGAAGTGTGGCGGAGGTTGTTCGCGATCACTGCACTTGCTTTGCTTGAGTTTCCCGACAGTCGACTTCCAACGCAGGTTGGATAACGTCTTGGGTATCCACAGAGGGGGCCAGGTAGTACCAGACAGAGTTAGACAGCACGAGATTAGGAAAGAAAGCTTCACATTCGGAAGCTATTCACCAATGCCCAATCATCACCCAAGCAGTCTTTATTTTCCAGTATAGTCTTTCCGTTGGCCCCATGAAATGCGACCTTGATCGCAGTCCTCGCAAGCCGTTGCACAGCAATGCTGGGTATTACAGCTTCCGATACCACGTTCAGCATCCCTTCGCTGTCTCCTTTCAGCACACCACCAGGGCGCAGAGCAATGACCTCGAAACACCTGAATGTCTCTCCCGCATTATGTCTTGCATTGACACTGGCGTCCTGTCCATCGCCACAATTAACTGCCTTCTCTTGCGCCCTCCCAGCAATATCAAACAACTCCTTCTCTGCCGCGCCTTTGATCTTCCGGCTATCGCCATACATCCACAATCTCTTGAACTGATCCTGCTCCGCCCCCCAGCCCGAAATGAACACAAACCGGAACGGGAACCTCCTGTCGCCCGCCGCAGGCTGCTTCTCCGGGTATCCCGCATACGGCTCCATGATATACGCGACTCCATTACTCAAAGCTTCCGCAGCAGATGCTGGGAAATTCACGCCGACTTTCCGCGCCTCATCGAGGCTTTTGAACGCCGACACAGGCCCTCCCAAGCACCAGATACATGCTTCGACGGCTTCGTCGCGAAACCGCTGGAGGAGCGAGTCGGGGTACGCTTCGAAGTCTTCGTGCAGGATTTGGGTGACTTTCTTGCTGGAGCTGAACTTCGGGTCCGGATGCGGGCGGCGGGTGAGGAGGTAGACGTGGTTGATGTAGTTGTGTGCGATGAGCTGGGATAAGATTTCAGTGCCGATGAAGCCTGTTGCACCGATGAGTATGACTTTCATGCTGCTTGCTGGCTAGGCGGGAGTTTGTCGGAATGGCATTTCTGAAGTCAATCTTCCTAGCAGCTGCTTTTACGACATGGATGGCGTGGGCTGACGACAAGTGGAGATGCATCATTTCTGTGCGTCCATACGTTGCTTCTGTACATTTGGGGAACGCTGCATTCTGGTGACCGAACCTTCTGTACAATTGAACTTGAGGATATCAACAGATGATGCTGGTCACGTTGATCGTGGTCTCTGTCATCCAGTCGTTGGCGTGGCAGCGGCATCTGGAGGAGCAAAGCACTCATCGGGCCGGTAAAGGCCGGGCGGAGCGGACGTATCCGAAGGCTCCACTACTACAGTATACTCTCTCTGACATTCACCATCCCGCGCGAGAAACCTGCAAGTTGAAGTTCACGTTCGCATGTCGAAAACGTCCCCGACCAGCTGACCCCGTGCGTACAACTCACCGCCACCCAAAAAGCACCGAGCTCCAGCGGGACCTCGTGTACATCCCACAAGGGGAATTGGCCTGCATAATAACACCCGGCTGGGGAGACGCTTCTCGCTTCCGGTGATTCAGTAGTGCTGCTCCTCAATCGCACACCGTCTGCTCTTGGCCAAAGGCCGACGGCGAGCAAGACAGCAGCAATGCGGCGTTGATGCTACAACAACAAGGGCGAGGACTCATCAGGCTAGTCTGGATATGGTGCTTCTGCTGGCACACGTCGGCAGTGTCTTGACCAGTCCGCAGGGCCGAGAATAATTTGCTGATCTCTCATGCATAGCCGACGAGCCATGTAACCAAGGTTTACAAGTTACAGCCCCGTGCAAGCGTGTACACATGTCGAAAGAAGCAACCGCCTCGCATTCGCAAAAGGTACAGCCGGCTTCTGGTCGCTAGCTTTTGACTGTCCCTTCCGCCTGCACGGCGATACGACCCGGAGCTACTTCTACGCGAAGTGCGCCATGGACGGTATCTGTTGGAAGAGGCAGCCCTAGCTTGCCACGCCGCTTCGCAAGATTACGGCGTCAACCTGAATGCACACAGGATTGAGCCACTGAAGGGGGAAATGCACTGGTTAGGCATGGAACGCGAGCTCTCTGCTATGTACATATGGTACATGTTCGCGGCTGCCGGAGCAGGCGCAGGACTGGGCGTTTCGCTCAAGCCTGTGCTCAAGCCATGGGCACCGATAGCGACCGCCCGCCTCGTTGACCAATCCTGCAGGCCAAGGAGTCTTGAGCTACTCCGTGACTGGCTGCAAGGAATCTCGCACTATCGTCTAGTGGCAGTCTTTATACATCGCCCCGGCTTCCAAATACTTCACCTTTGCATCGAGAGAGGATGACTGACACGCACGATCGTTCCAAGATAAAAAGTGGAGTTCGAGGACTTTCTTTCGAAGCGTCAAGCTCAAAACCCGAGCTGTCGGTACTAACAAACCAACCAGACCCGGCAAATATGAGCCCAAGAGCCCGCCAAGATGGTGTGGAGGTGGAGGAGGTACGGAGGTAGCTCCATCTTCCCACCTTCCATAGCCTCTCTCCAAGTTAGGGCTTTCGAAACAGCAATACTGTAGCCCGCCGCAACGCGCTCCAAGAGCTCCTTGGCGTGAGCGTAGCGGACGCTCCGAACCCTGCCGGAGTCAGAGCCCACCATGGACTAGCAGTCACGGCTGCCGATGTCTCAATTCGACCGAGATGATCACCATCTGGTGGACGAGCTACTTGGAAGCTCCCGGACGCAGAGTTCGGCGCCGTCTCTTTCAAGGTTTCCCAAAACGCCTCGATCCAAATAAGCATATTGTAAATTTGTGCCCAAATGCCACTAAAGCCACTACTTCACCCGCGTGAAAATCATGAGAACAGAATTCCCGTCGGAAGATTAACGTGGAACTAGTTCGGAAGGCTATGTTGACTGCTGACTTGACAAATGTCCATGTGCGTGAGACTTTGATGAGCTCATGGACTTCGCGGTTGGGGGCATTATTGACGACCACAAGATGGCAGAGGCTCTAAATGCAATATCTATTATTCCACGTATCAACGTGCTTCATCATCTGACCCCCGTATCCTTTGTCCTATAGCCCGCTATCGTCGACGTATATTGGCAATATGGTGCTCGCCCAGTGCGACCGCAGGACCGCTTCGCCGACGTACAATTGAGCAACTCGTGCAGCCAATGGCAAATTTGACAAAGTACGTGCATATGCGGTTTGCAGGTACAATATCACCTCGCAAGTGTGCACGAAATGAACGTGTTGAAGATGTCGTGAAGGTGGACGTGCAAGTGACGCTGCCAAGCCTTCCACTTCCCATCGCAACCGCCGCGCCGTCCACTTCATCAATATCCAATACTCAACTACACAGCTTCACAAGACAACAACGCATATGATACTGCGGCTATGCGGAAGATTTCGCCCACGATGAGCACCGCCGAGCGCAGCAAGCGCCACAAACAGCGCAAAGTCCTGCTGATGGGCAGGTCCGGCGCCGGCAAGTCTTCCATGCGCTCCATCATCTTTCAGAACTACGTTGCAAAGGACGTCAGGAGACTCGGGGCGACGGTGGATGTGGAGCACAGTAATATCAAGTTCATGGGGAATCTCATGTTGAATCTCTGGGATTGTGGCGGGTGAGAATGAAGCAGCAGCATCCATGGCAATGGTAGGTGAACTGTGAACTGACGCCTGTGCTCACAGTCAAGACTCATTTGTCGAGTCCTACCTGACCAATCAACGATCCCATGTTTTCACGTCGGTCGCTGTGCTGATCTTCGTCTTTGACATCGCGTCGAGGGAAGCAGCTCCGGATATGCTGAGTTTCGCCAATACGATCCGCGCGTTGCAGGAGTTTAGTCCGAACAGCAAGATCTTCGTCCTCGTGCACAAGATGGACCTGATCCCGTCGGAACAGAAAACGACCCTGTATGCCCAAAAGGTCAAAGATATCCGCGCCACCTGCGAGGATGAAGGCTTCACCGGCAAGCAAGTCGACATTTGCCAAAGCTCCATTTGGGATCAGAGTCTCTATCGGGCATGGACGCAGGTCATTTACTTCCTCGTGCCCAACGCAACCGTCATCGAAGGGATGCTCGAGAAGCTCGCGGAGCTCCTGGACGCCCGGGAAATGATCCTCTACGAGCGCACCACATGTCTAGTGGTGACGCACATTACTCGCGGTAGCGAGGCGAACAATCCCTACACGGACCGCTTCGAGCGGATCAGCAGCATCTTGAAAACGCACAAGCATTCGATGTCCAAGCATACGGGGTTGATGCCTTCCGAGGTGTCCTTCGCGGAGATGCAAATCAAGACCGGTGCTTTCATGTTCTTCATCACGCGCTTGACAGAGAACACGAACTTGGCGGTGGTCATGCCAAGCGACGAGGCATCCTACAATGCCGCAAGAGTCAACGTCCAGCTGGCGAGGAGAGAATTCGCATCTCTCGATATTGTGGAGAAGAAGGGAAAAGACCATCATTCGTCCAATCCGGCTCATCGTGAGATGGCATCACATCGTGATGACGAGCGAGGCCGCGAGGACTCATCAGAAACCATGCATAACCGCTTCCATAATGACAGGTGAGCCGACGACAGACAGGGTCTGATCATGGCTGCATGCACAAGGTCAGGAACGCTGATGACAGCATTCTTGACAATTGCTTATCGACCGGAACGTCGGAGGTACATCCGGGGCGGCGGACGGAGACCGCGCGTGGCTCGGTCGAGGCCACCAACTGTGCAAAGGCATTTACGCACTACTGTACAGTACGCGGCTGCAGTATCTTTGTGAGTGGAGTCCAATCATCATCCATCTCATAATGTGATGGCACGATCATGCTATGTTCCCGGCAAGGTCTGGAACCAGGCAGAAGACCACACCCAGCGGGCAGAATATCCGCCGGCCATGCAAACCACACGCGTGACGTTGGGATCCTCGCGCGTGTTTCGGCATCGGAGCGATCAGCGATGTGCTTGGACGGATTTCACTCTCATGCCGGCCGGGCTGCATACATGTCTCGGCTTGCAAGCACGGCACCGCGGATTTGCCACCAGCATGCATCCATGCATCCATGCATTCATGCGTGCGCCACTGAGACCTACTGTACGTGCAGAGTGGAACGTGGCCCGTGCGAGGGAGTCGGATATGGGTATCCAGATCCTACGACCCAGCAAACTACTGTAGCAAAAGGAGTGAAAAGAAGGAGACCCCCTGCCTGTAGTTCGGCAGCGAAATTGTACTCGGACCACCCGCACCCACCCCATGTGTGCCAAGACACAATACGAGACTGCTTCCTGCGAATAATCGAGTGGGTACAGTATACTGTATATTGTAGCCACAACACCGGAACCGTGATGGTGGATGGCGGAAGATTGCCGCTTGCAAGCCGTCGTCGGCGGGATTTTTGCTTCTCGCGAGGGTACGACGCACGTGGCGCACGCAGTCGGAGTCTGTATGTACATGCATGTATGTATTGATGACAAGGAAGTGAACCTCCCCGCGTGCCCGCCCTTGCCCTGGTCGCACGATCGACGCCGGCTGCACTTTGGCGAAGCGGAAACTCGCAATCCTCGCAGCATCTTCTTCCCCTTGGCCGGTTGCTGCTGTGTTGTGCGAGTGTGCAACGCGTGTGCGTTGTGCGTTGTGCGTTGTGCGTTGTGCATTGTGTGGCGAACGTTCAAGCACGACAAGACAAAGGCCACCTGCTGCAAACATTGCAAGCATTTGATGATCCCCCAATCAATCAATCAATCAATCAATCAATCAATCAATCAATCAATTCATCGCCTCGCCTCATCACTCGCCTAATCATTCCCTCTTTTGCTGCTGACCCGCTGAGAGAACGACGCGTCGACAATGCCTACCTACCTACCAGGGCCTGGGACGACAGCTGCAAGAACGATCGGCGTTTCACATGCGCGTGCGTGCACACGCCTTGTGTGGTGTTGTTCTCTCTTCACTTATCTTCTTCATCTTCATCTTCATCTTCATCTCATCCAATCTCATCCCATTGTATGTATGTCTCCGTCACTCGGTGTCATTCTTTTCTGCCCAATCCCTACTATTATATCTCGCTCGTCATTTGCCGATCTCGCTTTTTTTTTTTAGGTGCTTTGCTATTATAGTATAGTACTACTACAGTACATACTGCTGCCACCTCCTACTACATACAGTACATGTACCTATACTTGATGACGATACTTGATGACGACGACGACGACGACGACGACGACGACAACCACGACGACGAGAGCGCATGTGCCGGGGCGACGGGCAGACAACGCCGGCTCCGCAGAGACGTGCAGTCTGCATTGCATGTGTGCATGTAGTCTACAGTATCGTTTCCATGTACTGTATGTATGTATATAGTAGTCAGTGAATTTTCATCATCATCATCATCATCATCATTATTATTATTATTATTATTCATTATTTGGCATTCAAAATACCATTTCCCGTTGGCCAACCAATTTCCTCGGTAGTAGAGTAGTACATAGTACTTGATCTTTCGCCAACGAGATGAATAAAAAAGTCTCTGCACGGTTGACGGTTGGGCATCGGCATGCGGCAGACACGCAAGCCAAATCACACGGCAAACGGCTTCTCAACGGCTGCGGCTTGTAACTTCGGGCAAGCCGAGAGAACCTGCGTGGGGGAAAAGGAGTGGACGTGCCGAGATGAGAGAGAGAGAGAGAGAGAGACAGAAACGTTGGTTGCGACGCTTTGTGCACGGCGTGAGCCCGGCGTTCGCTGGCTGCCATTGACTCCAGCCTGTGCAACGGCTGTTTGACTCTGTACCCTTCACACTGATGATGATGAACTATTTACACATGGTCCTCAAGAATTAAAAAAAAAGGGGGTGAGGTTGCAAAGCCAAAGTGGTATACGCTCTCTGATCGCGCGAGAGTCTCTTTTCTCTCTCTCTCTCTCTCTCTCTCTCTCTCTCTCTCTCTCCCTCTTCATCAGTCATAGTGCTGTGGTCCTGCGTTGTCGCTGACGGTGCGCTCTCTCAATCACCGCACGAAACGCGGGACCCGCTGTCGATATCGTCCCCATGCAACCCGGGGTCTCAAACTGCGGGGCGCTGACCCGCACTGGACGTCCTGCCGTGTGCGGATTCGTCCCTCAATGCGTCAAAGTAAAGTCGATCGTCTGCGCCGTAGATGCAATCCTCCTCGTGGGAAATCTCCTGTTCCAAGGGAGTGTGAACGCCCCATTCGCGTCCCAGCCAGCACCCGCTGCGTGCTGTGAATGGATGTTTCAAAACATTGTGGATCTGATAGTAGCGCTTTTCGCACGCCTTGTCCTGCTCTCGCGCGCTGTCCCAGTACCGCGCGAGTTCTCGCAGGCATTCGAGCCCGCAACTGATCAGCTCCAGGGTCGCTTTCAAGTGCGTGTCCAGACCGCCAGCGCCGACCACGTCGATGGCGGTCAGGATGGCGGAGCCCGCGATGGGCGTCGTGAACGAGAACGACGCAATGTGGCCGTCCTGTTCGGCCACGTCCCATTTCGCGGCCCGCAGCGTGCTCATCACCTGCAGCAATTCGTGTGCATGATGATGCGCCGCCCGGATGTTCCGTGTAATCACCTGGGGCACCAAGGCATGTCTCACGAATCGATTCAGCTTCACCAATGCGAGATGGTGCAGGATATGCATGGAGATGTAGGGCCCGGCGTATGCACCTTTGATGCTGCGGTCCACGTTCGCTTTGGAGAAGCGAAGCTGGTCGGGAAGCCGCGAAGACCAGTCGCCGAGGGCGGCCGAGATGTTTTCATGGAATCGCTCGTATTCTTGTTGGTAGGCGTGCGGCGCGCGGTGCATGGCTCGGGAGATGAAGTTGGAGACGTCTCCCCAGATGGCGCCCACCAAGCAGAGCCAGGCCATGGGAGATATGGGACTGGAGGGGGCGAGGCTCGCCTTTGCGGGGTCAATGATGCCATTGTCGTAATACGGTGCCTCGGAGGGGAGGCCGCGTTCGAAGTTGTCGTCCAGACAGGGCAGCCGGAGGAAGATGTCTTGTGGGTTGATGAGCGTCGAGCGGCCGGCTCGGTAGCGCTCCATCAAGAACGCGGACCAGAGCGTGCGTCGTTTGCACTCGGCGAGCTGTTCGTGGGACAGTCCAAAGTCATTCCGCGGCTTCCCGCTCGTGTCTGCTTCGGTGCAGCCTTGTTCGGTGTTGTACCGGAGGTAGATGGCGGCGTCGATGGCGGCTCCCGTGTAGTCCCCGCCGGCCGAGTGTGTGCCCTTGGCAGAGTGGTACAGGCCCAGCAGCAGTCTGCTCTGCACGACGGGCAAGGCAAGCGTCCCCTGTGTGGCGTGCGACAACGACGCCGCGACCACGCGTGCACATTGCTCGCCCCATGCAGCATGAGCGTCGTCGGCAAAAATCGACCCGATGGCGAGCATTGCATAAAGCAGGAGCTTTTCGTCGGGGGACTTTTGCGGACACGACTGCAGCCAGTGCAGAAAGTGATGTCGCGGGAACATGCAGTATGTCGCGTTGTTCACGTCGTGGAAGAAGCGATCCAGCACGTGAAGCGTCGCTTCGGGATGGACCGCATAGGGATCCGCATCGCACGACCGACCGGTGGTGGGCGAGCGTGGGACCGGCGGTGATGTGAGATGGTGCGCCGGTACGGGCGGGGCTGGTGCTCCGCCATTGGCGCTGTGTCGCGGCGACATGGACCGGAGCTTCTTGGCAGGACCCCCGGTGGGAGAATGGTGGTCCTCCAGCGGCCGGCGCTTCGCGATGCCTTCGTGTTCGGTGTCTTGCCTGTTCACGGGGCTGAACGCGGACACGGCCTTCCCCGGCGGAGACGCCGTGTTCGTGGGCCAGACGGAAGGAGAGGATGCGTCGGTTTGGGACTGGTGCGAGGGTGCTCTGGAGCGGATCAGCTGGCATGTTTCCACGCCGAGGCGGGGGGACTCACTTTCGACAGGGCCGCTTGGCCTTTTCGCATTGCAGACAGCTCGCAGCACCCGGTTCGCACTTGATCTTCTTCTCCCTGCAATCCAGGCAGGCCATGGCGAGCCGCTTGCGTGGCTTGTTCGCCTTGGTCAATCCCCACGCGGGGTTGACTTGCTCGCCGTCGACGTGCGTGGGAATGCGGAGGCCTCCCTCGTACAAGTGGAAGGTGCCCTCGCCGGGAAGCTCCCGAACTCCGAGATATTGCTTGGTGCTCTCGGGCCCGGCGGGGCCGTCGTTGCTGCTCCCGGGGCGATCGATGTGGACGGCGGCATTGCGATAGGGGTGCTCGTCCGGGCCATTGGGGATGTAGGGGCTCGGCGCTCCGTTGTGAGAGTATGAGCTGGTCGAAGGTTGGCGTGGCCGCTCCCGCGGCGCGTGCTCGTAGCCGCGGGAGTCGGAACGTGGGCCGTACGGGGACAGCGGTCCTGTATGGCTGTCATGCCTGGACACGGGACTCGTGTTCAAGACGGGCATTTCGAATCGTCGACCGGGCGGCGGCTGATACGATGCACGCTCTTCCTGGGGTTGGGGCTGGGGAGCGGCGGTATGGGAATACCACGAGCCATGGCTGTAACGGGGGTCGCCATTGGGATGGCCCGAGGGAGGAGTGGGAGCGGTCGAGCTGGTCCAGGTGGAAGTGTAGCTCGTGGGGCTGGGAGCTGCCGGGGCGGTGGAAGTCAGGATATCATGAAGTCGGGGCAAACTTTGCGATTGCGGGCGAAATTCGGACGTGGTGGAGGCGGGACTTCGAAAGGCATCGGGTCTCCTGGGAGCGGAGGGTGCTTCGTAATAACGCTGCTGCGAACCGGACGGGCGGGGCTCGAGAGGACGTGGCAGTTCCACGTGGGGGCGAGGCGGCGGAGGATATGACGGGTGGTCGTTGGCATATCGCTCGTGGGGGAGAGGCAGCGGACGGACGGGCTCGGCTTGGGTTGCTCCGTAGGACATGGCGGGATCAATTGGCCCGTTTGCACACTGCCGGCAGTGAGGTCTTCGGCATCGATCGAGAGGTAGCAGCAGAGGGAGCAGGTGGACGAGGGATGCGGTTCATGGAACGGCTGCGGAGGCTTTGAGCAGCAGCAGCAGCAGCAGCAGCAGGACGGGAAGGGAAGGGAAGGGATCAAGGTGACACCGCCGGCCGGGTGGGAGGGTGAGATCCGGTGGTCACAGTCCGGGCGGTGGGGGTGAGGGTGATGATGATGACGGTGGAGCGGCGGTCATCGAGGAGGGACATGGGCCAGCAGATAATGTATGGAGAAAAAAGGCAGGCAGGTGGGAGGTGAGGCTGATGGAAGGAGGGCGTCAGGCAGGGCAGGGCAGGGCAGGTGCGGCCGGCGATGGATGACTAGTAGTGCGTGCGTGGTAGGTACAGTAAGGTAGTCGCGCGTGCAGGTGCAGGAGCAGGAGCAGGAGCGGGCTCAGCGGGAGCGGGAGCGGTAGTAGTATGTAAAGGTAAGGTCAGGTAGGTAGGTAGGTAGGTAGGTAGGTAGGTAGTCGGCGATGATGATGAATGAGATGAGAAAGCAGTGCGGTGGCGGCAGGAGGCTCGCTGGGTGCCGGCATAGAGGCAAAAGGCTCAGCGTCGAGTGCCGGGAATGAATGGGATGAGAGAAGGCCGACGGCGGGGCCGCATGCCGTAGTCGTTGTCCGTCCGGATGGGCGTCGACGATGCAGGCGCGCAAAGCCACGCCCGGCCAAAAGCAGTTGGCGAGCTGCCGTAGTAGCGTCGGGAGCTCTCTGGCTCGCCGGGCATCCTGGATCAGGCGCGTGCACGGGAGCGACACCAGCTGCGAGATCGATGATGATGATGATGATGATGATGATGATGATGCCCCAGGAGTGACGGATTGCTATTTAGCCCTTGACTTTAATACTTGGGGGGGGGGCTGTAATCCTGTATATCTTACCGTAACTTGGAGCTTGGGCTTAAAACGTATATAATCATTTATCGACTCTATATTAGTAAGAGCTAGTTACTATACTCTAAGTATATAATAATTATAGTATATATCCTATCTAACGCTTCCTTTCTTTATACTTAAGTCTAGAGACTTCGCGAGCTATAGCCTTACGCTTACTAGTAAATATCTTAATAGCTATTATTAGAATATACTCTAATCGCCTTAAATTACTTATAATAGCTTTATATTTAAAATTATTAAGAAGTATAGTCTAGTTAGTACTTCCTAAGGCACTAAACTAAACTAACTAGTTTAGTACTAGGGTTAGGTAATATAGGTTATATAATATTAAGTTATATAACCTACTAGGAAATATATCTTAGAAGAAGGTATAACCTATAACTAACTAATATAATTAATACGGTTAGTTCCTACTTATCGCCTCTACTTCTACTACGCGTTATATCTATCCGACGAGTGCCTACGAGAATATAACCTAAAAGGTATTAAATAGGTTATAAGCCCGGGTTTATAGAGAGGCTCTAGGTAGTAAGAGTTAGCCTTCTTATCCTTAAAGTAACATGTTTTACCTCTTATAAGACCTATAGTATTAACTAGATAGAGAAGTAGGAAAAGAGTATATAGGAGACTAGAGGTATATTCTATCTATACTACTAAGAAGCTTTAGATAATCCTAGCTATATACTAGACGTCCCTAAAGGGCAGATAAGATAGAGAAAAGCCTAGTAAGGTATACTTAAGATTAGATAAGTATAAAGAGGAAAGAGTTAGCCTTAGGCTATAGTACCTAAAAGGATAAGACTAGGCCTAAGTACTTAGTACTACTAATACCTTAGAACTAGCTAGTAGTACCCTTCTAAGAAGATAGATCTTCTAGAGGTTCTCTACCTAAGAACCTAACTAACTCCTCTAAGAGAGAAGAGTCCTTAGATACCTTAGCTAAAAGAGAAGAGTCTTAGTAATAAAAGAAAGCAGCTATCTAGAAACTACTATTAGATTAAAAGAGCTTATATTTTCTAGAGTTAGGTTTATTTATTTAACTTTATAGAAATTAATTTAGTAAGTAGAATTAGTAAGAAAAGGGCTATACTAGTACTATATAAGGAGAACTAGAGATAATAGTTTAGCCTACTATAGGACTACCTTAAATTAAAGGATATATTTTAGATTATCTTAGAGACTATACTCGAGTCTTCTATAGAGTTATTACTATTAGTACTTAGCCTAAGGTACTTAAGAAGTAACCTAGAATAGGTTAAGGCTAATACTACTACTAGGTACGAGATAATAATCTACCTATTAGAAGATAATTAAGAAGAGACTATTAAGAAGAGATAAGCCTTAAAGATATAGGAAAAGATAAGAGCTAAGTATAGCAAGGTATATACTATATATATAATAGTATATATCTAGGAGTTTATAAACTTCTAGATAATAGAGGATATAATAATTAGAAAGGCATAGGTATAACTAGCTAGTATAGCTAGAAGGATTATAGAGGTAGACCCTTAGAAGGTATATTATAAGGAGCTAGAGAGGAGACTTAAGCATCTCCTTAATAGCTTACCTAAGGCATACTAAAGCATAAAGGATACTATCCTTACCTAGTAGTCTATATTATATAAGAATATACTATAGCTACTAGAATTATATAAAGCTAGACTAAACTAGTCCTAAGAAATAGTAATATTTACTAAGGAGAAAGGGATCTAAGATACGAGGCTAAAATGCTACCTCTATAATTAAGAGTATTTTAGAGGTATTACTAAGTATCTATACCTTAATAAAGCTAAGAGAACTATTAACCTAAGATAGAGCTATAAAGTAGAAAAGAGAAGAATACTACCTAGAGAGAGTAGCTTTAGGAGGAGATTCTTACTAGATAAAGAAGTATTAAAAGATATAGTAAAGAAACTTAACTTAAAAGTCTAATCCCTTAAGAAAAGATAAAGCTTAAGGAAGTTTTCTAAGAAGGCTTATACTACCTAAGAAGATATAGAACCTTTAGTAATATCTAAGGTATCTTAATCCCTATTAGAGGATAATAATATAGATAAGGTTATATACTTAACTATAGAAGTAAAAGGCAAGTATATACTATTAAGATAGCTACTTAACTCTTACGCTTTATTATATATAACTAACTAGGAACTACTTTTTAGAGAACTAAAACCTCTTTAGAGGAAAAAGTAGATTAAGGTTAGTAGTAGCTATTTAATAGCTATATATATAGAAGACGTAGTAATAGGTAGGAGAAGAGGAAAACAAATTATACTTAAGGATGTCCTCTTTATACCTAGCTTAGGAGTTAATCTTATTTCTTAGAGCTAATTTAGCTAGTAGTATAGTATTTAGCTACTAAAGTTTATACTTATTTTATTATCTAGGAAACTAGTTATCTAGATAAAACTATTAGGAGGAGTACTATTTATTAAGGAGATTAATAAGGCCTTATAGGAACTTATAATACTATACCTTAATTAGAATTAAGAGAATAAAGCTTATACCTTTAAAGCCTAAAAGAAATCCTAGGAATAGTAGAAGCTCTAGTATAGGAGACTTATATATTTTAAAGAGGATCTTCTTAGAAACTTATATAAGGTCTCTAACTTAAAGGCTTAGATTCCTATTCTAAAGAAATACTAGCTATATAGGGTATATTCCTTAGTAAAGATAAAGAAATATAAAGGGAAAGAAACTAAGAGGAAACCCTAAAGGTTATCTCTAGTTTCTATTAATATCTATAGCCCTTTATCTTTCTTAAAACTAGGATATAAATAGTAGCTTAAGGTTATTAATAACTTCTTAAGGAAGAAATAGACTTTCCTAATAAAGTCTAGAAAAGATATCCTAAGTATCCTTAGAGACTAGAAGGTAAAGGCTATGCTATAATTAGGAAATCCCCTCTAGGTTATAAGAAGTAATAGGGCAAGAGAGCTTCTTACTATACTAAAATAGTAGGAGAAGGAATATAGAATTTCCTTCTATACTACTAAAGTATATAACTCTATCTAGAATAGAGTAGTTAAAAGGTTAATCTAAACCTCTAAAGATTATATAAGAGTAATGCTAGAAGATGTTTATATGCCTATTAAATTCTAGCTAGAAGCCTTAGTAGCCTATATAGTAATTAGAAATTCTCTTCCTAATAGCCTAAAAATTAATAGTTTTAAGGTTTTACCTAAGGAGGCCTTTTTAGGCATCTAACCCTTAGTATTATACTTTAGAGTTTAGAGTTATAAAGTAGTAGTCTATATAGATCCTAAGTCCTACCTAGCTAGGATAAGGTTAGATAAACTAATAAACAGAGGCAAGGATACTATATTTATTAAGTATGTTCCTAATACTACTAAAATATAGCTCTTCTAGGAGCCTAATATAAGGGCTATTAAAGCCTATAGTACTATAACTTAGTTTAAGTATAAGAAAGAAGGAGATATAGAGCTAAATGTTCCTTAACTTAACTAAGCAAGTAATATACCTATTAGAAACCTAGTTAGTAGACCTTTAAAGAAGCTAATAGTAGTTATACCTCCTATAACTACTATACCTATAGCTATAGTAACTAAACCTATAGGTCCTAGCTAGATACTCTTTATATAGTTACTATCTCTACTAAAGGATAAGGAGGAGTACTAGAGGATAAAGAATCTAGAAGAAGAAAACCTTAGGTATATAAATACTAAGATTAGGGATAGACTATAGGTAGTAACTAAACTACCTAGTTTAGTTCGGCGGTTACGTAATCTAACTAAACTAGCTAGTTCGGTTCGCCTATTACGTAACGTAGGCGTACTTATACTCGCCCCGAATACTATAGAGTATAACCTAAGGGAAAATAGGGACTAGGAAGGGAACTAAAATTAGACCTATAGCTAAAAGAGAAGGAGATCTATCTTAGATAAAGGACTAGGCCTAGAGCTAAAAGCTTATAGCATAGTAATAAGATAAGTACTTTAGAAGAGATAGAGAGAATATAAATAGGAGGAGGAGCCTAATACTAAGTATTATAAGGCATTCCTTAGCTAAGTCTAAGGCTAAGAATAGGAGTAGATTTAGGAAGCCCTATTAGAGGTTTAAGAGTCTGCATTTATAGTAATTACCCCTTAAGTCTCTATACTAAGATAAGAGGTGCCTATTCTAAAGTCCTATAAGGAGGCAATTTAGAATTCTAAATAGAGATATATATAGGAAGATATAGTCTAAAAGGAACTAACTATATTAGGAAGCAATAATACCTAAATAGAGGTTATTCTACCTAAAGAAGCAAACCTTATTATATCTAAGTAGGTATTTAATATAAAAAGATTAATTAGTAGAGCTATTAAGAAGTTTAAAGCAAGACTAGTTATAAGAGGTTTCTCCTAGAAATTTAGAGTTAACTTCTAAGAGACCTTTATACTAATAGTTAGGTATAATACCTTAAGAGTATTTATAGCTATAGTTTATAAGAAGGATCTAGAACTTTACTAGGTAGATATAAATAATATATTTACTAAGAGCAAGCTTTAAGAAGAAATCTTTATAATTCTACTACTAGAAGTTAAGATTCTACCTAATATAGTCCTATAAATCCTAAGAAGCTTATATAGACTAAAGCAAGCAGTAAGAGACTAGAATAAACTCTATATCTTAAAGTTAAAATAGATTAGGTTTATATAATTAGAAGTAGACCTATGCCTTCTTATCTACTAGGAAAGGAATATTCTAATCCTAACCTATATAAGTAATATTCTAATTATAGTACTAAAGCTAGAAGATATACTTTAGTTTAAGGAATAGCTAGGTAAGGTATTTAAGATTAAAGATCTTAGAGAACTAGAGAAGATCCTTAGAATAAGGTTAATAAGAGATAGATAAGCTAGAACTTTAAAGCTTAATTAGGAATACTTTATCTAGGAGAACCTTATAAAGCTAGAAATAACTAAGGAGATAGCTAACCTAACTCTCTCCCTAATAGATAGTTATAATAGTCTAAAACTAATAGGCTTATATAATAAGAGAGGAAATAAGATAGAGTACTAAAGTTAAACTAGTACCTAGATATAGCCTATAGTTATAATAAGACTAGATATTGCTTTCTCTCTTAGTAGGCTAAGCTTATACGTTTTAGATCTAGCTGTCACGGGCTAGGCCCGTAACTACCAGCCCGTATGCACCCAACGGGTTGCTAGGTAGTAGTGGACACGTGACCCGTACGGCAGGGCCGCCCCGAGGGCCTACGGCTTACGTGTCCCCTATAGGTTAGGTGACCTATGGGGAAGAGTTTCTTCTGCCTACGCTTAAGGGAGAGGCTTCCTTCCTTTGAGCTACGTCCTGTCGTTTAAGGCTACCTATACGGTAGACCGAGTACTGTACTCTGTCCGTAGCATCTGTATCCGAACCGCTAGCGACTATACCTACCTTCCGTCCCTATACCGCCCGTGACACTACGTAGCTCCTACTATTAGGTATGGCTGCTACCGACCGCCCTCTGCCACCGCTCCTCCCGGAAACAGAGGCAGAGTTCGCCGAACATGTTACTACGCACCCCGACGCCTGGTACGCCTACTTTCAGAGCGCCTACCAGTATATCGACCGCTACGGAATAAAAGAGGAGGAACAGGCGCACGAGCTTATCCGCGAGAAAATTCAGGCTGCTGAGGTTCGTGACAACCTCCAGTCTCTCCGCGCCGAAAACAGCCAACTCCGCGCGGTTATCGACTTCCAAAAGGCCCAGTATAAGGAGATGGAAGCCGAATACCGCGACCAGACTATAAGGGCCCAGAGGGAAGCCGATAAAGCCCTCCGCCCTGCCGGACCTACTATATCGACGCCTACTCTATCTATCCCCGCCGACTCTCCCGCTAAGGTTAGCGTAGATCCTTCTCTAGGAATGCCTACGCCTCGCTCCGCCTCGCCTTCCCAGCCTACTCGACAATCCGAAAGGCTACCCGACCCGAAAGAGTTTACCGGAGATCGAAAGGACCTTCGCCGCTTCCTCTCTCAGATTTACGAAAAACTAACTGTAAACCGCGACCGCTTTCCGACCCCTGCCTCCCGTATGTCATACGTTACTAGCCGGCTCTCGGGGGTACCGTACTCTCAGATCCTCCCGTATATCCGTAACGGCGTCTGTCAACTCCCGGACTATGAGAATATACTACAGATCCTCGACAACGCTTACGGAGACCCTAATCGTGTCCAGAACGCCCGCGCAGAGCTCTTCCGCTACCGCCAGATGGGTAAAGACTTTGCGGCCTTCTTCGCCGAATTTCAACGCCTAGGGTTAGAAGCAGAGATGACCGAAGAATCCCTATCTACCCTCTTAGAACAGGCCTGCTCGAACGAAATTAAGCAGATGCTAGTTCACAGCCCTCCACCGACCCAGGACTATCTTAAGCTCGCCGCGCACCTGCAAGACCTTGAGAACCGTCGCCGTTACTACTACCAAGCACCCCCAGTGCCAAACCCCCGTACCTCTATACCCCCGAACCGTCCGTCGCCGCGGCAGGATAAGTCGTACGCTACCGCTGCTAAGACTGCCCCCCAGGGAGAGCCTATGGACCTCGATAGGTCTAAGAGGGCTCCTAGGGACCCTCTCTCCTGTCACCGATGTGGAGAATTAGGACACTTTGTTCGAGACTGCCCAAAACCCGATATCCGCCCCCCGCATGTCCAGAAACGCGACGCCGAACGCCGTAGGGCAAATTCAGCTACCCGTTCCTCTACCCGGGGTCCCCCTCTCCTAAGAGGGGACGGTCACCCCTGTTGCAGAGTAGACCTACGTCCCTCTCTCCCCTGCCGACGGAAAACGGCGTACGCCTGTCCACAGCCGCGGTCAGGCGTTAGAAACGCGCGACCCCGCCCCTAAGGTAGCCCGTGTCTCCCGTTCTGCTATCTCCCGACTCGCGGTCCCGTATAAATACGACCGGTCGACTTCCCCGAAGATCCCGTTTACTATCTCTATAGGAGATAAGGTTATTTCCGACTACGCGTTAGTCGACACTGGTTCGGAGGCCTACGCAATGATGGATTTACAATGGGCTAAGGCCCAAGGCCTCGAGATCCTACTGCTGGAGAAAGAAGTAGTAATGCTCCCATTCGATGCCGAAGATAATAGCGGAGGGCTTACTATACGCTACGGCACCTGCTGCGACCTCCGTATCCGCGACCACCTAGAAGAAGGAGTCGTTTTCCGCCTTACCGACATAGGAGGGAGCCCTATTATCTTAGGCTACCCTTGGTTAGAGGTCCACGATCCGGAACTCCGTCCTAGCCGCTCTACACTTTCGTTTTTAAGCACCTACTGCCGGAAGAACTGCTCCGTACCCGCTATATCCGAACCGGTCCAAATGTATACGAAGCGCCTCCCCCGAATAAAGGAAGACTCCCGCCGAACAACTCAAGTCTACCAGATCTCTTTCCGGACCGCAGCATTCTACGCCTCGCCAGCTATGCAGAGACGAGGTTACCGCCTCTGCTATACGACTATCGAGGATCTCTTGTCTGTTTTCTCTGCGGAAGAAAAAGCCAAATTAGAATCCCAACTGCCAGACTGTCTAAGGGAGTTTAGTTCCGTCTTCTCCCCGAAGCTCGCTGATAAACTACCGCCACACCGTCCGTACGACCACGAGATTAAGCTTAAAGAAGGCAAAGAACCTCCATTCGGACCCCTCTACGGCATGTCCTGCGACGAACTGCAAGCCCTAAAAGAGTGGCTTACAGAGAATCTAAATAAGGGGTTTATCCGCCCTAGCTCCTCGCCTGTTGCTTCACCTGTCCTATTCGTTAAGAAACCCGGAGGAGGCCTACGGCTCTGCGTAGACTATCGTGCGATTAACGAGCTTACTATAAAGGACCGCTACCCGCTGCCGCTTACGACCGAAACGCTAAACAACTTAAACGGAATGAGGTACTTCTCCAAGATCGATATTATCTCCGCCTTTAATAATATAAGGATGAAACCTGGCCAAGAGTACCTTACTGCCTTCCGTACCCGTTTCGGACTGTACGAGAGCTTAGTTATGCCGTTTGGACTTACCGGAGCCCCGGGAACCTTCCAGAGGTTTATTAACGACATACTACGCGAATACCTAGACCAGTTCTGTTCGGCTTACCTCGACGATATCCTAGTCTATAGCCGTACCCGGGAAGAGCATGAGAACCACCTCCGAGCTATCCTAAAGAAGCTAAGAGACGCGGGCCTCTACGCTAAACTTTCGAAATGCGAATTCTTTAAAGAGGAGACGAGATTCTTAGGCATAATCGTAGGCCGTAACGGCATCCGTATGGACCCCGATAAGGTCCAGGCTATCCGCAACTGGCCTACGCCTAAGAATATAACCGACGTACAATCCTACCTAGGCTTCGCGAACTTCTACCGCCGTTTTATCCGAGGATTCTCTGAAATCTGTCAACCGCTTACGAAACTAACCCGTAAGGATACCCCGTTCTCCTGGTCTACTAACTGCGACTCCGCCTTCCGCCGCCTTAAGGACGCGTTTGTAGATGGTCCTATCCTAGCACCGTTCGACTGGACTAAAGAAGTAGTCGTTGAAACCGATGCCTCCGACTTCGTCTCTGCCGGCATACTCTCCCAGTACGATAACGAAGGGGTATTACGTCCAGTTGCCTTCTTCTCCCGGAAACACTCCCCCGCTGAGTGTAACTACGAGATATACGATAAGGAACTATTAGCAATTATCCGCTGTTTCGAGGAATGGCGTCCCGAGCTAGAAGGAGCCGAACACCCGATTAAAGTACTGTCCGACCACAAAAACCTAGAGTACTTTACGACGACGAAGCAGCTTAATCGTCGCCAAGCCCGCTGGTCCGAGTTCCTATCACGGTTCCGTTTTAAAATCGTATACCGACCGGGCAAGCTAGGCCAAAACCGGACTCCCTAACCAGGAGGTCAGGTGATCTGCCTAAAGAGGGAGATGAGCGCCTCCGCCACCAGAGCCAAGTAGTTTTAAAACGCGAGAACCTGCCAGACCCTGCCTTAGAAGCACCCCAGCCGCCGCCGAAAACCCCGTTAAAGAAGAAGGTCTCGTTCTCAGAAACTATATCTATCCGGTTCCTACCCGAGGAGGAACAACAACTCTACGTATTCCCTATTCGTAGAAGAGGACAAGAAACGCGAGAGCAACCTTCCGAAGAAACGATAGCTGTCCAGATCCCCGAAGAACTGCACGCCCTTCTAGACCGCGCTTATCCTACCGACGAGACTCTGCAAGAGATCCTAGACGCTCTCCGTAAAGGCAAGAACCGCCACCCGCTAATCCAACTATCCCAATGTACGATAAGGGATAACCGTCTCTTCTACCGGAACCGCCTATATATCCCGAACGACGAGGAGATATATAACCAGGTACTCCGCCTCTGTCACGAGATCCCGGCCGCAGGACACCCTGGGAGAGCGAAGACCTATCAGATAGTCTCGCGTAGCTATTACTGGAGGGGCCTTAGCGCCTATGTCCGCCGTTGGGTCCAGAACTGCTATACTTGCAGTAGGATTAAGCCGAGCAGACAGAGACACCGCGGATTACTACAGCCGTTGCCGACCCCGACCCGCGCTTGGGACTATATTTCGATGGACTTTATTACGCACCTGCCGAAGTCCGACGGGTACGACGCTATCTTCGTTATCGTAGACCGCCTTACTAAACTACGCCACTACGTCCCCTGCTTTACGACCGACGGAGCCGAGGAAATCGCCCGCCTATTCGTTAGGAACATATTCCGATTACACGGTAAACCGCTAGATATCGTATCCGACCGAGACGCTAAGTTTATGTCCGACTTCTGGAAGCACCTTACACAGAGGCTTAAGATTAAGTGCTCCCCTTCGACCTCCTACCACCCGCAAACCGACGGTCAGACCGAACGGATAAACGCTGTTTTAGAACAGCACCTCCGCGCCTACGTATCCTACCTACAAGACGACTGGGTAGAGTGGCTCCCGCTAGCAGAATTCTCCGCAAACTCTATGTTCTCTGAAACTACTGGCCTCTCTCCGTTCCTAGCTACTTACGGCTACCAACCGCTCCTAGGCACGGAGGTTCTGCAGTCTAGTACCGACCCGCCGGCTAGCCGCGATGCAGAGTCCTTCGTCGAGGATATGAGAGCAATTACCGACTTCCTAAAGGCTGAGACTAGCCTAGCCCAGTCCCGCTACGAAGACGCTGCAAACAGGCACCGCAGTCCGTCGTATACGTTTACCGTCGGCCAGAAAGTCTGGCTAGACGCCCGGAATATTAAGACGCTCCGCCCAACTAAGAAGCTCGACTGGAAGAACCTAGGCCCGTTTACAGTCCTCGAAGTAAAGCCGTACACCTGCCGCTTAGAACTGCCGCCGACCGTTAAGCTACACCCGGTATTTAACAACGACCTCCTTACGCCCGCCGCAGAGGACCCGTACCCGAATCAACGCGCAGAACCGCCGCCACCAGTCGAGGTAGACGGAGTCGACGAGTGGGAAGTCGAAGATATTATCGACTCGAAAACCGACCGTAGGGGCCCCGGAGGCCGGGAGCGCCTCCGTTACGTAGTTAAGTGGAAAGGCTACGACGTACCTACGACCGAACCAGCCGAGACGATAATAGAGGACGTCCCGCACCTCGTCCGCAATTTCCACCGGAGATACCCGCTAAAACCGGCCCCCCTCGAATGCCAGTATAGCTACCGCCGTACGCCCCTACGGGCCCCGGAAAAATCACGTGACCCCGCCGCTAGCGTCTTGGCACCCTCCGCTCCGCCTACGACGTCGCTGCTACTGCAAACCGACATTTTCGCCGCTGCCCCGGGTGGGATTCGAACCGCTGACCTTCCCGCCCCAACGCCGAGCCGCCTTACCACTGGGCCAAGGAGGCTGCCCCCCAATTTTTGGAGTTATAACAGATCTGATTTCCTGCTGAGTCATGCAGCTGACCAATGGAGCCAGAGAAGGGTGGGCCTGAGACACGTCCACCTGGAGGCTTTGTTGTATTGAGGGCCCTCTACGGACCGGACACTTCGGTGCGCCGCGTAGAGGGAGCAGGGTTCTCCGCATCCGAGACTGCTAATTTAAGTATCGGCACGACGATGAGTGTAATGCCCCAGCGCCATACCTACAGAAGTAGTCCCGAAGACGCAGTTATGCGGCGAGTACGGACGAACCTAAGGGTCGCACAAATGGCGCTGGCTAAGCCCCCGACAAGGGGGCGGGTCGTTTTGCACCCCGCTCCGCCTTATCCTTTTGCACCTCCCTACTATGCGTACCTATACCGAGGAGAAGTCACGGAGGACTTTACGCTAGAAGGGGGGTACTGTCACGGGCTAGGCCCGTAACTACCAGCCCGTATGCACCCAACGGGTTGCTAGGTAGTAGTGGACACGTGACCCGTACGGCAGGGCCGCCCCGAGGGCCTACGGCTTACGTGTCCCCTATAGGTTAGGTGACCTATGGGGAAGAGTTTCTTCTGCCTACGCTTAAGGGAGAGGCTTCCTTCCTTTGAGCTACGTCCTGTCGTTTAAGGCTACCTATACGGTAGACCGAGTACTGTACTCTGTCCGTAGCATCTGTATCCGAACCGCTAGCGACTATACCTACCTTCCGTCCCTATACCGCCCGTGACACTAGCTAGGAGACACTTATAAGCTCTAAAGAAACTAGTAAGGTACCTAAGATTATCCTAAGACTTAGAGTTAATATTTAGAAGAGAAGAGGGAAAGCTAATAGGATATTTAGACTCTAACTATATAATAGATAAGGCAGATAGAGTCTTAATCCTTAGAAGCATCTTCTTCCTTTATAGAGCCCTAGTTTCTTAAATAAGTAGAAAGCAAAAGTCTATTATAATATTAATAATAGAAGCTAAGTATATAGCTATAAATATATATATAAAGCAGTCTTAATTCTTAGTAGCACTCTTAAGAGAAATAGACTATATAAGGTTAGTAGGAGAATACCTTTTTTAGCTAACTATTAAAGCCTATCCTAATATAGTAAAAGAGCTAAGGCTAGTAAAAATTATAGGGGATAATTAGGTAGCTTTAACTCTTATTAAGGATATATATACCTATAAGAGATCTAAATATATTAATATTATATATAACTATATTAGACATCTCTAGTAGCAAAAGAAGGTTATAGTAGAATATATTCTAATAAAAGAGATAGTTACTAATAGCCTAACTAAACTAAAGAATAGGCTATAGTTTTAGGAGTTTATAAGATAACTCTAACTTATATAAAGAAGGGCAAAAGATTCCTACCCTAACTATAGATTAAACTCTAGACCTTAGAGAGATAAAAGAAAAACCTATTCCCTACTACTTCGTATAAGAAGTAGAAGGTCTAGGTTATACTAAGCCTAGAAGTTATACTATAGGAGAAGTAGCTTACTATACTTAATAAGTAATTAGAATCTAGGAATTAGTTTTAAATATAAGTAGAAGACTATCTAGCCTAAGTAGGAGTATTAAGAAGTATAGTCTAGTTAGTACTTCCTAAGGTACTAAACTAAACTAACTAGTTTAGTTCTAGGGTTAGGTAATATAAGTTATATAATATTAAGTTATATAACCTACTAGGAAATATATCTTAGGAGAAGGTGCAACCTATAACTAACTAATATAATTAATATAGTTAGTTCCTACTTATCGCCTCTACTTCTACTACGCGTTATACTTATCTAACGAGTGCCTACGAGAATATAACCTAAAAGATATTAAACAAAAATTAATAATATTAGTAGTATTCTAAGAGAGATTTAATTTACTATTACCTTAATTATATAGTCTTACTAATAATAATAAGCTTATATTACTTTAAAGATTACTTATAATTAACTTCTTAATAGCTAAAATATATATATATATAATAGTAGTATATTGTAAATACTAATAGATCTAGCGCTAGAAAGTAGTAAGACTTATACTAAAATATAGCGAGCCTTTAGTAGCTACTAGAATTATTACTATCTTCTATATAAATAATATATAAGACGATAATCTATTATACAAGAAATAGGCGTGCCTAGACTAGCTAGCAATCTACGGTGGAATATATTAGATTACAACCTCCCCCCCCCCCCCCACCGCAGTATTAAAGTCGAGGGCTAAATAGTAAAGGGTCATGGGCTAAATGGCAATCCGGTAGGAGTGGAGCAGCAGGCGCAAGCTTTGGTGGGAGGCGAATGGACCTGTCGCCGATCGCTGCCCTGTCGTTTGCCTTCCCGGCCTGCTACTGTAGGCTGCTGCTGCTGCTGCTGCTGCTGATGATGATGAATACCACCACTTCAGCACCCTTCCCACGTCCTTCACACCACCGCACACACACAGGCAGCCAGCAACCAACCCCGTTGAGCCGCAGTGGCAACACGCCAGACGCCAGACGCCAGACGCCAGACGCCAGACGCCAGACGCCACGCCGCCCAGCAGCATCCACACCCAAACACGTCCGTCTGCCTGCTTCTGCTTCTGCTTCTGCTTCTGCTTCTGCCCACCCCACCCCGGCATGCACACCCACGCTCCAACCACCGGCAGCCCCCGCTCGGCATATTGCCCTGGCCTCTGCACTCTGATGATGCGACTCGCTTGTTGCCCGCCCATGCATGCACGCATGCATGCACGCTGGACGCGGTAGCGCCACACCCTTCGGCATCCGTCGGGAAGCCGGCTAAGCGAGCTGCCGCTGCGTCTGCTACAGTCCAGTACAGACTGTATACATACATAGTACAGTCGCCTAGCGCCGCCCTGGCCGGAGGCGACGCGACGGCCGGCGAGCGGAGGAGGCGCCCACCATTATTTCACCTGCAGCGCGGCAAGCGCCTGTGCACCAACTTCTATTTTGACCCCCCCAGTACAGTACAGCATCATCACCGCTGCCAATCTCGCGCGGCACTCGTCGCCCTTCCGCCGTGGCTGTGAACTTCATCAATGTATTGTATTCACCACCCACCGCCGACCGCGACTGCCAGATGGCGTCACGTGGGCCGCACTGGCTCGCCTCGCCTCGCCTGGCCTCGCCTGCTTGCCTACATACCTGTTTACCTGCCTACCATTGTACCTGCCGAACACCGTGATCATCATGCAGGAGCCCGAAGCCAGTCAGTACATGGCTGTACGCGACGCGGCGGATGACATAACGTGCGAAGGTTTGCGCGGTCCGCAGACACACCCGCTTCCAACTCTGTATGTACAGTAGGTCGGAGTAAAAAAAAAAAAAAGCTGCCTGGGGTATGGCGACCCGAGTGCACGGCCGCCGGCAGTGCTGCAACCAACCAACCAACCAACCAACCATCCAACCATCCAACCATCCAACCAACCACAGCCGCCACGTCCACTTGCAAGCCGCTTTGCACGACTCGCACCACTGCCCGCCTGCCGTCCACTCATGCACCATCACTTCGCCCCGCCGTCATCACGCTCGTGCATCGGCGTCGGCCTCTGCGCATCTCTCCCTCCCGTCTCCTGCTGCTGCGGTCCATTTCGTCACCCCACGACGATACGGCCCCCCCCCCTCTTGCTCCGCACACTTCTTCAACAAGGTTGAAGTCCGAAGCAGAGTTTGAAAGCCTATCAAACCCGCAGACGGCATCATCCTTGCATGTGGAGCGGTTTCCCGGGAGTCGAGATCCGCGCTGCGTGATCGACACGAGCGCCAGCATCTTGCTGGAAGACGTTCGGTGTCTGCCGAAGATCGCCCGACGCGGGGACTTGGGACGACCCGCTGGCGGAGAGCATGAGGTGTTCCGCGCGCCTCCCACCACCCACCCATCCACCCATCCACCACCCCAACAACAGCCGCAACGAGCGAACAGGAGAGCAGCTCTCCACTCCCAAGAGGTGCTGGGGACGCGCCGTTCCTCAAACGCTCAATTGAAGCATACTGGAAATCGGTATCCATGATGCCTGTCGATGCCACCACCTGCAAACAAGACACTCCGGCACCGAGCAGGGAGACCCGCATCGCGGAGACAATGCCTCTTCTGGACGCTTGCAGGCCGAGAGCCACTAGCGTGCAACGAACACCCATTGTGAGACCCCAAAGAGATACATCGCGCACAGGATCAGCATCTCATCAGCATGAGAGAGCGATCAATCTCATGCACGCGAGCCACACCCTCTCCTGGATATCCAGAGTACCCTCGAGTGCGGATGCCATCTAGTACGAGCGATCGCCACTTCCGCACACGCACCATACCACGTCCAGCCACATGTGTGAGCCCCGTGCAGCCTGAAGAACGGAACCAGGAATACCGCCAAGTGAGAGTGCTTGATCGCGCGCACGCCATCGTGGACCCCTACGCCCGCACCCTCGCGAGCCTCACGACTCTGTTGGCAGGACGAGGAGCGGGCACATGTCCGCCGGCTCGACATGTGTCAAGGCCTCAGGGAGCATCGGAAGTATCTTACAACGCGGCATGTGGGCGAGTCAACTGCGGGACTGTACGAGCCGTTCGTGGGGCTCTCCTGCACGACGAGTCACAACCTTCTTCAGATATGCAGGCTCAACAACGATGCATCACCACGCTGTCGGCAGCAGCCTCTCTTCAGCATACACGTCCCGCAGTCCGGGGTGGGCTATGCTGGCATCCAACCACCTGACACGAGACCAGGAACTGAAGTCGAGAACCGTCAAGGATGGAGGTGGCGCACATGCGGCAGGCCCCCCCAAATCCTGAGTCGCCATCACACGCCCCGGACACTTCTAGCCCCATGCTCGAGTCACGTTGGCTCTTGTTGAACGTGGGTTTCGACTTCAACTTCCTGCTGCAACCATGCTTCCTTGATTCAACACCTGTCTTCGTCCTCGACGCCGGCCAGAATTGGCTCAACGGGATACCCTGTCGAGGGTTCAAGGGGAAAGCACCATGCGGTCCCAGGGGATGGCGGTGGCAATGTGCGATCACCATTTCTCCTCCTGTACCAGTATCGACACACCCCCACCTGTCTCCGCTGTCATGAGTGGAAGTGGTCTGCGGGAAGCCGGATCATAAAGGTTATGGCCCCATTCTCCTCGCCACCAAGACCGCTGACGAGTCGGTTTGCGGGGAAGCACAACGTGCTCAGAGCGATATCCCATTCCAGACCTCTTGCGATGCCGCGAAGTGTGGCGACGGGTCCCAGCGACTACATGGCTGTCATACACATCTGCTGCATGCCATACCGTGCGATCCCTCGCATATCTTGACATACTCTGGCGTGTGGCAACTTTCGTGGGAGGGGGGGGAACAATCGAGTTCGCGAACTGAGCCGACCGGGTAGAAACGTCTCTGACAGGACTTCGCTTCGTCCGGTCGATGCAATGTCGAAGAGAAAGAAGCTGGTGAGTAGAATGTTGGACGAGTGAGCGGATGTCACCGAGGCGAAGACAGAATGCCCTCTTCGGACACGAGTGAAACGACCCGACGGACGTCGCTCTGGACATACCTGCAGGTGCACGATCGCAACGCAACCACAGAAGCTCAGACGTGTCTCACAAACGCAGACGCCCGACCAGCTCGTATCTCCCACATCATCGAAGCATACTTCCGTCATGAACGTCCTCGGCTGCGCAGAAATAGTCTCGCCCAGCAACCACGCCTTGCACCTGTCCTGTTCCATGAAATACTTCCCCGCCAACACAATCCTTCCGCAAAAGTGCAGCTCATCAGCAGCAATCACGGTCTCAGCCCTTTTACTCCGACATCTGTCACAATCCAAATAGCACAATCTGATAACAGACTTCGCTCATTGGCGCACTCCCCGCGGCCCCGAATCAACTTGTGTTCTCACAGGCGCCAACTTTTTCAGATACTCCGCCACTCGCTACGGAGGAGGTCTCGCAACTAGCACTATTCGATCTACAGCGCCGAGCCTGCCACTTTTTACAACCACATCTATCTCCACTAGTCGAAAGTATATCGTTCACGATAGAGACTAGTACCTCCTGGGACAGCAGTGCGCGCGGCTGAAAGTGCTGTGTGACGGCGGCGCGCCCGTGGACTGATGACATGGCCGACGGCGAGCAACTTGGCCTTCGGGCACGGCCATGCGGCGGGCAGGATGGAGATCGACGTCGCCCCGAACGTGGGTTTGGCGCGATTTGGCGTGTGCACCGATTTGAACTCTAAGCCGGCAGGCCGAAAGCCTGCCGCATTTCTGCGGGAGTGAGTGGTTGCGTCGTTCTTTTTTCACCATTACAAGTACTCGATTGAACAAGTAGGGTGTTGGGCATCATCCATGAATACAACATGCGCTCTGAATTTGCAGGTCTCGAACGACTTGCCGAAGACGAGTGGACGGGTCGATTTGTCACCTGGGCTTTTATCGCGGCAGAGCCCACAGTTCAAGCATCGTGAGGAATGGTCTTGACGCCTTTGATCTTACTGCTACAGCAGTGCTGCAGCGGACGTTGGTCTTTTCGAAACCAGAAGTCGCGATGACCACGCTGCTGCTTCTTCCGATGCCCTCTCTGCCCCCAGAGGAGAGCGGAACCTGGCATGATGACAAGCATGAGTGCAAAAGCTCGATTGTCCCACAATGGCATCGATTGCCACTCTGCGAGGTGTTTCGAGACTGCTCGTGTGCAACGGACTCAAGCTGCGATGTTCCAAGCAGTTCCACGATCCCGGGCTGAACCTGATTCATTTGATGCTGTGGCGTGCAGACGGACTACACGCAATGCCAGGTGAGTGCTGGACTGACGATGAGTTGAACCTGGACGGCCAGTAATCTTCTCATTGAAGCGACTTCACCGTGGAATTGGTGATCCAACTCATGGATGTGATCCGAGATACCCGGGAAACGACCTCTGGCCTTCAAGGATTATTGGATGAGGTGATGCTCTTCTCTCATCGTTCTCTTTGGTAAGAATGGTCAGCGCTGACCATGTCCAACTGTGGGCACATGCTGAGCTGGAAGGATGATGATGGGCTACTGTACCACGATCACGGCCACCGACCATGATAGCTGTCTCAAGGATATCAGACAAGATTCTCCAAGCTGCACTTGGCGGTAGTTCTGGGGCCTGGGTTTGGAAGCTTGACATGCCGGGACTATCATCGCCCCCCAGCCTCGACCGCCGACGTTGCACAATATTCACCATGTGGCAGCGACCTCGCGTGAACTGGTGTGACTGGGTTTGGTGAACCACCGCGTTGTTCCCGCGTTGTCACCGAGAAGGATCCTTCGTCATGCCCGGACCACGTGCGTGAAGACCGGACATAACCAGTGCGCCGCGCGACGTGACTGGTAGCCCCGAGCTGATCCCACGGCTAAAGCACCCGTGCGGCCATGCTGCTGCAGCAGGGCGCATTGGACATATTGCTTGTCTTCACCTTTGCGTGACCTCTCGGCTAGCGAGACATCTGCGCGACACCCATCAGTGCCTCCTAGCTGCTTAGCCACCATCATGGCTGAGAAGACCGCGGACGCGAAGGCGAGCCTGCCAAGACACATCGAAGAGCTGGAGCGCACCCACACAAACATCGATGTCATCGAAACTACGCAAGAAAGCCCCTATGGCGAGGTCAATTTCATTGGCACCTACATCGCCGTCATGCTGGCCTGCTGCGCGAGCTTCGCGGGCTTCATCATGCCCGTGACATCTCTCCAGTTGATCGAACGCGATCTGGGCGTGTCCCCCAATGCGATCTGGATCGCCCTCGGCTGGATTCTGTTGTCTGCAGTGTCCTTCATCCTTCTCGGCCGCTTGTCGGACATCTTTGGCCGTCGATGGTTCTTCACGGGCTGTACGGTGTCGGCTTTGATCGGATCCATTATTGGTGCCACCGCGCAGCAAACGGAAGTCTTGATCGCTGCGTCGGTGTTCCTGGGGTTGGGCTCCGCCGGCCAGCTGTCGTTCAATTACTCGCTCGGCGAACTTGTTCCCATGCGCCATCGCTTCGCGGTCAACGGCTTCATCTTCCTCGCGACGTTGCCCTTCTCGGGTCTCGGTCCGTATCTGGCTCGACTGATGATTATCGAAACCAGTGCGGGCTGGAGAGGGATATATTATTTGGTGATCGGACTCAATGCCGCTTCTACGGTGTGCTGGGTCCTGTGTTACCATCCGCCGGCTTTCCAGAATTTGCATCGAAATCGTACTGTGCGTGATGAGTTGAGGGAGTTGGACATTGGCGGCATCCTTCTGTATGTTGCCGGCTTTTTCCTGTTCCTGCTCGGCCTGGCGTGGGGTGGGACGGTACATCCTTGGTCCTCTGCATATGTGCTCGCTCCGCTGCTGATTGGTGTTTTCGTCCTGGTCGTTTTTGTGCTATACGGTAAGCTGAGTGATGCATTTCCGATTTCACTGCTGCGGAGCTGAGTCGTGTCAACAGAGACTTTTATGAACCTCCGCCGCCCGCTCATCCCCATGCATCTCTTCCGCAATCTGGACTTTGTCATTGTCAATATCCTCTCCGCCGTCGGAGGCGTTGTTTACTACACGGCAAACAGTAGGTCTCGTTTGAGATCGATCAAACCCTTACATCGCGCTGACCCCGATAGCCATATTCCCCATCATGGTTGCCTCGCTATACACCGCCGACCCGATCGAAGGCGGTCTCGTTGCTAGCTGCGTCGGCGCTGGCGTCTGTGCTGGCCAATTCATTGGATCCTGGATCGCCGTGCCCGGTGGACAAATGAGACTCAAGCTCGTTTTCAGTGCCGTGGGACTCTGTGCGTTCGTCGCCGGACTGGCCGGTGCAACGGACAGTAAAGCTGCTGGTTCTGCGCTTGCTGTCTGTGGTGGCCTGATGGTCGGTCTGCTGGAAGTCATTGTGAGCACGGTTGTTACGATTGTCATCGACGATCAATCTGAGATTGGGACTGCTGCTGGGGTATTTGGAAGTATTCGAGCCGCGGCTGGAGTTCTTGCGAGTAAGTCTTTGCACAGCGACGGCGCATGAAGGGGACACTAACGCGACCGCAGCTGCCATCTACTCCTCTGTGCTTTTGAACAAGCTGACCGAACACACGGAGAGCGACGTCGTTCCGGCCGTGCTCGCTGCGGGCCTCCCTCCATCCTCTCTGATGCCCTTCCTCGCTGCCCTTGTCCACGGGCGACACAGCAGCTCTCCAAGAAATCCCCGGCGTTTCCCCTGCCGCCATCGGAGCTGGAGCCGCCGCGTTGACGGGAGCGTACGCGAAAGCCTTCCGAATCGTCTGGCTCGCGACTCTCGCTTTTGGCCTACCCGCGGTGTTTGCTTCCTTTTTCACGACGAATATCGATGACCGGCTCTCGCATGATGTCATTCGACGGCTGGGTACGAAACAAAAGATTGTGGATTCGGAGAAGGTGATGGATGAGAAGGAGTGAGCAAATGGGAATGGGTTGTTCGGCAGCACGGGGCATATCGAGATGATCGATTTCACATTGGAAAAGCGCAATATTGTGCGATGTCGACTTGGAACGTGCACGATCTCATTGCAATTATATGTTCTGGATGAATACACGACCGTGCAGTGTCTCTCGTGAAATGTCCACCATTGCTACCAACTCCGTTTTGAGGCTCTTTGATGGATGCACAGCACCACTGACATTCTGGTAGCGTGTAGGCGGTTATAGACTACCGGAAAGGGCCAACCGGAAAACCAAGTCCGCATCGTCATCATTCGGTCGCGTCCTCCGGCCGACACTGACGTCGTTGCTCTGCTTATAGCTAATCCTCACATGCTCGTCGATGAAATCAATCTAGACGATATCTCGATATCTCCAACTGTTGTGTAAAACCGCTTTCACCGCAACAATGGGCCGCATCACCATCGAATCCGAAACCGCCTTCGCGCGCCCCGCCGAAGAAATCTACGACTTCGTCTCCAACCCCGCCAACTGGGGCCGTACGTACCAAGGCAGCGGCGGCCTCCACAACAACGCCCAACTGAAACTGCCGCTCCAATTCGGCGACCAATGGACCGAAGCCGTGCCTCTGGCCGAAAACACCTAC
This sequence comes from Cercospora zeae-maydis, assembly GCA_023512815.1. NCBI lineage: Eukaryota > Fungi > Ascomycota > Dothideomycetes > Mycosphaerellales > Mycosphaerellaceae > Cercospora > Cercospora zeae-maydis. The sequence continues at coordinate 2,730,253 of JAKLWY010000009.1, read as the reverse complement.
GTCGCCACCTGGACGCTCATCACCGCCATGCGGCCGCACAAATGGGTCTTTCAGCAAGTCGATGGCATCGGGGCGCACGCCGAAGGCAAAGGAGAGAGTCGTGGCGTCCCAGGCACGACGACGATTTCGTACTTCTTCGAGCCCCAGGTGGGTCCGCACGAGGGGACGACGCTCTTTCGGAGGAAAATCGAATATGATTTGCCCAAGGGCGTGGATCTCGCGCCGGATTTGTTGGTCGCGAGTGGGCCGGGCGGGATTGATCGGTATCATGCGGCCATTGAGAGGGTTATGAGGGAGGATGCGGAGAAGAAGTGAAGATGAAGTGAAGATAAAGTGAAGAAGGAGAAGGAGAAGTGAAGAAGGAGAAGGAGAAGTGAAGAAGGAGAAGGAGAAGTGAAGAAGGAGAAGGAGAAGTGAAGAAGGAGAATGAGAGAGATAGAGAGATAGAGGAGTGGGGGATTTGAGAAATTTGATTGCATATAGAGCAAGAAAGAAGGAGAGCTTTTTTCAGCATTGCTCATTCACGAACAGTCCGGCCATTCCCATGCCGGTGCCCAGGCACATGCTCGTCACCAGAATCTGCTGCTTTCGTCTGCGGCATTCACTCAGGCCTGTGACGATTTGTCGCACGCCCGTGCAGCCAAACGGATGTCCGAGAGCGATGGCGCCGCCTCGAGGGTTCATTTTCGTCCAGTCGAGTGCGAGATGGTCGCGGCAGTAGACTGCCATGGACGCGAATGCTTCGTTGATTTCCAATACATCCACGTCGTGGAGAGAAATGCTGTAGCGGTCGAGGAGTTTTGGGATGGCGTATACTGGTCCGATGCCCATGATTCTGGGCGGTAGGCCAGCTAGAGATGTCCCGACGTATCTATCGTCTGCGTCAGAAATGCGTGCGATCGGATGATAAGGGGGCCCGGGGCGGGGGCTCTGTGCACTTACTTTGCAAGAATTGGCTGGCCAAGCTCAAGTGCCTTCGAGCGTTTCATGAGAATTACAGCAGCCGCTCCATCCGTGATCTGGCTCGCATTACCCGCGTGAGTCGTAGTCCCATACTCCGGAAACGATGGCGGTAGTTTTGCAAGTTTCTCAGCCGTGACTCCCGCACGGAGGCAATCATCTCGAGAAATCACTTTTTCTTTCCCATCGAGCGTCACTCGAATCGGCACAATCTCATCGTCAAACCACCCTTTCTGCTGCGCTTGCTCCGCGCGGTGATAGGATTCTGCGGCGTACTGATCCTGCTTCTCCCGCGTCACCCCAAACTGCTCCGCGACGTTCTCGGCTGTGCCTCCCATCGGCATCATGCAGTCCGCTGCATCTTGGCTTCGCGACATGATTTCTTCCACGAAATTTCGATCCAGCCGAGTGTATTCCGTGGAGAGCGATTCGGCCCCAATGGCGACTCCGATTTCGATCGTGCCGGTGATGATCTCGTTGGCGACATGCTGCGTGGCCGTCAGGCCCGATGAGCAGAACCGCGACGCATGCGAGGCACATGTTGTGGGAGGGAAGCCTGCTGCGAGCGCTGCTGCGCGGACGTAATATGAGGCTTTTGCGTCTCGGACGTTGCCGAGGCAGATGTCGTTGACTTGGCTGGGATCGAGTTTGCTCTGGATGACGACTTGTTCTAACGTCTTGAAGACGAGATCGTCTAGCAGAGTATCCTTGAGACCTCCACGTTTGGACTTGCATAAGGGCGTTCGGATGGCTAATGTGATTACCACGTCTTCGGGATGCTGCTCTTTTCTGTAACTCGTCAATTCAATTGCTACGGAGCCACGCAGCTCGGTAACGGGTTACTTACAATGAGTCCAGCCCGTTGACTGTGGGCTTCATATGCGAGGCAATATTCTCCAGCCGTGTCTGAGACATGACGGATCGGTGTGAACTTTTGTTGCAATCAAGATGGTGCGTAGATCAAGACTGTCGGCGAGGCTTTGGGCGAAGTACCATGTGAGAGAGTAAGCTTATGCCATATGGTGCCGAGACTGATGACACGTGCCGATCTATCAACGGATACGATCATCCGAGTAGGGATGTAGGTATACGCGTACACGGAGGTTTTGAGCCGCTTATACAGTATACTAACACAAATATATGGGTTAGTATATCTGCTACGCCAGACTAGAACAAAGATATTTTAGTTATCTTCTGTACTTTACCTACCGAGACTTAAAACGAGTACGACTTTCGCTGCGAATAAGCATAAATCGCGATAGTATAACTTCGGAGCGTGCAATCGTAAGTAGCTCGAGCTTCATACTACTGCCGCTCGCGGTAGTCGAGATACTTATCGATGCGTTTATTACACTTCTTCTTCGGTATATCTAAGCTCGACTGCGAAAATAGCTCTATATACGTATATCTAAGCTAAATATTATACACCGACTCCCGTAGATAACATCCCTACATCCGACCAGTTCCTATCGCAGGCATTTCTATAAATAGTCGTACAGTTTTTATTGGACACTTGACGCCGCGCGTTGTATCATGCGCAGCGAAGCTTGCATAGAATGTTGTACAATAATTATACAGGCTTGTCTCCCGCCAAAGTGATCCGATACATGCTCCGTCGAAATCCGTGATAGTCATTGATCGGGTTGTGTAGCGCTGCTCTGTTGTCCCACATGGCCAAACTGTTTACTTGCCACTGGAATCGACATGTGAACTCCGGGCGGACCTGATGTTGATGCAGAAAGTTCAATAGAGGCGCACTCTCTTCTGTTGTCCATCCGTCGAATCGCTCCGTGTGTGCAATATTCATGTAGAGGCTTTTCTCGCCGGTCTCAGGATGAGTGCGGACGGCTGGATGATATGATACTAAGTCCTCGACTTTCTGGCCTGAGCCCTTGACCCGATCTTCTCTGGTCTTGGTGACATCTGCTTTGGCCGAAGTGTTCACACAGATGAGATTCTGGAGAGTTGCTTTGAGTCCATCTGACAGAGCATTGTATGAAGCGACTTGGTTTGCAAACAGCGTATCTCCGCCGTACGGGGGCAATTCGTCTGCACGAAGCATCGTTGCCATCGGTGGCTCCTCCAAGTATGTCGTATCTGAATGCCATATTCCGCCAAAGTTGTTCTTCTCGTCCTCCTTCTTGAGAACTTGGATGATCTCGGGAAAACTGTCGACGCCCTTGACGAACGGATATGGAATTGGCTTCCCGAATAGGGTCCCGAAACTCAGGAACTGCTCTTGGGTGAGCGATTGATCACGGAAGAAGACCACTTTGTGTTTTAGCCAGATCTTCCTGATCTCCTCCGCTGTAGATTGGTCCAGGTCTGCGAGATTCACTCCGTGGATCTCAGCGCCAATGCTTCCAGAAATGGGCCTGACGAAAAGACTTCCAGTAGAGGCCGTGGCAAGACTGCGACTGCTGACGAGCCGCCAAGTATGTCTTCTCGTAGCGCAGAACATGGTGATGATGACATCCACAATGCCTTGCTAGCCGGACAGAGGCAATGATTAAGACAGTAGATCAAATCACAGAAGGCCAACGAAGCGGAAATATCAGCCGAGAATAGCAAGACCCTGACTTGGCTTAGGACTGCGCGTTGCTTGGCATCCGGTCACCTTCGCTGCAAGACGGCTCTATGGTTGCAACGTCATCTTGAGGCACAAGATGGCTCTTGTATCGTTTTCCGTAAGAGCTCTCTACTGCAAAGGAACAGTTTGAGCTTTGGCTTTGACCACAGTCGCTTCTCAATTCTGTCAAGGGTGAACACTCAATCGTGATCCAATATCGCTCTGGAAAACCGACCGAACCTGACTGAACACATTCGAAATGGTTCTCCACGTTAAAATCGACAATGACGGCATTGACGAAAACGCCCCAGGTGGCAAGTTTGGCTACCGTATTGGGCACACTCTCGGCGACTACAGTGTCCCTGATCGCATTCTGAACGCCGACGATGATCGCCCAGTTAAGATTCTGACGGTGGGCGCGGGGATATCAGGCATTTTGATGGCATATCTGCTCCAACGTGACTGCAAGAACGTCGAGCATATCATATATGAGAAGAACGGTGATGTAGGGTTCTCGAGATCTCCCCAACCAAGCCAAAAGCTAACAACGCTCTCATAGGTTGGTGGCACATGGCTAGAGGTAACGATATCTCTTTTTACCGGAGCCTTGGCTCATGCTAATTTGTCTTGCAAACAGAATCGCTACCCAGGATGCGCTTGTGATGTGCCTTCGCACGCTTACACATACGCATTCGCACTGAACGCCGACTGGCCAGCGTACCTGAGTGGTTCTGATGATATCTTTCGATATCTCACGCGTGTCGTTCAGTGTTTCGATCTGCGAAAGTACATGCGTTTCAACAGCGCTGTGGAGCACAGCGAATGGATCGAAGAAGAAGGTAAATGGCTCGTCGTAATCCGGGACTTGTTGACTGGAGCTCGCCTCACGGAGAAATGCGATATCTTGATTGGAGCCAACGGTCTTTTGAATTCGTGGAAATGGCCAGAAGAAGTGAAGGGTCTACACGACTTCAAAGGGCGTCTGGTTCATACCGCAAGATGGCCCGATGACTATACCGAGAAGGAGTGGGCCCATGAACGCGTTGCTGTCCTTGGCTCGGGAGCGTCAGCTATACAGGTCGTCCCAAGCATGCAAAGCCAGGCTAAATCGATGGATTTGTACATCAGATCTCCTGTCTGGTTCGCAGAGCTGGCAGGTCATGGTGGAGAAAATACAGACTGTGAGAATTTCATGGCCAATGAACGAGACAGAAGACTGACAAACACTGTTAGACGACGATGCACAGCGCGAAAAGCTACGGACTAACCCCTCTGACCTGCTGTCGACGGCCAAAGAGATCGAAGGGGGACTGAATCAAGGAGCGGGTATCAAAGCCCTGATGCCGAATAGTGCGGAGGCGAAGGCTGCTACTGCACATGTCGCCTCCCGCATGCGAGAATTCATCCAGGATGAAAAGCTCTACGACTTGCTCACGCCTAGTTTCCCGCTGGGATGTCGTCGTTTGACCCCAGGAAACCCATTCATGAGAGCGGTACAAAAGTCCAATGTGACGGTGCACCGATCTGCTGTCGTTGAGGTCCGGGGTAATACTGTGATTGACACGGAGGGGTCACAGGTCGAAGTAGACACACTCGTCTGTGCCACTGGTTTCGATACCAGCTATGTTCCAAAGTACAGTCTCCAGGGCCGTAACGGAGTGTTATTATCAAAAAAGTGGGCTGAGGTCCCGGAAGGCTACATGGGTAAGCTGATTGCCTCGAACGAAGCTCACATTGCTAACAATTTGTGACATCAGGCATGATGGTGCCGGACTTTCCCAACTATTTCATGTTCCAAGGCCCAACGTTTCCCGTTGCCAACGGATCAGTCATGGGTCCTTTGCAAACTGTGGGAGCATATATCGTTCAGATGGTCAAGAAGATGCAGCACGAGAGCATCCATTCATTCGATCCCAAGCATGACGTGACCGATCAATTCAACAAGCATACGCAAGCTTGGCTGGCCGGAAGTGCATGGGCTGATCGAACGTGCCGTAGCTGGTACAAGAACAACGAAACGGGTCGTGTCCACTCAATCTGGCCCGGAAGTAGTCTCCACTATTGCGAGATGATTGCGCGTCCGCGCTACGAAGACTTCAGCATCAAGTATGAGCACACGCAGAATATGTTCGCCTTCATGGGACTAGGATTCACGAAGGACCAAGTCGAAGGCGGAGATCTGTCCCCCTATATGAATGCAAATGTGCTTGAGACGGTCTTCTCAGATTTTCGTGGGGATGCAGATGAGGATTTCAGAGTGCATGACAGGAAGAACAGAGTCAACGACTTTCCGGCTCCCACAACCGCGTAGTATACGGTGGCACAGCATTAGATAGAGACTTAAAGCCAAGTTATGTACTAGCTTTCCATGCACTACGCGTCTTCATCACACCATTAGTCGCTGGCAGCGCTGCGAGTGGAGCCCTCATCATCCCCGTCAACAGCCAAGGTCGTTCCCGTGATCAGACTTGCTTTGGCAGATGTCAGAAATAACGCAGCCTGAGCAACTTCTTCAGGTAGTCCGATGCGACCCATGGCTGTATTAGACATCAGATCATCCACGGCATACTTGTCCTTCTTTTCGTCCACCTCCCCTAGCAACGCCGCTCGAATTATGCCGGGACATATGGCATTGATTCGAATGTAGTCTTTAGCAACTCTCAAGGCATCGGATTTGGTAAGCCCGATGATGGCATGCTTTGCAGCACCATACGGTCCAAGCCTCGATGACCGCAGATGGAAGAGATATTGGCGATCGAGCCACGCTGTGGGTACAAGTCATCTTCTGCTCTGAAGGGCTCCTGTTTGGCCATCTGAATTAACTCAACCTTGCTGGCAGATCGAAGTGCATCTTGTAGCAATGGCGGACTGCTTGACATAATCGCCCACATGTTGAAGAGACGGGCCAGACGAGGAAGTGCCAGCCACATTGCACGCATAAATCACTGCGGCCAAAGATGGCAACCGCTTGACCGATGAAGCTCTTAACGGAGGTTTCGAATGTAATGTCTGGATGGTAGCCATTAGCTTACGTCAACCGGCCATGCAAACAGTCAGCTGGGCTCGAACCGCATGGTAGATCCACTACATCTACATTTCTGGGTGCATCTTGTATCATGCTTTTCGTTTCAGCCAGAGCAATAGGATTTAAATCGCCCAGTACGATTCTCCTACAGCCTCGGCTTGCGTATCTGAGGGCGGTTGCACGTCCAGCCCCGGACGAAGCCTCACATGTCAGCATGCGTTGTCGCGGAACACCCTTGGCATCGGTATGTCAAACTCACCAGAGGCTGAGCCAATAACAACAGCAACACCTGGAAAGCTCATGTCTGACCCTGACGTGTGCATTTGCTGTATCAGTCGTCCTACTACACTACTTGACGAAACTTAGACTGTCCATCGAGCGTGCTTCACGGATATCGTTGCCGCTCACGCCGCCGAGACTACTTGAGCATCATAGAGGCGATTCGCAAGAGTCACAATCTCATTTTCGAACAGGATTTGACTACGAGAGCATGCATCGTGACACCATACACGTGAGAATGGGGATCGAGCTTCGTCGTGTGGGCTGTTACTACAGTGTAGTGATGTGCTAGTTACAGTAACTAGGCTGTAACCCTATGTAACTAGTTACACTGGTTACAGCCCTTACTATAACTCGCATCTCTATCGTACCTTGCTTATATACCTTAGAACTATTAGTATATCTATATTCTATATACTATAAGGTACTAGGAAATCGCTTTAGTAAGGCTCTACTCCTTATAGTACGATACTAAACTTGCATTTTCTATAGAATCTCGGAGGCTTTTGCAGTTTTGCTCGTAGATAATTTAGCTTTACTTACTAGGCTCCCCTTACTTGCTAGGATGCTACCCTTGCTTCTAACCCCTGCCCTTACTAAATCTGAAAAGTAGTTACATGTAACTAACAGCAAGTTACACGCCTATTTACTCGGTTACAGCTAGTTACGTAGTTACATGCTTGTAACTGTAACTGAAGCTCCAACACTACTACAGTGTGAAATCCTGTGAGCTATCCGGCACCCAAACATTGATTCAAAGCGTTGGAAATCACAATATCTTCGTAATGTTCTAGAAATAACAAGTGTACCTCTATGTTCCCCTCCTGAATTGCCCAACGTTGCGCCATTGCAGTGGCTGTGTTCATGTTCAGTGACAGTCTGTGATAGGACTAGAAAATCGCCATCGCGTTAGGATGGCTTCCGACACCACCTGCGACGGAGGTCATGTTAGCAGTGAATTCTCGGGTATGGCGATGATGTGGCTAGACTCACCGGGGACGTTCGATGGAGAGCTCGAGAAGAAAAAGGCGTATTGATTGTACTTCTTGCAAGTTTCAGCCAATTCCTCAAGGTCCCACATCTCTCCAATTGGCAGGCCCCAAAGCGGTAACAGGTGAGCGTGCAATACATGTGGCGGCTTCGGTGGCCAAGCTTCAAATCCGGGAGTGTCACCGGCCACGGCGCTGAAATAGTTGTCGTGCAGAAAGTCAAGCATCTCGCTCGATTGCTCGACACCTACAAATTCATGTGCGTAGTCCTTGACATCGCCGAGTGCTTGACGAGCTGTCGGACTCATTCCATGGTATGCATCGAGCCATCCAGAGCGTACGATTAATATATCACCATACTGGAACTGCACTCCTTGGGCCTGCGCGCAAGACTTGAGTTCTTCTAGAGTGATCGACCGCGTAGTAAAGGGGTCGTATGACTTGTTGAGATGACTCCACACATCGAGGAGAACAGCACGGCCCACGACCCCATGCTCTGCCCACGCCTGCATGCCACCGCTTCTTTGGGGGCTTTCAATATCATCTTGCATGATCTAAGCCACTGTAAGTATTTGAATGCAGCTTTGATTGTCCGGATGCGGGCTTACTCCGTTGTAGAATACCCATTCCTCATTGTGCTTGGCCGCCACATGACGATAGCCATCCCACTACCGATGGAAGTTAACATGGCCATTCTCCAACTGTCCAGCGTCCGGGTAGATCCAGCTTACTTGAGAGCCGCTCTGTGTGTTCATGTGAAAGAGGTCATCATTGCCTTGCCCGCCGTTGAGCTTTTTGATCTCGTGCCGGAAAGGCTCTCGACCAAAGACAGGAGGACTAGGCAGATCCGATCGCAGACTGGGCTGGTCAATACCACGATACATAAAGACATCAGTCGTGCAGACAGCAGTGCTCACTCACTCCAGGTTGATCGTCTCGCCAGTCCGGATAAGTTTGGCCGCTGCAAGTTTGCGGGCTGGCGTGAGCATGTTCAAGCGACCCAGCTGGTGCAAGAGAAGAATGCATCAGACTCGTGATTATTTAGAATCAAGTGCTTGCAACGGACCTCATCATCGTTGCCCCATATCCATGCGGCTCCAGCAGGAACATCGGGCAGAGTGGGTAGCTCAGAGCGCTTGGGAAGAACAGGTTGGGACGGATCCGCTGGTCGTGCCATGACCTCGCAGTTGTATCTGCACGAAGCAGGTACCGACTCGTAGTTACGATTGCTCAGTAACTTTATGTCAGGTCGTAGGTAGCGGGACGACCATGACCAGTAGGTTGAAAGACACAGGATTAGCCTGGCTCCGGGCAAACGGGCCGGATCGGAAAAGGCCTGCCTCGGAAGAAGTATTGATTATAACTTGCTCGAGGGATGTTGTAGTGGCAAGTCCACATCTTGACTCAACTCGTTCATCAAAGCAGATGTGTTGATGTAGGCAGGACTCAGCTGGTTCAGGGCCGTGACGCCCAGCAGTCGCATTGTTGTCTGGATCTCGTCATCCAGTACTGAGGCAGTAGTCAGCGGATATTCCGTCGCTTTATATGATAGCAAGACTTACTCTGAATGACACGTTCCACGCCCGCAGTCCCATAGCCGCTAAGTGAATACATGAACGGACGTCCCACACCAACAGCTTTTGCTCCCAGACACAAAGCTTTGACAACATCTGAGCCGCGTGTGACACCACCATCGAGGTAGATTTCAATTTTGTTCAAAATGCTCGGACAATACTTGCGGATTTCCAGTAACGTCTTGATCGAGCTTGGTGCATAGTCAAGCTGTCTGCCGCCATGGTTGCTTAAGTAGATAGCATCTACGCCAGCTTCAGCTGCTAGCATGGCATCCTCAACTGTCTGAACTCCCTTCAGCACGAGAGAGCCTGAGTTGCCCCACGCTTCGCGAATCCAGGTCAGGTCACTCCATTCAAGAGTGCTTGAGTGAGCACCTCTGAGAACTGGTGCATCAGGTGGTGCTGCTGTAGTCACGGCCCTCGCAGGTTCGATACCTGCTTCGTGGTCGAGCTGTGCCTTGAGGCGATCGTCTTCTTCGCGCTTGCCAATCACAGCTGAATCGATTGTCACGACCAGCGCTTTGCAGTGCAGTCTCCGGGCTTCTTGAATGAGTTTTTTCGCACCAGACTTGTCTATCGGGACGTACAATTGAAACAGAAGTGCGCCTCGCGTGGACGTCTCCGTTTCCATGCATTTGGCGAGTTCGGCATGAGGGACAGAACTGTACGTGCTGCAACAGTACGGAATGTCCCATCTGACGGCGCCGCGCCCTAGGCACAGTTCACCATCTTCATGTGCGAGCTTGGCCAGAGCAGCTGGTGCTATGAAGACAGGAAGAGCGCTATCGTGACCCATGATCCGAGCTCGCGTACTAATCTTGTCTATGCGACGAAGAGTTCGTGGGCGGAAATGAACTTTGCTCCAGTCCCTGTGATTCGATGCATCGGCACTCAACGAGTCTGCAGCAGAGCTGTAGTATATCCACGCTTTCTTCGATAAGGAGTTTTGCGCCGTAGTTCTAAAATCGCCCAAGTTTTGTAGCGTCCTCAAGGGAGGCAGCCCGTTCGTGCCCTGGGGAGGCAGATTTGGAACGCTCGCTGCATTATTGCTGTCTGCGGAAGCCTCGCAGTCTCCCAGGTGCTTCTCTTTGGGAAGCGTATCGATGGTGCCGGGCGGATGAATCAATTCGTATTCTTCTGTGGCATCTTTGCCGCCATAACGAAGGATGCTGCTGGCGCCGCCAGGATGGAAATCCAGAAAGTCTGTGAGATCATAGACTTGAGCTTGTATGATGACCCAGCAAGAGCTACGAGAGTTGTGTTTCTCCACTTCGCTTCTGGCGATGACCATGTCTGCAAAAGGGTAGACGATACTTCACGTCTCTCGTTCGTCTTCGATGGCTCGGTGCGACTTACATGAGCGCCACAAATCCAAGGTATTGTTGCTGACAAACATGGCGGGAAAAGGAGCCGCTTGCGGGACATCACTACCGCACTATGTAAGCCTCGCCTGTCCATCTCGCCATCGCCGCAGTGGCAGGAGCCACATCAGAATACGATCCCGACAGAGATAGATAATGCTTGGTATTGACGAAAGCATGGCTTTATCGTCTAGAAAGAATGTGATCGCTCAAGACTGCCACTTTTCGAAGTCATGTAGTGTTACTGCTCCTTGTACATATTTGCCATGGGAGCTTTGCGCTGTCCTTATTTTGAGTACAGTACTGGCAAGTCTAGTGGTATTGTCTCACGATGGTTCATTCGAAAAGGTAGAAGTGGAACACTATACAAGATGTTGTTTGGTCTACAAATTTGCAGGCTCGCAATTTCTCCCTGAGGCTCTAGAAAAGACCATCGCGTCTGATCCTCCTAGGTACTCCCTCGCTTTACTGCCCGAAATCATCTCTTAGACACACCTCATGCCCGAAAATTTGCAATGATACACATTGCGAAGTTTGAACCGTTGAGCCCAGCTACAGACCTTGACGCTTAACATGACTGTAGCGTGCCACTATGGGCCACTTTGCGATCATAAAACGGAACCCCAATGGCTGTGCAAGTCATTTCTGGCATTAGGCTCGCGATGCAGAGACAGTCTGAGCCGTTCGACCGCAACTTATACACCGGACTATAACTTCGATCGTGGAACAGCCTCAGCCTCAGCCACAGCCCTCAGTTCTTTTCTGAGAATTTTTCCGGACATGCTCTTCGGAATTTCAGGCAGAAACACAACGCCGCCACGAAGCTGTTTGTATGGAGCCAGATTGTTCTGGACGAAGCTTCGGACCTCTTCCTCGCTGACCATCGAGGTACCCACGGCTCGCACCACATATGCCCTGGGAACCTCGGTCTGCTGATTTGTATCCCAAACTCCAATGACGGCTGCATCTGCAATCTTTGCATGCGAGATCAAGAGTGCCTCGAGCTCTGCAGGTGCTATCTGCATAGCCTTATACTTGATCAACTCCTTCTTGCGGTCGACGATATAGACGCGATTGTTCTTGATCGTAGCGATGTCTCCCGTCCGATAGAAGCCGTTGAGAAACGCGTCTTTGTTGATATCTGGACGATTATGATACCCCTGGGATAGAATCGGGCCTGCAAGCAGAAGCTCTCCAGGCTCATCAGGTGGCACGTCTCGATCCTGGTCGTCCACGAGACGTGCTGTGATGTTGGGACAAAGGTCGCCTACACTCCATGTTTCGTCCTCGATATGGTAGTCCTGGGAGCACACCGATCCACTGGTCTCTGTGGTACCGTATGTCTGGGTCATGAGCGCATTTCCTTTGCCGAGCTTCCGCCGCACTTGCTGGGCAACTGCATAGCCTAACGGGGCAGAGCCTGTCGTCGCCACTTTCAGGCCGTCGAAATGGTCCGTGACGTCTTTGGATTTGGCAATACGCAGCCACACCGGAGGCACCGTGAACTGAAATCCAGGTCGGTACCGCCGGTGGCACTCTATAAAGGCATTGAACTCGTACTTAGGCATCCAGTACGTTGTGCCTCCCATGTAGAATGGGTTTGTTGAGTACATATCGATCCCGGCGATACCCATCGGCAAATGGGCCACAGTATCAAACTTGAAGGACGGATCACGCTTCTGGAATTTACTACACAAGGAGGTTAGCAACGGCACCAAAGGAATGCATAGTGAAGACCCATACCGAGCTACATGCATGGTTACGACCAGATTCGCCACCAGACCTTGATGAGCGATACGCACCCCTTTGGGCAAGCCCGTCGTGCCGGATGAGTACAGCAGAGCTATGGCCTGCGACTTGAGGGTCTCAGGATCCTTTATAAGGGGCCAATTCAGACTCTGGCCTTTGCACGCTGCCAGTATATCGCGGCCATTGTCAGCTTGCAGCATCTGGAATCGACCAGGCTGATCGTTCTTCAGCACAATTATACGCTGCGAAGGAATACCGGACAACTTTGCTGCAGCTACCGTGACTTGCAGACAATCTGCCGAGCAAACTAGTACGCTTGCACCACCGTCATCGATCTGGCGAGCAATCTCCGGGGCCGTGAAAGATGTGCTCGCAGAACTGAAAATTCCATCTGCTGCAAGCACCGCGTAGAACAGATTGGGCAGGAATATACTGCCGTTACAGATGGAGAGCACGACGTCTGCGCCTGCAGAATGTCTTCCAACATCGAACTGCTCTCGAAGGGCATATGCGACATTTTTTACCAGATCACGGGCGTCCGACTTGGTGACAAAGTTGAGTGGATTGGCGGCCTCAACGTGTATCTTAGTGTCTTCTTTTGCGAAACACAGGGGAGACTCTGGTACGACGTCGCGGTTAGACATAGTTCCACGGCATGAGGAGCAATCTCTTCATCAACTTACCGAACAGGAGCGTAAGCAGATCCAGCTGCGGGATTTCAAGGTCCTCTTCGCGAGACCGGTAATATACTGGAGTCATCTTTGGTGAAGAATGCCCACACCTCAGGCATGGCCGGCTCTGTTGCCTCTGATCAGTCGACGCAGCATCATGTGAATGGAACTGCAGCGGGGCACGAGCTGTACGGAAAAGACACCTCCACGGCATTGGTTAGTGATCTCGGCAGCCGACTTCCGTTTCGTCAATCATGCCCAAGTGCTTCAAAAATTCATTCGGGGCAGCCTGTTCTGATGTTATCGAAGTTCACAAGTTCAATGGGGGCATACTCTCAATTTAGTGTTGTGCAATTTGCTGCTACAGTCGCGCCGAACTCGAAATACAGTCTTGTATCTACCAGAGATGAGCACGGACACTCTCCGGCAATCATTATACATCTGATGAAACAACTTTAGCATAGCAGACACATTTGTGATTCGGAAATCGTATGCTGTAGCAGTAGTTGGCAACAAAGGCTTTCCCGACTCGCCGTGAAGCCGGTGTCTTATCCTTCTTGCTACAGGAGTGAGGACGATACGCAACGGAACTCTACAGTATCTTGACGCTCTACAATCCAGCCTAGCACGGAAGAATCATCTTCCCCCAGGAACCCACGAGATGATTTAGATACGTTCTCTGCGACAATTCGTATTTGACGACGACCTCAAGTATCTGGCAAGCTAGTCACTGCATCAGGCACTGGCTCTGGCGCAAAGTTTGGCACATCCCACTCTCGCTGGCGATCCTCATCATCTAATGTGCCGAGATACCATGTAAGATCTTGCCCGCTGATGTCGCGAGCGGAATAGCCATTTCCTAACCAGTTCCACATATTCGGCGAGCGGTATTCGATATCATAGTCCTGGAACCGGCATTTTTGCATCAGGAGCATGTACTGGTTCCGCGTTCCTGGATGCAGCATAATCCGGCCTTCAACTTTGTTGCCTTTGAACCAGCTCCGACAAGGTGCGTTCCAAACGGTCCTGTCGTTGAACAGATCAGCATGCTCGGCATACTGATCAATCACAGTCTGTTTCGGAGTGACGCTCTTAACGTCTTCCAGTTGGATGTGCTCAATCATCTGCAGGATATACTTGATGAAGACATCAATCATTGGCATCGCACTTCCTTGCCCCAATGGTCCATAGGGGCCATATACCGTCATGTAGTTTGGCATTTGCGGTGCTGCCACGCCGAGATAGCCCACTGGCTTCTCCCGGTATGTGTCCTGCAAGTTCACGCCATTTGCAACGATCGGGAAACGAGGCACCCAGGATGTATCGAAACCGGTCTGTTTCAGTCAGACGGCAGATAGTCTTATCCATTGAATGCACTCACCGCGCAAATTATAACGTCCACTTCGTGCTCTGTTCCGTCGGGAGATACGAACCCTTTGGCTGTGACCCGCTCAAGTCCTGAACCAGTGAAGGTAGTCACATTTGGCTGGGTCAGGGCTTCAAGATACCCTGTTCCAGGCCTACAAGAAGTGTAAGCAAGCGGCAGAACTTGAGTCAGGTTTACGTGAGTAGTCATTAGGAGACTCACGTCGGACGCTTGCATCCCACAGGGAACTGCTTTGGAATCAGAGCTTCTGCTAGACTCTTGTCACCGACCAGCTTTTTCTCCATTTGCTTTCGAGCGTACTAGGTTTCGTCAGCCCTGGGAATACATTAGCGGTTGTCCTTGACTTACATCCCCTGCGCCCATGGACTCTGGACTGTTGCGATGGAAGCCAGCAAAACGAGACACCATCTCTGTCTCCACATTCTTCCGGTACTTGAGATATTGTTCGCGATCATCTCGCATAACGGCCTTTTGTTCCTCGCTATCTGATCGCGATCGTAAGTCAAAATCAGCAAAAGCATCACGCTCCAACTCACACTTGAAATTGCCCCCGTCCTTGCCAGCCCATTTCTGTGCGAAACCTGGAGTCATCCACGTCGGCGAACGGACCCATGTATACAGATGATCCACGTAAGGCTGGATCTCAGCTGTGATTTGAATTCCACTTGATCCATTTCCGACAACGGCAACGCGCTTCTTCTCAAGGCTCAGACCATCGGGATAATTGGCTGTATGAGCGATGACACCCGAGAATGTGTCGAGTCCATCAATCTTTGGCATGTGCCAATTGCTGTGAGCGATGTCAGTTGAACTTTTCTTGATACCTCACGACGGGCTTGTATACTTGAGGAATCCCATGGCATTAACGAACACCTCAGCTTCATCGACGAACTGGTTCCCGGTAGCGAGGTCTGTTATCTTTATTTTCCAGCGCCCATCAGCTTCTTGCCATTCAGCATGATCAACACGATGCCGAAGTTTGATGAAATGTCCAAGAACGAATTTCTTGACGGTGTTCTTGAAGTAACTTTGGATCTCTGCTCCACCAGAGTAGTAGCTTGACCAGACTTCGGGATTCCATATGTACTGATATATCACAGACGGAATGTCGCAGGCAACTCCTCTGAAAACCAAGATTAGCTAGTATCCCATGATTCAAAGCATTCGTGAACACACGGGTAACGGTTCTCCAGCCACGTTCCACCAATGTCTTCATTCTTCTCGTAGATAACCAAGTCTACATTTTCTGCGTCGTCCTGGATGTACTTGGCGAGACATATGCCAGAGGCACCGGCGCCAGCACAAATCACTTTGATGGGCCGACGTCGGCCTGAGAAGTCCTCTTGGATTGTATAACCTCGATCATTTGTCGTCTTCCAGCCGTATACTTTGGGCTTCTGTTCCCACGAGACCTCTGCGCCGTTCATATCAGCCATTTCTTTCTGCAAACGATGAAGGGCCGCTGTAGCTCAATATCGACCTACGAAATAGCTCGGAGACGCGGCCCGGGCTGTAGATCTTAGCGAGCTGATGGAGGTGGCATGTTTTCCGCAGCCTTTGCCGCACATGTGTCAATGGTACTATCACTCACTTATGACGTCTGAATCGCTCAGTTTGACCACCAGTAGATAATATGGAGCTCTTTGATGGGCTTCAGATGAGGAAACTATCTGGCAAGAATGACAACTATTTCACTGCACAGTTATGGCTTTTTCTCACAATTCTCCCGCAACTCTCAGTGTGATGCTACGCTTTGACGTCCATTCTGATGTGGATCGTCTTCGCTTGCAGGTACTCCTTGAGGCCTGCGGCACCAGACTCTCGCCCGTAGCCAGATTGTTTGACTGCACATTCATTAGCAGTTGCCCCCTCTAACGTTTAATGGTTTCACTTACATCTTCCAAAAGGAGTTGCCGTGCTGGTCATGAAAGAACTGTTGATGCCAACGGTACCCGCCTCGATCTGCCCAGCAACGCGAAGGGCCCTCGAAGTATCGGCTGTGTAGATCGTGGATCCAAGGCCATAGCTTGTATTGTTGGCCAGTGCAATGCCCTCCTCTTCGGTCTTGAATGTCTTCAACGCGATGACGGGACCGAAGATCTCATCAGTAAACACCTTGGCGTTAACGTCGGGATTGAGAATGATCGTCGGCTGCACGAAGCGTCCTGACATTCCCTTGCGAACGCCTCCTGTCAGATACTCGACGCCGTTGGCACGCGCGTCGTCGAGCATGCCCATAACCCGGTTGAATTGCTGTTCATCCGCCAGAGGGCCATACGCAGTCTCGGCTTTTGAAGGGTCGCCCATCGAGTCCGCCGCCTTTTCAAAGGCGACCTTGATAGCTTCGATAAACTTGGGAGCGATGTTCTCCTGCACCAGAACTCGGGTGGCAGCAAAGCATATTTGTCCACTATTCAGCAAGAAATTCGCAGAGTTCTGCTGTACCGCATTGTCAAGGTCTGCATCATCAAAGACAAGGGCTGGAGATTTCCCGCCAAGTTCGAGAGACACCTTTTTGAAGTTGGACTTCGCAGCTGCAACTGCTACAGCACGACCAGCAGCTGCCGAGCCAGTGAAGGCAATCTTCGACACTTCCATGTGGGATGCTAGCAGTGCTCCCACAGAGCCACCGCCGGAGACGATATTGATGACCCCGGCTGGTATTCCTGCTTTGTTTAGGAGATTGCCGTACCTTGCAAGGGCCAAAGGCGATTTTTCGGAGGCCTTGACGACAAAGGTGTTTCCCGTAGCAATTGCAGGTGCCATCTTCCATGCTGCAAGGATATGAGTTCCGTTCCACGCGTTGATTCCAGCGCAGACGCCCAAGGGCTCGTATTGTACGATCTTGTAAGTGCCATCTTCGTCTGGTGGGAAGCTTTCGCCCGCCACCTTGCCACAGAAGCCTGCATAGTACCGCCAGTACTCTACTGCTCCGTCTACGAAAGCTTTGGCGAGGGTCAGCGGCTGGCCCATGCAAATTGACTCCAGTCTGGCCAGCTCTTCGCTCTCTGCTTCGAGAAGATCTGCGAACTTGAGCATCATAGTACGTCGTGCCGCCGTGGCTGTCGTTCGCCACTTCGGGAACGCTTTCTTCGCAGCAGCGACTGCATTGTCGACATCTTGTGGTGCGGCTACTTGAATCTGGTCCGTGACCAGGTCCTCGGTGTCCGGATTGTAGACACTGAGCCTTTCAGATGATGACGAGTCAACATATTGCCCATTGATGAATAGCCGTGTTTCGTAAGACATTCTTGATTGGTTGTGGCTTTGTTCTGTTTTAGTTGATGTTGTATGACCTCGTCGGAGCAGCTAAAGAGCTGGAATATGGTGGGGTCGGAAACAAGAGCCGGACGCAAATCATGCGCAGATTCGGCGGTTGTCGTGACGGCAAGCCTTCAGCTGTTTGATCGTCGACCTGAGCATGGCACACACTGTTGTGGTATGCTGAGACTCGTTTCACGCGCCTCATTGTCCACCATGTCGTCTCCTCAACAGCACGCATCGTTCATATCGCGGCTGCAGTCGCGACCTACTTATTCTCCTGCCTTGGGTACGGTCCTGACCTTGGCATCGCCTATGATCGCCCAAGTCACGGCGACATCAGGGACGGACTTCATCATGATCGATGCCGAGCATGCCCCATTGACGTTCGACGTGGTCACGCAGATGGTCCACGGCTTTATGTCAGTCCCCACCACATCTGTGAAGCATGCTTTGATCCGCATTCCCTCTCACGATCTTGCGTGGATCAAGTGGGCTCTGGACAGTGGCTGTTCTGGAATCATTATTCCAATGGTCAATTCAGCCGCTGAGATGGAGGCCATTCTTGATCGTGCTCTCTATCCACCTCGTGGCAGACGAAGCTTCGGGCCTCTTTACGCCCCGTTCGCCGCTGGTGGCAACGCCACTTCGTCCTATGCAGGCCCTGGTGACTACTTCCAGAGGGCAAGACGAGGCGAAGTCGCCATCATTCCTATGATTGAATCAAGCCAAGGGCTAGCCAATTGTGACGAGATTCTTAGACTTGAGGGCGTTGATGGGGTGTTCATTGGTCCGGCAGATCTTAGACTGGCAATCGGCATGGAGCCAGCAATCGATGGACAGGAGCCTGAATTCCTGAATGCTTTGGCAACCATCACGAAAGCGGCAAAGAAACATGGCAAGGTGGTCGGTTGCATGGGAATTGGAGAAGAGGCAGCATATAGGCGAGGCTCCGAAGGCATGGACTTCTTGCTGTCAACATTCGACTACGGAGCAATTCTAGGTGGTTACAATGCTGACCTAACGAAGGCAAGATCTGGCATAGAAAGAGCTCGAAAAGGGGTCGCACCCCGGTCAGGGCTTTGAGAACGGACCGTTCACGGCATGTACCCTGTAACAACTCATTCCCGGCGAGGAACGCACCGGCTATAGCGAATAAATGCTTCTCAACTGAATACCCGACGTTCGCGAGTCGTCCATTCGAAGGCAATGACTGATTCTTCTCAGTCAGTCTACTGAACTTGAATGCCACCTCGCTGGCGGCTTGCGAGACCTGCTGCGACAGCCTACGCAGCTGAATGGTGCTAGACAAGTATCACGCGGTGAGGCGAAGCTCTTCGGTCAAACGCAGTACTACGAACATTGGCGATACGACGCAGCAGGTACATGTACGTATCTTTGCCGAGAGCGCCTTCGATGTCACGAACCAAGAAGCCTTGGCGTTTACCCGGAAAATATTTCCGAAGGTGCTCGGGCTGTGACAGCCCAATCCATACACCCGTCCGGTCGTGGAAAGTAGATTCCGTAGACTGTTGATGACGAATTTGGAGGTAGAGGACGGGATTAATGATTTTTTCTTCTGTACATACACACTTGCAACCAACCCTGTGACTATCAATATTTGCCCAAAATGCCTTCTCGTACATCAGATTCCCAGCTCTCATTCACACAGCTGCATGATACCTTTGCAGCCGAAGTCGAGGGAATGAAATGGGATCTCCCGGTCCCAGAGTCACTTCTTGATGAGATCAGAGCCGGGGCGGATCAATATGGTGTGTTGGTTTTTCGCAACGCAAACTTGAACAATGATGAGCACATCCGCTTTTCGAAGCAACTTGGCGACCTCATGGACGTCAAGGCCCATATCAAGGCTGGCAGAGTGATGCGGTTCCCTGAAACACCAGAGATATTCGACGTCTCAAATCTGGACGACAAGGGAGAAATTGTGACCGATGCCGACCCAGCTCGAAGGGAAGGCAACAAGGGCAATTTCATCTGGCATGCCGATATGGCATACGACCCGCAACGAGCCAAGTATTCAATGCTACGTGCGGTGGAGCTGCCGCCACCAGGAAGCGGCGGTGAAACAAAATATCTCGATTCACGCACTGCGTATGCCGACTTGCCCCAGGAAACAAAGGATGAGATCGAGCCGATGATCACGAACAACTCGCTGTTCCACAATCGCAAGCTCGCAAGCCCCAAATTTTTCGCTAATCTCGAACCTTTGGATCATCCCATGGCGCGTTACAGAATGGTATATCCACATGAAGGTGATGGGCGGAAGAACTTGTACCTGACCACGTATGCTCACCATCTGGATGGCAAAACTCAGGAGGAGAGCCAGGTTGTCTTTGACAAACTCTGGGCCCACCTGACACAAGACAAATACATCGTACGCTCCCCTTGTTTCCTCCAACAAATCATGTCGCTATCTTGCTAACCACTGTCTTCTAGCACACGGTACACTGGAAGAACAACGGCGACCTCGTACTTTGGGACAATACTGCTGTGCTCCACAAGGCCACCGCAACCGGCAGCTACACGACTCAGTATCGTCGAGACATGCGACGGACCACCACCAAGGACGCTGGAAAGTATGGTTGGGGCGAGAATGAAGTTGGAGCGACCTGGAGAACAGGAATCCCACAGAAGTAAGGATCTCAATCCCAGTCCGACCTCAGTCACTTCGTCGGTATTTAGTCTGAGCCATACCCTCTCAATCGTTTCGATAGCAGACAGTGTACCATGTCGCATAGTCGGCTTGATCGACTCTACTCAGGGCTCCCAAGACCATGAACTCATGAACCAGGGTTTATGTCTCTATCCGTCTCGAGACCGAGAGCCAACCAGTCCATCAGGTTGCCTTCGGCATCCATGGTGAGCTCGTCAGCAAATATGTTACCCAACATCGGGTCATTGTCGAAAGTACAAGTAGTTTCCTCGGGTCTCGGAGTGTTTCCACGAAAAGCACTGGTGCCCAAAGTTGCAGCCAAGTGATCTAGCCCAGGAGTCACGTTGCCGTTGCGCGTAGGACGTAGACTGTCTGCCGATGGATCATCGTACATGCCGGAGAGAATCGTCCCTTGTACGGTCTTGGATAACGTCCAGCACATTCTCGTCGCCACAGGGTAATTCGATCGAGCCGAGAACAAGATGCTGCGTAATGTCTCTAGCCATGATCGAGGGGAAGCTTGGGTGCCTTGTAGTCGCGAGTCGTGGTTGTGAAGAACGTGTGACACAAGTACTGCAGACGCAACGTACATGTTATCGAGCATCACGGTGACGATGTTCTCGACGCCGTAGGTGTCGTAATATGTGGACACCAATCGAGCAATGGCAATGGCGTTGGCTAACATTTCCTGGCAAGGCTGACGCATGTCGGAGTTTTCGCGCTGGTCGTCTGCTCTGATGGACGTCTGCGCGTCTGGTCTGATACTTTCACTTGCTTTTTTCAAGAGGCCCCGGGAAACTATTTGCGCCCCGTGGAATTGAATGTTCAAGGCATACGCAGATGGCGAAAGCTCAAACGCACGATCCAGATCAGTTGCTGCAAGCTCCTTTGGTAGACTTTCGAAGCGCTGCTTGAGCCGTCTATCTAGCACTCTGAGTCTGTCGACAGTGGTCGGCTCCAGACTTGAGGTAGTCAACAGTAGCTCGGTAGCTTCAGACACATCCGTGCAAAGGCCGACCCAATGCTCTACAGTCGGACCGCCCTTCCATCCTCCTGCCACTAGGCGTTGATGAGCGACAGCGACCATGGCGGTTGGAATTGCGCTGGGGCGACCCATGTACATGCTCCACAGTTTGTCAAAGACATGTGCTGCAAGCAGGAGGTCGTGTCTTTCGAATGCTTCAGGTGTCGAAATTTTACCCTCAGCTACAAGCGCTGTGCAGCTCGCAGTCAAACCCAGGTCGAATACCAGACGGCACGCGATGCCACAATAAATGTATCCCAGGCGATTCCGGCCTCTTGTGGCTTCGAAATCACTGAGTAGAAGGAAGCCTTGCAGAGAGGCGATGTTGGGATTGCTGATCTCTTCCAGGATCTCCTGTTTCGCACGATCTGCATAATGAGCGCCCGACTTGCGTAGGTCGTGTGATGAGGCCATGCGTGAAGCACAGGCAAGGATGCTGTTTTCCAGGAACCTTGAGTACCGCTGCACCCGCACCCCTATCCTTCTCCCGGCTTCAAACGAAGCTTGATTGACGACTGAAGTGGACAGAAGCTGTGCGCGGAAGAATATTTGAAGCAAGAAGTCTTTTCGAGGCGCAGCATCAAGTTTCGGGTTACTTGCACGGACTGCGTTCCTAGGCTCAAGATCCTCGAACGGGTACAGCTCATGATCTTTGACATAACGTTGAGAAGTCGGACCATAGAATCTGGATTGCCCATCTGGCAGGAGCATGTCGAGATTGTCGTCCTGCTCACTTGCTGGTGTCAGTTGGGTGGCGGGCATATCAAAGGGTTCCAGAGGACGAGTCCGCGATTGAGCTGGCTCTTGAGCTACCACAGCGGTCAAGTTCGCTGGCGAGGTAGAAGTGTGAGCGCCTTGAGACACCGGAGACGCCAATGCAGGCACATTGGAGACGCGTGGGTGTACAAGAATGTTCGACTCATCTCCAGTCACCATCTCATCTGGATAGAAAGAAGGGGCTTCGCCATCAGTCTCCTCATAAGACTGGGGGACTCCATCCAAGGTGTCAATGGGAGATGATGCACGAGCATCGGCATTGCCTGAGGATACGGCGTTCGCAGGAAAAGCATGATCGCTCACATCCGGCTCATCTTCCGGCTGCTGTGCTTGCTGGGCCAAGGCAGACTCTAGTCGCCGAATCCGAGCCTGCAGCGCGTCGAAGTGTGCCCGCGACCCGTGTCTGCACAATTTTGCGTCAGTACCCTGCAACAGTTATACTATCGAATGTCCTAGGAAGAATCGTATATAGCATATAGCGCGCCAAGACTTACTTTCTGCCATCGCCTGTCTCGCTGACAGTGCAGGACACTTGGAGTGATGTACAGGATTCGCATGCTCGACCCGGCGCAAGGCCAATACACTACGCCACAAATCGTCAGTTGCACATTGTCAGCTCGTTAATGGCTTTCGGCAATCAGTATTCACCTTGATTTTCCGCTGGCGACATCGGACACAAGCTTGAGAAGCACGGGGATTCCCCCTCCTCCCGTTGCTGCGATGACTTCGAGAATCCGCCATTGCGGTGACCAGGTCAGTCTACCCTGATATCGATTGAATCATGAGTGAAGTGCAACCATGTGCTCTACGCTTGAGTTCACTTGCCAGTGCAGATGGGTTTTGCCGATCTTTCCCCGCATTTTTCTCTGGCACTAGTCCCGACGACGGTGCCACGCACCCTTTTCTCACTTCATCTACCCAGAGGAGGTTCACGACCTGTCTGATCTGCGGACCAAATCCATCGTGAGCATTGCAATCCCAGCGACCATGATGCACAGACGTCCCAAATCTGTACTTCTAGCACGATTGGATCATCTGGATCATCCTCTCGGATACTGTACGCATGGCCGGCACCCCACTCTCGTGATCGCCTCAACGCGGCGCAAATTCCTTCTCGCAACGATCGTCAAGTTGCAGTAGAGTTAGACCCTGCTTAAATCCGGCGGACAAGAACTTTCCAGCACGATACATCGAGGCGTTTCTGAGGGTGCCAAAACAGTTCGAACCGAACGTACCGTTTTTGGCTACCGGAATTGTCGATTCTTGGTGACGCGGCGGCTGAGGGATCAGCAAGCAGTATTCCCGACTTGCCGGACGGAGCGTAGCTCGAAAGCGTTGCGCTATTACCATCCTATTGAGGGCTTGCAAATCAGCCATGTCGCGCAACGTTCGCACGCACTGTGAGCCGCGGCGGCGGCGCAAAGGTCATGAAAGCAAACCCGTCAAGCCATCACACCGTAAACGGTTGAAGATCAACACTTTGTGGGGGTGGAAAGCACCGCTAGTTCCACGCTTACCTGCAGGATGTCGATCTTTGGAGAGACTTCGAAAGCCACGCCAACCTGGCAGTGTGAGAACTCCCACGGAAAAGACATCCGCTATATCGAAAAGAGAATGCGGTATACGCTGGAACAGCAGTGCTTAGGCGCATCTGACGCCTATATAGATGCTGATCCCCTCTCCCTGTCACAGCAGAGACGAAGGTGTGAATCTTACAAATTTCAACACAACGATACCGCCAAGGCTTCATCAACATCAATATGTTCTCCCTTCTTTTCGTCGCCTCATTGGCGCTCGTTGCTTCCACAGCCTCCGCTCTGTGTCCAACTGACACGCGAATCCAATCATCGCTGCAGGTTGGCGTTGGTACGAGAAGCCTGCGTCACTTCATCTCGATGACCATACTGACATATTGCGTGTTCAGCCTACAATGCGGAAGGACTTGGCAATTCAGCAAGGGAGTTCATGGCTGTAGGTCTTCTCAGAATCCTGCCTTCGCTAAGACCCTAGGCTAACAAGACTCGCACAGGTGCCATGGGGCTCGCCAGACCGCGCAGGCACATGTCTCACAACCATGTGAGCACAAGCTACTCACAACGACTATCAGCAGCATCTGACGCTACATTCAGCATTCCCAATGGTCTTGGCTGTGCCATCCCGGTCGCAACCACAGGTGCTGGCACATACCAATTCGCTGGTACGCTCGATAGCTCAGAGACATAGCACCGGATTCATGCTGACAATTCACAGTTGAGACTCGACAGGTCTTCAACAATCTGACCGTTACCGAGGTCCTTCGTACGTCACGCATGACTTCCAAACGTGTTGTTCACATCCCTAATCTCTTCCAGCGTTCGACAACGGAACCGTGTTGCTCAGTGTCGAGATCATGGTCGGAGCCCGCGAGTTCGTTCCTGTACGTTCTTGACCCACCCTACTCCCCCACGCTGTACCGCAATACTAATCTCAACTGTAGCTGCCCGTCACGTTCCACGGATACGTCTACATGGACTACAACGACGACTGCCGTATCTACTCCGCCCGAGCTTATGCCGACGTTCCCACCAGTGTCCTCGGAATGCTCGTCGACCTTGATGTCCCTGCCCCTGGTCTTAAGCCCGTGTGCGGACAGCTTCCCATCGGAGGCCAGAAGAAGCGCGCGGCGATCGGGTTCCAGGCATCCCTTTGAAGATTCGTCGACAATAGTTAGTTCGCGCTAGTAACCCTAGTAACCCACTTAATGGGAGATCGTCTAGGCCAAATTTAGGTTAGTGCGTCTCGCTAAACATAGTTCTAAAGGGGCTTAGCGTACCTCCGAATATAGCTAAGTATTAAACTATCTACTGCAGCTACTAACCTTACGCTAGCAGCGAGATACGCAGTTTCCGTATATAATCGTTATTCTATAGACAATTTAGAAGTATTTCTCGAGTTCTTATTAGACGATAACCCGGTTCCGTATAGTGCTAAGGATAAGGCGGATTAGATTAAGGGTAAATTCGAAGGCAGTAGTAAGCTAGTAGTTCTACCTAATTAATCGTTCTTTATAGAAAGCGTTCGTTATAAACCTCTAAAAGGTGTTATTACCTAGCGAGTAACTTACCTACTAAATAACGATAAGTTCTATACTAGCATTAAGATAGGTAGCTATCTATATAAGGTAATAAGCACGCAGCTAGCTCGTAATATACCTCTGCGATTCTTTAACCTATTTTAGACGTAGGAGGTGTTCGAATTAATAGCTAAGTAGACGAACTATTACGCAGATTCTAGCGTTAAATTTACTAGGTAGAGTAAATAGAAGACGGACTTTATTTAGGTTATTGCTAGGGCTCTATAAAAGGTAATAACTGCTACGGAATTAAAGGTATTTATCGGAGTTATAATTTATATATCGGCTGTTTAAATAGACGATAAATACGATTACTTCCGAACTAATAGATACTAGCTATAGCATACTATATCGAGTCGAATAACCCTACGACGATTTAAGTAGTTAAGAGCGGCTATATAGTTTAGCGAGCTAGTACTATTAGGTAAAGGGTTACCGCTATAGAAGTAGATTTCGAGCCTCGTAGACTACCTCTAGAAGCGGTTTAAGGACGTTATTTTACTAGGTTTGTAGTTATTGCTCGATAAGGTGCTAGTTCGGTTTACTAGAAGGTCGCGCTATATCGTAATAATAAAGAGTAAACCTTAACTAGTTAGTTACTACGTGCTAGCGATTAGCGATTGCAGTTACCTCTATAACTTCCTCTTTAGTAGCCCTTCGCGATAGTAGGGTTTTAAGTCGACTAAGCTGCCTCTAGAGTTTAATAGATACGTAGAGGTAGTAGAGGAGTTATTAGAGGCTTAAAAGAAGGCGCGATAGTCGAATAAGAAGAGTAAAGGCTATAAATAAGGTAGTAGAAGTAGCAGTCGAGGTAGTAGAGGTAGTAGTTAAAGTAAGTTAAGAGGTTAAGGTAACGTCTAATTAGCCAATTCGGAACTAACTAAGTTAATAGAATTACGAATTAACCTCGGCCCGTAACTAGCGCTATTATCGCGTGCCGTATTAGTACTAATCCTTCGACTACCTTTCTAAAACCGCTTCTTCTATATATTTATAGATAACTTATTTACTAATATACCCCTTCTAGCTATCCTTAAATACTATAGAATCGCCTATATAGGTACGGTACGAGCTAGAAGCAAGTAGTAGCTATAGTAAGGCGCAGAATTTACGATAGGCGATAGGGCAATAGTTAAACTAAACTAGAAGACAATACGGTTTCTATTCGAGTTATAACTCTGCTAGGCCCTATATAGCGTTGCTAGTACGCTATAGTAAGATAGGAACCTCGTCTAAATGCTTACTACTAGTTTCTAGCTCTAGGATCTTTTAATACGGATACGGAGGTACCTAAAGGCTACTAATAGCTTTATTATAAACTACGTTCGCTCTCGGTAGATAGAGCTACGCAAATACCGGTTTATTCTAACCTATACGGCTATATATAACGACTATATAGGCGGCGTAGATATTTATAATTAACTTCGCAGTTACTATAGTACTTAGCAGAAGTCGCTTAAACTATAGCACTCTTTATTTTACTTCCTACTAGATGCTACCGTAATTAACGCGTTTATTCTATACTATAATCGCTATAGTAAGAACGGCTAGAATATTAATAACGAGAACCTAATTAAATAACGCTTATTCCGCCTAATACTAGGGTAGTGCCTTATTAAATAGGGCTATAATAAACAGGTTAATTAAACGACTTAATAGCTACCGCTAATAATAATACTAACTCGCGAACGAGGCCGATTTAAGAGTAGTTGCTATAACGCTAATTTACCTCGTCTACGCTGCTATAAAATAACTCTAAACGAGCTATTTTTAACTAACGTTCTATAACTAAATAAGGCACTAAACTACCGCCTTAAATTAACCCTTCCGAAGCTATAACGCTGCTAGCTCTATCGCTATACCCGTACTATATAAAAGCTTAAATAGTAGCTATTAAACAAATACTCTAAACATTAAATACGCTATACCTATAAAGCCTATAGACTATAGTATAATCTATGCAGTTAGTATTTACTTAATTAGCATAATGTCGCTAATATTAAGGCATACTAGAAGGCTTAGAACCCTACCCTACTACCCTTAAATAACACGCCTTAGAACTAATATATTCTAGGCCTCCGAGAGGTTATCGAATCGCTAAATTAATAGGATAAAACAGCGACCTAATTAGCTATAGCAAACAGCACGGAAATAGACAACTCTTATAGCAATTAAACGCTTTAATATACCGTTAAGGCGATAGCTAATTAGTAAGAAGATAAAGGGTAGAACTAAGGGTAGAACCGCCTAATGCCTCTGCCTACTCGGATGTCTTCGGTAGACAGGCATTTGCCTAGCGCTACGTACAAATCGGGTCTAGACTAGACTACTAATCAGGCCTAGTAAGGGTAGGTGTTCGTGCCAAGTCACCATAAAAACCTGCAAAGGGATAGGCCAAGGACATTCATAGTCGACAGCCTTATGTCTCCTTCTGATAAAGGACTTTTTCCTTCAAGCACGGCGCTCTTAGCAGCCAATCTTGGTTGACTGTGGAGAGACAGCGCGTCAGTGTAGATAGTTTGCCATCCAGCACAATTTCATCTCAAAAGTCAAGATAATGTTCCAACGCTTCAGTTGTCCATTTTTACGCACCGTCCACGTTCGACTTTTGCTGACGGAAAACGATGCCGCTTGGAAGTACACGGCCTCAGCACATCTCTCTACATATCCACCTTCCGAACCTGCAAATACTTGACAGTAACAGGTTTTTGTTATATTCAAAAACTCCTTTCCATGTTCTCCCAACAGCAGATCACAAGCTCCCACGATGTCTTCCGCGAAAAAGCGACTTGATCAAGTTAGCCACCATATGACCCACGCACCAGAACAGCCTGCAGATGAGCCGTCAGGTGTACTCTGTGAGATCAAGGAATACAGATCAGGTCATAATGTTGCCACCGTCACCCTCGGAGATCCGAAAAGCAAGCTGAATCTCATGAGCAGTCGACTCTTCGACGAGTTGACTCAACACTGTCGAACCCTGAGCAAAGATTCCAGGTTGCGCGCTGTGGTTCTCACCGGTCACCCGAACAGCAAAAAGCCAGCATTCGTTGGCGGAGCGGAAATGGAAGAAGTGCGCAGCTTATCGACGGCAGAGGAGGCGGGAGCATATGTGACAAAAGTCCACAACGCTTGCGCAGCAGTCCGCGACCTGCCCGTTCCGGTTATTGCACGCGTGCATGGGTTAGCTATTGGTGCTGGCATACAACTGATGGCTTCGTGCGATCTCAGGATTGCTTCCAAGCTGAGCAAATTTGCAATGCCTGAGGCGAAAGTTGGTCTTCCGAGTGCTATCGAAACAGCATTACTTCCTAGTCTCATCGGATGGGGCAGCACAAGGCGACTGTTATACCTCGCTGAAGTCCTGTCCGCCGATCAGGCCCGAGATTGGGGTCTTGTGGAGCAAGTAGTCCAAGACAAGGCTGAACTGGACAGCACAGTCGACGAATGGGTGGGAAGAATAGTCGATATGCCGCCGGAGAACATGCGACGACAGAAGAAGCTTGTGGCTTTATGGGAGCGGTCTACAGTACAGGACGGGATTCTCGCAGGCGTGGAAACGATGAAGGAAACCTTTGTAGATGGAGGAAAGGAGACTCAAGCCTACATGAGGAAATTCCTACACAAGTCAGAGAAATGAGCCACAGCAGATGAGGTGCATGATGTTGGAGTCTATCTTTGCTCTCATCATTCTCGCGCATGGTCTATGCCGCTCCATGGATCTCAAGGATGAGGCTCAGCAATCGCCAATGGCAGCTCGCTTGCCAGAGCCTGCCGAGCTTTCAATAAGAATATCTTTGGAATTGTGTCACTTGTTGACGCTGGATGGCCTGAAACGATCCATTCCATGACAAAATAGGGTTGGATTTTGTTGGCACATCTTGTCAGCTCGCTGTACCCAGACGATACGTCCGGCGGATCACTGACAAGCTGGTATATGGCTATTCGGAAGCATATCTTTGATGCTGTAGCTTTGATCAAGGTAGATTGGTGAAAGAATCTCCATTGGCCATCCACGACGTCCGAGTGTCGTGTCAACGCCAGAAGACGTTGTTACCAACGACAACTGCTGACTAATCATACACTGGCGATAAGGTAAGGTAGTTCGGTAGATGCTCCTCGTTTATTTCCTCCAAGGCGATTTCTGAGTCGACTTGCCGACATCTACACGCGACACTCATGCCTGCATCTCCATTCTTCACAGACTTCAGTACGACTGTCTATATCATGAAGATGGGCACTCTGTATGCGTCACATGCAACCGACGTCTGAGGACACCCGCACTCCCAAGGACGCGATTTTCCGTCATATTTCCGAGTTGATATGATGACGGGACTGCACTTCCGACGAAGCCCACTTTGGAGGCTTGGTCTACTGTGCAGTAGTGGAGACGCGTGCAGGAGCTGAACTCCAAGTTCGCGTATCGCTCTGTTGCTCGCACGAATACATCTCTCAAGGAAACGTAGCAGAATCAACCATTCCACAATGTCGGCCTCTCATACTGAACTCGACTGCCTCATC
Source organism: Cercospora zeae-maydis (assembly GCA_023512815.1). Classification (NCBI taxonomy): domain Eukaryota; kingdom Fungi; phylum Ascomycota; class Dothideomycetes; order Mycosphaerellales; family Mycosphaerellaceae; genus Cercospora; species Cercospora zeae-maydis. The sequence goes on along the minus strand of JAKLWY010000009.1, from coordinate 2,700,320 downwards.
ATCGGAGCGGGATTCGGGGGATGCTACCAGCTCAAACTTCTGCGTGATGCAGGCTTCAAGACCAAAATCGTGGACGCTGCGTCGAGTATTGGCGGCGTGTGGGCATGGAACAAATATCCTGGAGCACGAGTCGATGTTGAGATGCCATATTATGGTTACTCCGACCCAGCAGTCTGGGCAACCTGGAACTGGACAGAGCGATATCCTGGCCAGACCGAGATCTCGGAGTATTTTCAACACGTGGCCAGAGTCTGGGACCTCCATAAGGATATTCAGCTCGGCGTGAGGATCGTCAGTGCAACATTTACTCAAGATGAAAACGGGCCTCGATGGCAAGTGGTGTCATCGGACGGGAGCAATTATATTGCCAAGTACCTGGTATGCGGAACCGGCACATCGTTCAAGCAACATATTCCAAAGTGGGAGGGCTTCGAGAGCTATCAAGGTGTTGTCCACCACTCATCCCTCTGGCCAGATGGTGTCGATTTGCGCAACAAACGTATCGCAATCATTGGGGCCGGCTCCACGGGGGTTCAAATAGTACAAGAAGCAGCCAAAGTGTCATCCAAAGTCACGCATTTCATTCGCACGCCCAACATCGCCCTGCCCATGCATCAACGCCAAATATCGCGTGAAGAACTCTACGCATACAAGCCAGCCTTCCAACACGTCCTAGCAGCCCTCCGCACAACACCCGCTGGCCTTCCCACAACTAATTCTGGCATCAAAACATTCGACATCAGCGACACCGAGCGCCGCAAGCTTCTCGAGGAGCTATGGGAGCGAGGAGGCTTCAACTGGTCCATTGGCGGCCTCGCCGACACACTGACCGACGAAAGCGCCAACCGTGCAGCATACGACTTTTGGGCAGAAAAGACACGACCTCGGATCAAGAATCCTCAAAAACGTGACTTGCTCGCCCCTCTGGAGCCTCCGTATTACATTCTGACGAAACGGCCCAGCCTCGAGCAAGACTATTACGAGATGAGCGACCAGGATCATGTTGATATTACAGCCTCCCCTATTCAACGTTTCACAAAGTCTGGCATTGTGACAGAAGATGGGAAATCGGAAGATTTCGACATTGTTGCAATCTGCACGGGCTACGATGCTGTGACAGGCGGGCTGATGACCATGAACATCAAAGGGCAAAACGGACAATTCCTGCACGAAAAATGGTATCAACTCCAGCCCCATCTCAGACTTCTCGCATACATTCCACTAACACACTACAATCACAGGCGCGACGGCGTCACGACCTTCCTCGGCCTGACAGTCGAAGGCTTTCCCAACATGTTCATGCTGTACGGACCACAAGGTACCTTCTTCCTTCCCACCCTCCTCCTCATTTCCCCATCGAGAAACCACCCCCACTGATGCCAGTCATTCCTCTCTCAGCCCCAACATCCCTAACCAACGGCCCACCCTTCCTCGAACTCGAATGCGAATGGGTCCGCGACGTCCTCGCTCGCATGCGCACCGAAAACCTCGCCATCATCGACGCCAAGCGAGAGAAAGCCGAAGCGTGGCGCGATCAGGTCCTGCAACTTGCATCAGGCACGCTAGCCATCCACACGAATTCTTGGTAAGTCGCTTTCCCTTTCGCCCACTACAACTTGGGTCTGCTTTCTGCTGGAGCAGCCAGCCCATTGGATCTCTCTGTGACTGATTCCTCGTTCTTTCTGGAATTATAGGTACATGGGCGCGAATGTACCGGGCAAGAAGCGAGAGTATTTGCTCTATCTTGGTGGACTTCCGATGTGGCATGATGCTTGTCGCGAGGCGATCAAAGATTGGCAAGGATTTCGCGTGGAGACGGTGAAGGCGTGAAAGCCGTCTCCGTGTCTCTGATCGCTGAGTGGATTGACATGGTATTGGCGACAGGATGAGTGCGTTTGTCCCTGCTTCGCGGTGCAGCCGCGTACAATTTGCGATTCTTGGAGACAAAGGTCGGGAACATCTTGGGTATGAAAGATCAATAGTTTGCATGTTCGTGAAATTACAAGCAACTGCCGCTGGGCGCGTCAATGACCACAAACCATTTTTCTGGCGATAGACACAATCGGTGAGACGAACGAGAATGCAGTCGGTTCTATCGACGAATAATCACAGAATATGATAGCAAGAAGATGGGACGTCGACAGAACTTCAAGTTTGTCGTCGGTTCAGCTCGTGACGTACGAGAAGCGGTGATGGCATGGGGAACGACAGAGCGAGGAGGATAGCATTCGAGAAAGATGCGCAGAACAGCAACGAATATACACGCTCAATCTTCCGAAACAGCAACACCAGCCTCTCCGTCCTCGATGTGCATCTTCAACTCTTCAATATTTCCGCCTCTCTGCCCCAGCACGAAGGCGACAGTCTCGGAAAAGGTCTCTCCATTATTGACGAACCAGTCTCCCAGGCCTCGAACGTGTGCCTCGACTTGTGTCTTGAGAGGACAATTGTCACGCAGATACAAAATCTGCTCCGGGTCCAATTTCATCATGTCCTCCACCACGTAATAATGGGAGATATCATCACCCCAGCCCTCCGCAGCGGGTTCGTGCCAGCGCGATGGTGCAAGTCGCGATTGGTAGCGAGAAGAGCCTATTGTTGAGTTGTGGTACCATGCGTCCGGCACGAAGGACGATGGCGCTGGAGGATAGTTGAGGTGAATGTTGAACAGAAGCTGATGGTTGCTGTCGGGAAAGCGCTTGGAGAACTTCTGTCTGATCTTGCCGTTGGAGGGACAAATATTGTTGGCGACCATGTCTCGAAGGATGATGTGAACATCCATCATTTCCGCAAGCTCTGCATTTGTCCAGTTGTGCAAGAGGGCAGCGCGGCTGCGGACCATATCCGGCAAGCCACGACACGTGCGTATGTGTGCCGAGGTATGGAAAGCTTTGTGATACAGCCATAGACGATAGATGGCGCGTCTTACTTTGTAGCGTTCGGTGTTGCTCAACAGCCGGCGGTTTGCATAGTCTGTCTTCCACTTTTTGAACGTATAGATCTCTTCATAGCTTTGTGCGATTCGTCCTGCTTTGACGATCTGCCGAAGAAAGGCATCCGAAATGGGTACGTCGCGCGTGATGTGCGCAGGCTGTGAGCTATTTTGAGTGAGAACTTGAACGACATCATCGAGAGGTCCCAGCTCGGATTCGGCGGCGGCTCGCAGGATGTCGAGCTTCTTCGATGAGTGATAGATGTCGTTGAAACGACTATTGGCGGATGAGAGGGCGATTGCAGATGAGATGCTTGGGAGAGCCAGGAAGATCTGGGTCAACAGCTCGCTCGGGAGATGTTCGACATGCATGGTTGCGGTGGTCGACAACAAGCGAAGGGGGTCGGTCTTGATGGATTCTGCTGTCGATGGAGGACGTGGAGTCGGGGGATCGTGTATGGCGCGATCGGCTACCAGACGGTCTCGAGAGAGGACGCCCAGTAGGGTGGATGTAAGTTAGGAGACAAACACCCCAAACACGATGGGGCTATCGAGATGGGACTGCGATCCATGATTGACACGCTCTGGCAGCGACGCCGGCCCGTGATGGGCGCTCACGATGCTGGTGTTCATGGTGCAGGGTGTGGAAAGGAAGAAGAAGAAGAAGAAGGAGGAGAAGAATCGAGGTGCGAGAGCTGGAGGTCGTCTATCAATAACCGGGGGACTGGCGCTAACGCGGGTGCCACGAGGGAACTCCCGCCGGCATCCGCTCGCTTTCTCTGGGGCTCCGCCTCCGCACATTCTGCCTGGCGTTCCATCGGTCGGTCGGTCGGTCGGGTACATATGGATCACGGGCATTACAACTGCAGAGACTACCACATCTCGCCGCACTTCGCGCCCACCACCATCGCCACCACCATCTCCTCCCGCTCGCCCCTGCTCTTCCGCCATGAGAGCTTCGACGAACTCGAGCAGCGGTCGCGCAGTCCGCTCAAGGCGAGCCGATTCCCCTTCCTGCGCTTGCCCCTAGAGATCCGACAGGAAATCTACGCCTACCTGCTCCCGCGCACCATCGCACACTCCAAGCCCAACCCGTTGGCCCAGCATGCCCGCAACTTCTCCGCCGTCAAGAAGCGGAGCGCGCGCGGCATGATTGTACCGCAAAGCGAGCCAGGCTATTCAAGAGCGGCGCATATCGTGTGGCAGAGAGGCAATATCCGCCTGCTTTCCGTGTGTCGGCAGATTCATGACGAGTGCGCAGAGCTGCTGTATGGCAATAGCACCTTTCTGCTCTTCGTGACCTACCTGGGCATCTCGTTCCGCTTCAACTGGCTGTTGCTGTCGGGAATGGCGCCGCAGCGCAAGTACGACTTTCTCGAACTCCTTCCCGCGAAATACATGGCTTTGGTCAAGCGCGTGGTCGTGAACGTTGACCATGTGGATAGCTATACGGGCATGATCAAGTTCAATGTAAGCGGAAAGGGCCTAACGCACGGCCTTCGGAAGCAGGTTCAGCGTCTCATAGATGTTCTGCAACCATCTTCACTTCCCGTGCCGGAGGTGTTTCATGGGGATGATGACGGCTCGTCCGGCACTCGTTGGGAACAGGACCGTCGTCTGGCAAGCGTACACATTCGCGTCTCCAATGGCAATGCCGTTCTCGACCAGATCAAGAGCGAGGCTGTACGAAAGCGCGAAGGAGGCATAAGAGTCAATGAAGATTTGGAAGAGATGCTGGAGCCTTTCGGCGAGCTACGCGGAGTGCGTGAAGTCGAAATCACAGGCGCTGTTACAGAGACCTTTGCACAAAGCCTGCGGTCGAAGATGATGGATACTCAGAGAGCGAGCGCATTATTGACGACCACGCGAAACATACGTGACATGCATTTGCATCCCTCGCTCGATCCGACGTCTGAGCTGCATATGAACGAGCATGAAATTTAATGAATAACGAGATCCGACTTCCACGACATGTAGATACTCGAGGCTAGAAGAAGATCATAGCAGAGCTGCTTTTCTATAGTCTGCCTGCTCACTTCGACCGCTTCTTCAGTCGCGGGAGAGCGCGTGCCACGATGAGGATACACGTCGCCATAGCACAGACTTCTTGGCTGTCAAGACATTGAACACGCAAGGCTCGACTCGTCACACCACACCGCGCCTAGACTTCATCCACTTTGACTTGGCAAGCGTCATAGTCCAAGATGTGATTCTCGTCACTACTTGTTGAAACCTTATCCGACACTTGAATCGCACGTGGCAGAGCTGCTGCGATCGAATCACATCTCTTGCTTCACGTGCAGTACCAAGGAACAACAATGCTTGGCCCCAATGGCGCTGGCGCCTTTGGTTGCTCCGAGGAGGAGCAAACTTTGGTGAGATACTGTACGTATATAATAGGTGACGCTGCGCTATGCGTTTCGGATGCCCGTAAGGACTTATTGACTTCACTTCGACGCTCCGAGCGATGGAGGAACTAGCGCCCGTCATCTCCAAGGATTATCGCCCACTGACAGACGAGGAGATTGAGGAGTTCTTCAAGGCTTTGGATGTCAACAAGGATGGTCACGTCAATTTTGCGGAGCTGGAGAGGAAGCTGCACGAAGTGCATGAAGAGTTAGCACCAAAGCTACAAAAACACCACATCCTACATCCCGCCCGACGAGACGCGGAGAAACGCGTGGGGCATGATGGAGATGGCCTTCACGCGTTCCTCTGCTATCTCATGCCAGACTGTGGAGAGAAGTTAAGCAAAGAAGAGTTCATACGCCATGTGAAGACTTGGGAAGTGCCAAGTCAGAAACAGAGCGACTCACAAGCAGCCGACAAAGAGGCGAAGCAGGAGGGGAAAAAACTACCATTCCGGCGACGCTTGCGCGCGTATTGGGCAGTCCATGGTCCCAATATCCTCTTCATCGCGTTCGTGGTCGCATGTATGATCGCGTTCGGCGTCTGGCAGATGGTCATATACATTCAGAATCAACCCGCACGACAGGCACTTGGATGGGGCGTCATCATGGCCAAAGCAAACGCCGGTGTGCTGTACCCGACATTCGTCTTCATGTTGCTGAGCATGAGCAGGCATCTGTCCACCTTCTTGCGACGAAACTTCATCATCTCAAAAGTCATCAACTGGGACTTGAGCCAGACATTCCATATCATCATGAGTATCGCGGGCCTCACTTTCGCCACTCTACATGCCATCGGGCATCTTACCGGCACCTTCCTCTACGGATCACGACCCGCTCAACAGGACAACCTCGCGGCGATGCTTGGACCAGAAGCAACGCCGAAGCGCTACGTCGACTTTGTGCGCACACTACCTGGCTGGTCAGGCATTGTCAGTCTTGGTCTCTTCTGGATCATCAGCTTGATGAGTCTGCCCGTAATTCGGAAGTGGAACTATGAAGTATTCCAGCTCGGCCATCTGCTCATGTTCCCCATGTTCGGTCTACTCTCAGCCCATGGAACCGCCGCATTACTGCAAGCTCCAATGCTGGGCTACTTCCTAGCATTCCCCGCGCTCCTAGTCATCTTCGAGCGGCTGCGACGATTCATTCGCGGATTCTTGAGCGTGCCAGCAAGGCTCCAGGTTCTCGACGACGATGCAGTGTGCATCTCAATCAAGACGAAAGATGGCTCCGACTGGTCGTCGTACAACGCTGGACAGTACATCCTCTTGCAAGTACCTCAACTCAGCTTATTCCAATGGCATCCCTTTACGATCTCCGCGTGCCGTGGCGATGAGATGCAAGTGCATATCAAAGTCGAAGGTGACTGGACAGAGCAACTTCGCGACCTCGGCCTGAAGCAGACAAGAGTCAAGGTCGGGCTCGATGGTCCATTCGGTGCTCCAGCACAGCGATTCTACGACTACGACTATTCTATCATCGTTGGAGGTGGCATCGGCATCACTCCATTCTCTGCAATCCTGACAGATCTTGAAGAGAACTTCAAGGAACGCCGTGATCCTTGGGAATCAAGACGCAGCTCGAGATCTCTATCCAGATCACAATCCCGCGGCGTCAATGCCCGGTCACGCACCAGCTCTCGCCACGCCTCACGATCTCGCCGGTCATCCCCAGCCTCAACCCCCGTAACCGAGAAGGCGGGAGATGTCACCCCTCTCGACATCGAACCCGAATCCATCGACGCCAACCCCACCGGCCCACCACCCCGCTGCATCAACCCCGAGCGTCGCGTAGACTTCCACTGGACGGTGCGAGAAAAGAACAACCTTCTCTGGTTCTCCGACCTTCTCAACCGCGCCATCGTCGGAGCCGGCCCCCTCGCAAAGCAGAACAAACTCGACCTCAACATCAACACCCACATCACCGCGAAGCGAAAGGACATCTCCGTCCATATTTTCCGATACATACTAGATGGCTACCGGACCGAAGCTGCGCCATATTCCGCTCTGACAGGGCTGAAGCAGAGAAGCCATTTCGGAAGACCGGATTTCGATAAGATCTTGGAAAGGCATTTCCAGGATCTGGTGGATGATGGGATCAAAGAGAAGAAAGTCGGCGTGTTTGTAAGTGCACAGGTTCTCCCTTTCCGATGTTAGATGCTTTGACTAATTATTTCGCAGTACTGTGGAGCGCCCGTCGTGGGCGAGATTCTATCGGATCGTTGTCATGAGCTCACGGCAAAGGCGCGTGACATGGGCCTCAAGATTCGGTACGACTTCCTCATGGAGGTGTTCGGTTGATTTGTGATTGAGCGAGGCGTTACGGCGATATGTGGGTGGCGTCAGTGTTACGTTAGGACTGTAGAACAGATTACTCGGCACGATTGTCGCCGGTGGTATTCTAAGTAGCGGCGACTACGCTGGCTGGCTTGAAAGTCTATTGCGAGGTGATCTGGCAGAAATGATTTCATCTTAAAGTCTCACGGAAGACAGCATCATGGCACAATCAAACCATAAGCTCCTGAACGCTATTATCTTGCGCCCAAACTCCATCTGTTCAAGATCCTATCCCCACGATTCTATCCACTCCAACACCAACTTCCACCTAGAATTTATTCTCAACCACGTGCGTCTCACTACTCTTCGTCCTCTCCGCCTCAGCCGCAGCCTCTGCAATACTCCAATTCCTCCCAGCCTTCTGCGCCTCCTGCACCTCGCTGAATGTGATCTCCGGAACGAATTTCGTACTCTCCCAAGCCTTGGACACACGACCATACAGTTCATCGACCTCTTCGAGAGACAGGCCCTTGGTCTCGTAGATGCAGAACCACACGAAGCTGATGCAAACGAAGCAGAAGGAGCCCCAGATGAAGAAGACTTTGGATTGCAAATTTGCGTTGCCCGGGCCGTCGTTGACGAGGTAGGGTGTCGAGTAGGCGATGGCCCAGTTGAGGAGCCAGTTGCCTAGGACAATAAGCAGGAAAGTCAGCAGACAAAATTCCCGAGCAACTAACTTCCCGAGAGCAAATGCTCTGCAGACTCTGCCCAAGTCCACAGGGCGAAATGAAAAAAAAAAAAAAAAAAAAAAACTCACTAGCCGTCGTAAGCGAAAGACACTTCGCTCGCACCTTCAACGGGAACAACTCTCCAGTGACCACCCAAGCGACCGGGCCCCAGGACGATGCAAAGAAGAAGATATAAATGCACACGAACGCCACAGCCGCACGCTGAGCGGCCAAATTGTCCGCGGGGGCCGCAGTACCAGTGATGGCGACGATGAATTGGCACACACACATGCCAATAGCACCCATAAGAAGCAGTCCTCTTCGACCCATCGTCTCAACGAGATAGAGCCCGGGGAGAGTGGAAACGACATTGACGACGTTGGTGATAACCTGGATCGTGAAGCCACCGGCCTCGAACCCGGCGTTTTCGAAGTATTGCGTTCCGTAGTAGAACTAGATTGAATCAAAAATCGTCAGTCCAAAATTCACACACACACAAAACTCCGAGAGAAGGTATCACGGAAGTGTGTGATGGACTCACAATAAAATTCACACCCGACAGCTGCTGCAAGGCCTGCAAAGCGCAACCCGTCGCAAGCCGCTTCCCCACCGTGCCCTGGACGATGTCCAAATACGAACTCGTGCCCAAGCTGAGCTCATAATTGTGATTCGCTTGGATTTCCGCCAGCTCCTCACGAACAGCGGGATGGTCAACCGCCAGACGTCGAATCTTGGCAAGAGCAGCAGCAGCAGCGTCGGGTTTGTCCTGCTTGATCAAGAAGCGAGGAGTTTCGGGCAGAAGCAACATGCCGACGCAGATGATGATGGACCACGCGAACTGCACCGCGATGGGGATGCGATAACTGCCCGAATCGTTGCGGTTTTTGGTCGAGTAGTTCACGATGGCGGCTAAGAAGAGACCCTAAGATATCGCATCAACATCGTCAGCTGCCACGTATAAATATCGATAGAAGTGGCGGGCGTACAATAGTGATCGCCCACTGATAAGCCCCCACAATGGTGCCTCGAATCCACTTGGGCGCCGTCTCCGACTGATACAGCGGAACCATGGCAGAAATCAAGCCAACGCCAAATCCAGCAAAGAATCTTCCAGCAATGAGCAATGGCTGCCTGGTAGCGGCAGTTTGCAGGATGACTCCGAGGTTGAAGACGATTCCGGAAGAGAAAATCAAACCCCATCGACGACCGAGACGATCGGAAACAGGAGCAGCGCTGAGAGCACCGATGAAGGTTCCAGCGGAGAGGATGGAGACAATGAGGGAGTCTTCGCTCGCCGTGATTTTGGTGTTGTCGCCGGTTCGGAACGACGAGATGAAGTATGGCATGGCCAGGATGCCGGAGATGGTGCCGGTCTATGTTGCGATTAGGTCATCTGTCTTCTTTGACTTCGTGTGAGATACACGAACATCGTAGCCAAAAAGCACTCCTCCGAATGCGACGAACAGGCCAATAACGATGGCAGGCCATGTCTTGCCAGGCACATCAGCGGGCTTCTTGAGTGCGAGACCCATCTTGTCGTTGCGAGTCTCGTCAGTAAGCAAAAAGAAAACAACAATTCTCGAAAAGAGTCGACCTGGGAGGAATTCCGCAATGCGAGAGGCACAGCTGATTTATATATTCTCCGACGAGCCTACCACTTGTGAGCACTATCCGAGACCACGCAAGAGACCACCGCACAGCTTCGGTGTGACGGTGCCTTCACATCCATGCAACCCCATGATCGATGCTGTGAGATCGTCACGCCTGCAACCTAGTCTTCGCTCCGCACAGCTCCACTCTCCCCAGCTGGAGTCTGTAGCGCTGCGATGCCAAGTACCTGTTGACGGCGGTACCTACACGATTCTGAGCTACGCTGGCACTTTGGCCTCTGATGGCTATAGGACCGGGGAAACCAATCCTTTTCGTCCGCTAGAAGTCTTGGGGTGAGAATTGCCAAGCTCAAATGTCTCGTCTTGTGGCTCCACGTGCTTATGCTTATGTTTCTGCGTCTCTTCCGTGGGCCTATTCTGGGGACCATGATGAGAGACAGGGTCGAACTTATGCGATATTTCGATGTAGTTTCTATCCCCGAACCATTACTCACAGTCGTCAATCGCTTTCCACAGTTCTCGGAGTGACCGTTGCAACTTGCCAGACGCGCCTGGATAATCATCGGTGCCAAGCTCGGAGGTAAAGCGCATTCACTAGGCGTCCTTGGCATGAATGTAGAAGAACGGCCGCTCTATCGGGCGAAGGCATGAATAGTGCATAGCAGAATACGACAAGGATTTCAATCGGTCCTTTCACAGTTCAGCGAACGGTGCCGCTCTTCCAGATTTTTCCTGTGCATGACCGTGGTACATTGCCGCTGCGCAGGAGTTCATGCGAATACCTGAATGATCGAATCTGTGCTACCAGCTTCGTTCCCCTGCCTTGGGAAATCTTGTCTAGCATGGCATTGAGACCTGGTTACCAAGTCTGGTTCTGAGCGTACCTTGTTCTGCGAGGTGGTTTCACGACAGACGAACTGACTGCGACTGAGGACTAGCCCTGAATCAGTGCAAGGAATGGCCGCGAGTGGATAGGTAACTTACATCAAGAGCTCGAATTCGTCCCACTTACGGAGGGAGTGATCTGATCTCCTATAGGGCTTCAACAAATCCGACACAGTCAAATTTGCACGTCGGCCATCAGCAAGCAGGCGCATTGGCTTGGACGTCTTGAAAGAGGAGTCAAACACCAGCAGGTTTCGAGAGCCATCCCTCCGTCTTTCTAGGCCCACGATAGACATTGAGTGGCCAAAACGCTGAAAATAGATGGGAGGGAGCTGCGTGACGTATGATGTGCCATGCCTCTGAGCACCGTCGATGCCACTCATGTAGAAGGCCTCGACGTAGTCGAGGAGATCGGTCACTGCAGAGTTCCCGGTCTCACTCTCCCCTTGATGAAAAGTGAGGGCGTCGACCTTGACTCCAATTTGGGTAAAGAAAGCCAAAGCCTCGGTGGTGCCGATCCATTTTCGAGTGTTCAGAATGCCGCCCGTTTGGACCTTGCCGTAAGCACAGATGCCGTTGTCCCAAGCTCGTTCGATGACTTCTTGCATTTGGATCACATGTGGCATTCCCTGCGGTCCTTCGCGGTCGATATATTGGATGTATGTCAGGAGGACTTGGCAGCTCCAGAAACCGCAGAAGTTGCCCTCACACTCGATCTTGTGGATGTGACGAGTGCTCGGGTGGCAGAGGTAGGTTGCAGCAGTATTTCCATCGAGCGCGCAAAGGTCTGCGATGGCACGCGGAAGTGCCGCAGTCTCGTTGGGGACTACGCGATGGCGGGACAGAGCGCCGTTGCTGTCGATGCGTTGCACCGTCTGAGCTTCGGGGCCATAGATGAGGGCTTTGCGGACGTCGGAGGGCATGCTCTTCTCGAAGGCATACGGACCAAGTTCGCGCTTCCCAAGCCTGCCCGGGTTCTGAGGAATGTGCAGTGCACGTAGATTGGCGCGAGTGATGGACGAAGAGGTGCCGGAGAAGTAACTCAAGAGGGTGTTGCCGGTTGACCTGCGTGCTTGCTGGAGTCGTTGCGACTCCGCATGTTTCGGTGGCAGAGGCGGACCGGGTGTGGGACTGACACTTCGACGTGGTGGGAGCGGCGGCGCCAATTCCTCCAGATGCTCCTTCTCAGACAGCTCGGCTGCTGCGTGGAAGTCCAGATGCTCGTCGATGGCAGACAGCAGCACGTACTCTTGGCAGCCACGCCGCGTGCACCTTGTCCATGTGTCGCCGGGCATCGACTCGCTGGCACGTGCTGGACGGGACGAAGAATACATGTAGTGTCTTCCATCGTGGGCGACAAAGGGCGAGTCTTCGGTGTGGTACTCTTCGATGTGCAGTTGGATGGCGTATTCGTCGCCTTCTGCCGAGTCGCAGAATGGACAGCGGATCTTGGCCATGGCGTTACAGTAGAACTAACTTGTGAGACGGTACTGTGGGAGAGGGTTGACGCATCGTGCGGTTGGCCAGCACGAGGTTGTTGTTTGTGCGCGAAGTGTGGTGTCGAGGGTGTCATCAGGCTGCCACTGCTACTACATTATGTACAAACGCATCCGCCACCGCAGGATACATACGCGTCGTCAGGAAGGCACAGCCCCACTTTGTGCAATATGCTGTGCCTGTTTTTGGACAAGTAGGTTCCATGTTGGCCTGAGGAAGTAACGCCAAGAGACCTCCGTCACTCAACTAGTTAGAACCTACTGTACAGTAAACTTAGTCAGGTTCGGAACAAACAGGAACACACGTTCCAATGACTCAGCAGAACCATTGGACTCCCGTCCCGCCATCAAAGGTACAGTAACTTAGCTTGCTTGGGTGCGTCATGCGGGGCTTGCCGCAGGTGGTTTTTAATTCGCGAGTCACTCTCCAATCTTTCCTACTCCTAAAAAATGGCGACTCACGCGGTACCTCGAGCGCGGATCCACCAACATGGCCACCATCATCCTCGGCGCCCAGTGGGGTGACGAAGGAAAGGGCAAGATTGTCGATGTCATTGCACAAAACGGCGTGCAGCTGTGCTGCAGGGCCCAAGGCGGCCACAATGCGGGACACACCATTGTGAAGAATGGGAAGAAGTTTGACGTGCACATCTTGCGTGAGTCCATTCGCCCGTGTCTCTGCGACCCAATGCTGACCCCGGCGTAGCTTCTGGCGTTCTCACCGATGGCTGTGTCAACCTCGTCGGGACGGGTTGTGTGGTTCATGTACGTCTTTGCTCTGCCATTGCTCGTCCCAATCTGCACCATCCATGGAAATGATCTCGGGTGGCATACTTACAGACTCCAGGTCCCAAACTTCTTCAAAGAAATCGAGCAACTGGAAAAAGAGGGCATCAACACCACGGACCGCATCCTCGTCAGCGACAGATGCCACGTCGATCTCGACTTGCACACCAAAGTTGACGGACTGGAAGAGGTCGAGCTTGGCAAGGCGAACATTGGCACAACAGGAAAGGGCATTGGCCCAACCTATTCCACAAAGGCGTCACGCACGGGCGTTCGCATGGCGGATGTCTTCACCAAAGAGATATTCGACTCCAAGCTCAAGCACCTGTACAACGGATACAAGAAGCGCTATGGCCATCTCCTGCAATACGACCCGGAAGAGGAAATTGCTCGTTTCGACAGATACCGCGAACAGCTGAAGACGTACGTCGTCGACCAAATACCGCTCATCGATTCTGCCGTTGCCGGCAACGTCAAGATCCTGGTCGAGGGAAGTCAGGCAGCTTTGCTGGATCTCGACAACGGCACATACCCGTTCGTGACATCTTCCAACACCGGTCTTGGCGGCGTCATGACCGGCCTGCAATTGAGCCCCCGCAAGATTGACGAAATCATCGGCGTGGTCAAAGCTTACACCACTCGTGTTGGATCCGGACCATTTCCCACAGAGTTGCAAAACGACATTGGCGAAAAGCTGGTAGCAATCGGCAGAGAATATGGAGTGACCACTGGCCGAAAGAGACGCTGTGGATGGCTCGATCTGGTGGTCGTCAAGTTGTCGCACAGCGTGAACCGTTACGACGCCATCAACCTGACCAAGCTCGACATTCTGGATGATTTCGACGAGCTCAAGGTGGCCACGGACTACCACTACAACGGCCGCAAGCTGAACTCCTTCCCTTCCGATCTCAACATCCTGGAGAAGGTCGAAATCACATATCAGACATTCCCAGGCTGGAAGAGCAGCACGGTGGGCGTCAAGGATTGGAATGCATTGCCTGAGAATGCTCGCAAATATGTCCAGTTCATCGAGAAGTTCGTGGGTGTGCGAATCAAGTACATCGGCACGGGACCGGGCAACGAGAACATGATCATCCGGTAAGGTTAGTGTGGGCGCGAGTTGAATTCGTGCATATCTTCCTTGGCAACGCTTTTCCGTAGAATGGGGGGCCTAGAGGCCTCGAGGTTGGCAACGACGGTACATGATGACGCTCGAGAGAGCATCTAGCGTACATGAGGCGGATAGGGTTCAAATTAAAGTTCATTGACAACATTGGACTGCGAGACCGTGTCGGATGCGATACCCAGTCATAATCGTGCCACAGGAAGACATTCTGAATGATTCGTGCACACTGCATTGCTCGCTCTGGTCGAAGTGCTCGACCCCGACCAACCAATAGCGACCCACTTTCCCTGGTAAAAACGTCCGCACCTCATACACTGAAATGTCGATCATTCAATGGCATTTTACTTTCCACGCTGTCGGATCTCGAGATACGTTGATCCAGTGTCCAAGGTGCTCTGCTGCACAGCATCCCCTCAACCATTCCATTACCCCTCTACTCCTCCTTCGCACCACCACGACCAGCCTTCTCCGCAGCCTCGATGCTCTTCTTGTCCGTCTTGATCTCCCCCGCACCCTGGTTCAACGCACCCATCATGCCAGCGTTTGCCTTCCATGGCCTCTTCAGGTCTCCGCTGGCCGAGTAGCCCAGCATGTGCACCTTGACCAAGTTGCCCTCGAATGCGCCCTTGAGCGGGATGATGGACTGGATGAGCAGCGGATTGGTGTAGTTGAAGTACAAGTGCATCACGGCCATCATGCCGAGGCCCATGAGTTGGGATTTGAACAGGCCTTTGAGTTGTTGCTGGTCGTAGGCATGAATTGTCGTCGTGACGGCTTTGGGCTCTTCGGTGCTGCCCATTGGGGCGGGCTCGACGTATTTGAGCACCGTCATGTCTATGTGTTGTTATGCTGTGTTTTCTCTTTTGACGTGTTGGAGAATGCGACGTACCCTTCTTCTTGTCGATTTGCATCTTGACGTACATGTAGATGCTGAAGATGATGATGTTGCTGACGACGTACAGGCCGCGCACGCCCATGAGGACCTGAGGGTCTTCGAAGGGGATCTTCTTGCTCGCCTGCATCATCACGAGGATGATGACGAGGTTGGTGCTGTCGCTGCATGTCAGTCTCGCAACTCTTGTGGTACCAACATCTCGAGAGTTGGCGTTTGCGCGCGCTATCGCACTCACATTTGGGGATTCATGCTGGCGGTCGTTTGCAGACAGTCGCGGCTTGCGGTCGATTGTTGTCGCGCGACGTGGGGAGTCAGAGGAAGCAAGGTTGAGAAGAAGGTCGAAGATGAGGGAGAAGTCGCAAGCACGAGCGAAAACCCACACGTATCTTCACGTCGGCTGTCAACTCTCTTTCAGGGCTCTTTCCCAGCGGCGTGTCGGCAGCGGCGGCGGAAGCTCCCATGAGGCTTGGCATGCAAACTTCCACGCTGGCCCATTCACTTCTATGCAAGTATGCGCTTCACAACCTTGCCGACACGTCACGGAGCACGTGCTGTGCTACCCAATGTGGCATTCATCGCCACGTCGTTTGGTATTTGACCTCTAGCCAAGCTGAACACGCCCTTTGGACAACATGAGCGGCGACATGAGCTATGGCCGTCGGAGAGCTGCGAGGGGCATTTCGCTGCTAACCGTATCGCGTAATCACGTAGCGATGACAGGAATATACATGCAGCGGTCAAGTAGATCCTCTAAGTTACAACCTTCACTTTTTTTCCTTCCCATGCACAGATCCTCTCAAGACTTCCCCAAGACTCCCCGGACGTCTGGTCGATGACACAATGGCAGATTCCAAACAAGCCGTCCACCACATCGCAACAGGCTCGCCACAAGAACAGCAGCAACCACCGCAGACATTCGACCCCAATATCACAACAACAACAACAACAACAACAACAACAACAACAACACCACCACCGACCCTCGATCAACTAACCATCCTCGACTCCCAAGACCCCCTTCCCCCACGAACCAAATTCCGCCTCGCCCTCATCCTCCTCGCCTTGTATCTCGCCCTCTTCATCGCTGCCCTCGACCACACAATCGTCGCCACTGCAATCCCCACCATCTCCTCCGACCTCCAATCCGCCTCAGGCTACTTTTGGATCGGTTCCGCCTACCTCCTCGCCGACGCCGCCGCAGGCCCCATCTGGGCGAAAATCAGCGACATCTGGGGCCGCAAACCCGCCCTCTTATCTTCTGTCGCCTGGTTCTTCGTCGCCAGCATTATTGCTGCGAGAGCGCATAATGTCGAGATGCTGATTTCTGCGAGGGCATTGCAGGGGACTGCGGCAGGAGGCTTAATTCAGTTGGTGAACATTACCATTTCAGATTTGTTTAGTATGAGGCAGAGGACGTTGTTTTTGGGCATGGTGAATGTGGTGTGGGCTTTGGCGGGAGGCATTGGACCACTGGTCGGTGGCGCGTTGGCGCAGTACGTGAGTTGGAGGTGGTGAGTTTTGACTATTTTTGGGAAGTGCGGACTCCATACTGAAATTTGTAGGATCTTCTGGCTCAATCTCCCCATCTGCTTTTGCAGTTTCGCCATGCTTTTCATCTGGCTAGACGTCCACAATCCCCGGACAAAACTCAGCTCCGGACTCATCGCCTTCGACTGGCTCGGCACAATCTCCATCGTCGGCGTGGTTCTGATGCTCCTTCTCGGCCTCGACTTCGGTGGCGTAGTTTTCCCTTGGAACTCACCGACCGTCATCTGCCTCATAATCTTCGGCGTCGTCATGGGAGCCCTTTTCCTCTTCACCGAAAAGAAACTCGCAAAATATCCTCTCATGCCGCTCGAAATCTTCAAGAACCCTTCCACGAGCGCTGCCTTCGCCGTCTGCTTCTGCCACGGCACAGTCTTCATCGCCGCATCCTACTACATGCCCCTCTACTTCCAATCTGTCAAACAAGCCGGCCCTCTCCGCTCTGGCGTTCTCATCCTCCCCTACGCCATCCCGGAAGCAGTAATGGGCATCGTCAACGGCTTCATCATGCTCAAAACTGGCCATTACCGCGAGATTATCTGGGTGGGCCTCGTGCTTCTCACCATCGGAACCGGTCTCTACAGCAGCTTAACAGAAAGCACACCTCTCGCCACCGTCATCGGCTTCGAAATCATCGTAGGTTTCGGATCCGGTTGTCTCTTCGAAGCACCCCTCGTCGCAGTCCAAAGCACCACCCCGCAAGACGACATCGCAGCCGCAACAGCCACGTTCGGATTCATCCGCAACGTCGCAACGGCCATGTCGCTCGTGCTTGGCGGAGTGGTTTTTCAAAATGGAATGAATCAACGAAGTGGGACATTGGAACGAGCAGGACTTGACGGCACTTTGATCAACGCTTTCTCAGACAGCAAAGCTGCGGCAAATGTGGAATTGATCAAGACGATTCAGAACACGGTGCAGAGGGAAGTGGTGGAGGCGGCGTATGCGTGGAGTATTCGCCATATGTGGATTATGTACTGTGCTCTGTCTGGGACGGGTTTGCTGGTTTGTGTCTTCATTGCGCATCGCAAGCTGAGTACGGAGCATACGGAGACTAAGACGGGTTTGAAGAGTCGAGTGGTGGAGCCTGTTGTCGCACAGGCGCAGGTGTAGTTTTGTGGCTTGAAGTTTGCCAAAAAGTGTGATGGTCTGCGCGTTTTTCTCCATATGCCTTTGTGCGATTCCCTTCTGAATTCTGGTGAGGAGATCGCGTGTGGATCCCTCGGTGCTGGATACCCTATTTGGGAACGTGGTGAGGTGACCTCCGTATGCTGATCTCTATGAGGCATCCGCTCCCATGTCGAAGGCGCAGACGTAAATATCACACACATAGCCAGTCGAACGTTCGTGTATTCAACAACAACATCTCTGGTGGAAGCGAGTCATGCGTCTTCCTGCTTGTATCTGCGCAGCGAAACGGGTTTGGATTGCCATAATCTATAAGTATGCCTGTGCTTATGGTAGCTGCGATACTTCTGGCTACGTTAAACGAAGCGCCAAAACTGCGTCGGGTCTGGTACTGTTGGCTCCTAGTTAGGCTGTCCAGGGTGCGGCATCTGAACGTTGTTGTCGTTCGGGTTGGCAGGCGGCATGGCCTGCGAGAGGTTTTGTCCGTTGTTGTGCATACCACCGTTGATCTGTGCGGCGTCCATCTGACCTGTCATGCCAACCATTCCGCCATCGAGAGATGGTTGCATCATGGGATCGAATGCCATGAGCTCCGGTGGCATCGTGTACAGACTATAGATGCGTCCATCGAGAGAATCGCCGTCGAATAGGGCGAAGTTCTGGATGGGCTGTTCGCGATTTCCGAGGACATTGATGACGTCCTCACTGAGGCGACCGCCGACGAAAGCAGCAGTGGGTGTTATTTCCGCGCCCATGTTCTGCATGAAGCTCTTCAAGAATTCGCCGTTCAAGGTGTCCGGAGGCAACAGCAGCTCGGCAGTCTTGTGCTTGGCCAGCTCCGTGAATTTGATGATATGTTCCTTCTTGTTAAGATCTGGGAGCTGCATCTGCTCACGCTGGAAGTCAAAGAGAGCACGGAGACAAGGCAAGAGTGGCGGCACAGCCTTGAGCTTTCTGCGATTGCTCATGACATCCATTGGTAATGGCGACGAGTTGGCCAGAATCAGTGGGCAATATAATTCGGCCTTCTTGACGATCTCGGTGGTCTTTCCGTCATTCTCTTTTCGGTTGGTGACACTGACCACGGAACGTGTTATGGTTTCTGCCTTGATGGTGGTGGGCACGTTCGACTTCTCACGCTCAATCACGAATTCGTGACCAACCAAGTCCGCGAAGATATAGCCGTAGAATCCGTGAATGCCAGCAGCGTAGAATGGCCGGCTTGCGAATCGTGCGGCTGTGTTGATGGTCGAAAGTGTCATGATGTCGTGATCGCAGGCAATCACACAGCTGAATGGAGCGTAGTAATTCTGGTCCTTCATCAGAAGATCTTGCAGGGCCCCGTCGGATTTCACGGTAACACGTGGGTTGAGCTCCTGTATCCTCGGGATCGCTGCTTCGGCGCGCTGAGATATCATCAGTCCTCACGATGGTCGATGCACCAGGAGGGATGTGCTTACCGACTTCCCAATATCTTCCTCTCGCAGAAAGAACTGAGAGCCAAGGTCATCTTCCGTCACTTCATCGCTATCAACGATGGTGAGTTCCGAGATTCCCGCAAGAGTGAGGTTCTTTGCAATTTCTGTGCCGACGGCGCGAAGGGAGATCAAAAGAACCTTGGCTCTTCTGATCTGCTCCTGAGCTTTTGCACCCCAGAGTCGTATTTGCCGATCATAGAGGGCCATTTCGTCCGCACTAAGGCCTGGGGCGACAGTACCTTCGGCATTTCCAGTTACTGACGTGGCCTCTAAGCCGTGGCCGTTGGCGCCGTTGATCACAGCTTCGGGAACCTCTGTGGAGAGCATCGTCGCATCCATCGCGGCCATGAAGGACGGCCGCGCGCTGTCCTGGTCACCTTGTCGGCCTGACTTCAGTGGTAATCGAGTGGCACGCCCAGAACCAGGATGCGCCGGAAGTGTTTATGCCTCGTCTCGGGGTTCGGCAGATGCGAGAGCGCCAGAACGAGTCAAGTGGTATGCGCGGATGGAGATGAAGGCGCAGAGGAATGCCGCAAGACAAACGGCGACATGTGATGGCGGCGCGATGGTTGTTGGCGCGGAGTGAGAGGTACGCGCCAGGACGCAGGAGCTAGGGCTTCGGTTCGGTTCGGTTCGGCGCGACGCGCGGTCAGACCCTGACCTGACCGGCGAGCGGCGGTCGTCACCACCACATCCCGCATGGCCAGATAGTCGCTGGCATTGTGGAACATAGCCTGACACTTACTACGCTACCGTTTGTCACTCCACGCCGGATGATTGTGCGGTCACGACACTCCGCCCGCACATGCTGTCGCCGTATCGCTCCCGCCGTTGCTGCCTCCCGCCACCTCCAGCCGCGCTGCCACCGTGGACACCGCCCGCCGCTGCGTGATGCCCGACCCAAGACCATTTGCTTCGATGCGGGTATGCTCGCGCCCTGCTCCTCTCCTGTTGCTGCGTGGAAAGACGACTCGCTGATGTGGACGTGCAAAGGGACACTACGATGACCCGCCCGCATCCGAGTCTTCCCCCCCGCGAAGTCGCCGCAACCGTCTCCATCATGCCTTGCAAGCCACCGCAGACATGACGGCCAGCGACCTGTCGGACTTGGGAGCTCCGCCAGCACGTCCGCCGCCGCCGCCTCTGCCTCCTCTAGGACGCTCGCCGCGATTCTCCATGCAACGACGCCGCCAACGCTCGCCCGGCTTGGATGACAGAGGCTCGTGGAATGAGGACAGCGCTGGCAGGCGGAGGCCAAAGCGGAGAAGACTAGACTCGGAGCCCTCGGCTCTGTTCAAGCAGTCGATCAAGTACGGGCATCATGGGCAAGTGGAGCCTGGCAAACTGAAGTTCGATATCATCAGCTGTGATGGAGGCGAACATCGAGATCCGCGTCATCCGCAGACCTATCTCGGTTCGGACAATTTGTTGCGCCATGATAAGAGTGTCTACTGCTCCGACAGGCCCAGCAGCAGTATTGTTCTGCAGCATGCGGACGACACGCCCTTTTGCTTGGAGAAGCTGCACATTTGCGGGCCCGAACATGGTTTCACTGCTCCGTACTGCCTCTCCTTGCCTCGCTGTTGAAACCCCCGACTAACTATCTGCAGTGTTCGTGAAGGTCTTGTCTATGTAGCAATGACTTGCAAAGACCTCAGCAAGTACATGGACCCGCCACAGCATGCAAGGCTCAATGGTATCCATACTCCACCCTACCGACGGCGGCGCCATAGAGTCGCCCCCGCGTCGGAGCGCATAACTTTGTCTGACGCTCTTCGTGATCCCGAGGTCAGTGCTGCGCTTGAGCGAGAACGCAGTTACGCTGATCGTGCCGACGCTGCACACGACCTCGCGGGCGAGTCCAATAATGAACATGATGATGACTACTACAACTTTGATCAGCAAGATCCAGACATGCACTGTGACTTGCCGCCAGCCGGAGCAGATGCTGACTCATTTGTTGTAACCGAGGACAGCCTGCCTGTGACTTTGCTCAGCGACGAAGAGCCCGGACCCGAGGAGAGTTCATCGCAAGAAGTGCTTGACTTCCGGCTTCATCGTCTGCGCCACATGCGGCGACGCTACGAAGCAGATACCTGGGATCGTGATCGAGCTCGGTGGGCTGGCATGCCGAGGGAAGAGCGCAGCAATGACTCGTGGAACCTTCGGCGGCTGGACGCCATGATGGCGCGAACCAACATGGCAGGCTCACCGCGACAAGATGAGCCAGATGAGCGTGACAGCGCATTTCAGCAAGGCCCGGAGCCAGGCTACGGTCCTTCATACTATCAGCCTCAAACAGAAGACGAAGCAGCCGAGGGCACCGAGTATTACGACGATGGTCTGCACGATCCGAACGTCACCCGAGCGCGCTTCCACATCCGAAGGGGCAAGTACAAAGTCGCGATCAAGTTTGATCCCCCCGTGTCTGGGCGGTTCATCTTGCTGAAACTTTGGGCAAATCGAAGTAACGTGGACGTGCAAAGTATCATAGCCAAGGGCTATGGTGGGGCGCGGTTCTTTCCCGCTGTAGACTTCCGATAGCATGATGACGGCGATGAGTGAAGATGGACGAGGTTCATGAAGCAACGTATTTTTAGCCCAGTGGAAGCTAAAGGTTAGCGTGAGTTGGAGAAGCTGCAGGGTATGCAGATTATGCCAATGATTGAGCACGTAGAAGTACGGCGTCACGCATTCACATCGCTCATGTCGTCACTGATATCTGGATGTGCGATGCTCGAAGGTCATTTCAATAGACTGGAAGCAGAAGATTGTGACTCGGTCCGACGAATATTGATATACTTCTCCATCGCATTGGAGGTGCAACGACTTACATTGATGACGACCCTAACGAACAAGACCCAGCCGAGAATTCATATCCCGATGCAAATAAAGGACAGCTGTATTGCTGCCACTCTCATACGGAGATGAAGTCTAGAAAGTTGCTCTCTGCGCTAATTCGCGGACAATGGACTGCTCGCCCATCTTCTGGAAGCATACCCTCAATTCTGGATTGCTAGGACAGCTGGAGCCGCCGTCTTCGACGTACGATGGGACTCTTTTACAGCGCACATGTTTGTCAAAGCATGCGGACAATGTGCCGCTGAACAGCCTTTACGGTTGATATTCAAACGACCATCGAGCGAGTTGCAACCACGGACCAGCCAGGCATTCGAGCGCTGTAGTTCTTTGTGAAACATCCGATGGTATCAACGACCCTTTGAGGGCTTGTAGGTGTCGCAACGTCGCTTCATAGACTTCGCGATCAACATATACCAGTGTCTGGTCAACCTTTTCGCCGCTGACAAGCATTTCAGGTTTTCAGCTATGCAGATCAGGCCACGTGGGATCGCCGAGTCTTGCCCCAAGCTTGCCATTCTGTGGCAGGCTCATCACCCTGCGTCGACATGCGTCCACCTCCAATTTCTTGGGTACGATGCACAGCTATCTTAGGTATATATCGCTGCTGTGAGTCCTAGTGAAGTCGCAGAGTAAGTAAATCATTCGCCAGCTCACTTCACAATTAGGCTGCACGTTTGTTGCCACTGTGTTCTACGTAAGCGTCTTGTATCATGTCCGACGGGGCGAGACAGCTGCACGTTGAGTATGACTTCCGTAGCTTCACGAGCAAGACCTGCACGCATCTATCCATATCCGATCGTTTCCATTGTAAAGCAGAGGGTTGGTGTTGTTCGTTAGTAGCGGGGAATTGCAGTGAAGTTGCAGAGTCCGTCAGTCTTCCTTTTCTCCCTCTACAAATAGGAGACATATCTGCTGCCGCTATGTCTTGAGTATGTGCCTTCTATAGCGTCCAAGTAGGCGGGAACAGGTTGCGTGGAGTGAGGCTTGGTAGCTTTTCGCGGAAGCTTTGCACACTTTTGTAGACTTCTGACTTCAGGAGTACAAGGCAGAGTAGTGGTGTTGTAATTTGGCGGCCGGGAGTTGGGATATGTAAAGTAATAGACGATCAACCCACTGACTCCGAAATCTTGGGATACATCCTCAGCAGATATCTTTCACTTGCATGCCTTCTACTCGCTGCGATGCGCGGAGGCATCAGGCCTGAGAAAGCAGAGGCTTGTCTCATTATATCGGCATTTCCCTTCATCGCGGTCCAAGTGTATGCCTCATGCTCCTTTCCATCGGCGTGTCGATCACCCCTATATACCAAAACATCTGCAGCGGCGCCATCGTCTTGTGGGAGGTTGGCGACGAGACTCCTTCATTCGTGTCAATGTGCGACCCATAAATATAGGTGTAGGCTAAGGCCAGCAGCCGTAGTTGCGTAACCCATAAGCTCTGTTTCGATGACTCCCATAGTGTCGTGATTCGGTCCATCGCAATCTGCTCGAAAAGTGACGAAAGAATTCGAGAAAACATTTCTACACTACCTTTGGCAAAGTGAGATGAGCGCGAACGTCCTGGGCCAGAGGCGTGCGGGCAGAGCAGGTGGATGGCCTCATCTGGTACAGCGCCTTGAGCACCGGTGCCACAGCAGGAGTTGGCTCGGAGTGAGGTTTGTAGACTGGTGGGTCCAAAGTGCCGATCAGGTGCTGGCGAGCGGCAGCATCGTCGTTGTACTCCAGGATACGGCGTTGCTCGTATCGCTCAACCATTCGAGCATTCGCCATGCTCGCTACCAGCGTCTGCGCGGCGTGACGAACAGTGATATTCCTCCAGCGATCTCCGAATTATCGACAGGTAAAACAGAGCTGTGTTCTGTTCATCTAGCGGCTGGCTACGTAGCGAACTGACAGACACAGTAGACTGACCGTCAGCTGACTCTGTCGACGGCAGGTACGCTATTGGCCTGCATAATCTGCACATGTGCCTTCTGCTATACGCGAAAGGTCGGGAAAGCAGAGTGTAGACTAAGGAGATATTCATTTCGTAGCGCGATAAGTGGGGTCAATACGCGTCCATCCATCTCTAAATTTTCGAGGACGAAGCAAATTCAAGACTGCATTATCCCGAGGCTGGCTATAAAGTGAAGTGACGGAGTCCATGAAACGTCTTCTGCTTGTTCCAAGCCCGGCAGGCATGCACGTCCTCGGCCCCGATGTCTCACTTGTATGCCTTCTACTGTACGCGAAAGGTCGAGAAAGTAGAGCGCAGGCCGGAAAAAAATTGGCACTTTATGGCTTAACCAGTAATGACAATGCGCATCCCGCGATCTCTAGTTTCTCGAGGGCATGACAGAATCACATTCTGGTCATTTCACGGCTGGCCATAATGTAAAGTGACGGAATGTATGAAACGTTTTCTAAAACGTTGTCTGCTCGCTCTAATACCGGCAGGGACGTCCTCGGCCTCGATTTCTCACTCGCGTGCCTTCTATTACACGCGAATGCGTGAGAAAGTGGATTTGCAGGCTAAATAACTTCTTGCTCCGTAGCTTAACAAGTAACAACAATACGCGTTCATTAATCTCAAACTTCTCGAAGGTATAGCAGAGTCATGTTTCCATCATCTCGCGGCTGGACATCGAGTAAAGTGACGGAATGAATGAACTATCCGTCAGCTCGTTCAGAATTCGGCAGGTACGTGCTCGGCCTCGATGTTTCACCAACGTGCCTCCTATTATGCGCGAATAGGCGAGGCAGCAACACCCGCTTCACAACCGAGTCTTTACTTCACAAAAACGCGCGCGACGACCTTAAAAAGAGAGCAAAAGTCATGAATGTGAAGGGAATTCTCTCGTAACTTCTCGTTTCATTCGTAGCTATTCTAGTATGTGACGCTTCCTCGTGGCCCCCAACTAAGACCGCGCTTTGTTGGGGCGCATTTTGTATCATCAGAGTCATATACTTTCGTAGCCGACTCTCAGCTCAGACCGGTGTTGGTGTGCTTGTAGCACACCAAGTATGTCTCGCCGTCCAACATCTTTTCTACTCTTGATGGCGGGCCACGCCAAAGAGCGTCGACGTGGTTGTTGGTGACGAGGGTGTCCAAGAGGGGGAGCCGTAGGCAGGCCTACTCGGAGTCGTATGGAGCGTCCTCCTCGCCATCGGCGACGGGCTCGGGCTTGACGGTAGACTGTTTGCTGTTAGTAGATGCAATGGACGTATCCTTAATTGTCAAACTTACCTCCTCAGCGCCGGTATCCTCAGCGCCGGTATCCTCAGCGCCGGTATCCTCAGCAGCGGCGGCGGCGGCTTTCTTGCCACGAGCCTTACTGCCCTTCTTGGCTGGGGAGCCATGGCCGTCGACCGTGTTCTTCTTACCGGTGGTCTTGCCAGGGGTCTTGGCTTTCTTCGAAGCCGAGCCCTCATCCTCGTCAGCGCCGTCCTCGCCATCGGCGTCCTTCTTGGTGCGCTTCTTGGAAGGCGTCTTCGATGGCGTCTTGACTGTGGCAATGAGTCAGTCGAGCACACAGAGATAGGCGGAGGTCAGGGCCAGTGAGGGGCGGTGACGCGACGTACCAGCGACGCCCTCTTCGCCGTCAGGCTTGTTGAGGTTGATCTTTCTCTTCAATGCGCCCCACTGGTTCTGAGCGGTCTTTCTAGCATTGAAGCCGCCGAGCTTGATGAAGACGTCCATGTCGATTTCTGGTGGGCCGCTAGAAAGGGGTTAGCAGTGAGTGATGGACGGTGCGCTATGCGGACATACCTCTTGAGGGAGCCCATAGCGGCAACGAGGAGCTTCTGCTCGCGGGCGCTGAAAGTCTCGCTGTCGCCATTTGGCGCACCAGAAGCCTCAGACATGGTTGCGGTTGCGAAGGGGCGTAGGTTGGTTGTTGCTGTAAGGGTCAGGTCAGCTCAAGCGTGGGCGGGTGCGACAGCGGAGGCGTCAAGTGTTGGTTGGAGAATACTGACAAGTAGAGGGGTGTGCTGAGGTAGAGACCTTTGAGGTGTGGGTTGTTGTAGCGGGCGAAATGCGATTTCGTGATGGTGTTTGGGAAAGGAAAAAGTCTGGGCGGGGAGGAAAGGAGGGCGGGTCATGGGCCCTGAAACAAACGCACCGTTAGAGCTGTATCTTCATTGGTTCCCAGCTCACTGCGCAGCTACTGGTCCTTTTGACGGCTTGAATTAATCAAATTCGCGGTAGAGATTGCCGAGTATTTACGAGCTTCGTGCTGGTTCTTGCATGAGCACTCATACCGTCAACGGCGCATCGTGCATGAGCAGCTGCTGCCTATCCGTTCTTCAGTGTAGGCACACATGAGCAAGAGTTGGCGGCAGCTGCTTTGCTTTCAGAAGACCTATTGTTGGGATCATGATCCCTCAGGATACCCCCTACCAGGACCGGACTGCTGTCGACTCTGCGGCCCGTGAACAACTGGAGACCGCGCCGCGAAGGATCTGTCACTTCAGGAGTCAAGAGAACTGCGCTTGTGATCTTGGTGCTGCGGCGGAGGAGGAACCTGGGTTTGACGCGAGAATGGCCTCGAATGTTCTGGCCACCTCTCCTGGCTCACGCTGGTGAACAGCTTCTACGATACCCAGCCATTGCCTTTCGGCCGCAAACATGACCCGCGGTACACGTCTCTCACTGCCTTCAAAGGCATGGACAGATGATCGAGATATGCCAAGCGTATCACGTGAGTCAGACGGTTGGACAGCTGCAGGCGCTCCTTCCCGGTCCGTATGGCTCCAAGCTGAACGGCGTGCCGATAGCGGAGAGATGCCAGAATTATGCTACGAGACGGCGAAGCTGCCTCATGCTGTAGCTAGGACACTTCGCGGCACGGGTGGAAGGAAAGAAGTGTTTGAATTGCCGGCCACTCATGGCTTGGAGTAGCACTCGGTGCGAAACCCACTCAATCGATGGAAGGCCAGGATGGCGTGGCACGACTCAATTCCTGCAGCTCATTGTGCTCGATACAGGCCCAGTCCGCTCCAATGGAGCGAGGAGCTTAGCATAACACACTGCCTCCCGGACAGCGGAGGCT
The DNA here is from genome assembly GCA_023512815.1 of Cercospora zeae-maydis. NCBI lineage: Eukaryota > Fungi > Ascomycota > Dothideomycetes > Mycosphaerellales > Mycosphaerellaceae > Cercospora > Cercospora zeae-maydis. The sequence goes on along the minus strand of JAKLWY010000009.1, from coordinate 2,673,133 downwards.
CCTATACAGATACCAGAGACAGCGTCGATGCTCCTCGTACTTCGAAGTTTCTGGCTGAGGCTAGGCCCGAGTACCTGGAGATGCAGCCAGGGGCGCCTAAATTTTTGCGTTGCACAAGCAGCGGCAGCATTGCCTGGAAAGACTGGCCCAGCATACCTCCGAGTGTGTAAGATGTCCAGGTCAGAAAGTTCCTTCTTCACTCCAAATCTCGCCGTTCAAGAGCACAGCATTGTCAACAGGATTCGGATGCACGTCGTCCAATTTCATAACATCTCCAAGCGGAAAGCTGCTGCACATGCCGGCGTTGATCAGTTTCGCCAGGGTGAAGGCGTTGTCAAGCTGCTCATGGCGCCGCTGCTCGGTGCCGGCACTGTCGAAGCGGTTATCCGACGGCTCGCTATTTGAGCTATGAGGAGTCTCGTTTCGAGCTGGCGCGTATCCTCCTCCATCGCCGATCGGTGTAAGGCTGGCGAGTTGCGGTAGGACTCGCCGTCTGCACCACGTTGGACGGCAACGTGAAGCCAACAGCCATGCTGGTGGGATCTTGCTGAGCGACCATGCCTGCGCCTGCTGGCAGTCACTGATCGCGTAAGAACGCTTACATGTTGTGTGATGTGCCGCAGGTGGAAGAGGCCAGATCCGTTTTGACAACAACTGGCCGATGAGACACTGTTTAGTGAGGCATCACTTGGATTACTGAACAGAAGCGGGCTCCACTGTTCCAAGATTGCATGGGTCCGTGTAGAGGTGTTGAGACATGAAGTGACGGACATCATCACGGCGGTGAAGGCTTTCTGAAGACGCGAAAACCATCTGAAGTGATGAAATAGTCATCTGAAGTCGCGAGCCGGGCAGGCGCTCAATCACGCCAATTGATGAGAACCTCGTCAGTTCTAAAGCGCTGCGTGCACATGGTCTCCTCCAGTTTCGTCCGGAAGCCCATTTTATAGGCCAGCAAGCCAGCATGAGCAATCATGATGCCGTTGTCAATGCAGAATCGCTCGTCTGTGGCAAAGACACTGCCTCCGCGCTCACTTGCCATAATGCCCATCATCTCTTGCAGACGGATATTGCAACCCACACCACCGACTATGAGAACTTGCGCGCTCCCGACATGCGCCATAGCTCTTTCTGTGATCTCAACCAGCATGGCGAAGACCGTTTCTTGCAGTGTGAAACACAGATCCTCTCTCGTGATCAGCTCTCCACTCTCTTCGTCCTTCCAATCCTTGCCTAAGCGGTGTGCCATCTCTTCTACTTTGGCAAGTATACCACTGAAGCTCACATCCATGCCCTTCACTGCGTATGGAAGTTCCAGCAAGACCTTGCCCTTCTTCGCCAACTGCTCAATATTGTAGCCGGGGGCTGGATCATTGGGTATCTCGAGCACTCGCGCAAATCGGTCCAGACAATTGCCAACAGCGATGTCAAGTGCCTCCCCAAATATTCTGTACCTCTGTGCGGAGTATGCAATCACCTGCGTGTTGCCGCCTGACACATACAGCACCACGGGATTTTGAGCACCCGTAATTGCGCGGCCCATCTCAACGTGACCTACACAGTGGTTCACACCAACAAGAGGCTTATCCCAGAGCTGGCTCAGCATTCTAGCAGCGATGGCAACGCTGGACAGCGGAGCACCCATGCCGGGTCCTTGTGTGAAGCATATACAGTCGATGTCCTCAATCTGCACGCCGGCCTGCTTGATAGCCTGCTTGACCAGCCTGACCACCCATCGTCGATGATGAGCTGCCGTGTCTTTAGGCAAGAAGCCTGTGCCAGGGGGAGAGTTGAAAGTATGTCTCAGATTGGAGAGGATCTGGACTGGCTGAGAATCGACCTGTTTTCGGAGGCCGTCGTCAGAATGAGCGCTGTCATGCGGTGACGGCGGAGAGGACAGAGTGGAAGAATTTGGATGCAATATCACGCCCACTCCCAGCTTGTTGGCGGAGCCCTCTAGACCGAGAGCGATGGGCATGGTGAGTGAATGGTTCGTGGATATTCAGCCTCGATTCATCAATCTTTCATGTGAAGGCGAGATGGTGCGGGACACGGCCGTTGATTGCGCCAAGACAATGACGAAGATCCGGTTTGAACTGCGCCTCGACTCGCATGGACAACATTGAATGCTGTTTGAACACCAGGCAACCCAGCACACACTCACCACTCACCACCGTCCTTCTCTTCCCTCACCACATCCTGCAACCCTGATTTCTTTCCTTTAACTCGACCGTCGACGCGGCCACAGCGCGACCCGCATTGCCGCAGCGCCAAACCTCGAGTACCTCTCTCAGAACACCCGCGAACAACTCCGCCAACATGTCGTGGAGCGGCTTTAAAAAGAATGGTATGGACTGGCAGGTAGCAGGGCTGGAGATTGGCTAAAGAGTTTCCAGTCTCCCGTGGGACCACCACGTTAATGATGAAGACGGGTCACGTCGAGCGCACGACCGACCGCGAGTTTGAAGTCGAAGAGCGCCGGTATCGTACTCTCGAATCCGCTTCGTTGCGTCTGCAGAAGGAAGCCAAAGGCTACCTAGACAGCTTGCGCGCCATGACTGCCAGCCAGATGCGAATCGCCGAAACCATCGACGCTTTTTACGGAGACAGCGGCGCCACGGACGGCGTAAGCAGGAGTTATAAGCAGGCTGTCGAAGATCTTGACGCCGAGACAATCAAGGCGCTTGATGGGCCTTACAGGTGTGTAGCTCAAGATCCACGTATGCTAGCTGCAGTGTTCAACGAGGACACCGGCGTCTACGACTATCATGTCGCAGAGCAAATTGAGAAGGAACTCAATTTCAGCGCCGGAAACCGGAGGAATTTCACAAGAGACGTGCATTCGAAGAAAGTCAAGAAAGAAGATAAGCTCATTGAGTTTTGTTACAGAACTACCGTGCTGGAGCCCATCAATCGCTTTTGCGCATACTTCCCCGACATTAACGAATGTAAGTGGCGTGTTCGAGGCGCGTCAGAGTTGAACACATACTAACTGCTTGCAGGCATCAAGAAGCGCAACCACAAGATGCTCGACTATGATGCCATGCGCAGCAAAGTCAAGAAGCTGGTGGAGAAACCTGACAAGGATCCCTCCAAGCTTCCACGCACGGAGAAGGAAACTGAAATGGTAATGTCTGCTTCCGATTCTCTTCGCAGCAGTCGTCAATATCCCGACGACTTTGCCGCTTCGCACGATTATGTGATGTCTCCCCCGAAAGCGTTTGATGGGCTCAAGCACGAGAAGAAGACTGCACGGATCCAGGCCGATGAGGATGCTGCTCTGGGAAGTGTTGGAGTTCGGCGGCGCTCGAGCGTGCTCAGGCGTGTTTCGCGGGCAAGCATGTTGATCAAGAACACGGTTCTGGATGTGGCTTTCGGTTCGCCCATCGAAGACTCTCCGGCACCGCGACAGGGGCCAGGAGATGCTCACTTCCCGCTTCGAAGCCCCGCCATGAAGAAGGCACCATCCCCGAACACTCGACACTCCGGCCACTTCGATGCTTTGCCGGTCTTGCGCGAGGCATCGAAGGAAGCCTTCGATGTCAGCCTCCAGGTCACTCCCACTCGCCACAGCCGTCTCAGTCCAAACATGCAACGGGTTCTTGCGAACACTCCGAAGCGCCACTCGAGCATGCCGCTGCAGAGCTCCCGCGATTCCAAGGCACTTGCACCACTACAGCTCTTCACCTCAAGCCACCGTGAATCTTTTCCTTCGAGTGCCCCGAGCAGTAAGGATACGAAGAGGATCTCTTCCATCAGCATCAGCTCGCGCAAAGGCACCGAGAGAAGTTCTTCTGTCAAGTCGTGCCGAACCGTCTCAACACGTAAAGGCAGCTCAGAGAGCGCTCGTCCGCTCATTCCGCGCACGAAGAGCCTAGGAGCGAAGACCGGCGACGACAGCGCGAAGCCGAGGCGGCGAGTTTCTGTGCCCACCCCTTTCTTCCAACCTTCGGAACTGGAAGACATCATGGCACCTTTCCGGCAGAAATTCGCCGAAGAGCAAGCTGACTTGATGCAACAGGCGAAAGCGGCGTACGAACAGTTGAACCAACAGTTGACCGACGAGTTACCGCAACTGATCGATCTTCGGTATGTATATGCGCCGTTAAGCAGAGCTGACATACTGATCGTATAATAGCGTGCCTTATCTCGACCCATCATTCGAAGCACTTGTCAAGATTCAACTACGATTCTGCGCCGAAGCCTACAGTCGTATGGCCCAAGTTCAGCAGTACCTCGATGCTTCAACACGCGACCAGTACGCTAGCGGAGATCTCGACGCTCGTGTGGAAGATGTGCTAGGGCAGATACGTGAACTCAGCATTGCAGGCACGGTTTAGTCAGCGTCGTTTCAAGGGAGCAACGGCGTTGTGTTAGCCGATGGATGCCGGGGAGGTAATGATGCACGAATGAGTATGGCATGATAGCATGGAGACGCGTGTCCGCTGTAAGTCCCACGACCGCGGCCCAAAGTCGGTATTGCGAGCACTTTCAGTAGCGGCAGCGCACAACAAGAAACAACCAAAACTGTCACGACTCTGCCACTTCTCAGAGCAGGGTTTGTTCGATCGCCATGCATTTTTCGTCAAATGTAACTCGAGACGTGGCAAATGGTAAGCAAAGAACAGGACTACGCAGAGGTCACCCACGAGAATGGTATGAATCATCCGGTCTAGAGTACATAAAGTGGTCGGCATATTTGCCATCCTCTTCATTCAGCTCGTCCCCGGCATAACCTCACTCCCACCCAACTCCTTCTGCCTCTCCGCATTCCCCTCCAAGCCCACCAACTGCTTCGGATCGCCCGGAATAATCATTTCAAACAAACTCTCCGCTCTCACAACCGCATACTGATGATACCCGCACCTCGCAATCGGCATCGCCTTCCCCAAATCCACCATCCCATCCGTCAACACACTTTCATCAATATGCACTCCAACCACCCGTCCAATCACAACATCTACACTGCCCATTGGTGGATTTCCCGGTAAGCGTAGCGTGCTATGATAGCGACATTCGAATTTAATCGGACTCGCCTTCACCATAGGACAATCAACCACACTCGCCTCATCTTTCTCCAAATTCGCCTTCGCGAACTCATCCACGTCGGACGTAAGCCATTCGGCCGAAGCATTGACCGCTTCGCGCAAGTCCCATGTCGCCATGTTCCAGCAAAAGTGGCCCGTTTGCTCGACGTTGTTGACCGTGTCTTTGCGGTTGTTGCGCAGGTCTTGGTTGGCGGAGAACATGACGTAGGGAGGGTCGAAGGTGAGATTGTTGAATTGAGAGTATGGGGCGAGGTTGTCGATTCCTTGGGCAGAGCGAGTGGAGATCCAGCCGATGGGGCGGGGGGTCACGCAGGACTACAGTATGATCGCGTGTGGTGAGATTTGGTTCGAGGATGGGGAGGGACTTGGAGGCTTACTTACCTTGAATGGGTCCCGTGGGAGGCCGTGGGAGGATTTGCCTGGTTCGTAGAATACCATCTTGTTGTTCTTGCTTGGTGAATGGGTCGAGATTTACTTGAATTGATGTTTATGCCAAGCTCTCGAATAAAGATGTCAGAGGCGGGTGAACTGGAGAGCTACGAATACGGTACCGAAATCGGCCTTTGTCTCGGCAGGTCACAACCGACGTGCATGCTGAGCGTATGCACGTGCATATGTATAATTCAACTGAAGGATTACTCTCTATTTCCATTTTCCATCAAGGAACATGTTGCGGGCATCTGTCAACGGAACTCGAACTGTGACTTGACCCAAGTACCAGACCGAGTTATCAGCCTACATACTTCGAATGCATCCTATGGACTCAACTCAATAGCAGGCCGAACACTCGAACCCTGCTGCACATCTCTCCCTTCATCATATTGCAACCGCACTCTAATCCACGCTCCAAAAGCAGCCCACATCCCCCCACCAGCTTCCTTGCTCCACTTCTCACAAAACCTCAACAAAGCTTCATATCTCTCTTTCATCTTTGTAACACCTCCAGTAGCCTCCAGAAGCTTTGCCAGATCCACTGGGCATAGATAAGGAGGCTGTGCTCCATCTTCGCTCAAGCCCGCCGTGCCCTGCATCAAACAAGCAAAGTAAACACAATGGTCCATCCCGACACAATGACCAAGCTCATGCGCAGCGGTTTTGCACATGCGAGAAAACCACAGACCATTCATGTATGCGGTTGAAGTTTTCGCGCCTTTCGACTTCTCCACGTGGGTAGCGACGGCAGCATCCATTGCAGAGTCAGGCGGGAAACTTTTTCGCGTGCTCTGTGATTTCGGCTTCTTTGAAGGCAGCTCGATAGGCTCGCCACTACAGCAAGCTTTCACGAATGCCTGACAGTGGCTCGCGGGCCAGACATGCTCGGTCTCGATTTCTTGTGCCTTGTCGAGCGACGGGTTATAGCGGGAGCTGGTGACCACGGCTACGCGGTTTCCGCCATAAGCCCGCCCACAACAGAAGTCGTCTGGTTCATCTTCGTACAGATCGTGGCCAACGATCATCAAAAGCGCGTACGCATCAGCTGGAAGCATAGCAATCGCAGCATCCAAAAGATCGTTCAGATTCAGTTGTTCAGTGTAAATTCCATCTTTCGAAGGACGATGCCGGATCCCAATGACTTCTTTGCCAATATTGAGACCAATCCGTTCGCGCACATTCTTCTTCTGCTGTTTTCTTCCCGACGCCTCCTCCCAAGGAACGAACTCCAGTCGAGGTCCATCGTACATCTTGACCTGCAAGGGATAGTAGAAAGCCTGGAGATACTCAAGCAGGTCCGTCGCCTGTGGCGAACATGGTCCACTAGATCTCGGACGTGCCTGAGCGACACCCCTCTTAGCATGCTGGAGCTGTGGTGTTACCCATTCTCGAGCATGTTGGACCTCGGCCGCATGCTCCGGGTACGGGACTAGATAAATCGTGCGCCTGTTGCCTCGCTCCGCAACTCTTCCTTTCAAACGACGCCAGGAGGCCAGGCTTTGGGGCTCATACTTTGGATCGAACGATAATTCATCTCCAGGGAGCACCAACGGTGCTGGAAAGGTGGAAGGCCTTACGTCAGGGAGAGGAGGAGTTTTGTTGGTGGTTGTACCATGAGCTCCATATGCCCTACTATGCTGGCTCTGTCTCGTGAAGCCGGCCTCTTGCGCATGCGGCGATGAGTCGAACGTGAGAACATCATGGCTGCAAGAAGGCATTGCAGCAGCTGGAAAGGGCAGAGTGGAAGGGTATGGGAAAGAGTGATGATCGTGCTCACCTATGTGTTGACATGCTTCCGCCGAGGCTCGACTAGTGTCTGGGCGACGGCGGCAAGATTCTTGATCCTGTGGCGCATTCTGAGGCTCCTCATGCGTTGAAGAGGTGTAAATTGTGAGTCAAGCGGAACGTGTCGATGTCAACGTCAGAGTTGCTGCCTTGTCAGGAGCTTGACCAATCGGGTATCGCCGCCGCTAGTTCATGCTGGCAACGATCCCCGTGAAGTGAAGAAGTTGTGCTCGAATACGGCCAATCGGCAAGCTCCGCCGCTAGCCGACGCTCCTAAAGGACCAGGTTGAATCCCGCGATGGGAGAGTAACACAAAAGTTGGAAAATGGGCAATCTCAGTCAGCGCGATTACCACACTGAATCGTAGAATTCAAGATCGCCGCATATCTTCGTGACATTGCTGCGTGTCCGGCTGATACCTCTACTGAGAACCACAGTTCTGAAAACATATCCGCGCCCGTCTATTATCTATTTATGCAATGCAATATGCCTTTTTGGTCTCCAACGCCACGCTTCTCTTGACCACCTGTAATCCAAACAAAATACTCTATCGCCTGTTAAAATTCAAATACCTGCTGCCAATGAACAGCAAGAACAAGTTGCTGCCGATGAAAGCACACAAGATGCCCAGGTCTCGCCAGCGGTTGTCGAATGAGATGCCGAGCGGCTCGTAGAATTGATTGCCGACGCTGTACGCGCAGTAGCCGCAGTCAGAGGTTGAATTGTCGACGATGTAGCCAGGACCTCCAGCGCTGAAGAAGTTGGCCATGTACTCGCCACAAGTCTGGCCTGCTGGTGCGGTGAAGCGGTTCAACTCCACGTCAGTACAGATGACGGGCTTCGAGTGCAGCTCGGTAGATACGAGACCCGCGATGAGTCGCGTGAAGGGGTCGAGCTCGTACAGCCATGCTCGCCAGAAACCCGGGATCTGCGGCTTTGGCACAGTGACACCGCAGAACAGCGCAAAGATGATGATGAGAAATGGGTTGAGTAGCACAGCAATAAAGGTGCTGGGCGTCAACGCAGATACCATCTGGCCCAGTGTGACCGAGAAGAATTCCGTGATGAGAATCATGAGGAAGTTGTAGCCTGCTTTGCTGGACGCCATGTTGAACCTAGGAATGTAGTAGAGGGGCAGAAAAAACCCGACAGCACAGATGATGCTGTAGGGAATCTCGGCAATTACCATGGACAGAGCAAACGGAAGCTGCTTATACGTCTTGCTGGCGGCTTCGCGGTAGTAGATCAGACGACTCAGATCATATTTGGGCTCGACCTGTGCCAGAATGAGCGCAGGCAGAACGGTGACCTGGAAGATGATGAAGACTCGATACTGCAACGAAGTCCGGGACTCGTTGAGGTTCAAGAACATGAGCCCAGTGAGGAGTGCAATGATGACGTGGTTAAAGAGTCGTGTGAATCCATAGTTAGGAGAGCGCCAGAAAGCCTTGTGAGTACGAGCTTGCACGGTCTTGATCTGGTGCCACAGTGGGGTTGCGAATTCTTTCTGCTCGACTGGCGGTTGGGATCCAACTTCTTCCATACGTTGTCTCTTGATGCGCACGATCTCTTCCTTGGTGGCTGAAAGTTCTTCGGAATCGCGCCAGATCTCTCCCCAGTCTTTGTCACCAATGCGAGGAGCTTGACCAGCGCCAATTGCGTCCAGCATCCACTCGGCAGGATTGGCGTTGGGTGGGCAGTCCGCTCCGTATTTATGGAAGTAGCTTCGCAGAACTGTTGCGTCTTTGCCGATGTCCCCAAAGTAGACAGTCTCACCTCCACGCTGAAGAAGCAGGAGACGGTCGAAATTCTCGAAAAGTGATGCGTTAGGTTGATGAATGGTGCACAGAATTGCCTGTCCAGCTCCAGCAAGCTTGCGCAGGAATCGTACAATGTTGAAAGCCGATTGAGAATCAAGTCCAGATGTCTGAACATCAAAGTCAGTAACTCGTTCCAATAGTAATGAAAGAACAGACTTACCGGCTCGTCGAGGAACAAGAGCAATTCAGGCTTCGCGGCCAACTCAACACCAATGGTCACACGCTTTCGTTGTTCCACTGCAAGTCCAGCTTCAGGGCTGCCAATGATAGCATCGGCGATATCCTCCATCTCGAGCAAAGCGATGATCTCTTCCACATAGGCATACTTCTCTTCTTGTGGTGTCTCATAGGGTTGTCGAAGGACGGCCGAGAATCTCAGAGCTTCACGAACAGTTTGCGTACCTTCATGAACATCGAGTTGTTCGGCGTAAGAAGTACCTCTCTGGAAAGCAGTACCAGGTGGCTTGCCATCAATCAGCTTGTCACCAGTGATGACGCCGATATTTTTCCGGGACGCAAGGACATCGAGCAATGTCGTTTTCCCGGCTCCAGAAGCACCCATCAGGGCAGTGAGTTGGCCCGGCTTGACGTAGCCGTAGATGTTCTTGAGCAGTCGCAGCTGACCAGACGGCACAGGCACATCGTAGCACAAGTCTTCCCAAGTCAGAACAGCCTTTGACTCGATCCTGAGATCAGATCCACCAGCCTCTCCTTCCTTTCGGCTACGCTTTCTCCGCTTCTCAAGCAAAGCTTCATTCAGCTGTTTGCGCTCCTTGTCTTCCTTGGCATAAAACGTGATGGTCTTGCCTCCGGCTCCCCACTTGACATATTCACCGAGGAACGCGTTTGAGATCAAGAATGCTGTAACAAGAACGACGATGATACCCCAGTTCCGCCATAAATCCTGAGGAAAATACTGAAAGGCAGTCTCAACATAGCTTGTGCCAGAAACTGTGGCCGATCCTGGGGTGCTACCAGCGAGCGTGCAGGTCTGGTGCGCAATGTCGCCATATCCTGGACCGTATGGAATCAGAGAAGTTCCTTCGCATTCCAGCTCGAGTCTCTCAAACTCGTTCATCATCAGTGCCGCAAAGCCCAGACCGAGAGCGTTGATGTAAAAGATCCAGGAAAGCCAGACTTGTTGACTCTGGTATTGAATCAGATAGCCCGAAGTCAGAACGAACAAGGTGATGATCGTTGCCGCAAACTTGATAGCACTGTCAAAGTCAGGGCACAGACAGCCGACTGTTCGGAAAAACAGAGTGATTGCCAGGTATGCGGTGATAATGACCAAGTAAAATGTGAAAAAAGCTCCCACATCATACACCAGGCCACACATGAAATAGACCATGATTGAAAACACCAAAATCTGCACAGCGGCAAATGCAAGATCGACCAAGATCTGAGCGATCCACAGCGCAGAGGGTCGATGGAAGGTGTATGCGCGGTGCTTGTTGACGATTGTTCGACCCATCATGACACCAGCAAGTTCACCAAAGGCCTGGAAACAGTTGAAGAGAAGCGCGATGAACAGAACACCACCACGAGTGAAGGCACCCGCACTGGTCTTCGGCTGCTGGAGCCAGACGGTACCGATGACGATGGCGATGACAATGGAGGTGATCCAAGAGACAACGAGAGAGAAGCGATCCTGCCACTTCAGTATGAACTGCCGCTTCATGAGCGCCCAGACCTGCAGGTAGAACGGGATCGAGTAGACGGATTTTTGAGGTGCGTGACGCTTGCCTTGCTGAACAGCCGTCTTGAAGTCTTCGTAGACGTGCTGCTCTTCCTTGACACGCTCGCGCCACGCAACCATTTCTTCATTTCGCAACGTGGCGTATTTGGACTTCTCGAAGGCTTCTACAAGCTCATCGGGCGTGGAGGGCACGTCTGAAGAGCTTCGTCCCACGGCATATTCGCGCTCGAATTCGTCTGTGCAGCCAGTGAGATAGTCGGGAGTCGTTTGACGGGGTTTCTCGAGGAAGCCCAGACCCTCGAAATATGACCTCGCCTCCTGAGCAGGACCAAAGAACACTTGCCGCCCTTCTGCGATGACCATGACCTTATCGAATTGGGAGTAAATGTTCTCCGATGCCTGGTACAGCGAGACGAACGTCGTGGTGTGGTAGATGTCAGTCACGATGCGCAAAGATTTGGCATAGTCCAGAGCAGTGGAAGCATCCAGGCCCCTGGTTGAATTATCATGGCTCGCAACAGCAGAAGAATTGATCATCATTTCTGCTATACTCACCCGTTTGCGTTCTCCTCCTGAGATACCACGCACGAACGGATTGCCAACGATCGTGTTCTTCGTGTGTTCGATATTGAACATGCGCAAGAGCATATCCACAACTTTATCTTTGAACTCTGCTGCGCTGATACCACCAGGTCTCTTGCCGGGTACTTTGGTCTCCAAGGCAAAGCCGAGCGTTTGTCCCACAGTGAGAGTCGGATGGTGCACATCATCTTCCTCACAGTAAACAGCTTCGCCACGATATCGCTTCTCGAACTCTTTCGCCGTGAAGGGTCCATAGTGAACTTCTCCGTCTATCCCAGTGTAACCGTAGCGTTGATTGGCGATGACCTTCAGGAACGAAGTGCAACCAGACCCTGGTTTGCCGAGAACAAGGACCATCTCGCCAGGCTTGACCACGCCCTTGAAATTCTGCAAGATGTGGACCTCTTTGCCTTTGCCTCCCAGCCCTGCAAGTCCCATAAGGTATTTGACGGGAAACAAGAAGAATCCCGTAAAGGCATCGGGGAAAGTTTGCACAAAGATCTTGCTCCCGCCCATGCCTCTGACAGTGAGGCCATCCCAAATCACGCCAATGGCTTTGTGCTTGATCCCGCTCTCTTCTTCCAGCCGCTTGTTGCCTCGCAAGGTATCTTCCAGATCGAATGGCTCATCTTCCGTCGTCGATGGCGACACGGCCTTCTCCAAATCTCGAGTGCCATTCTTCTCGCTCCTGCGACTTTGTGTTCGCGACAGCCGGCCCTTCGATATGCGACTGGTGCTGCTCAGTTCACGTTGCAGCTCGGCAAAATCGCTTTGCGCGCGTTGCACGTCGACGCCATATGCCTTCGGCCTCTCGACCGACTCTCGACGGGTTTGCTCCTCTGACGTGTCCCGCTCGGTCGCGAGGGTATCCCGGTCGACATCTCGCGTGGTCTGCTCGACGGCCTCGGTAGCGAAGCCCGCTTCGTGAGCTTTTTCGCTGCTCTGCAAGTGGGCTGTTGACGGGGTTTCTGCATTTTCAGTCTGTGTGAAGCCATGGCCGCCGTGTGTGTGGCCCGGATGGTCGAGGTGCAGTTCCTGCTCGACTTTCTCCGCGGCGGAGGCCATGATATGTCGTCGGCAACAGCCGTGTGAGCCCTACCGTTCCCACGGGGAGAACGTCAGGCCAGACGTGGCGAGACTCGTGGTTCGGTTGGTGGCTACCTCGCGGCACAGGTGGGTATCATGTCCAATTTATGAAAGAACAATCACGCCGCCAGAGCAAGTGGGGAGGGGACGCAGGAGGCGAAGAATGTGGAAGAAAGGATTCGAGACATTTGTTTAGCGACGAAGGTCGTGATTACTACCACATACACCAGTCCCACAGTGCCCACACCGACGGGGCGGCGTCCAGAATGGTAATAAGCCGTGGCAGATCTGGCGTGCAGAAGCCGTACGATTCATCATCCGTTCCCCATTTCCGCGAGGCAAGCCTGCAAGGCGCCGTCTCGTTGTCTTGCGAAGCTCGCGAGGAATTGCCCAGCGCCGCGCCGGATGCCAGGGCTGATGAAATGCCGAACCGTCGTCTGGCCTCGAAGCAGCAATTCGTCCTCCTCGATCTCGCGCCTGAGTCGCTTCACGCGCTCGGCCCAATCTCGACCGAAGCGGCACTCTGGCAGAACTACCCTGCCTGGTAGAATCCCCTGGTCTGCAGCCGTGGCCTTTCGAGTCTGATGATGACGATGGTGATGATGATGATGAGATTCCTACACTATTGACGGACACTCGCATCTGTCGGCGAGGCTCGATCGTCGTCACGGGGCAGCCGTTGTTTTTTGCCACGAGGCGCGCACGATGCTCACAGACCGTGGGTGGCAGCTACAGTAGGTAGAGCTCCCAGCCGTGGGATTGGGTAATGCCACGTCGATACCGGACAATGGTCACCAGGGTCGAATCCGGTGATTGTACAATCTGGCAAGTACACTTGTGCAATCGTGCTACGATTTTATGCATTCATAACATGGTTGAATTTCTGCTACTGTACCCACACAACCCACTCTTCCCCACAGGGTATCATTTTGTACTTCGCACCTCGAACCTGCCCAACGCCACATGCTGTGCTTCGTGTCACAGAATACGCCAGACGCCAAGATAGGCAGACTTTCCTGGCCGCCCGCGCAGATATCGGCCGTGCGATGCCAAGCCGGCCTCTGTTGCCTTGCAGACCTGCTGTAACCCTAGACTTCGCAGGTGGCACGATCACGATACTGACTGTAGCAGGCATCCATCGAAGCCGCCAACGATTTTATTGTTCGGCATGACTGCATGTCGCCGTATGAGCAACAATCGCGTGGCCTGTGAATGCACCTATTGCCTGCATTCGTAAGCCAAACCGGTATGTGTCGTGCACACCCGCATGTCACGAATCCAATCTCTCTGGAATGCAGCTGTGGAGAGCTGCTCCAAATGTTCCAGGATGACGATCCTGTTCGGAGTCCGGAGTTAAATGATTGCTCCGGCCGAAGGGCTTTGGATCCCGCAGCTCCCTCAAGATTTTTCCATGTCTGAGCGTTGAGATACCTGTGGAGCATCGCCCATTTCCTGATCCTGGTCCACATTGTCGCTTCTGCCAACGCGCATGAGCCACTGTTCTGCAGAATCCAGTGTCGCTTTGAGGACACCGCTGACTTGACTCATGACCTCCAGGCCTTCACCAGCAAAGTCAATCATGCGCCTTGCATTTCGGCTCGTCTCTGAAGCAACCGCCTGCTGTCTTGATACAATTTGCCAGCGCTCGGGCAGTGACATAAGCTGTCGGCGAACAAAGTCTTTGGCATTTTCTGGAAGCACTCCGCCGGTATAGGCAGACACTGAATTGACAACCAGGTGCAGCTTCTTCATAATCTGACTGCAAACGCTCTGGATCTGCTCCGCCAGCTGTCGGGCTTGTGCATTCTGCTCGGGCGTCGATGGTCGCTGACCCTTTTCGAGAATGGCACCGTCGTTTCCATTCTGCTGGGCACGTGTACTTTCGTACTTCTCCAGGCAGATCTGAAGTGCTTTGCTGAGATGTTCCACACCAGCAGCCGCGTCACGCAGCAATGTCAGACAGATTCGCAGACTATTGCGAGATGTGTAGCTGAGCGCCACAGAGAGTCCTCCAGTGGTCACCCAGAACTGCGAGCTCCAGCTTCGAGCATGAGACGGACGCATTGGACTTGCTTCTTCGCGATATGAAGGCGGCCTGCTCGTGGTGTACGGCGGAAGTTGAACTTCCTGTCGGGGCGGCCTTTCAACGTCGCCATTCAGCAGAGAAGCGTCTTGCTTGTCTGTGGGTACATTCTCAACATCTCCTGGCCTGCGAGATTGCAGATACCGCCGCACGCCAGCATCGATACCGGTCATGCCACCGACGGAACTTGCGACGTTGATGGTGTTCCGTTCCATCAAGTTTGCAGCACCCTGCACAATGCGTGGAGTGAAGCCCTTCGTAGTTGAGTATGCTGCCAGTGAAGTCTTGACGGCTCCACCCACCCATGGGTGCGCTTGCGCTATGAGCTCCAGAATAGGCTCGGGGTCTTCTCTATATCCGGGGTGTGGAACACTATTCGAGCTTGCGTTCGACACGTGCCTACTTTGGCCTCTCGAGCCACGGCTATATTCTGTTGTGGCGTTAGTATGCTTGCGACAAGACTTGCGGATGATACTGCACGTAGAATACTGCGCAGACTTACCTGGGTTGCCCAGGCCTGACAATGCTTCGGCCGCGTCCCGCACATCTGGGTCTTCCATCGACACCACGCTCGTCGCACGCCCAGGTCTGTCATCCATGCTCATTACGCTCGAAGTGTCCACTGGACTGGCCATGGTGACGTCCGTTCCTCGGTCTCCAAGCGAGTTGCGACCAGGATCTATGCGCGGTAGGCTTCGCACGGATTGCGGCGACTGTGGGTGCGCACTGTGTCGCGGCGCAGACATGTGCTCGAAGTCGGGCGACAGCACGGTTTTGAGGTCTGGTAGTCGGACATCGTGGGGGGATCGAATCTCATGTCTCGGTACGGCGGGCCATTCGACGCTCTCTGGCGACCGGGAGAGCACGCTCGGCGGTCGTTCGTGGAGGGCCTCCATATCGGCGCATAGGGCGCGGTCAGCTCGTGTCGATATCGGGTCTCCGAAAGTTGTGTGCCAATGCCGATGCAGACATGGACAGCAAAGCAGCACCGTCAGGTGAAGTGAGGCAGACGTTACTCGCGCGCAAGATGAATCGCAGCGTGTGTGGGAAACGCTCGGACGTGCTGTGAGATCACCCGGTCACATGCGAGACGCATCCCTGTTTAGCTCGGTTGGTCGCCGTCGCCGTCCAATAGCGACCCATGCGCCCACCGCATGTGAATCTTTGCCCGCCCACTGAAGATGGAATTGGTGCAATGTTTTCGCATGCCCGTCGCCCAACCTCGCTCACACGTGCTGCTGGATAGATAGGCAGGCGCCCTGCGACCCACAGTGCGCAAATGCTTCCTCAACTCGCCGAACGTGCTTGACGCGTCGGGCACGCAATGCCATGGCATGCGCGAGTGCGGGCTCTGTACTGTACTCAGGTACACCAAGCGACAGGGCCAGCTCCAACTTTTCGCCAGCAGCTCTGGTTGGCACAAGCGCTCGGGGGAGGACTGCCGCGGGGCGAAGCCATTGCACTGCATGCAGCATTGTTGCCACGAGTATGATGAGGGTGAGCGAAAATACCGCTTTTGCTGATGTGCTGTATAGTGCACGAGCATTGTGTGTCAGACCAACTCACCATCACACGCGGTGATACTGCATGCCAGGGGTATAGTGCAGCAGCGCAATACCAGCTTGTCGCACGTTGAGATCTAGATTCATTCCCACGATACCACAAATTGCTTGTGAGGGAAGATGACGATGCCCCAGACAACCTGGAAGCCACGTCTTTTTGCTAGCTCGACGACCAATCGCATTCCGGCAAGATCGACGCGAAGCAGAAGTGTCTTTTCGAAGGAGGTCCTTCGTTTGTACGCTCCGTCGAGGACTGATGATGACATTCTTGCGTCGCTGTGCTGCATCGTGGCGTGCACAATGTAGCCTTCGCATGGGTCTGCTCGATGTCCGAGGTCGCCAGTCGGCCCAGGTGCCGACGAAAAATGTTGCCAGATACGGGAGCCAGGGTATGCTTCCGATGTGCGTTCGCACAGCCGTTGGAGGTGGTACGTATCGTACAGAGCTAATAAAAAGTGGTGGTGTTATCAATGTTGCCATCAGCAGGTACGCCAGCAGACGTGGCGGCTGCGACCCCACTTCACCGGGCACGTGAACATGAACATTGGTTCAAAATTGATGCAGCAGGCAATTCCGAACGGATTGGGGTTATACTGCTGGTGAATATTCACTGTTCGCACATTCATCGCTCACCGTGACTTCTGAAGACAGATCTTGCATGTGAACGCCTGCACCACCAATGACAGCCGACAATTCTTATCACAGGACCATCATAGGTACGCTTTCCCAACATGCGACCTCGCCTATCGAGCGTTCAGCCGCAGATTTCTCTCAATGTGCACAACATTGGCCCAGCTGTTCCAATTCGAGGCTCTCATCAGTCAAGCAGTAGCTACACCAGCTCAAAGCACCGTCGATTTTGCTCGCAGTAGCCTTGCACGCGCTTTCTGTTGCCAGAGAGCGTCTCTGTTTCAACTCAAGAGATGAGCCCCCCTATCCTTCGCGCTCTCCAAATGATGCGCCGAAACCACAATCTCAACCCTCATATCGTCAAACCCAAGTGTCGGCACGATGACACAAGTTCCGTACTGCATTCTCAAGAACCACCAAGTCAGGACATATCCAACATGCCACACGAGTAGCTTATGAGGTAGCCACTCGACTGACGCTTTGGCATTCACTTGATAAGAGTCCGCTTCATAGTCTGCATCGCTTCATTACCAAGCGGAAGATGACAACTTTCGATGCTGGATAGTTGTAGAGTTGGAATGTGCCATTGGTGCTCGGGCTTGTTGAATATTGTTCTTGTTGAGCGATTTCATTGGGGGTAAACTGTCCACTGTACCCGCAGCAATCGATTGTTCGTATATACCGCAGCCGTGATGTACGCTCGAATACTCCAGCATCAACGAAGGGAGAGGCCGCTATATTAGTCAGCTGCCTACCCCTATACTGCCTCAGCGCGCTTCTCTTCTGCCTGTAACGCGGGATCAATCTGGAAATCGCCTTCAAAGTCGCCTTCACCGCTATTGCCAATGTCGATGCCCTGAAGGTCCTCGTTGGGGTCGTTATCACCATCACTGTCGTCCTTGTCTTCGTTGTCGGCACTCAGACCTTTCGCTCTCCGTTCCCACATATTCTTCGCACTTCTGGCGTATTGACCGTCGCCAGATTTGACAATGTTCCTCACCTCTGTCGCCATGAGCATACAGTGGTTGTTGTATTGTCGATGGCTCAGTACAGCTTCTTTGATATTCGCCTTGGTGAGCTTGTCGGGCAATCGCGCAATTACTTCGTAATCTGCATGCGGCGGCTCTTGTTTCGCAAAGAGGTACCTCATCTTGTCTTTCATGATTGTGCGAACCTTGGCCATAGTGCCGTTGTGGTACCAGCCCCACTGATAGACGTCGCATTCGGTCGGTAGGTCCTCGGTCTGAAGGAGTTTGTGCACGACGGGATCAACGACATCGATTGTCTGCCAGGTCTTGCCGTTCGCTGTGATGCTCTTACCGTCAAAGACGTGTGTAGATGGCGCATCCTTGGTATGCCGGAGCGGTCTAGCCCATGTTGTATTAGTCTCATTCTGCTTCCACGATGGACGTTCGCTGGCAGTGGAGTCTTTGAAGGCATGCGCATCGACTTGAAACATGAGCGTCTGGTAGTGACGGTATTTGGGGTCCTTCCGGGGATCGACTCCGTACTTGATCAGGCTGTCACGCCAAGGTCCGGCTTTGAAGCTGTAGCCCACATACTGTGTAGCTTCCTTGAAGATACTTTCACTGACTGGCGGCATTGAGTTCAAAGCAACGCGTTTTGTGACCAAGGGACGGTCCTCGTCCAGTATCTTACGCAATGCTGCAACAGTTCGAGGCAGCAGCTCACCTCCGGGGTTCTTCCTTGGCAGTTCGTTGGGAGGAGCTTGAGGAACTTCTTCGATATCCGGTGGCAGACCCCAGGTGACTCGCTTCACCGGTGCCGCAATGTTTCTGGATTTGATCTGCCCGTCATCATCCTGCACAAATATGACCCCAGCAGCTTGCTGGTACTCGTACTTGTGAGGCATATCGTAACTGGTGAAATTTGGCGGCCCAGGGTATTCCCCTCGATACGCCATTGGGGACAAGTCTACGCCGAATCGGGTCAGACGATCGTAGTCGGGTGTCAGAACATGCTCTCTCAGTTCCTGCATGATTGGAAGGCCTGCGCTGCGCATCTGAAAGTCTGGTAATGTGCGAAATCGGTGCGTCTCGCGGAGGACGCCTACGGCTTCGACCTGATACTTGTTCTCGTTGTCGCGCAGTCTACTGAGCAGTTGCGGCGCAGTGACGCTCGTCGAGTCCTTCGCAGAGTGGTCCACCTCTGAGAATGGGGCATCTGAGCCACGCTTCCGCTTGCGTCCTGTTCTCTTCGGAAGAGTCACCTTGACGAGCACATTTCTCGTCGAGATGCCCGAAGAGGTCAGCTTCTTTGCGAACGGATCACCCGGCCGCAACGAGACGCCGGCCGTGGGCTCTGGAAGCTCATTCTGCTTGTTGCTGAGTTTCGAGTCGCCCACATGGTGCTCGAGGACCTGTTCGAAGAATGAGACATGGACTTACCGTGCGGCGAGGGACCACTCACATGCTTGAGCTGCGCCTCTCCGCCGAGCGACTTGAAGCCTTTGTCGAAGTTGCGCACGATACACGGGTGTTCTACGGCCACGAGGCGCTGTGCGGGCACTGGATATATGGGCGCGACTGTGCGGCTTGGCACGTCACGGCCTTCCACGCCAGATGGTGCCATTGTCGCGTCACATCGAGGACGCGATGAGGGCGCCGATGGTGAAACGAGGCGAAATTGTCGAGTGATGTCACGTGGGCTGTGGTGTATGTGGTGTCAAGATGAGGTGGGTGGTGAAACGGAGGGAAAGCGAAGGGAAGCACAGGAACGAAGCTGGAGGGGTGCAGGCGCGTTGACGAGCTGCCTCCAACTTATTTGGCCCATTCTGCACTGTGCTGGAGCCGTGCACGAATCAGCGCGCAATTATGCACTCCTCGCCGTCGATCAGCCTCCTCCTCCTCCTCCTACATGTACTGCGACACACCTGACCACACCCTCTGCCCGTCGACCGCGACCTCGCCGTTCTTGTACACGTCGCGCGCTACGCCCCGCTGCCGCCGCCGCCGCCGCTGTCCTCTCCCGCCGTCCCCTGTCGACTAGTTCTAGTCCTCCACTGCACGTCCTTGGCTTGTTCCTTGGCCAAGCCGAAGCTCACGTCGACATCAGCGCGTCCGTCCATTGCACACCTCGACGACGCCCGCCCGCCACCATCACCGCTCCTTACACTCCCGCTCGCGCGCGCCCCCATCGTTCGTCTCCTCGAGTCACGTGCTGCGCCAGCTCCGCTGCTCCCAGAAGACGACGCTTGACGAGCACCAGCAGGCCGTCCGCAGGGCCGGACCCTCTCGCTCTCTCCGCCCCAGCAGCATTGGCGAGCCGGTGATCGTCGTCCCACTGGGCGCAACAGATGATGAAGGGTTTCAGACAGCGCGTGGTAAGCTGCATTCGATCCGGTTTTGAGACACTGCGCATGTGAGGCAGACGGTAATGTGGTGATCTGACAGCAAGAACAGCTCTCGCGGGCGAAAGACCGAGAGGGCAACAAGCTCGCGAAGAAGGGCGCCAAAGACAGCGCCTCTGGCACCCAGTCTCCAGCTGGCGGCCCTTCCAATAGCCAGTCGCCCGCAGGCTCCGCTCAAGCCACGCCGACGTCCTCGACCAGCAACTTGGTGGATGGCCGAAACAAACCGCAGTCCGATGCGCCGACGCAATCACACCCGGGCGCGCCCATGCCCGGGCAGCCCGCATCGAACGTAGGCTCGAACCAGGGCCAGTTCTCACAACACGGCACTGCCAATGCCAATCCCTCGAATAGCGGACCGAATCAGCAGGGCGGTGCATCAACTCCTGGACGACTTGGCCAACTTGCTCCTAGTGTGGTAATATCTCCAAGCGCTCCAGTGCGTGTTCCTTTGTGTGCAATCGTCCTGTTATCATGATGGGGGCTGACAGTCTTAGCACGTTCCTCCGCCAGGCGCCGCCGAAACCATGCCTCACGATCTCGCCCCACCGAAGGCTGGGCAAAAGAGTCTACTCTTCGACAGATTACAAGCCACGCCGAAAGACACAGTGCCAGAGGGCATTAGAACCCCCAAACGGCAGCACTCCTCGCGGTTCGACATTTCCGATCAAAGACAACGCGAGCTCGAGAAGCTACCTGGCTTCCACGAGGTTCCGCCAAATCGCAGACAGGAACTGTTCATGCAAAAGTTGGATCAATGTAACATCATCTTCGATTTCAATGATGCATCGGGCGACATGAAGAGCAAGGAAATCAAGCGGCTGGCGCTACACGAGCTCTTGGACTATGTCGCGCAGAATCGACAGGTCATCTCAGAGCCCATGTACCCGAGGGTGGTGGAAATGTTTGCGAAGAACTTGTTCAGACCCATTCCCCCGCCCATGAATCCGCAAGGCGAAGCGTTCGACCCGGAAGAGGATGAGCCGGTTCTCGAGGTGGCCTGGCCGCACATTCAGGTGGTCTACGAGTTCTTCTTGCGTTTCATCGAAAGCCAGGACTTCAACACAAACTATGCGAAGCAGTACATCGATCACAGCTTTGTGTTGCAACTCCTCGAGCTTTTCGACTCGGAAGATCCGCGCGAGCGCGACTTTTTGAAGACAACGTTGCACAGGATATACGGCAAGTTCCTCAACTTGCGCTCCTTCATTCGACGCAGCATCAACAACGTCTTCTTCCAGTTCATCTACGAGACGGAGCGGTTCAATGGAATCGCCGAACTCCTGGAAATTCTGGGCTCGATCATCAACGGCTTTGCCCTGCCACTAAAGGAAGAGCACAAGCTGTTCTTGACAAGGGTCTTGATCCCTCTGCACAAAGTGAAAAGCTTGAGTATGTACCATCCTCAGCTCGCCTACTGCATCGTGCAATTTCTGGAGAAGGATGCCGCACTTACCGAAGAGGTCGTGCTGGGCTTGCTTCGCTACTGGCCCAAGGTCAACAGCACGAAGGAGGTCATGTTCTTGAACGAAGTGGAAGATATATTCGAGGTCATGGACCCTGCCGAGTTTGCCAAAGTGCAAGAGCCGCTCTTCAATCAACTCGCAAAGAGTGTTGCCAGCCCCCATTTCCAGGTAAGTCGCCATCTCCCACGGCCTGCTGCTCGACTCACATTATCCTAGGTTGCCGAACGCGCCCTCTACTTTTGGAACAACGAATACTTCTGCAACCTTGTCAGCGACAACGTGGATGTCATTCTGCCCATCATGTTCGCACCTTTGTACGAGAACTCCAAGGGCCACTGGAATCGGTAAGTTCATGCCGCAAATATTACACCTCGACTCTGCTGACGGGGCGCACGCAGTACAATACACGGCATGGTGTACAACGCGATGAAATTGTTCATGGAAGTCAACCCTCAGCTTTTCGACGAATGCTCGCACGAATACACCGAGCAGCAGAACAACGCGGAGGCTGTGAAGGCCAGTCGACAGGCCAAGTGGGATCGTTTGACACAACTTGCGGAGTCCATGAAGCAGAATGGACATGCTCCCGCGGTACGACCTCCCCAAGCGCACGGCAACCCGCAGCAGAGCTCTACGCGTACCGAGGACGGCGATCCGATTTCAATGGAGCGCTTGCGCTTACAGGACGACAGGAGAGCTGAGAGACATACCAATTCGGTACGTGGATGAGAAGCTCGAGCGTCTGCCCGCCATTGCCTCATCCCTAGCATATTTACTGCACCGTTCTGTTGCCGCTTCCATTTCCATTCTGCGACCTTTCCTTCATCAACCTTTTGCATAGCGCATGGCGTTTCGCCACTGTGACGCTGTTCGCAGCTGGGCTGTTGTTCTAATCGGGTTCGGCGTGTGTTTAGAAGCGAGGTTTACACGGCAGCAAGATGCACCGCTCGACCAGCTCTTCGGCACCTTCGAACGCCAGCGCTCCGAGCGGTGGCAGATCGAGAAGCAATAGTACAAAAGGCAGTGGGGCGACTTGACGACTTGGGCACTGGGCAACAACAACCAGGGGGCGGGATATCACGGGAGTTTGATTGTGGGTTTGCGATGGACTGAAGCGTACTCTCTTCACGGCGTTTACGAGTCTGCAAAGAAGCCGAGGCATAGTGTTGGGAGAACCTAGACGAACAGAGATTTCGTGCGCTGCAGTATGCCGGTTTATTCATCATTCTTTCTTCTCGCGTTCTGTGAGGTCACATGTTTCACGCAGGTGAGTTTTCGCGGTTCGTACCGCAATCTCCGACACTTTAAAAAAGTTGGTCCACTGTGACTTGCACGCTCGAAATGGAGACAATGTAGACCGACTCTCCAAAGCTGCCGCTGGCAGTTTGCGTCCACACATCATGACCATCGCACAGCCTGACAGCGCGTATCTCGCCTTGCCCGGCGCCTCGGCGCTGTCAAAGTTTCGCCGCGACAGGCTGATCGCGCAAATCGGTGCCAAGGATCTCCAGGCGATATGGGTGCACTACATCGCCTCTCACAGGATTCTGACAGACGAAGAGCAGCAGGTCTTGAAACAGTTGCTCGAGTACGACAGCTACCCCGACCAGGGAGAGCTGTATGATGCGCTTCAAGGCGCCGTCAATCATGGCAAGTCTCCCGCCGACGCCACCATCAGGCTCTTCTACGTGAATCCCAGAGCCGGCACCATCTCCCCATGGAGCTCGAAAGCGACGAACATCGCTCACGTGTGCGGCCTGGAAAGTGCCGTGACGAGGGTGGAACGAGGCATCGTCTTTGCCGCCAAATTCGATCAACCTCCGCAAGATGACTCGATTCCCAGTCCGGACTCATTGCACGACCGTATGACCGACACCCTCTCCACCCACCCCGCTGACCTCAATGCGATGTTCTCTCAAGCTGCTCCTGCTCAATTGCAAAGGGTTGACCTGCTGCACAACCCCGATGGGCCTGAAGCTGCACTTCGCGAAGCTAATAAGACGCTCGGTCTTGCTCTGGACGAGTCTGAGATCAAGTACTTGATCGATGCCTACACCAAAGACTTACAGCGGAACCCAACAGACGTCGAGTTGTTCATGTTTGCCCAGGTGAACTCCGAGCACTGTCGTCACAAGCAATTCAATGCTCAGTGGACCATCGATGGCAAGGTCATGGACCACAGTCTATTCCAGATGATTCGCAACACCCACAGACGCAACGCGGACTTCGTTTTGTCCGCGTACAGTGATAATGCTGCTGTCATGCAAGGATACCCGGGCAGTCAATGGGCCCCCGATCAGCTGACTGGCGAATGGAAACAGACCAAAGAAGACGTCCACTATCTGGGCAAAGTGGAGACTCACAACCACCCGACGGCTGTGTCCCCCTATCCTGGAGCTGCCACTGGCTCTGGAGGCGAGATCAGAGACGAGGGAGCCGTCGGAAGAGGCTCGAAGCCAAAGACTGGTCTTGCAGGCTTCAGCGTATCAGATCTGCTCATTCCCGACCACGTACAGCCGTGGGAGCTCGACATAGGCAAGCCAGCGCATCTTGCTAGCAGTCTCGATATCATGCTTGAAGCACCAATCGGAAGTGCAGCATTCAACAACGAGTTCGGTAGGCCCAACACAACGGGCTACTTCCGCACTCTATCTATGAGAGTAGCAGTGGACGAGACTACGACCGAAGTGCGTGGTTACCATAAGCCCATCATGATTGCGGGTGGAGTTGGGACGGTGCGACCTGGGAACGAGATCAAGAGGAAAGAAGACGTCAGCCCCGGCGCACACATGGTCGTCCTCGGAGGCCCAGCAATGCTCATCGGACTTGGTGGCGGTGCAGCCTCTAGCATACAGTCAGGAGAAGGCAGCATTGATCTCGACTTTGCAAGTGTCCAGCGTGGAAATGCTGAGGTGGAGAGAAGAGCTCAAGAGGTCATCAACACATGTGCCTCGCTTGGGCCAGACAGCCCTATCCAATTCATTCACGACGTCGGTGCTGGTGGACTGTCGAATGCACTGCCCGAGCTGGCCCACGACTCCGGCTACGGCGCCAAGTTCGAGTTGAGGGAAGTTGACAATGCCGACCCGAGCCTGAGCCCTCTGCAGATCTGGTGCTGCGAAGCTCAAGAACGATATGTCATGGCTATCGCACCCAACAAGCTCGATGCGTTCAGAAAGATCTGCAAGCGCGAACGATGCGGATATTCTGTGGTTGGCCAAGCTACGAAAGAGCAGCGTCTGATATTGATGGATCGAGACTCCAAAGAGGAGCCTCTACCTATCGATTTGCCAATGTCGACACTGTTCGGCAAGCCACCGAAGATGTCGAGGACTGTCAATTCGCGCAAACTCAAACTCCCGGCTTTTGATAGCAGCCTCTTCTCATACATTCCTCAATCGTCAACAAAGGCGCAAGATGTTCTACCACATGCCGTCGATCGCGTCCTAGCGTTGCCATCGGTCGGCTCCAAGTCGTTTCTGATCACCATTGGCGATCGCACAGTTGGCGGCCTGACAGTCCGGGACCAGATGGTGGGGCCCTGGCAGACACCAGTTGCGGATGTGTCTGTCACAGCCACATCTCTCACCCCCGGAATAACCACTGGCGAGGCCATGGCCATGGGTGAGAAGCCTACACTCGCGTTGATCTCAGCTGCTGCATCTGCTCGGATGGCGGTGGCAGAATCTCTGCTCAACATCGCAGCTGCAAGCATTCCTAACAGGCTGAGGCGTATTCGCCTCTCAGCTAACTGGATGGCAGCCAGCAGTCATCCAGGCGAAGGCGCTGCATTATACGAAGCTGTCGAGGCTATCGGTATGGAGCTGTGCCCCGAGCTGGGTATCAGCATTCCGGTTGGCAAGGACTCGATGTCAATGAAGACCAAATGGGAGGATAAGGAAGTCACTGCGCCACTGTCGCTGGTTGTCACGGCCTTTGCTCCCGTGAACGATTTGAGCAGCACATGGACTCCAACGCTCGCGCGCTACGAGGACGTTGGCGAGACTCTGCTGATGTTTGTCGACCTGGCCGGAGGCAAAAAGGCACTTGGCGGCTCCGCTCTTGCTCAGGTCTTTGGTCAAGTTGGCAACACTGCTCCAGACGTTCACGATGTGGACTTCATCAAGGATTTCTACCATGCAGTCGAGCAGTTACACGAGACAGACATTGTTCTTGCCTACCACGATCGGTCGGACGGCGGCCTGTTCACCACGCTTACGGAAATGATGTTTGCGGGTCGCTGCGGACTGGATCTCATGCTTGACCGCATCGTCAAATCAGGAAGGCCGCAGGACGTGATCGAAACACTCTTCAATGAAGAATTAGGAGCGGTTTTCCAGATTCGCAAGAAGCACGAGAGTCAATTCCGCGGCGTGTTTGCGCCTATGACCCCCATCACCATCGCCTCCGTCCCCAAATCCTCCCGACAAGAGCTCGCGATTCATTATGGCGCAGATTGCATCTACCGAGCATCAAGACAAGAGCTCCAGCAGAAATGGCATCACACTTCCTGGGCGATACAACGCCTGCGCGACAACCCCGATTGTGCCGATGCGGAAAAGGCCAACATCGACGACAACAAGAATCCCGGCCTGCAATACAAACTCACCTTCAAGCCCGACGAGAACATCCTGCCTTGGTCCGCATCCATCGCCGCAACCATCAAACAGAAACCACGCGTCGCCATCCTCCGCGAGCAAGGCGTCAACGGCCAAGCAGAAATGGCCTTCGCCTTCTCCGTCGCAGGTTTCAGCCCCATCGACGTACACATGACCGACATCCTCACGGGCCGCTTCTCCCTCGCCTCCTGCGTCGGCCTCGCTGCCTGCGGCGGCTTCAGCTACGGCGACGTGCTCGGCGCCGGCCAAGGCTGGGCCAAATCCGTTCTCCTGCACGAAGGCACGCGCGCCGAATTCAAGAACTTCTTCGAGCGCAAAGATACTTTCGCCCTGGGAGTCTGCAACGGCTGTCAATTCCTCTCTCGCCTGACCGAACTCATCCCCGGCGCGGAGAACTGGCCGACGTTCGAACGCAATGTGAGCGAGCAGTACGAAGCTCGCGTCTGCATGGTACAAGTCACAGAGAAAGGCGACAACTACAAAGATGCTTCGGTTTTCCTCCACGGCATGGAAGGCTCGTACTTACCCATCGTGACTGCGCACGGCGAAGGTCGCGCTTCGTTCCCGCAGTCGGGAGAGGCTTCGGCGCAGAATCTGATTGATCAGGGATTGGTTTCAATGCGCTATGTGGATAACTATTTGCGGCCCACGGAGGCGTATCCGTTCAATCCGAACGGATCTCCGTTGGGAATCACGGGCGTGCGAACACCGGATGGTAGGGTTTTGGCTCTGATGCCGCATCCTGAGAGGACGATTCTGAAAGAAGTGGCGAGTTATTTGCCGAGGGAGGAGAAGAAAGAGTGGGGTGAGTTTGGGCCTTGGACGAGGATGTTCAAGAGTGCGAGACGTTGGGTGGGATAGGTGGACGTCAGTGTGAAGTCGCGTGAAGCACGATCGTTCCAAACGAAAAGATTAGACAACTATTGGTGCTGATAGAAAGCTCAAGCATGTTGACCCGCTGTTAGCATACATTCTTCTCATCGTCCGCCACTCGAAGCACTAGGCGGTAGATCCTCCTCTTTTGTCCCCCAGCCACTCTCCTCGCTCCCCAGCGTCAACTCTAGCACACCGCCTTGCAAGAAGAACTCATGCCCGATCCAACTCTTATTATACTCGTTCCCATCGAGCTTCGCACTCTGAATATAGAGATTGTGATACTCCACATCAAAATTCACGTTCCGAATCGTCGCGGCCTTTCCCGTTACAGGCGAAGTCCAACTAACACTTTCAAAGAAAGGCGGAGTAATCAAATAGACACTCTGGCCCGCAACAGGAAACATTCCAGACATGGCGAATGCGAGGAAAGAGCCTTGCGCTCCACTATCGTCGTTCCCAGGTAAGCCGTTGATGGACGAATTGAACGAGCTCGGAATGTACGTGTGTAGTCGCTTGGCAGATAGTCCTGGTCGGCCAGCGTAGTGGTATTGAAAGCAAGTCAGCTCGCTTGGCTCATTTCCAATGTCGAGGAGACCGCTTTCGTGGAGATAGTCTAGTCGACGAACGAAATTGTCGGGACCTCCGACTGCACGAATCAAGCCGGCTTGATCTTGTGGGACGAAGAAGACGTATTCCCAAATGGCGGATTCAAAGGTCTCGCGAGGGTTGCTGGAGTAGCTGCAGAATTTCGAATCGAGAGGAGAGCATTCCATGGGATCTTGGAATCGCCAGGTGCCGTTGGCGAAGCGTGGTTGAAGAAAGCCGACGAAACCGGTATCGGTACCATTTGGCCAGAAGGATGTCTGGTCTGCTTTGTAGAGGTTCTGCCAGTTGGCACTGCGCTCCAGATACTTCTCGTAGTCAGTCTCACGACCAAGGCCACGGGCGACTTGCGCAACGGCGAAATCGTCGTACGCGTATTCCAGCGTGCGGCTGATGCTGTGAAACGATGGGCCAAAGCCGAGGTAGTCGTAGTCTTGGAAGGGAATGTAGCCATACTGCTTCCAACTGACGAGCCCGCCACGTCCATTCACACCCCAGTCGAAAGGTTCGTTCTCAGCATCGTTGACGATCGCTTTGTAAGCAAGGTCCCAGTCGACGCCGCTGAGACTTTTGACATATGCATCACCGATCACTACATCGGCGTTGCTTCCACCTTGTGAGTAACCTTTGCAGAGCTGCATACGGCAATCTGGCAACCAGCCAAGGTGAACATAAGTGTCCAGCAGGCTTCGGATGAGCTGCGATAGGACATCGGGTTGGTAGACAACGAGGAAAGGAAACGCGGTGCGAAAAGAGTCCCATATGCTGGGAGGTGTTAGTAGGAATATAGTCTCTTTGCGGCATGAGCACGTACCAATAAAAGCTCTCGAAGTAGGGTTCACTACTCTGCCATAGTGGATTTTCTCCTGTGTAATTTTGAGGAGAGATCATGGTGCGATAAATGCCAGTAAAGAAGGTCTTCTGGAGTGATGTAGAGGCACCTCCGGGTTCAATAGTGACACCGGTGAACTTTGATTTCCATGCATCTGCAGCAGCAGTCCGTACGCGACTGAAATCGAAATCTGGGATTTCTCTCTCCGCATTCCCACAGGCTTGCTGTGTGCTCATGAAGCTCAAGCCGACCCGGGCTGTGAGATTGCCACATTGCGGCGACTGGAAGCGAACAAAGGCGCCGGCCTGAATGTAAAACAAGCTGTACCCACGATTGACGAATAGATCTTTCTGCCCACTGCCTGCACGATCGTTCACCCAAATGCCTGTGTCTCGGATATCAGCACCCTGAAAGTCGATGCAAAAGTAAGACTGATAAGAGCCAACACCAAAACTAGGGAGAAAGGTTCCATTGCCCATGATGCGGCCAGTGTTTGGATCAACGCTGACAGTGGCATTCTGTCTGCTGTCTTGCAGATCTGTCAGATCTAACAAGACCAATGGTCCCGACTGGGCATCCTCGGTAGAAAAATGATACAAGGCGGTATGTTCAGTGGTCGTCGTTTCCATGACCATGCCATTGGCCAGCTTCAGCGAAAAGTAGCCCGGCTGTGCTTGGACAGTACCATTGACCACGTCTACGGCCCGGTCGAGTTTGGGCCCATACTTGCAGGCAATTTTGTCGTCGTCGCAGTACTGCACTGACAATGGAAAGTTGCCCATGCTTGGTTGTCCACCAGTTCCAGAATCGTGCAGCGCCGAGAAGCCCGTCACGTTGGAGCCATCGTAGCTGAAGCCCGCAGTGTTTTGGCCAGAGACATCGGCAACGGACTTGGCCATGCCAAAGGGGAGAGTGGCTCCGGCAAAGACATTGCCGCCGTTGTACGAGGCTATGAGTGGATCAACCAGTTGGTAGTTGTGCTCCTCCGAACTGGCTGCAGCAGTGATGGTTGTGAACAGAAAAAGGCGTGTTATGCCCACGACTGTTGTTGCCCTCATAGTAGGCGTGCAAGAGGGATGAGCATGAACATCAAGTTGGACGGAAGCGGTAATATGGCTGGGCGAAAAGCGGCGGAGTGACGATGGTTACAGCATCCTGTGCAATCCCGCGGCTCACAATACATGGTATCCTCGCCTTGCTGTTCTCAGGTCGCGCGTGGCCGATCTCCCGGTGGAGGTGTACCTGCTGCACGACGCTTGCATCCGAGGCATCGCTGCTGCTCAATATCGCGCCGTCACATCCGAGCTGCGTTGACTGTGTCACAGGGTGGAGATGGGTCGGAGATGGCGGGATGGAGCGGAGAGCGAGGTGGGATGTGATGTGAATGTGGTTGTTGCGCCTGTGCCTGCCGAGACGCGAAGCTTCATTTCGAGCCAAGTCCTCTGACACCACCACCACATCCTCCTCCTCCTCCTCCTCCACTTCCACCGCCAGCAGCACGTCCGCACCGTGATGCCGCCGCAGAGCAGAGGCGCCGCGCCCAAACTGCTGCCGGTGCCGTCCGGATTTCAGAGCCATTCCACGCCCAACTTGTCCACGCTCAAGAGCAACAGTCCTCCGAAGCGCGAGGCGACCATAGCTTCCTCGCTGTCCCCCGACGTGTCTGGCGACAATGTCACCTCCCCATCGGAACCTGCCTCCATAGAGGACTTTTCGCTGGACTCCGCCCACGACCTGCCGCCCTTGTCACCAGCCTCGTCGGAGGAAGAGTCCAACGGCGAGCAAGAAGATGGGCATGTAGCGAATCTCCCGTCGCATCCTCCTATATACCACCAGCAGCACTCTCGTAGCCATACGTATCTAGGACCTTCCGCCTTTGCCCCGCCTTTCTACGGCCGTCCGCCGACCCCGCTCCCTCCCTCCCCCTCGCTGACTTCTCTACTTCGCCCCAATTTCAGCACGCACACCAGCAGGCCCACGACCCCAGATCCGTCCAGCGACGAAGGCGGTCCGCACGGACGCGGCCATGCCACGGGCACGCAGACGCCGAACTCAGCCGCGGCATCAACCCTCACGAGCACCTTCCGCTCCGCGAAACCTATCCCACGAGCGAGTCCGAAAGTGCCCACCTACGAATACTACGGCTTCACGCTATACCTCACGAGCAGCTTGGCCTTCATTGTATACTTGCTGTGGTCCTTCCTGCCTTCGCCGTTCCTTCACCAGCTCGGTATCTACTACTACCCCAATCGCTGGTGGGCTCTCGCCGTCCCAGCATGGACTGTCATGCTCATCGTCTATATCTACGTGGCGCTAGCTTCATACAACATCGGCTATTTAACCCTGCCTCTCAAGAGTGTAGAATGCCTGGTGGACGAGGCAGCTAGTATAGCGGTCGTGGATGCAAATGGCGACATAGTGCGCAGTGACAAGTCCAGTTGGAGGGCAAATGACCGGAACAAACACAAGCATAACGGGAGCATTGGCAAAAAAGGTGGCGGTAAAGCACGCGGAGGAGCGCAAAGCAAACAGTTGAGCACAAACACGGCTCATACTGAGCCGGAGCTGGACTGGAAGACATTGTGGATGGAAGGCACTGACGCCGTCATGGATATTCCTATCGGAGGCGTTTGTGAGATTCTCTATGGTGGGTATGACGAGGAGCATGAGTTTCCTGACGAGCATGAAGGCGGTTGAATGAGGCAGGGAACTACGTTCCGGATCAAGTCGCACAGGGAGCCGCCACACCCGCGGAGGCGCCGCAACCTCCTTGCCGTTCGAGATGCGCGAACGCCGTGTGTTACAGCTCCACAAATGGCCAGGCAAGGACATACTCAAGCGGTGAGATGTAATTGCCATGCTCATACACACTATCCGCCGTAAAAGTGTCATGAAAATGCTATCGGTTGGACAAGGGCCGAGTTCTGGGCATTGCTGGAAATATGCCCTATGGCTGTGCAGCTGAGACGAAGAAGCAATCGGGCAAGGACACTCTCGAAGGACCAGATGCCTGATGACTGCACGTGTCTTGCAGCACTCCTTGCTTCGCGGCGGCCGATTACCCGCCATACTGTTCAGTGCGACCAGCACTACCGTCGGCGGGCTGTGCAATAATCTTGCACGCAGCTGGTTGTGCGATGGGAAGAAGAAATATCAACATCTGTGCCATTAGAGAAGTTGATTAAGGTTGGACTGCAGTGCACCAACCGGTCCACAGTCTTCGTCCCCGGACCATACACCGAGGCGCTAGATCATCATGCCAAGCCTTCATCAGCTATGTACTACTGTAGGCGACAGCGCTGCCATGTTCTGTCCGCTGGGGAGGACACTTGATATAGACAACGACCCAATCAAATGATGGTGACGAAGTGGCATCGGCCAAGGCGAGGTCTGATTAAAGTAGATCACGGCACTGAGTTTGTGGCTTCGTGCCGGAAGGATTTGGGCCATCCTTGCGCATTCATGCACAACGCATGCAACCTCTCAGCCTCATGCCACATTTTGTGCCGCAAGGTTCAGAATCAGCAAACGAGTGTACAGGACATCAGCGCACCTGCAGAGCGACTCCCAAAGTTAGGTCAGTCACCGTCAGTGGACTTCCAACCTTAGTTTTTATCCGCTCTTCACGTGGACATCGAACGATGACTATGCTCTCAAACCGCACGTTACGCTTCATAGCCATATTCGTGTCGTCCAGCTTCGTTTTGGTAATCTTCGATTGGCAGCCCTCAAAGACACGGCCTTCGAGTGTCCGCGGACGACTCTTCACGGAGCCTCAGGTACTGCGTTCCGATTCGCGCAGTGACGAAAAAGCCAGACAACTACGCGTCGCTTGCCAAGGCTTCAGAGAGGCTCTGATCAATGCCGAGAACACCGTAGACGTTCCCATGTGTCGAAAAAGCTTTCACATGTAGCCTATACCGAGCCTACCTTTGACCCGTACGAGGCTCTAAAACTATCCAGAGAATGGATGACTTTGTCGCAGCGGTATGGGCCCTTTGGCTACAGCAAAGCTTCGAATGCAAAGAGTGAGGTGGATTGGGATGCTGTAGACTGGGGTCAACTGCAGAATGAATGCGCAGAGAAGAACAAGGATCGATTCAGCCCTCGCGAGTCCTTCTCTCCCGGCTGAAGTTTTCGTAACGATGGCGACACGCAGCTACCGAAGGCTCCACGACAAATGACGTACCGACGAGCAATTGTATTGCGAACTTGGAGTACATACGAATATCATCCTGAAGATTTCTGGAGCCTCCGATCTATCATCACCGAAGCTGCTCTTGTGACGAATGCAGACTACCAAGTTTTCTTCCTTCTAGATCTCAAATGTGACGACTGCAAAGACGTCTTTACGAATGATGCTCAGTACAAGGAAATCCTCGAATCCGTGCCAAGGGAGTTCCGCAATATCTCGATTCTGGTCCACGAGAGCCTCCGACGCAGCTGGTACCCCAAGACGGAAGAGTACCGTTCAATGTGGCAAATCATGCAACCTCTCCAACTGTTTCGCCCACTTCTGCCCCGAATTTGATCACTACTGGCAATTCGAAATGGATACACGATTTACTGGCCACGTAGGCAAGATGTTGCAAGCCTTCGACACGTTTGGTCGCGAGCAGCCGTATAAGCAAGCGCGGGAGCGGACGAGCTGGGACTATATGTCGAGCATACACGGCACATACCGCGACTTCTCGGCGACGATTAATCAGTCCTTACATGGCGGCGCGACAATTTGGGGAGTAGATGAGGTTCAGAAAGTCAAGCCCATCGGACCCACACTCTCCCTAAAGCCGGAAGAAGATGACTTTCAAATCGGCTTGGGACGAGATGCGGATCTGCTTTTATTCGGTCAACTCAACGACGCTCGGCGATTCGAGAGGCAAGAAGATTGAGTGTTCAAAGACTATTACCAGGGGGGCTTTGCGGAGGACAATATTCCACGATATATGTCCGTGCCTGCACAGGCTCGTGCCTCGTACGATTTGCTCGAAGCTATCCACCGATCTCAGCATACATTGGGACTCAGAGTTGCCAGTGAGGCGACGCTGCCCAGCTGGGCTCTCTAGTTAGGCTTGAAAGTTGTCGGTCTCCCGCTACCTAAGTACCAGTACCCTGAACGACAACACCATGAACTGAACTGGGTCCGAAACGGTGGTTTGCCTGACTGGCCGGAGGGAATTTCGCATGGGCCAGGAAATAATCGAGGTAGTAGTCTGGGATTTTTACACGTCCCGTGACGTTCGATTGGTGGTCTTCACTAGCTGATCCGGTGTTTGAGCATTGGATGGGGACTAATCAGAATACAACTCAGGAGAAGGATCGTGAGCATCCGGAATATGTCAAGGTGCCGAATGAATTGCCGCCGTTTATGAGAGAGAGCGATGGAAAGGTTTATATGCCGGAAGTCATGATTCATCCGCGGAAAAGTAATTCGTACCATGCGCCTGGCTGGAGACGGCAAACGAGTTTCTTGTGCTTGTTTGGTCTCGAATCGAAGGCTGGGAGGCTGGAGGAACACGATTCTTGTGAATCAGGATTTGTCACTAGAAAAACCGCATTCACGAAGCATCTTTTGGAAGAGACGAGCAGTTTTTGGATTTCTGAGCTGTTGCGGAAGATAATGTGGTATCGATGCGGTGTGACTGCGACTCGATACGCCCCAACTCCAAACAAGTGTGAATTGCAAGGAGGCAAGATCTGTGCAGAGAGGCTTCATGCGTGTAGTACACACGAAAACACGAACCCACCACGGTACAAACCACACACTCGAAACTCGCAAAGGATCCAGCAGCATCAAGCACCCAGTACAAAAATAGATGGATGGGTGACCACACCCCAAACCCCTTACTCCTTCCTCACCGAACAGCAGCAAAAAAAGCAAACCAGAAACAAAATCACCCGCACCTCCTCAGATGACCCCCGAGCTGATCATCAAAAGAAAAAACAACCAAAAAGAAGAAGTACTTCGTTCTAACCGTGGCGTCATTTATCTCCCACGAACTCATTGGAAATGCTGTGGTTCTGAAGTTCGAACTGCGACTCCAGCTAATGATCCGCAAGCGCCGTGTGAGGGCGTTTCCAACTGAGCCAACTCAGGAAGTGACGGAATGACGACAACAGCATTTTATAAAGGCTCAGTCCAGTTCAGCAGCGGGAGGAAGCGGCTGAGAGAGGGGCGGGGCATGGTGGCGGTGGTGAGGGTCAGTGCGCTGTTTGTTTGCTCCGGTCGTGTTGGTAGAGCGGTTCAAAGGCGATATCAGCGCGATTTGTCTTCAGTCGCTTGGGAAGTTCCAGATCAGTCCTTGGATCAAATCATCCGCTCACTCGATTCCGCGTATGTCGGCGTCTGGCTCGTCCCTGGGGAATGTGGCTTGCGTTTGGAGAGCATCGGGAGTGAAGTGAAGTGGACCTGTTTGTGAATACATGGGTCATCGCCACAACAGCCACCGGTCATGAAGACAGCCTGATGACGAAGGAGAGCATTCCTGCACAATGATGAATTCATTATTGCAAGCTGGCCGCGAGTTGCTACAAATTGTGAGTGGGGTCCACCAATTCCAGCTCCTCGAGATGCCGCGCCATCTCAATCCGCATAGCGGCCTCGTCCGACTTCAAATATGTCCCTCGTGCTTTGATGACCCAGAAAGCGAGCGCAATAACCAGCATCACGCCGAATACAGCAATGGCATAATTCATGTCCGCCGGAGCTGGATTGGGCTCTCCCGGGAAGAAGAAAAAGACGGTGGTGATGCTGCAATAGATGACCGACACCCAATTGCACAGAGGGCCCAGCTTTCCGAGTTTGAAGGTCCCACCAGACGGCAAATTCTCCCTACCGGCCAACAATAGTGCAAAAATAGGCATGCCGTAGGAAATTGTCAATGCAATAGTGGCGACACTGAAGATGGCTTCCAGAACCGTGTTCGCGAAGAGGTAGAGAACACCCACCAACGCGATGAGTGCTCCTTGCAGCCAAAGTGCTCTCGCGGGCACCTTCCAGAAGGGATCGACTTTGGAAAAGTACGCACTCCACGGGATCCCTGCGTCTCTAGCGAAACCCCAAGTCAAGCGACTGCCTGTAGTCGCCATACTAACAGCTTGACCCAGACCGTTCACGACCAGGAGAGCCAGCAACGCGCAGCCACCTGATCTCCCAATGGTCTGCAGGATGAGATCACTGAAGGGAAGTCCAGTTGGTCCGTCAATGACGAGTTTTAAATCTTGGATGCAGAAAAGGCAGACCACCATGAAGATCCATCCCGTTGCCGCTCCGAGCGAGACTGCTAGCCAGGCAATCTTTGGGGCATTCTTGCGTGGTTCTGGCAATTCTTCGATCATATGGATGACGGCGTCAAAGGCGGTCAAAGCATATGCGCCTTGCAGCAGACCGGTGAACCAGACGACACCGTTTGGCCACCCGGTCCCGTTGAGCCACTTCCCAAATACGAACGATGCTGGCTGGAATGTCATACTGTCTCGGGTACCCACACAGATCAACAGTGCCAGGGCGATGATGAAAAAGAGCCCAATGTACCAAAGTCCGATGACGTCGTTGAAAATAGGCAAAAACTTGTCCTTGCGGCATGCAACAACGTTCGTCACAGTCAAAGCCAGAACGACACCCAAGTAGACCAAGAACTGGACCCAGCCCTTTCCCGCTCCGCTCCACTCATAGTCAAACATGACTTTCATTCCAAGCATGAACGATGTCATGAAGGCCGCTTGGCTAGCAGTCAAAGTCCACCATCCGAAAGTGTTGATCCACGCGCACATGTAGCTAGAGAACCGTCCTATGGGCGTATCAAACAGTCGATGGATGTAATATGCCTGACCCAGAGCCGTCGGCATAGCACTGCAGAGTTCTCCCAAGGACAGAGCGATACACATATTGCATATGAAAACGACAACAAAGCCCCAGAGTATCGATACAGGTCCGCCGTTGGCGAGGCCAGACGAAAACCCGATTGCTAGTGTACTCCAAGTGCCTAGAATACTGAAAGCCAGCGCCAGCATAGACCACCGATCGAACTTCCTCGTAAGCTCCTCGACATGGCCAAGGATGGCGAGATCGTGCGCATCGTCAATGCTTTGAACGGAGTTCTTCCTATCGGACTTGTTATCTCTGTCAGCTTCCATGTCCATGCCGTCCAGAATCTTCCCGTGGCCAAGAGCAAATCGTCTGCTTCTCAATAATAGAATACTACAGAGAGCAGCAAGAAGCAAGAGGAAGAATCAGACTACGCGACACACAAATATAGAGCAAGCAGCGCATGGGAGCGCAGCAAAGTATGATAAGCATCCCGGCAGAAGGATGGGCCAAGCGTGACCTCCGCACATCTGGGCACAGTAACGCCCTGTGAGATTGGCGATGCTCGGCTGTCCCTTCTTAAAGAGGAATGGCTCTATCTGGTTCGCTGACGCTGTGGTATCTTATGTCGGTAGCCAACGTAATTCCGCTCTGTGATGGTCGTGGATCGTATGTTCAGGCAGGTCGTTGATCATTGGGTGTGGTGTTGTGATCGTTGCTGCCGTGTCGTCGACGATGACGACGAGCAGCCACACATTGTGCCAAGGACTTGCTAGGGGATCGAGCTCGTGGCAGCATTGTAGCTAGCGCGAGATGGGCCTCGGAAGTACATGTCTCACAGAGCTTCATTATTGTTGGTGAGCGTACAAAGGCAGGATCTGGCGATCAAGGCTTCGCGGTGTTCAAGTACGGCGTTCACAATGTCGGCATTTTGTGTTGATCGATGGTGCACGCTGTACAACCCGCCATATTGCACATGTGTGTTCAAGCGATCTGCTGTACCAACCAAGGAAGTCTTGAGAATCACGGTGAGGCACCGTCGTAGTGATGGCTGCACCACTTCAGAAGCGTACCTTTGGTGTCCAGACGCACCTTTTCCACTCGTGCTTCCTCCAGCGCAGAGCAGAGCATGCTGTGAAACGTCAATGCGCATCGCATAGCCTCGCAGCTCATAGATTCTAGCTCTTGCAGCTCACGGTGTCTTCTTCTCCAAGCCCTCTCAGGCGAGCAAAGCTTCCATACCAACATCTCACAGCTTGCTATAAGCGTTGGCCTTGGGCGTGATCCACAACGACTCTCCCTTTGCACAAACCACCACTTCTCCACTCCCCTCATCACCATGCCACTGTTTCAACTCCGCAACAACCCATTCCTTCCTCCCCTCTTTCTTAACCCTTCTCGCCGTAACCGCAATGGCACCCGGCGTCCTCACAGGCTTCAGATACTGCACATTCAAATACGCCGTGAAAGCACTCAAGCCCTGCATAGGTTCCCGCTTCTCCGCTTCAGCAGCCTGCTTCTCTTTCCGCCGCTTCTTTACGAGGTTCTCCATTTGCATTATGCCCATACTTTCGTCGATCAATGTCGACGTGATGCCTCCGTGTATAATCTCAGGATGGCCATTCATGCCATCGCCTACTTCGTACAGTGTCGTAGCTTCCTCGATCTCATCTTCCTCGCGAGCAGGTTTGTGGTAGACCACGATACAGTTCCGAATCGTGCGGTCGGTTTTGAGGACTTCGGCGTAAAGGCTGTCTTCGGTGTCGTGCTTGGAGAGTCGCGAATTGGGTACGAGGGCGACCACATCAGGGTCGGCGAGGAAACGTGCGGTCCATGGGATGCGTCGGAATGAGGCTGCCGAGTCATCAGGCGCCATGGCGGTTAGCGATTTGAGGGTCAAGCGGGGATGCTTCGTGAAGGAAGTGAAGGGAAGTGCCAGGAATACTGTTATCGTATCATGACTAGACCACTACAGGAGAGTTCAAGGAGTGAGAACGTGTCAATTCGGTTTACGCGCAAAGCATGGCGCCAGATCTCACCAGTTGCCAGTGGAGTGGAAGTTGGCCACACAGGGTTCAGAAGCTGAGCCTCGGTATTCTTGGCAAGCGTGAGGCTTGACCTCTCTACAAAAGTACATGTATGCGCAGCTCAGTAGTCTAGCTAGCCTAGCGAGCGAGAGACAGACCTTTGGAACTCCAGCATCGATGGAAGTTCCATGTAAGAGAGCCTCGCTCCACGAGTGAGGACTTGCGTATGAAATGGAGGTCGCAGCTCTAGTACGGTTGACACTCCCTCTCCAGCCACTTGAGTGTGTTCTCATCGTTTTTGAAGAATGGGCTCGTCTTGTCCCATACCTCTTTGTGGTACGCGTTGATGTAATCCAGCTCCTTCTGTGTCAGTAATGAGACGTCGACCAGCTTGCGACAAAGCGGAACCATCGTCACATGCTCGAATCCAAAATATGGCTTGTCGCCGAATTTGTACTTTGTCTCGACCTCTTTCACCATGATCACGTTTTCGATTCGGATGCCGAAGTTCCCGTCCTCGTAGTAGCCTGGTTCATCCGAGATGACATTGCCGACAGACAGTGGTACTTCCGAGTACTGTATGCGCTGGCCGATGCCGATGGGACCCTCGTGCACGTTGAGGAAGCTGCCAATGCCGTGGCCTGTTCCATGTCGATATTCGAGGCCATTTTGCCACAGATATTGACGTGCTAGCATGTCGAGAGCAAAGCCAGAAGTGCCTTTGGGGAAGACAACGAGCTCGAGACCAATGTTGCCCTTCAATACCAATGTGTATGTCTCAATCTCCTTGGGGTCAGGAGTGCCGAAATGAAGTGTACGAGTTGTATCAGTTGTACCATCGAGGTATTGCGCGCCGGAGTCACAGAGGTAGATCTTGGCTGGGTCGATTACTGAGCAGCTCCCTGGCTCAGGCTTGTAGTGGATGATGGCTGCGTTGGGTCCCGTGGAAGATATCGTATCGAAGGACAGCCCAGCGAACTTGTCGTGCTTGCCGCGAATTGCCTCAAGCTTGTCCGCAGCAGCGACTTCGTCGATCTCTGCCTTTTCTGCTACGAGTTGGTGCTCAAGCCAGGCAAAGTATTCGATGAGTGCTGCGCCATCACGAATGTGACATTGTCGCATGCCCTCTAGTTCTGTCGCGTTCTTGATAGCCTTTGCATCACAGATGGGCGATCGCACCTCATCGACATTCTCCTCGCCTCCTAATGACCGCTGCAAAGCCCAAGACGCTGCCGTCGAAACCAGGAACTTCTTCTTTGGCACGCTTGCTTCACCTTCATTGGCTGTCGTGGACTGCTCTGCAGCAAGCGTGGCAATGTCCGAGAAGATGTCCTCGTATGGCCGGATGTGCACTCCGCTCAGATGAGCTTTGGCTGCCTCGGGGAGTTTGCTCTCGTCTATGTAGAGCGTCGTGGTCGTTGGTGTAACCACAGCATATGAAAAGAAGACGGGGTTGTATGGGATGTCGTTGCCCCGCAGGTTGAAGAGCCATGCGACCTCGTCGAGCATGCTGACAACAAAGCCAGCGGCCTTCTTCTTGTCGAGCTCCTTCCTCAATTCCTCGATCTTTTCCTGATATTTTTTGCCCGCGTACTCTAACTCCAAGACACGCACAGGCTCGTTGGGACGCGTCGGCTTCTCCTCGGCCCAGACCTTGTCGATGAGGTTGACAGCGACTGCGACAAGCTCTTTGCCGCCTTTCTTCTTGATCTTCTCAGCCAACTTCCTGCTCTCCGGAGCTGTGATCGTTGTAGGATCTACTCCGACAGTCTTGCCGCCCTCTGCTTGCTCCACCGTCCACTCTTGCCACGTCGGTACATCCTGCAGACCTTGCTTAAGCAGATCCCAATTGCTGTCGAGTTGCTGGCTGGCTTGATTGAAGTAGCGCCCGTCTGTGGCTAGAGCAGCCTTGGTCTGGGTAATGATGGCCGTCCCTGCTGAACCAGAGAAGCCAGAGATGTATTCTCGTCTCGCATCAGTGGGGGCTATGTACTCGGAGGAATGTGCATCGGCAGATGGTACAACTAATGATGGTCAGTCAGCCATCACCGCTTGTCATGAATGGATCAGGCCTACTGTAGAGATCTACCTTGTGCTGGCTCATGAGCGATCGAAGCGCCTTCAGGCGTTCGGTGGTGTTGACCTTGTCCATTTTGATAGCCCGGAACGATGTGCTGGATGAGAACGAACGAAACGGCGTTCCAGCGCCCTTGAACAAGCAGCGCGCGGTGTTGAGGAACATCACCCACCCGGTGACATGTGATCACTGGCGAGGCTGGCGGGCTCGCATTGATGGCCAGATATCGGACAAACTTCGGAGCAACTTTTGCAAGTCGGGCAACGGGGAAGCTGAGTCTGCCATTGACTCTCAATAGCACCGCATCAGTCGAATCAATTTGACGGCCGAGGGCGCGTTGTCAGCATCCTGCTCTAGGTCGATACAAGCCTATCTCGGTTCGCCTCGCCCGCCGATATGGCGCCCAAGGGCACAGCAGCCAGAAGACTGCTTGCCGCAGCGGTGCAAGTCCGCCAATATTCAGCGCCTGCAGACAGATCGATTCCCGCGGCCAAGCAGAAGTATGTTCCAACGTCTGGCACGTATCCCAAAGGCTTCTTGGCCGGCAGCGCCTTTGCGGGTGTGAAGGCGAGCAACACCAAATACGACGATCTTGCTCTGGTGGTATCGGAGAAGCCATGTCCCGCCACGGCAGTATTCACGCAGAATATTTTCAAGGCTGCTCCAGTGCAAGTGTCTCAGAAACTGCTATACGACAAAGCGTTCGACGGGTTCCGAGGCGTGGTTGTCAACTCTGGATGTGCCAACGCAGTGACGGGCGTGGAAGGTCGAGAACACGCCGAGATCATGGCCAAAACGACGGACAGTGCCTTCGGGGATAGCGAGGACAATGCAACTCCATCCACACTGGTCATGAGCACCGGTGTCATTGGACAGAAGCTACCAATCGAGAAAATCACCAGCGCCATTCCAAAGCTCAAATCAAACATTGGCAACACGCACGAGCATTGGCTTAATGCCGCAAATGCCATTTGCACGACCGATACGTTCCCCAAGCTTCTCTCCCGACAGTTCACTCTTCCATCCTCACCAGGGACCACATACTCCATCGCTGGCATGACCAAAGGCGCAGGAATGATCCACCCGAACATGGCCACTCTCCTGGCAATTGTGTGTACCGATGCCAAGATCGCCCCAGCTTCGATGAAACCACTCCTACGAAAGGTCCTCCCAGACTCGTTCAACAGCATTTCCATCGACGGAGACACCAGCACAAACGACACGCTCGCATTCTTCGCAAACGGCGCTGCTGCACCAGCTGATGTCGAACCAGCCGCCTACACTCTCTCCGACCGGTCAGTCAAAAACAATCCCGCCGATTCTCCTTCACCCCCCGTCAAGATTGGTACACCGTCTACAGACATGGCCGCCTTAGAAACGGTGCTCGGCGACTTTCTCAAAGATCTCGCCAAACTCGTCGTCCGCGATGGCGAAGGCGCCACCAAATTCGTCACCATCCGCGTCCGGTCGGACGTCTCTCGTCGGACTGCCAAACGAGCCGCAACCTCCATCGCCCGCTCTGCGCTCGTCAAAACCGCCCTCTATGGTAAAGACGCCAACTGGGGCCGCATCCTCTGCGCGATTGGCTACGCACCCGGCATCATGTCCTCCGATACCGTCGTCAGGGGCGATCTCATCAAGGGCATGATGGCTCGCGTGCAAACCAAGATTCCGTATGATAAAATCAAACAGGTCGATCCCGAGGCGACTTCAGTATCTTTCATCCCTGCCGATGGATCCGAGGAACTCAAGCTTTTGGTTCGCGGCGAGCCGCAGGATGTGGACGAAGTGCGCGCGAAGCAAATTCTCGAAATGGAAGATTTGGAAATCTTCGTCAGGTTGGAGGATCGTGTGGGCAAGAATGAGCATCGGACATTTGAGACTGTATTCTGGACTTGTGATTTCAGCCACGAGTATGTGACCATTAACGGCGACTATAGGACTTGATTAGCGAGCACACTAGTACTTGCTGGTACAAACTACTGTAAGATGTAAAGGAGGTGTTGATCGATGTTACATTTCTTGTCATTATCATCTATGCTACTGCGGCATTGCTTCGTATCTGCACAACGCGCTGATATACGCCATGAATTGGCCGCCCAGGGCGTTGGGAAGCCCCGTAACAGTCCTCCTACCAACGCCACGCCATGCTGGAAAACAAGGATAAAACAAAAATCCCACACTAACATCTACAATCCCCGTACTCATGGCAGAATCTCCTTGAGCTGCTGCTTTTGTTGTGCTGTAAGACTTGTCGGGAATTTGATTTTGACGCCAACGATAAAGTCTCCTCGCACGCTGGGAGTCTTGCTCTTGGGCATACCTTGGCCGGGGAAGCGTTCTGTCCAGTCTGGATTGGTAGGTCCTGCACTCGACACTGATAATTGCTTTCCGTCGATCGTTGATACTTTTCGGTTCCAGCCTGTGAGAGCCTCTTTCAAGCTGATCTCGAGGGTGTGCTTGATGTCGTCGCCGTCTCGAGTGAACAGTGGGTGGGTCTTTTCTTTGATGATGAAGTGGAGGTCTTGCGTTCCTCCTTCGACCTGATCACCCATGTCGGGATATTTGATCTTGCTCCCGGCTTTAAGACCGCGCTTGATGGGTACGCTGAGGATCTTGTCTTCTGTGTTTTGCTTGCCGGTCTGTGGATCGTACGTCTTTCGTTGGACCTTGAGTTTCTTCTGTGCGCCATTGTACATCTCCTCCAGCGATACTGGCAACGGCTTCTCCACGACTGTCGTCTCGGGCTCGGGCTCTCGCCTTCGGAACTGTGAGCTGCCCGTACGTCCACCGGCAGGTCTCGCGTTGCCGAAGGGACTTCCTCCCAAACCTGAGAAGAAGTCATCGTCGTCTCCCCCACCCATCGATGCGCCGCCTCCTCGCATGAATTCAGCGAAGATGTCCTTGGGATC
Organism: Cercospora zeae-maydis; assembly: GCA_023512815.1. Lineage (NCBI taxonomy): Eukaryota > Fungi > Ascomycota > Dothideomycetes > Mycosphaerellales > Mycosphaerellaceae > Cercospora > Cercospora zeae-maydis. The sequence continues at coordinate 2,629,817 of JAKLWY010000009.1, read as the reverse complement.
GCTGAAGCCACCAAACCCTCCTCCTCGGCCTCCGCTTGTGCTGAAGTGGAACGTCCGCGCACCACCCGGAGCTCCTCCCATACCGCCCATGCCTCCGAAGCCTCCGGGCATGCCGCCGAAACCTCCACCACCAGCAAAAGGGTTCTCACCGCCCGCCTCTTGCTGCGGCGGCCCTTGACCCGTGATGAAATCATAACCATAGTTATCGTAGTTGCGTCTCTTTTCCGGATCCGACAAGATCTCATACGCTTCCGAGGCCTCTTTGAACTTCTCAGCACCTGCTGGGTTCTTGTCGGGATGGTTCTTGAGTGCTTGCTTCCGGTATGCCTTTTTGATCTCTTCTGCAGTAGCGGAAGGTGACACCCCTAGTCGATCGTACAGTTTCGTATCGGCTGGCATGGTTGCGAGAGTCGTGCGCGTGGAGTCGGAGTGCTGTCAAGTGAGGTTGATCGATCGAAAGAACCAAGGCGTTAGACGGCAATGGCAACGAGTGTTGCGATGTGATTGGGTCGTCGTATGTAGAAGAGAAAAGGTAGTTCAATGCTCGTTCGTTGCACGAAGGTTGTGGAGAGAGGCTGGCAACCGCACACATTCATGAAAGCGAAAGCATGGCAGGTCCCACCCACACCTCGTCCCATGCATCGAGAGATGGAAGCTGCCAGTAGCTTCCATGTCCTCCGGCGTCTGCAGCACTTGAGCACTTGAATGCCGCCCTTGGCCGCTTTCACTGTGGTGAATACAACACTTGAAGTCATCGCTAGAGTCATTCCCGGGGGTTTGCCAGCTTGATTTGACCTTCACACAATAATGCGCGTCTGCAAGTGTCCATCTCTTCGACCATCTGTGCTCCCGGCCGTCTGCTCCCGCTTTTCCGGATCGCGATGACGTCGGAGAATCTCCTCTTGAGATATCCCACATGTATCGTTCCACATCCTCTCCAGATCTAGCATCGCCAGCCCCAATACTGCGACATTTACAATCATCTCCCAAGACTGTTCGGGACTCTACACCAACCACACTGCATATGCGGACTAGTATCGACTGTCCCAACGCACTTGCACAGGTTCCGAGGAAAGATGGATCTAGACTAGCGTCGGCGAAATAAATCTCCGGTCAGGCCCGTGCATCATGCTTCAAAACTTCCCACCAACTTCGCGCTTCTCTCTTTTCTCCCTCACACCGCGACTATTAGACAGTGTTGCCAGCAAAGCTTCTGACCCGGCGTCATGTTGGGTCTTTGGTTGTACAATTGCTGTCCTACGATTTCATGTTGCGCAGAGGGAGACTGTTGGTACTATAAGAGCTGGCTACGCATTTTTTCTGGTTGTGTAGGCGGCGTCAGAAGTGCCGGACATATCATTGCACGAGATACGATACTCTGAAGGTCTTTTGCGCGCTGGATCAGCGTCGCTGGGATAAATGAGATGCTGGAGCAACAAGTAGAGGAGAGTGCAGGTCACGACATATCTGTGGCCTGCTGCTGCTCCCGTACTGTGCGAGAGTGATCGGATCCTGTGCTCTTGGAGGCCGTGGCTCTTCAGTTCGTAGCAACATGGCCCTCCTCGCTCTCTTTCATGTCCAATGTAAGCTAACCGAGCGCCGTTCTGTCAAATGACTGTAGCTCCCACCCGGCGTTCCAAAAGATTGCGATGCCAAAACTCCAAGCATGCGCTCCTCGCCCACCTGTTGGCAAGGCCTTGTAGCGCACGATCTCGACCTGGCCTGGTATGCCTGGTTCCACTTCCTCAACGCAAGTCTCCGTAACCCACCATCTTCGTAGTCTCCCAAGGTCACGAGATGGTAAGTATCCGACGTCCATCGTCCTCTTTTCAGCAATTCATCCTCCACACACTCCTCTCCTTTTCAGACATCTCCACCTGCTGCGCCCACTCAATCACTTCATCTGCCAATTCGCAAAACCTCGTCGCCTCCATATTCCTCCCAAACCGAAACAGAACAGCCGCCGAATCCGACACCAAATTTCCCGCCGCGTACGCACCGTCTGATGGAGTTTTGCCCGGCTTGTTCGAGTACTCGGCCATTTCGGTCCACCACTTCTTGTCCTTGGAAGCATGTTGCCAAAGCTCCGTGGCAGAGGATTCGAGGAGCCCGGCGTACCAGTCGGTTATGGTGGAGGCGGCCTGGTTGAAGCCGACGGTGCAGAGGCGCGCGCATAGAATTTTGTAGTGCGAGAGGATAAGGCATTCTTGTGAGGTGGTGGAGGTGGAGGAGGAAGGCATGATGTGTGGGGGTTTGCCCCGCTCGTTGTCGCTGGTGACTTCGAGCAAAGAAGGAAGATATGGTGTGAGCTCGAATCGGATCGTGCTTGAAGTCGGCTGCGGAGAGGTTGGTTTTGTCTCCTGTGTAGGCAATTGAAATATCTTTGTGAGAAGTAGGGTTGATCGAGTGCGCGATCAATTGCGGAAGCTTCGTATGCGGACGTGTCTTGGAAAGTGATCAGCCGCGTGGTGAGCTCAGTCAAGTGAACGCAGTGTTTCATCAGTCTCACTCGTTTGACGCGAGGCAGGAACGTCCAACACGCAGCCACCTTCAGTCTAAACCAGAGCTCTACAATCAATTTCGACACTAGTCGTCACGGCATGAATCTCGTCATTCGACGTGTGCTTCCCACGAAATCACCAGATCATGTTCTCATCACACGCTTCAGTGTCCCCATAGACACCCGACGCCATATTCCTAGTCCTCTCGACGCGAACTCAAACCTGTACCTCTTCAGATGCTTTCACTGCCAGATACAACGCATCTTCAGCTCATCGCTTTCTCGCATTCACGTTCCTTCCAGCCCCCACTTTAGTTCTCCCACCACTCCGATTACGGTCACCCGTCAGGATACTCGGCAGATAGTCCTCATCCATCAAACTCCTTTCCTTCGTCCTTCGCTCCTGCGCCGTCGCCCGTTCATACTCCTTCTGGTCTTCGGCGAGAATCAGATCATGACCCCAACCCTGCTTGCCGCCTCCAGTATGTTTGCCATTTGCCGTACCGTGCACTGGCTTTGGCACACTGTAGCGATTGCCTCGATTGTTCCATTGCATGTTCTTCTTCAAGTGCAACTTGAACTCGCCATTGGCATTCGTCGAACATGACACTCTGGTAAGAGTAGGCTGGCCGCATCGCGGACAGAATTGCTTGCTCAGATCTTTGCATACATTAAAGCAGGCGTGGCATCGGAGAACGTATGTCTTCAAATTTTTGATTCGGGACATCGAAGGTGATAGTAAGTTCAGGTTGATTTGCAGAATCACGTTCTGCATGGCGAAATCGGATGTCAAGACGCCGACTTGCATAGTCTTTGGTTCTGGCATCTGCGCCGTTGATGCTCCAGCGTCTTCCGCTTGCTTCTTCTTCAGATTCGAAGGCGTGATCCAGCCTTCCGAGTCAGAGTCTGATTCTGATTCTGGCTGATCTTCAGCGTGATTTTGTGCAGCGGCCACTTGAGCCAGATCAGGGGATGCGACAGGTTCGTCCGTCTCCAGATCAGCTTTTTGTAGCTCGGACGATAATTGCTGCACATCATCTGTCGCTCCTGTGACTGCACTCGCGCTTTCCTGTGTCGCTGGCTCGGTTTCGGCATCAACTGCTTCATCGCTTTGCTTTGCCACTCCATCAGCTTGCTCCGCCGTCGACTGCTCGGCCTGCAGTCCTGCACCTTCTTGACTTTCTGGGGCCTCCTTCGTCGGCGGAGCGCCATTTAACCCCTTCTGCCCAGGCATCTTCCGCAATCGCCAGTCGCCTCCATTTCGTTCGCATTCAATCTCATAAGTCAAAGCAATAATCTGCACATCAGGCTTGCTCAACACAGTCAGATCACCCGTTTTGCGTGCAAAATCAGTCACGAATCTGATACTCGTTGGGTTCGGCGATCTGATCTTCAGAAACGGCTTGAGTGTGGTCTCGACTCGAAGCCTCGTGGCTGCATCTTTGATTTCTGCTATGATGGCTGGAACCGTGACCAGCTCCTCGGCTTGGTTGAGGAGTGTCGACACGGGAGGCTCATTCTTGATTATTGCTCCGGTGTCGAGCACGACCGTGTGTACCGCTTTAGTTGTCGCCATGTCATGTCGATGTTGCATGCAGCTTGGACTCGCCGCTTTGGAACTTTTTTTGAGACGCCAAATTCCGGCCTTGGCAAAATCGATGCCCTCCTATAACCTGTGCTGCGATGCGATGAAACACAGAAAGAGTGACAGCATATAAGATGGAAACAGCTCAATTGATGGCTCTGCTGAAGGCCATGATTATCTGAAATTTCAGCTTCTTGCGACAACGCCACTCCACCGCCCTACCCAATGAATTGTCGTCGCTCGTCAAGCACATCAGCATCTGCAAAATTGTATGCAACCTTTAGAAACCACTCCTATGCACTAATGTCCCTCCTCTTCGGAACTGTATACTCTCCCGCCTCGAAAGCACCTGCAACGCTCGGTTCAGACTCTGCTCGCTGTAATTCTTTTTCTCCACGAATTCTCGCCGGAGATTCGCCAACGAAGACGTGTAGCCCACGGGCAACCTTCTTCGCAACTCCTCCTCGACTTTGTGTACTTCCTCGACAAGCTCTCTGTTACCGCCTAGTCCGAGAGCTGATGTATCACCACCGGCAGACATCACGGCATCCATTGTCGATCCAAGGAAGAGTCGGATCGCCTCGTCAACGTGCTTTTCTGTTGCGATGGGTTGAAGTTCGATCTTCGCAAGTGACTCCGTGATACGGACCAGAGATTCCAGTTGACGCACTGTGATAGGGATAGAGCTTCGCTGGTTCGCATCTTGCTCAGCTCTTGCCACCTGTCTTCGGATTGAGACAAAGTGCGAAGAGAGCTTTTCTGCAGCTTCAGGCGAGAGTCGTGGGGCGCACCGAGATTTGGCGTAGCTGATATATCGCTTCATCTTCTCGACAGGAATCTCAGCATGCACTTGTTCTTGCACACCCTGACCACCCATGTGAATGCCCATGACGTGCTTTGCGATTGTCTCATCTCGATTTCTGTCATGGTCATCGCGTACGATGAAGATGAGGTCGAAACGTGAGAGAATGGTCGTCTGAAAGTCGATGTTCTCGCCGGGAGATTTGAGATCGTCGTATCGTCCGAAAATTGGATTGGCCGCAGCAAGGACCGACGTTCGTGAGTTCAAAATTGTGGTGATGCCAGCTTTAGCAATCGAAATGGTCTGCTGCTCCATAGCTTCGTGAATCGCCACTCGATCTTCGTCGCGCATCTTGTCAAATTCGTCAATGCAAACGACACCCCCATCTGCAAGCACCATAGCCCCACCTTCAAGGTAGAATTCTCTGGTGTTGGTGTCACGCTGGACAGAGGCTGTCAGACCTGCCGCCGACGAACCCTTACCGGAGGTGTACACTGCGATGGGCGAGCATTTTTCGACGAATTTGAGAAGTTGCGACTTCGCTGTACCTGGATCCCCCAGGAGAAGCACGTTGATGTCTCCTCTGAGCTTCATGCCATCTGGCAAGATCTTCTTGCTCCCCCCCATGAGCAGACACGTGATGGCCTTTTTGATGTCTGCGTTGCCATAGATGGAAGGCGCAACGCAATCGGCGAACAGATTGTATATGTCTGGCCGTCTCGACATTTCCAGGAATTCCTGCTCTTCCTCTTCGCTGAACCGGATGCCCATGCCTGTGGCTTGGTTCTGCGAGCCATCTGTTTGCAGGCCCACAGCACGAAGATATGGGTTCCTGATAGCCACTGCACCGCTGTTCTTGCTGTTTTTCTGACTGGCGTAAATGCTGAAAACGCCCATCACGACACATCTCGTTCCTGGTACCACTCGGTTGGCGAGGTATCGGTCGGCGCTGACCAGAATATGGCGAGGCAATTCACCAACAGGCACATCATCCGGTGCTTCCTGCAGCTTCAACACTTGCTGGTCGATAAACTGTGACTTCTCGTGCACGACAAAATATGGATCCAGGGGACATTTGTCGCCGCCGTCGTCTGGCGCTTTGATTCTCCCACATGTTCGTGGCAGTGTGATGCCTGAAAAGCCCGACGTGACTGGAATGTTCGTCTCGTGCTGACAATTTCGGCATTGGATGTGCACGGCGGTGGCTTTCGAGCTGAGTGTACTGGCGCCGATGACGATACCGGGTATTCGAACGAGGTGCGATACGTTCGTTGCTGTGAGGCCTCGTATTGAGGTTTGGGATACGGACGAGTGAATCAGGAGTTGGTGCTCCGGAAGAGCCTTTGCGAGGTCAAGATCCTCCTGGCTGCGCGAAGGGTAGAGAACGCGTTGTGTGCACGTCTTGAGTGCTGTCTCGAACTGTGTCATGTCAGAGAGGTAGCTGCAGACATGGCGATGCTGCTGCGTACGATGGGGATGATCTCTGCAGGCTCATTGTTCAAGCGATTCGCAAGGTCTTCGTTGAACGCGATCAGGTGGGCGATGTCGATATCGCAGTAGTATTGCTTGGACAATATATTCTCTCGTATCTGGTCGCTGCGCCGTGTCAGTGTGCTCCTTCGCGCTCTGTACGTATGAGCGCAGCATACCGGTAGATGTAGTTGCCGTCCAGGTGGAATTCCAACACAAATGCGACGAGCTCTTTCTGGACCTGCTTGTTGGTGGAGTCGCCATTGGCACTCTGCTCCTCGCCGAACAGGCTGAGCGTATATACTGATTGCCGGTCCATGATGTGGTGGTTGTGCTGTGGTGTGCAGGAGGGATGTGCTCTGCCAGACGCGGGACAGAGAAGACGCGCTTTGGCGACACGTTCGCGTCTGCGTGGCAGATGTCGTGGCCGAGCGGATGCACACAAGCCGGCGTGCACCGCTACAGTAGATGCGGCGGATGTGCCGAAATTGATGTGCACCGTCCCGCAAAGAGGGCATGAACAGCCTGGAAGAGGTGGGCAGTACGCACGTCTGTTTTCATGCGTTCTTCATGGCGAGTTTGCAGAAGACCGCAACTTTAGCCACGCACTGTAGCGCGTAAGAGTGTTCGCAGTCGTCGGCGGCCGGGACGGGAGCGGCTCACAAGCATCCGGCGCTATTGACGAGCTACCCGAGTAACGTGGCAGCTGCATCGTGATGGATATGTAACGCGGTCGCTTGCATTTCGTTATCAACGGCCATCCGTCTTTGTAACATCACCACCACCCGCTCCGCCACCTGTAACATAGCCCTGCGTCTGTACATATAGCCTCTCCCTCGACACCCCGCCAACCCTCATGCGGTCGATCACGAACACCGGCTGGACTGCGTCTTCCTCTCGGCCATGTCGTCTGTCTTCTCGCCAGACAGTCCCAATGTCGGCTCCCCCAGCTCAGCGCGCTCCGCTTTCCCTTTTCCTGCCCACGATGGATCACGACCGGCAACGAGTAGGCTGCGCAGGGGCAGCTCCGTCAGCACCATGTCCGCAGGCTCCATAGGCGGCACGCTAGATATACAGAGTCGAAGGGGCAGCGCGGTACGAGAAACGTCTCAGAATGCCATATCTACGTTACTACAACCGCCCATAGTGCGTACCGGTCTTCTTCCGCACACAGCAGCGCAAGCAGCAGCGACGGGCTTCAAAGCACCCACCACCAAAGACATTCCTCCTGTAACCTTGACAAATGTGCCTCACGTGCCGCCAGAGAACTTTCGTGACTACCTGAATCGCATTGGTCCTCTATTTGAAAGCTTTCAGAGGGGCAGGGTGGAACCCGAGCAGCCAGTATGGCTGAAGAGGGACAAGGAACTGGAAAAGGCGGAAGCAATGGAGAGGAGGTTCAGCAGACAAGATGGTTCGGCACCTGCTACGCCTATCATCACGAAGCAGACCTCAGCTGGTGCGCTGTCACCGATAGATTCGCCTGGTCTTCCTCGAAGAAGGTCGTCAGCGCAGCTCAGACGAAACCGCAATGAGCCGACGCCCTTGTCCACGATCCCGCACGTGTATTTCGATGAAGACTTTCACCTGGAGAACCCTCGGACATTCGACGTTGTTTCTGAGCGGTCAGAAATCGTACGACCTCCGCCAGGCTCGCAACCAGCTCCTGCTGCGAACGGTGCACCCCAATTACCTAGAAAAACTCTCGCCAATAATGCTATCCTACAAGAGAAATTGAGTTGGTACATGGACACCGTTGAGGTGCACCTCATCAACAGCATCAGTACGGCGAGCTCTGGTTTCTTTGCTGCTTTGAGTTCACTCAAGGAGCTTCAAACCGAGGCGGAGCAAAGCGTAGCAAAGATACAGGGATTGCGCGAGGACCTTCAGAGGTTAGATCAAGAGGTCGCAGTCTCGGGTCTTGAAGTGGCTGCGAAACGGAGGCGACGAGAGAACGTCCGAAAATTACGGAAAGCAACGGCTCAGGTGCAGAATGTCGTGGAAAATGTGAAGAGGGCAGATGAGCTCGTGGAAAGCGGTGCCTATGATGAGGCTGCAGACCAGATGGATCGTGTCGGCAGACTTGTATGCGGACAACAAGAGCCCGACCAGGAGCAGCAGGAGCTGTTGGACTTGCGCCCGCTGAAAGCACTCCAGGGGCTGGATTCTGGGCTTCAGGAGCTGCAATTACGGATAGGCACCGGCTTTGCACAGCGTTTCACGTCAATATTGATCGAAGATCTACGGCAACATGTTCAAAAGGTGCCGAACAGCCACACACTAAAGCGATGGGCGCGGCAGCGAGGAATTCCACCTACGTACATGGAAACGGACGAGAAGCTCCGCAAGGACCTCTTATCAGCATTGACTGGACTAGCGCGCGTTGGGCACACAGCGCCAGCAAGCTCCAAATACCGAGATGATGTCAATAAGGAAGTCAAAGCCATTATTCGCAGATTCATGCCAAGCAGCAGTGACGATGACGCAGACAGTATGGTCTCGATGTCTACCACGATGTCGAGAGGTGGAGGAAAGCGAAGTCAGCAGGAGAAGAGCCTGGTGCTCGCTCGCAATTTGAAAGCACTGGATCCTGAGGATGCGGAGAAATTGCTAATCAATGCATACACATCAATTAGCGAAGCCCTCCGAAGAGTGTCAACTCAGACGAAAATTCTTCTGGATGTCACAAGTAGCATGGAAGCTCCGGAGGCGATGTCTCCGATATCGCCGTCGAGCGCATCGCAACAGCCATTTCTGGAGGGAAAGCTTGCCAACGGCACTGTATCCGAATCTCCAGCTACCGTGCAGGAACAGCTATCACAGACCCTTGATATGTCTAGCCTCTTAGGCCAAGCTGTCGATACCGCTCAGTCGCAGATTACGAGAGTCCTCAAGGTTCGCAATGAACAGACGACTCGATTGCCTAAGGATTTGTTTCTACGATACTTCACATTGAATCGACTGTTCGCCGATGAATGTGAGGCTATCAGTGGCAGAGGTGGCAACGCACTGAAAGGCATAATCAACGCGCAGATTTCTGGATTCGTCCAAGTGCTGGGGACTTCAGAAACTGAACGCATTGCTAATGTACTGGATAGTGAAAATTGGAATGCGGAGGACTTCAGCGACAAGCAAAACGAGCTCCTCCAGCGATGTCTGGCTTCAATGACGAAGGACCCAGCCGAGTGGTTGCAAAGTACGGCGACGATCTGGGAGGAACACAATCCTGTTTCACAGCAAAATAATGGTATCGATACCCGCGCGCCTTCTTCTTCGGCCACAGCAAATGGCACTGCTGCTGCTGCTGGCAAAGTCGCTGCGGCAAAGCCTGCTTACGTCGACGAAACACGCTACATCCTCGTATCGAGTGCGTCTTCACTACTGGAAAGTATCGACATATTCCTCTCTCTTACCGCTGCTATCCCCAGTATGACGCAGCAGATTGCGGTTTCACTTCTGGATGTGCTTCGAACCTTCAATTCTCGGACCAACCAGCTTATCTTGGGTGCTGGTGCTACGAAGATCGCCGGCCTCAAGAACATCACCACCAAACATCTCGCGCTCGCATCCCAAGCTTTGAGCTTTGTGATCGCCCTCGTACCATACATGCGCGAATGCGTGCGCCGACATCTGCCCTCTGGTCAGGGCAGTATCTTGGCCGACTTTGACAAGACCAAGCGACTATACCAAGAACACCAATCAGGCATCCATGACAAGCTAGTGGATATCATGACTTCGCGCTCCACGTCACACGTCAAAGCCATGAGCAACATCGACTTCGACGCCGCTGCACCTGAAGACAAACCAAACGCGTACATGGAGACTCTGACTAAGGAAACGGCAACGCTGCATAGGGTGCTTTCGAGACATTTATCCGAGATCGATGTCAGCTTGATCATGCGACAAATTTTTACTGCATACAAGGAGCAATGGACAAAGGCCTTCGGTGATGTCGACGTCAAGACCTCGGCTGGTGAGAAGAGGTTGCTCAGAGATGCAGAAGCTTTGGACGCACGGCTCGGAAAGCTCGAGGGTTTTGAAGCTACTGGGAAAGAACTTGTTGCTGTGGTCAAGGCCAAGGTCTCCATTGAGTTCGATATGGAGGAGGAGGCGAAGAAGGAGAAGGAGGCAGAGAAAGGGACCGAAACTTCTGAAGTCAAGACGAATGGTGATGTTAAAGCGGATGAGAAGAAGACAGAAAGTGCCGATATGGCTGTTGAGCTGGACCAAAAGTAGTACTTTGTAAGACTCAGTAGTGGAAGACAACGGAGAAGTGTGCCACTGTGGGTTCCCCTTTGGGATCACTGTGCTATCGTCGAATTTCCTCGTGAAGGTGCTCGAAACCGCAATGCTATCTCAGATCGAAGTGCATACACTGCACCCTGGATCGAAGCAGTTAGTTGAGCCGTCCTACAGAGTCTTGCAACGGTCTGATAGCACGACGACAGCATGCTTGGAATGTCAAAAGAGAGTGAAGCGAGACCAAGCAAGGTCTCCAAACATATGAACTTTTTCCTACATGGCGCTTGCGAGGACACCTTTCTATCTGGCTTGCAACCTTGTTGCGCGAACAAAGCAGATCAAAACACTCAAGAATCCCAAATGGCTCCATAAGCCGGAATTTTCCTCTTCTCCAGGCTGTAAACGATCTCATGCGTCACGGCGGGATTGCTGATCACGATGACAGCCTCCGCCCTGGAGTCCTGATACGCCGCATACGCCACTTTCAAAAGGCTCGGCATGTCTTCTTCTTTGTGACTCGTCTTCTTTGTATCAATGATGATGGCGTCTTTGTCCGCTCGGAGAATATTCTGGATGTTGGATTTCCCGTAGCTGAGCATGGGGAGACGGGCAGACCAGACAATTCGCATTGCCCATTCGGGATGAACGTTGATGAAGGAGAGACACGGGCCTATTCCCGAGCCAGTTGCGACGAGGACGATGCGCCGGAAGACTTTGGCGATGCGGCCTACGCCCAGGGTGGGAACGCCGCGGGTCCAGAGGTATTGTGGAGGGTTGTCGACGAGTCTTTTGGTCCAGTCACCGTTGTTGGCTACAACGATGGAGAAGCCGGGATGCTTGTTCGGCTGTGGGATTGTTGCGAACTTGTGGTTTTCGACCAGGGGCGCGCTGGATAAGGCCATCCCGACGCAGGTCGGTAAGACTTTGTCGGTTTCAATGTGGAGCTGGGTCGCGTGCGTGGAAAGCTTTTCCGCCACGAAGGTGACTTTGCGGAGGTACAGCCAGGGGTAGATGAGCAGAAATGTCGTGACGATGAGCATCCAGAACGACGGAGTCTTGACGAGAAGTATCCCGAGCTTCTGAGATTCTGTGGCTGCGTTGGAAGCACTGATGCAGAGAAGCTGGGTCCAAACGATCGCGACTGTGGTCCATCCTGAGTAGCGATGCATGAGCTCCCACTCATTGTGGTAAAGCGCTCTGAACCAGGGAAGCGAGCCGATGGTGAGGGTGCCGAAAAGGAGAAGGATCATGGCTGTGGTAGCCAGGACGGCGTTCTTGTACGCCGTGTTGCTTGCTGTCCAGCTTTGCACTAGGACTGTGAAGAAGATGTACCAGAACATCGAGGACACACCACAAGCGGAATGAACGCCTCCATGACAGTAAACCTTGGCCGCGTGTCGTCGAATCTTGATTGACCAGGAATGCGGTAGGCTGAGCACACTACGGAGGAGCATGTTGATGCAGTGTTCTTGCCGCATCAGCTGAGCTCCGAGGATATTGGCGGACACTGCTGTCAATGCATCGCCGTAGTTGAAGATCTTCTGCTGGGCGTTGCTTCCGGCCACGACTGCGAAAGCTAGGATGAGGACCAGATTGGTTGTGATGACAGCCGCGAAGAGCCTCTGATAGACCGCAAAGTGGCGATAACGTAACTGGTTGTGTGTCTCCCCATGCCTCGGCTCGGGCATTGGGAATTCATCCGCCAGTTGTTGGAGTTGCTCTTTCGCAGCGATGTGGTCGTCGGCACAATCCAGACGCTCGAGTCCAACTTTCACGCCTATCGTTTCTCCTGGCTGGCAGTCGGCACCACCAGAGGATTCCTGGCCTCGAGTCACCCCAGCAATGACATAGCGGTATGTTCCCAAGCCGTGGCTCTCAACTTTGGCGAGGACATCCTCCGGCGCAGGAACTTCAGTGATAGAGACGCCAGACGATGCAATGGAGAAGTCTGAGCGCTCGCGGACTGCCGTCTGTGGTCGAGATGTGTCCGATCTGCGTAGCTGTCTGCTGGGTGCCACCGTGACGAGACACGGCTCTGGAATATGAAGGCCGGCTTCGAGCTGTGCTGGTGTCGTTTCGTTGTTCTGGTGCTCCGGCGTTCTACACGCGTAGACATGCGTTGAATACTGTCGAGACGACAGCGATGGTCTATTTTGCATTTCGATGGAGCGGACGTCGTTTGTGTTCTCGTTGACAGTTTCTGGTCTGGACATCTTGTTCTTGTACCTCAGGGGTCGGCTGTTCGTGATCAAATTTCTGACAAATTTTGCTTACCCGTGCCGCCACTCGATGCACTTCCGTGAATGGCGCAAGAACAAAGAACGCAGTACTCGAGCAGTTTTGATACAAGCTCAAGTCAAGTGAAAGTGTGGCAGAGTAGAGTGCAGTCGAAATGTACGGTGCTATCTCGGAATCAGCTGCACACCATGCGAGTATAACAAGGAAAAGAAAATGAGGCAGGACAAAGTGGCCCGAAGTTCAAAGACTCGCTTCTTGGAAACAAACGCATGATTCACTAACCCGCGGGCAAACAACAACAACTTTGTGTCTGATGTCACTAGCGCAGTCTGCACAGCCGCATTTGCCTGAAATAGCATCGAGTCCAACGTGAAGGGTGGTTCATGCGCCAGTTACGACTCTAGATGATCAGCTTTTCGACAGCCACATTCTCGAAGTGTGTATGCACAATTGACAGCCGCAGCTTCGCTTGAGATCAGAAGCATCGGCTACACCGAGCGTTAGCGAGACGGGCTAAATATGTTCATTTTATGCTCTGCCGAAGGGATGTGTTGTTGATAGCTATTTGCTTGGCTGTCCTTCGAGGCTAAAGCAGGTATGCATAATGTTGGTCGGCAGCATGAGCCATTGAACCGTCTCTATGCAAATCAAACGTTGTCTCCGAAAAGACGCAAGAGAAACACGCTCCCAAGTATTGGCAGAGGTGCCATGGAGCTGTGGAGTCGCGGCTTATATGTGTTACACAATCAAGCACACAAGCTTAAGTCAACGTGCCTGTCTCCTGATCCGGCATGTGGCTTGAACCTGCCAGATTTCCGCCGTCTCTCAAGGGACAATACAGGAAGAGAAACTCGTGGCCCATAGATCTCGGTGCCTTTCCCGCCATTTGGTACTCTCTCCTCTTGGATTAGCCTTCCCACCATGGGTTATGACCACAATTCCTGTCGACCGTTCGATATCATCGACCATCAAATGCTACAGCCTCAGCTAAGCAAGGGACGCACACTCTCTCGGCAATCATCGATGCCTTTCCACCCTGGAGTGGTGATGTGTCCTGCAAAACAGCTGGTCCGGTGAAGCCAACACAAGCGAAGTGACGCGGTCCTCGTGCTGGCTGCGAGCGACAGCCATCACGGAGATAGGAATGATCCCAGCGAGCGGATTCCACCTTCCTAACGCACATGCTCGGCATCATTACCTGTGTCGCCAACTTGTTGGAAGCCAGTCGATCGTGGTCATCGCCTCATGATCATGCGTTGAGGTAGAAGTAGTGTGTTGGACCGTTGCGTTCGGGAATCCCGATGGCAGCGATAGTGCCTACAAAGCCTTCTGATGTATGTGCTATTGGCGTCGATCACGGAACAGCCAGTTTTCCACAGGCATTTCGGCTTCAGGGCCCGGCGCTTTAGCACATTTTCTCAAACTGCAAGTCGCAGGGTTTGGCACCTTAACAGATCCTCAAGGATTCTACTCAGCCGTGGAGGTGTGGTGTTGCTCGGAGGGTGGCACTCTACTCAGGCATCAGCCATGATTACGCCGCCGTTGTTGAGTATTTAGCGTCCTCAGGTCCGCTCCTCATTACCTTCGCTGGCCAATCTTACGGGCATTGGATCATCGAATTCTTTGTCGAGAAAGTCATTTACTACAACAGCTGATTTGTGTTGTCCTTTGTTCGGTTTCGAGCTGCGCTCTAAGTTGTCGTCACAAACTCGATCTCTCCAAGGCATAAAGACATTGTGCACTTAACTTGCCATAAACAAAGTGGCCATGGCAGCGTTTCGTAGAAAAGAATACTCCTGTTGCAGGTCGACTACTCGACCTAGTCTCCACAATCATACATCGACAGATAGTGGACTCTGTTGCACAGCAAAAGAACATCAATTAAACACTCGAGGACTCGAGGACTCGGCTCTGTCAAGACTTTTCGTACGCTGGTCGTACGTGTTTGTGCAACTTCGCATAAGTGGGGAACTTGCTGCATCAGTTATGCGGCGAAGATTTTCAGGTCATGGCAGAGGCTCTCAAAGAATTGATCCGCTCGCCATGGCTGATACCAAGAACACCAGGAAAATGTCTTTCGGTACTGCTGGAAGCGCCAATGTTGTGCAGTGGACATTGTCAGGGGAGTACGATTCAAGCACACCAGTACTGATCGACGCCGAGAAGCCTACCCGTTTCGTTACCAAAGATACCGCTTTGCAACTCGCTGCGAGCTTGACCGGTGCTTTCGAGAAGGGGTCTACAGTCTGTCTGGCCATCCCGAACGACATTACATATCCCATAATTTGCATGGGTATATGGTCGTCTCACTGTCGGTGGACAGGGGTCAATCCAGCCTACTCGAAACGTGAAATGAAGCACCATTTCAGTTTATCAGAGACGAGGTACGTGATTGCTGAAGAGGAGCAACTCGGAAAGCTCCGTCAAGCCGTTGAGGAACTGGGCTGCAACACAGAGATCATTCTCTTCTCCGACCTCCTCAGACAAAAGTCGGCGACAGAGCGAAATGTCTGCCGCGTGCATCCAAGCTACCAAGACTGTACTGTGTCTTTCGGGCATCGCTACCTACACGAGCTACAACGATCGACCAGCGTCGCCAGTTTCCACGATGCAATCGAAGAGATCGACACCGACTCCATAGCAGCTCTTTTCAGCACTTCGGGGACGACTGGCTTGCCCAAAATGGCTGCCAGAAGCCACAAGTCGCTGGTCCTCGAAGCCGCTGCGACAGAAGACAATCACGGGGTGAAGCCATATCAAGTTCGCCGACTGTTCTGCACACCTATCTTTCACGCTTTCAGCATGGGAGAAATGGTCATCAACAGTCTACGCTTGGGTCAGCCGACATACTACATGAAGCGCTTCGATTCCGCCTTGTTCCCCAAAGCGATCAAGGAGTACAATATCACTGAAACCTTCGCACCTCCGCCGCTCATCCTGAAGCTCGTCGAAGACTCCAGATCCCACTCGCAGATCCAATCCCTTCGAAACATCTACTCAGGCGGCGCGCCCCTCGTTCCCGAACTCAAGAGTCGCCTCGATGCCATCTACGAGTACTACCACAACGAGCCACCTCGAGTGACACAGGTCTACGGTATGACAGAAGGCGGCTGGTTCACAACGTTCAAATACGACGAGCACGATACAACAAACTCGATCGGCCGACCGATCGAAGGCTACGAAGTCCGCATCGTACGACGCGAAGGCTTCGGGAGCTCTGAAGGCTACCAAACCGGAGAGCTCCTCGTCCGCGGCCCAATGCTAATGACCAAGTACTTCGGCAACCCACAAGCCACGGCCAACGCCTTCGAAGACGGCTGGCTCAAGACCGGTGACGTGGGGTATATCGTCGATGGTAAAATCTATCTGGTCGATCGCTGTAAAGACTTGATTAAAGTCAACGGCTTCCAAGTCTCCCCTACTGAGCTCGAGAACGCTCTCCTGTCTTTTCCAGATATCGCAGATGTGGGTGTGGTAGGGCACGGGACAGACACGAATGAGCATCCTGTTGCCTTCGTGGTTGGTGCGCGTCCGCAGGTGACGCCAGAGGAGATCAAGTTGCGTCTAAGAGACCACCTTGCTAGCTACAAGGTTTCGACGTTGGAGGTCAAGTTCGTTCAAGCGTTGCCAAAGTCGATTACAGGCAAGATCCTGAGAACGGAGTTGAGGAAATTGTGCTGTTAATTTCAACTTTGCAGTGGCGTGGTGATGGAGAAACTGTTTAGTGACAAAACTTGTTGGCGGACGCACGAATGTCACGTTAGGCGGGAGTTTGTGGTAGGATAGAATGGATTCGCAAGGGTTATACGGAAAACAGTATCAGAGAGGCTTGAAACACTTTTCTTTGATGGTTCTTTCAGTACCGCGACCAATAAGCAACGGACGCTGCTTTGCAAACACTGACGCCTGGTCGTTCATTATAGAGCCTCAAATAATCTAACCGGCGTGTCCCTCATCATATGCAGCTACTCCAGGCGCTCTGACCTTCTTTTGTGCTCTCTTGTTTGCCTTTCCATGCTTCTTGCTCGACTTCAAGTCCGCGGGATCAATGTTGTTCTCCAGTGCTGTCATCTGCTTCAACTTTCTCCCTGACATCTCCTTCCCTTGCTGTGAATACTTGTAGTGGAAAGGCCTCACGACATTCCCGCTACCTTGCCCGGCCTTGAAAAACTCCTTGTCGAGGCCAGCACCCTTCTTACCGAAAACGTGCGGCATTGACGTCAATTCGCTCGCGTCATCCATCAGAGACACGTCTTCGGTACCAGCAATAGATGTGATATCCTGTGCTGCAAGTCGTGCTCGGCGCTTTTGGGGCAAATGCGCCAAGTCGTAAAGCTCACGGTTGAAATGCTTTGGGTCCATTTGTGGTTCCGGAGGCGGATGGCAGAAGAGTAGCTTTCCCTTCACGTAATCCTTCAATACCGTCCGTGCCGCGCGAGCTTCGTCAGGCTGTCCGAGACCTTGGGTCCAGAATCCTCGAGCCCTTGCGAACGATCGAAGCACCTCTTCGCCCGTCGGCACTCCAGTACCGCCTTCCTCCAATGGTCTGGTAACGATCTTCATACCATATAGTGCTTCCAGGTAATGCTGCGGAATGCGCTGTGCCACAAGTGCAGAAGGCCCGGTGTATTCTCGTAGTTGATCGATTGGTAGGACACCAGCAAGCACGAGCTCTGCTTTCGTCGTGGCGAAGTTAGGGAACACGAGACCTGGGCAATCACACAATATCACTTTGTCGAACAAGTGGAGAGTCTGAAAATGCTTCGTCTTTCCAGGCGTAGCAGAGACCGAGACCTTCTTCGCGCCAAGAAGGGCATTGATCGTCGATGATTTTCCGACGTTCGGGTAGCCTACGAGACCGATGGCTGTCTTCCGCGCCTGGGAGTCCTTGCCTTTGGGTGAAGCAGGAGAATGCTGCAGGAAGAGGGCTTCGAGGTCGTCTGTCGTCAAGATCCGAGTCTGTTCCTCAATTGACATTTGCTCTTGCGGCGGCTCGGGGACCGGATATGGTTCATCTACGCTTTCCTCGTCTGACCATTCCTCTTCGTCTTCTTGTTGATCTTGCATCCTGATCTTCTGGGCTTGCTTTGCGAGCTCATCGACATCGGCCTCGGGATCGATCTCCTCCTCAACGTCGTTCTCATCTAGCTCATCTGAAGAGTCATCCTCTTCTTCTTCCGAAGCAGACGCTTCTTCTCCTTCCGAGCCAGCTCTAGCCTCATTCATCTCCTTCGCTAGTTCAGCAGAGAAGAAACGAAAAGCAATCCCTTTTGCGTGAAAGTATTCTGCCCACAGTCTCCTCTGCTCGGGTGTCATCATATCTGCTTTATTGATCAGCAACAGATTTCTCTTCTTTCCGCCGTCCAGCTCTTTCACGTATCGGTCGAGATCCTCGCAGCGATACAGCAGCGGATTTCTTGCATCCACAATTTGTACCACCAGGTCTGATCGTTCCACAACACGCCACAGCTGCCGCCACACTTCCAAATTTCGCTCAAAGGGTGTCATGAGCAGATCATCGACCTCTTGCACCTCTGCGAGTCCTCGTCTCCATTCCAGAAGGCTCTCCCTCTCTCGCGCATCCAATTCCATGGCCGTGGTGTCCTTGTCCCACTTTGGCCGTCGGGGCACTGTCAAGCGCGCTCGTTTGGCGTTTTGCTTCTTCAACACACCTCTCTCCTCCGCAGCACTCAGCAGGTATGGATTCTTCTGGTCGGTATGGATGATTTTGACGTTGTTCAACTTCTCCGCGGTGAAGTCCGTGCCTGCCAATTCCGCGGTACTCAAAAACTCGTCGAGAGCGCCCTGCTCAGTGACAGAGCGCATCTTGACCCATTCCGCTTCCTTGCGCGAATTGGTGACATATTCGTTTCCATTCTGATCCTTGCGCACGATACTGCCGTCATTCTTTTGCCGCGCGCTGCCCTTGTGCATGTTGGTATTCTTGCCCTTGCCGAAGCGGTCATTCATGAGGCTATTGCCGAGCCCGACGGCATTTTTGCTCTTTGCTAAAACCATGCTGGGCGACTGAAATCTGATTTCGTGGTGTGGAGGAAGAGAGTCGGACTAGAAAACAAGCGCAGTAGTTTACTTCTTCACCTGATTTGATAAGCGACCCTGTGACGCACGACGAGGGGTACGCTTTTCGACGCGCTTTGATGGCGGCATGCCAAGCATTTGATTAACCTCTCAATTTTTTGGACAAAACTTCCCGAGAGCACGCCGTCCAATTCTCCCGAGCGCCTCTCGCGTGGAATTGTTCAAGATGCCTCGCCAACGACCGTTCTCCAAGCAGAATGCGATCAAACTCGACTTGGTCCATCGTGCCCAAAATGACCCGCTCATCCACGATGAGAATGCCCCGTCCATGGTCCTCGTGGAGAGGGCGCCGGCACGACGGCCTACGGAGGATGACTATGCGTACTCCGCTGCAGGCTCCATATACTCAGGCGCTTCGTTTAAATCGTACAGATCGCAGAAGACAAAGCAACGAGGCCAGCTGGAAAGCGAGTTTGGCCAAAAAGTGAGAAAGAACGAAGGAGAGGCAGCACAGCACGGAGTCTTCTACGATGATACCGAGTACGACTACATGCAACACATGCGAGAATTGGGAGGCATGGGGAGCCAATGGGTTGAAGCTAAGCAACCAGACGACAAAAAGAAGGGCAAGCAGAAGTTGGAGGACATGCTGGCAGACAGTCTACACCTGGATGACGCGGGAAGTGTTGCAAGTAGCACAACGAGCAGTATTGCGCGTAGTCTGTTTCCCGAGGAAATACTTCCCAGCGAGTTTGTGACGAAGAGGACGTATCAAGATCAGCAAGATGTGCCCGACGACATAGCAGGTTTCCAGCCCGACATGGACCCACGACTACGGGAGGTTCTAGAAGCACTGGAAGATGAAGAGTATGTTGATGACGATGAGGACATCTTTGGTGAGCTCACGAGAGACGGATATGAAGTGGAAAGAGATGAGTGGGAAGGAGCAGTGGAGGAATCATTTGATGATGACGGGTGGGAGAGTGACGATACGATAAAGGCGCCCGCCAGTCCACGAGAAATGCCTCGCGAATTACGGTTACCTGACGGAGTAGAGCTGGGAGATGGGGAAATCGCTTTTCCTCCCGAGGATCCACAAGCCCAACCAACAGCAGATCCCGCAGCTGGCGGATGGGATTTCATGAAGGACCACAAAGCTGCCAAGAAAGCAGCGAAGGCCGAAGCACCAGAGCCTTCTTTCAATAATGCCTCTTTGATCTCGTCCCTTGCTAGCGGCCGGCACAAGAAGCGCAAAGGTGCTATGACCAACCCAAGTACATACTCCATGTCCTCATCGGCTCTCGTGCGGAAGGACGCGCTGCGGACGCTTGACGAGCGTTTCGACAAGATGGAGAATGACTACAGTTTGGCTGAGTTTCCTGAAGATGAAGAGGATGCGTACAACGCCGACACTCAATCGATGGCTTCAGGCATGACCGGCATGTCTTCCGCCTCGCGAGTGAGCAAAGCATATAGCACTGCATCTGGAATGAGCGGCGTGAGCGGGATATCAAGCTACTCGCGTGCCAATGACGAAGAGGCCCCCAAGCTTGTGCGGTCCGACTTTGATGGCATGATGGATGACTTCCTCAGTTCCCACAACAAGGCCGGCAAGTATGGCCAAAGGGTGAGAAGAGGTGCGCCGAAGAACGGAATGGAGCAGCTGGACGAAATTCGATCTGGGCTTGGTCCCGCGAGGTTCGGCAGCAAGACGAAATCGAAGAACCACGTCCCAGTGAAGATCGGGTAGCTAACTTGCTCTTCCCTCCTCTGCATCCAGTTTTTGTTTGGCATTTTCTCAGATACCCAGGTAGCATTATTGTTGGCGTAGATGGTAACGCATCATGAATTGAAAATCCTCGAATACAGCAATTCGTGTCTCCCCATCCATAGATCCATCGTTGGCACAGTGACCACTGCACCATTGTGACCCAGTTTCGAATAGCATGCTATGCAGTTTCGAATAATGTCTTGCAGCTTCATACTCGCAAGCACTGCCTGACTCTGATAAGGACCCATGACGCTTGCTCGGACAGCAGCAGATAGAACAGCCTTCGCATGATTGAGCAGGAAGAGATACGCAGTGTCGTGTGCACCGAGATTCAGGGCGTTTGCCACTGCACCGAATAGGGGAGCAAAGTGCGCTTGTAATTGTAGGCCAAACGCATCTGGTACGTTATTTTTCATCTTGGCAGCGAAACTCATTACCTCCTTTGCCGCAGGACTATTCGCATCGCAAGAAAGTGACAATGCCCTCTCCCAGATTCCCAGTATGGCCCGACCTTGCGAGACCGAGGCTCGACGAGCTACAGTACAAGGCGTACTGGCGTCCATGTCGTTGTCCAAGTCCGTTAGTCTGGAGGGGTCATGGTATGCTGTAAGTACATAAGGTAGTGAAGTCGAGGCAATGTTGTGGAGAGACTGTTCGAGGAAGGTGTCGAAGGCTGAGAGCTTGATAGTTGTGGAAGACTTGGGACCTGAGATGTTGTGGTGTGCGAGGAAAGATTCTAGGCCGGAACTGAAGGCAAAGGAGCCTAGTGGGAGGGCGGAGTCCGAGAGAAGGAGGAGACTGTGAAGCGATGGATTGATGGAGAGGTGGGAGGTCTTTGTTGCGATATCTTCTACGTCTTCTGGTGATGCCATTCCGATTTCGGGAGATGCAGTTGCTTCCAGCTATGTTTTTATTTCACGAGGTCGGCAGTGTATCCGAGGCGGAGGATCCTCGTTTAATGAGCAGCGGCAAGTGAAGGGCAAATTGATTCCCAGCGATCGTTACGGCCTACCGTAGCAACGATATCGGGTCGATAGGCCAACCAGCCGGTACCCGGTTCGAGCATCCCTCCGCCGCCGCCCCTCCTCGTGGAGGCCACAGCATCATCAGTCACGGCCAGCTCAAAGCTTAATGAGGCGGCTAGTAGCATGCAGGTATACTAGGGATTGTCTCAACTTTCTTGTCTTCATGATTCACAGCCATCATATATCTGTACTCATCTCCACGCATTTCTTTCGCATAGCACAACAGGATCGCTTATCACGATGTCCTCTCAGTGGGAAACAATCGCTCAAAGAGCTCGACAAAAAGTCGTAGATGATATACCAGCAGAATGGAAGATTCCTCAGGATCAATTGCCCAGCGACGATGTTGCTGAGGTTACTGGTATCCCTGCCACATGTGGCATTTTAGACAAGCAGGAATTGGTCATTACCGACTCTCTGGCGAGCGAGATTGTTGCAAAGATTGCACGAGGCGAATGGAAAGCGGAAGACGTGACTCGAGCATTTTGCAAAAGGGCGGCTATTGCCCATCAGCTGGTATGTTGGGAAATAGGCAAAGACGGCCCATTTGCTAAGACCACTAGACAAATTGCCTAACCGTCATCATGTTCAACGATGCCTTGCAGCGGGCGAAGGAGCTTGATGCAGAATTCCAGAAAAACGGGACAGTAACAGGACCTTTGCACGGATTACCGGTCTCCATCAAGGATAACTTCAACATTACGGGCTATCCTTCCTCTGTGGGTTTCTGCAGCTGGGCTGAAGAGCCTATGCAACAAGATAGCACGATCATCACGACCTTGAAGTCACTGGGTGCGATTACCTATGTCAAGACCAATGTACCAACCGCCATGATGATTGCCGAGACCGTCAACAACTGTTATGGTCGCACAGTCAATCCTCGGAACCGCAAGACTACGTCTGGCGGATCGAGCGGTGGAGAGTCTGCACTTTTGGCGATGAAAGGCTCCGCCCTAGGGGTTGGGACTGACATAGGAGGATCGCTCCGCATCCCAGCGGCTTGTACCGGCACTTTTACACTCAAGCCGTCTTTCGGGCGATTCCCTCATTTCGATGCACGAGCTGGTCTAGCTGGGCAGGAAGCTGTTGCAAGTGTGCACGGTCCGATGGCGAGGAGTTTGGCAGATCTTCGTCTCTATGCCGAGACTGTTGTCAGCACGCAGCCATGGACGAAAGATCCCAAGTGCATTGAAATCCCTTGGAGACAGGTCGAGATCAAAGCGAAGCCGAAGATCGCAGTGCTTTGGGATAATGGCTTGGTTCGACCAACTCCGCCTGTAACCCGGGCTTTGAAAGATGTCTCTGACAGGCTCAAAGCAAAAGGCTACGAGGTAATCGATTGGCCTTCTGAGGATCACTCTGAAGCAGTAGAGCTGTTGGGTAGATTCTTCGTTGCCGATGGCGGCAAATCGGTAGAGAAGATCCTGGAGCCAGTTGGAGAGCCAGTTAGACCTGAAATGGAGCCATACAAGCAAGCCAAAGAGATCGGAACGTATGACCTCTGGCAACTCCAGAAACGGAGAACAGCGCTCGCAAAGCGTTATCTCGATCGATGGAATGCCGTTGGAGGTTTGGATGCCATTCTCGGTCCTACGACTCCTTATGCCTCGCCGAAGAATGGCCAGTTCAGACATGTTGGGTATACTGGGGTTTTCAACATTCTTGATTATAGTGCGGTGTCTTTCCCCACCGGCATTACTGTGGACAAGACGAAAGATGTGATAGATGCTAGTGTGCAGGCGCATAACGATATTGATGCGCAGACGCAGCGAGAGTATGATCCCGAGGTGTCGCACGGACTGCCTGTGAGCCTCCAGTTGACTGGACAGCGATTGCAAGAGGAGAAAATTCTGGCGCTTGCTGAGAAAGTGCTGAGTGATCTGCAATCGTAACCTTGCATTCTGAATAGATGTGTGCATCAAGTGTGAACTATTCCGCGACATGCATGACAGTGGAAGCAGGTCGCCCGTCAGTCTGGCAGATAAAGGGAAGGCGCAGATGACCTCAGAATTGGAGGCACTTCATCTCCATAAATGCATCACCTACCTTACCATTACCACATTGCATCTTCTACGATCTCTACACCAGCGACTTCGGAGCAGAGTCATCGATAATGGCGATCCAAAAAAGCTCAATTCACCACGCCGATTGCTCCATTTTCTCGTGCTATGCTGTCTACGAAGCAAAAGGACTGCGTCGACGGGGAATCGAACCCCGCCCTGCTGCTTGGAAGGCAGCAATCCTAACCACTAGACCATCGACGCTGGGAATTCGCCTCTAGATAACTCCTGCTGATGATGACATCAGTAATGTCATCATATATCTACTAATCTCTATGTAAGATGTCCGAGCTCGCTCACTAGCCAGTAATTGTCTTATAGAAGGATGCGACGTTCACCTGTTCTAATTAAGTCCGTAGCCGTTGCTCGTCTCGTAAATCGAGCGGGCGCCTATATTACTAGGTTAAAATAAATGCGTTATATATACGTGCAAGGCAGCTAATCTTAGTATATATATCTCGTTAATTAACTATCTCGAGTAGCCCTAACCTTGCTATAGACTATTATCTACGGCACGCATAGCTTACTCTCGTCGAGAGTCTATTCCTATACTTTAGCGACGATAGCGGACTCTATAGGGCTAGGCAGAGCGTAGGTATCGATCTATGCTTTTATATCGTTCGCAGCTATTAGAAAATGCTAGTCGTGCACGGTATTTCCTCCTTTACTATATATCGAGTAGAATAGGCTACCCTAAGTTGTCTCGGTTAGAAGTTTAGCTAAACATATAAGCTTATTAACGCGGAAAAGCTCGTCTATCTAGATTAAGACTAGTCTGCCTTAGATCTAGAGAAGAGCTGCGATATTAAGGCCTCTAACGACATCCTAATATTTAAACTGCAGTATAGATTCGTCTCCGCCCTAATAAGACTCTAGTATAAGCACCTTAATTTTAATTGCTTTAATATTTTTGCTAAGCTTAATTAGCCGGGTACTGCGTACGTTAAGTTAATGCGGCACGACTTACTCCTCTAGTAGCTAGCATAATATAGCGCTCGTAAGGCGAAGTTAATCGTCCGGCTCGTTAGCGAGAAAGCACTCCTATTTAGCCGGAAGAAACGCGCGTAGTATAAAATAGATAGGAACCCGGTCCTTATCCGTATCGTAGCTTCCCTACTAATAGAGAAATACCCCTACTTACGTACTTAGCACCGTTACTTTTCTATGCAACTAGTATATAGGTACCTTTAGACCGGTCGGTATAGGCAATATACCGAGTTATTATAAGTTAGAAGATAATGCTAGTAGGTAGAAGATCTACGTCGCTATTCTTAGAAAGGAACACTCTAGACGTACGTAATCTATTCGATTAGTACTATCGCTCGAAGAGCAATTCGAGCTAATTAAAGGTATCGTAGACCTTTAAACTTTTAAATATTGTCTTGCCGCGACAATATTTTATTAGGAGTGCGTAGAATAGACGTACTATATCGGCATCGAACTAAGCGGGAAGATTCGCGTAAGGCGGCATAGTCGAGCTACGTATAGGAATTCGTCTAAGCTAGAAGTATCGGATATATTAAGTATATACCGTTTAGCTTAGTCCTACTCGAGGTTATATTAACTAGGAAGGCGGTTACCTATAGCTTAACGAAATAATCCTCTAGTAAGAAGGCGGGAGTGCTACGACTCTGCTCTTTAGAGCCTATACTAAATAATCGACTATTTAATATTATTAAGAGTAGATATAAGCGATTTCGTAAGTAGGTCCGATTAAGTAGCTATCCTACGGCAACGCATCTAGAATAGCGTTAAGTTTAAGAAAAGTGCTTATAGCTTACGTAGTTAGCTCGTAGAGACGTAGTTTTATAAGAAGCTACGAAAGGCTAAAGTCGCCTTTATTCGACGTAAGTCGGAAGAACTTTATAGAAAGCTTAGAGACTAATTATAAGCGCAGCGTAGGAGTCGGCTACTATAGATATTAGCATTACTAATATTGCACTAGAAGGCTAAACGTAAAGGTTAATACTAGAAAGGCTACTCTTAGCTAAAGAGATTAGTAATTTCGTAATACTCGACGTTAAGTATACTAAGTATACTATAGACTATAACGAAGTTAACTATACCTTTTATCCGATATCGAAAATAAGTAGGCGTCCCGTATTAGCTTATATATATATTTTTTAAGATATCGACGACTTTATTACGATCGCGCTAAAGGCAGTCTAGGATTAATATACGAGTTTTATATAAGGCGTTCTACTACTAGTGCTAAAGGTTATAGTATAGTACTTTCTATTTATAGTCTATATTAATAACCTAGGTCTAGTATATAAGCGGCTACTCTCTATAAAGTATAGCTTATAGTACGAGAATCTAACTATAGGCGTAGTACTTTAAGGCTAGGTGCTACGGCACTTCCGTAGTATAGAGGTAGTGCCCGAGATACTCTCGTCTAAGATTAAACCTAAGGGCCGAGAGGTAGCTCGGCTATCTTCTATTCGGGCCGTCCTATAGCTATATATAGATATCCTTTAGATTAGGCTATAGCTAGGCGTTACTATCGACTAGAACGAAGTAATGCTCCTACTCTATAATTTCGTCTTATATAAGTTAGGCTTAAATAAACCTATCCGTATTAAGTATAAGGTTATAACTAGTAGCAGTACGCTAAATTTCGAAACTAGTAGATAGTCCCTATTTATAAAGAACCGACTCTAGTATTTCTTAGTTCTCTAACGTATTGCGAGCGATATCCTTATATACTATTGCTTACTATAGGAAAGCTTTATACTAGAGTAGGCTTCGTATTACGCCTACTCTAGCCTAGCCGCTAGCCTAGCCGCTAGCCTAGCCGCTAGCCTAGTACGCCTACCTAGTAGTGCGCCTACCTTAGCCTAGCCGCTAGCTATATACTTTAGCGAGAATAGTAAGATAGTAGGCAAAAACTAGATATAACCGAGACTACTTTATTAATTCCTAGCCTAGCCTTAATAACGTAGTAGCTCGGAAAAGGTCTAACGATCTAGCTAGTTTAGAAGAACCTACTTTTTTCGACGAACGGCCCCTACGCTCTCTATACCGCGCTAGCGTCCGGTAGGATACCTAGCGCGACTAGAACTAACTAAAGCTAAATCTAGATTTAAATCCTAGCCTAGCCGCGGCTTGCGAATATAAGCATATACTACTTTTACTAGCTACTAGCTATACTATTACTAGCCTCTAGCTACTATACTATACTATACTATACCGCACCGCTCCGCTAAGCTACTAACCTTTATTTATATTAGGTTTAGGAAGTCGCCGGTAAGCGTACGGCAACGAGTACTCTTAGTTATTAGTTCTTTCCCTCTAATTATAGGAAGGTGCTCTCGATTGCGTATTACCCTCGCTTCTTACTACCTTTTTTATAATAACTATAATAACTATAATAACTATAATAACTATAATAACTATAATAACTATAATAACTACGATAACTATCTATTAGTTCTAATTCTAGCTGCCTCTTATAGCTTACTATAGCCTTATAGCGCTTTCGGCGTTATATACGCTTTATTAGCGTGCCTCTAAAACTACGGCGCTTATTATATACTAAACTAGCTTCTTCCGCACTTCCTAACGTAGACGCTTATACCCTTACTCTTACCTTTTCTTTTAGCGTCTTCTTTAACTATAACGGACTCTCTAGAAGAATTAAAAAGCAGAAGCTAGCACTTTAGGCTCTAGTTTAGTTCTTAGTCTAGAACTACTAGGAGCCTTAAGAGTATTTTTCTCTTAGATAGACCGTACGAGAATAGGTAGCTCTAGAATACCCGTAGAAGTAGGTAGTAAACCTATTAGTAGTAATATAAGCAGCTAAATAAGTCCTTTATCTCTAAGTAGAGATTAAACCTCTCCTTCGGTTCCTAGCGGCTAAGTAGGGACGGCTATAGTAAGAACGGCTATAGTAGGAATAGCTATAGTAAGAACGGCTATAGTAAGAACGGCTATAGTAGAAACTGTCGAAAGACAAAAGGGGGGCGAGAGGGTATAATGCGCAGTAGAAGTAGAGACAGTAGGTAGGAACTAACCGAGTTAATTGTGTTAGTTAGTTACAGGTTGCACCTTCTCCTAAGATATATTCCTCGGTAGGTTATATAACCTAATGTCATATAACCTATATTACCTAACCCTAGAACTAAACTAGGTGGTTTAGTTCGGCTAGTATTATATAACCTATATTACATAACCCTAGAGCTGAACTAGGTGGTTCGGATCGGTTCTTAGGCAGTACTAACTAGACTGCACTTCTTAATACTTCTACTTAGGCTAGGTGGTCTTCTGCCTGCACCTCGCATTTGTTTTTTAGTTCTTCCCTAGCACCTAATAATCTATTATAATATAGGGATAGAACCTTCCTACCCCTTCCTTATGCAAGCTAGAGCTGTCTTACAAACTCCTAAAACTATAGCCTATTCTTTAGTTTAGTTAGGCCATTAGCGACCATCTCCTTTATTAGAATATATTCTACTGCAATCTTTTTCTGCTACTAGAGATGCCTAATATAGTTATATGCAACATTAATGTGCTTAAATCTCTTATAGGTATGCGCATCTTTAACGAGTGTTAAGGCTGCTTAGTTGTCCCCTATAATCTGCACTAGCATTAGCTCTCTTACTATATTAGGATAGGCTTTAATAGTTAGCTAAAATAAGCATTCTCCTACTAGCTCTGCATAGTCTATCTCTCTTAAGAGAGCTGCTAGGAATTAAGATTGCTTTGCACATGCATTTATAGCTATATACTTAGCTTCTATTGTTAATGTTGCAATAGACTTTTGCTTCCTGCTTATCTAAGAAACTAGGGCTCCGTAGAGGAAGAAGATGCTTTTAAGGATTAAGACTCTGTCTGCTTTGTCTATTGCGTAGTTAGAGTCTAAGTATCCTATTAGTCTCCTACTGCCTTTCCTAAACATTAATCCTAGGTCTTAGGATAACCTTAGGTATCTTGCTAGTTTCTTTAGAGCTTGCATGTGTCTCTTAGTTAAGTCTAAGACGTATAAGCTTAGCCTCCTAAGAGAGAAAGCAATGTCTAGTCTTGTTATAACTATAGGCTATATCTAGGTACCGGTTTAGCTCTAGTACTCGGTCCTATTTCCTCTCTTATTATATAGGCCTATTAGTTTTAGGCTTTTATAACTGTTTATTAGTAAGAGAGTTAGATTAGCTATCTCCTTAGTTATTCCTAGCTTTGCAAGGTTCTCCTAGATAAAGTGTTCCTAATTAAGCTTTAAAGTTCTAGCTTGTCTGTCTCTTATTAACCTTATTCTAAGGATCTTCTCTAGTTCTTTAAGATCTTTAATCTTAAATACCTTGCTTAGCTGTTCCTTAAACTAAAGCACATCTTCTAGCTTTAGTGCTGCAATTAGAATATTATCTATATAGGTTAGGATTAGAATGTTCCTTTCCTAGTAGATAAGAAGGCATAGGTCTACTTCTAATTATGTGAACCTAATCTATTTTAACTTTAAGACATAGAGTTTGTTCTAGTCTCTTACTGCTTGCTTTAGTCTATACAAGCTTCTTAGGATTTGCAGGACTATATTAGGTAGAATCTTAACTCCTAGTAGTAGAATTATAAAGATTTCTTCTTAGAGTTTGCTCTTAGTAAATGCATTGTTTATATCTACTTAGTAAAGTTCTAGGTCCTTTTTATAAACTATAGCTATAAATACCCTTAGGGTATTATGCCTAACTGTTAGTGCAAAGGTCTCCTAGAAGTTAACTCTAAATTTCTAAGAGAAACCTCTTGCAACTAGTCTTGCTTTAAACTTTTTAATAGCTCTACTAATTAATCTCTTTATATTAAACACCTATTTAGATGTTATAAGGTTTGCTCCCTTTAGGGGAATAACCTCTGTCTAGGTGTTATTGCTTCTTAATGCAGTTAGCTCTTTCTAGACTGCATCCTCCTATATATATCCCTATTTAGGGTCCTAAATTGCCTCTTTGTAGGACTTTAGAATAGACACCTCTTATCTCTATATAGAGACTTAAGGGGCAAGTGCTGCAAATGCAGACTCTTAGACCTCTAATAGGGCTTCCTAGATCTACTCCTAACCTTAGCCTTAGACTTAACTAAGGAATGCCTTGTAATGCTTAGCACTTAGCTCTTCCTCTTGTCTATATTCTCTCTATCTCTTCTAAAGCACTTGTCTTATAACTATACTATAAGCTTTTAGCTCTAGGACTAGTCCTTTATCTAAGACAGATCTCCTTCTCTTTTAGCCGTAAGTCTAGTCCTAGTCTCCCTCCTAGTCCTTGTTTTCCTCCCTTAGGTTCTGCTCTGCGGCACTCGGGGCGAGTGCAGGTGCGCTGCCTGCGTTACGTAATAGGCGAACTAAACTAGCTAGTTCGGTTAGATTACGTAACCGCCGAACTAAACTAGGTGGTTTAGTTGCTGCCTGCGGTCTATCCCTAATCTTAGCATTCGCATGCCTAAGGTTTTCTTCTTCTAAATCCTCTATCCTCTAGTACTCCTCCTTGTCCTTTAGTAGAGGTGGCAACTGCATAAAGAGTGTCTAGCTAGGACCTGCAGGTTTAGTTGCTATTGCTGCAGGTGCAGCAGTTGCAGGTAGTGCAACTGCTGTTAGCTTCTTTAGAGGTCTGCCAACTGGGTTTCTAACAGGTGCGTTGCTTGCTTAGTTAAGCTTAGGAACATTTAGCTCTATATCTCCTCCTTTCTTATGCTTAAACTAAGTAGCAGTGCTATAGGCTTTAATAGCCTTTATATTAGGTTCCTAGAAGAGCTACATTTTGGCAGTGTTAGGAACATACCTAATAAACATAGCATCTTTGCCTCTGTTTATTAGCTTATCTAATCTCATCCTAGCTAGCTAGGACTTTAGATCCATATAGACTACTGCTTTGCAACCCCAAACTCTAAAGTGTAACATAGAGGGTTAAATGCCTAAAAAGGCTTCCTTAGGTAACACCTTAAATCTATTAATTTCTAGGCTATTAGGAAGAGAATTTCTAACAACTATGTAGGCTGCTAAGGCTTCTAGCCAGAATTTAATAGGCATATAAGCATCTTCTAGCATTGCTCTTATATAATCTTTAGAGGTTTAGATTAACCTCTTAACTACTCTATTCTAGATAGAGTTGTATGCCTTAGTCGTATAGAAGGAAATTCTATATTCCTTCTCCTACTACTTTAGCATAGCAAGAAGCTCTCTTGCTCTATTACTCCTTATAATCTAGAGGGGATTTCCTAATTGCAGCTTAGCCTTTACCTTCTAGTCTCTAAGGATACTTAGTACATCTTCCCTAGACTTTATAGGGTAGGTCTATTTCTTTCTTAAGAAGTTGTTAATAATCTTAAGCCACTATTTGTATCCTAGTCTTAAGACAGGCAAAGGGCTATAGACATTAATAGAAACTAGAGATAA
Source organism: Cercospora zeae-maydis (assembly GCA_023512815.1). NCBI lineage: Eukaryota > Fungi > Ascomycota > Dothideomycetes > Mycosphaerellales > Mycosphaerellaceae > Cercospora > Cercospora zeae-maydis. The sequence continues at coordinate 2,598,713 of JAKLWY010000009.1, read as the reverse complement.
CCTTTAGGGTTTTCTCTTAGTTTCTTTCCCTCTATGTTTCTTTATCTTTGCTAAGGAATATACCCTGCAGGGCTAGTGTTCCTTTAGAATAGGAATCTAGGCCTTTAAGTTAGATACCTTATGCAGGTTTCTAAGAAGACCCTCTCTAAAGTGTGCAAGTCTCCTATGCTAAAGCTCCTACTGTTCTTAGGGTTTCTCCTAGGCTTTAAAGGCATAGGCTTTATTCTCTTAATTCTGATTAAAGCATAATATTGCAAGCTCCTGCAATGCATTATTAATCTCCTTAATAAATAGCACTCCTCCTAACAGTTTTGTCTAGACAACCGGTTTCCTAGACAATAAAACAAGTGTAAATTTTAGTAGTTAAACACTATACTGCTAGCTGAATTAACTCTAAGAAACAAGATTAACTCCTAAGCTAGGTACAAAGAGAACATTCTTTAGCATAATCTGCTTTCCTCTCTTTCTACCTATTACTGCATTCCCTATATATATAGCTATTAGATAGCCACCCCTAACCTTAATCTACTTTTTCCTCTAAAGAGGTTTTAGCTCTCTAAAAAGTAATTCTTGGTTAGTTATATGTAATAAGGCGCAAGAGTTAAGCAGCTATCTCGATAGCATATACTTGCCTTTTGCCTCTATAGTTAAGTGTGCAACCTTATCTATATTATTATCCTCTAATAGGGATTAAGATGCTTTAGATGTTGCTAAAGGTTCTGCATCTTCTTAGGCAGCATAAGCCTTCTTAGAAAACTTCCTTAAGCTTTGTCTTTTCTTAAGGGATTAGACTTTTAGGTTAAGTTTCTTTACTATATCTTTTAATGCTTCTTTGTCTAGTAAGGATCTCCTCCTAAAGCTGCTCTCTCTAGGTAGTATTCTTCTCTTTTCTACCCTATAGCTCTGTCTCGGGTTAACAGTTCTCTTAGCTTTATTAAGGTGTAGACACTTGGCAATACCTCTAAAATGTTCCTAGTTATATAGGTAACATTTTAGTTTCGTGCCTTAGATCCCTTTCCCCTTAGCAAACATTGCTGTTTCTTAGGACTAGTTTAGTCTAGCTTTATGTAATTCTAGTAGCTGCAGTGCACTCTTATATAATATAGACTGCTAGGCAAGGATAGTATCCTTTATGCTTTAGTATGCCTTAGGCAAGCTGTTAAGGAGATGCTTAAGTCTCCTCTCTAGCTCCTTATAGTATGCCTCCTAAGGGTCTACCTCTGCAATCCTTCTAGCTATGCTAGCTAGTTGTACCCATGCCTTTCTAATTGTTATGTCCTCTATTATCTAGAAGTTTACGAACTCCTAGACATATGCTATTGCATATGCAGTATATACCTTGCTATACTTAGCTCTTATCTTCTCCTATATCTTTAAGGCTTGTCTCTCCTTAATGGTCTCCTCCTAATTATCTTCTAATAGGCAGATTATTATCTCGTACCTAGCAGTAGCATTAGCCTTAACCTATTCTAGGTTACTTCTTAAGTGCCTTAGGCTAAGCACTAATAGTAATAATTCTATAGAAGACTCGGGCAAGGTCTCTAAGATAATCTAAAATATATCCTTTAATTTAAGGTGGTCCTATAGCAGGCTAAACTATTGTCTCTAGTTTTCCTTGCATAGTACTAGTGCAGCCCTTCTCTTGCTAATTCTACTTGCTAAATCTATTTCGCAAAATTAAACAAACAACTTAACTCTAGAAAACATAAGCTCTTTTAATCTAATAGCAGTTTCTAGATAGCTGCTTTCCCTTGTTGCTAAGACTCTTCTCTCTTAGCTAAGGTGTCTAAGGACTCTTCTCTCTTAGGGAAGTTAGTTAGGTTCTTAGGTAGAGAACCTCTAAAAGATCCACCTTCTTAGAAGGGCACTGCCGACTAGTTCTAAGGTATTGGCAGTACTAGGTGCTTAGGCCTAGTCTTATCCCTTTAGGTGCTGCGATCTAAGGCTAACTCGTTCCTCTTTACACACCTTTTAGGTATATGCCTTACTAGGCTTTTCTCTGTCTTACCTGCCCTCTAGGAACTTCTAGTTCGCAACTAGGATCTTCTAGAGCTTCTCGGCAGTGCAGATAGGATATGCCTCTAGTCTCCCGTATGCTCTTTTCCTGCTTCTTAGCCGAATCGATACTGCAGGTCCTGCAAGCGGTAACTAGTGTTACTTTGAGGAGGAGAAGGCTAACTCTTACTACCTAGGGCCTCTCTGCAAACCCGGGCTTATAACCTATCGAAAGACAAAAGGGGGGCGAGAGGGTATAATGCGCAGTAGAAGTAGAGACAGTAGGTAGGAACTAACCGAGTTGATTATATTAGTTAGTTATAGGTTACACCTTCTCCTAAGATATATTCCTCGGTAGGTTATGTGACCTAATGTTACATAACCTATATTACCTAACCCTAGAACTAAACTAGGTAGTTCAGTTCGGCTAGTGTTATATAACCTATATCACATAACCCTAGAGCTAAACTAGGTGGTTCGGATCGGTTCTTAGGCAGTACTAACTAGACTGCACTTCTTAATAGAAACGGCTATAGTAAGAACGGCTATAGTAAGAACGGCTATAGTAAGAGCGTCTATAGAAGAAACGTCTATAATAAGAACGAGAGTAGAGCCCGTAGCGAGACTAGCCTTAAGAAGAACTATAATAGGACTAGCCTTAATAAGAATCTCTCGAAGAAGTATAGTAATAGGTAGTAGCCCGCTACTAGCTAATTAAGTCCTTTAACGCTACCTGTCGCCGAATAGCTACTTAACGGCTACTACGTACTTAGAGGCTATAGATAACGTTTCCTATACGACCTCTAAGAACTCTTTTGCTACGGCCCTTTATCTAGCTAGAAGAACTTTATCTATAGCTAGATACGAGTTCTAATAGTTCTCTAAGACGCTCTTTACTACTCTCGCTAGTAAACTCTATTTATTCCGAACTACTAAGCCTTCGTCCCTACCGGATAGAAGAGTAGAAGGTAAGTATAGATAATAGCGGTAGCTTAGCCTAGCGCTATAACCGCTTTCTTAGCCCCCTAGTACGTAATAGAACGGACCGGGAGATAGCTAACCTAGTACTAGTAAATACGCGCAATACGTAAGCGGATATAGCCTCTAATAAAGACTGCCTCTCGGGCCCTACTAGCTCTTTTTATATCCGCCCTCTAGAACCGCTAGGCTAGGGACTATTCGCCTCTAGCGCGCTACCTACGTCCGGGATCTAATAATAGCGAGGCTATCTGCCTATACCGCCGGAATAAGCTATAAATACCTAACCTAGTAGAGAAACTAAACTCCTAGCGGCCGGGCTTTTGCCTAACGAGTTTATAACGTAGATTCGCGACCTTTTAGCTATATAAGCTACGGCTTAAATCGACTAAATCGGCCTGCTAAGAGACTAATAGAACAATAGAGTAGCCTAGCTAGAGTAGGGTATTATAGCCCGCCTATAGGCTCTAGAATAGCGGCTAGTAGCTAGCGCTATACTAGCTCCCTATCGGGAACTAGCGGTTATTAACCTAGAGGATAAGAAGCTATAGGGAGGCCGTATCGATAAAGACGCTAACGACTATCTACGCCGTAGCTAAATCGACTATCTCTAGAAAGCCGGCTTATAGGTTTAGTAGTAGCGATTACGTACGGATAGCGCTCGACCCTATCGTTAGCGCTAGCCTAATAGTAGCTCTCCGCCGCCTAATAATAGTAGTAACGCTTTATAGCTAAGAAATAATAGTCGCTACGATAGGAACTATAATAACTATAGGCGTAGACGCCGCCGCTGCTCTAGCTATTAACGCTCGCCCTTAGAGTCGGACTCTTACTTCTCGGATAATAGATCGGACCTCTATCGCAATAGTCGTTAGTAGCCTTCCCGTTCTCTATACCGTAGCCTACCTAGAAATGCTTAGTTTAAGCTAGAGGAGATTAGTTTCTTCTATCCGGACGCTACCTTCGATAACCTTCCGAATAGAGATATTATCGACTGTAGTAGTAAGATATTTTACCGCTCGGTCTACCTCTTCTTAGATACGGCTAAGAATTATACTATAATTAACGGTAGCTAGTTCGCTCGGACCTACCTTTCTAAGTACTTCCGTAGTATAGCTCTTTAGTAGCTAGTTAGAGAATTAAACGAAAACGACCGATAGACTCTTCGTAGAGGCTATAGTATTAAACGCTAGAAGAAGGCTCTCCGTAATAAGTTCTAGCTACCGCTAGCTAAGGCCCTAAGTAAGCTAGAAGGCAAGCGCTATAACTAGTAGGACGTAAGATATAATTACCTACTAGGAGATTTCGTCCTTAATATAGTTCGCTAGGCCTAGAAGGCTTATACTACTAACCGTCTAGCTTAACTAACCTAGGTATAGATAAAACTCTATTATAAACTATAGATAACTATCCTCTACTCTACTTTAACTACTACGGTAGACTAGTTTATAAGCTAGATAAAGACGTAGCTCTTTAGCTAAAGATAGATACTATAGGAGCGTCTGCGAGGTAAGTATAATAAATTAAGACAAGAACTAGCTAATTACGTAAGAACTAGCTATAATACGAATAGGCGATTTATCGCTCGCAACGTCGAGTCTAAATATCTACGTAATCCTAGCTGCGGCTAATACGAACTACCTAATAGAAAACTATAGCGAAATATTAGCCGCAATCGTAGCCGTAAGCGCGACCGTCTAGACGGAAACGATCGATATCGCTAGCTACTAGACTAAGAAAGCGACTATATTAAGAAGGAGGTTAGTAATACGAAAGTTAAGATAGAGCTAAGCTAGATAGGCAATCGCGTCTACTATAACTATAGAGAAGAAGGCTACTTTTCGCGAGAGTATCTTAAGCCGCGGGCTAAATAGCGTAGCTAGAACTACTATATTAATAATAACCGCTCCCTAAGCTATAGTTACAGCCGCGGACGCTCGCCGCCTTATAGCCTCGATAGGTCTCTAGAACGAGAATCTAGCTAGGCTAATATTTATAAATATTTTAATTATATCGTCGACTATGCCGCTTCCGACGATAAGCTAGTTATCGGCTAGAATAATCTACCTACGCCGTTCGTCTACGCGGCCTATATAAACGACCTGCCCTCCTATAATTTAGAGCCTTTCTCGACTCGTCTATAGACCTAGAAGTGCCGCTATACTATCTATAGAGCCGAGTTCCCGACCCGAGCTAAGCTAAAGGCTTACTAGCGCTAATACGACTCGGCCCCTCCGAATAGGGAGATAGAGGTACTCGAGTCGAGAGCGACGTTCGTTCTAAAAGCTAGCTTTGCCTTCCGGATAGCCTATTACCTTAGAATATACTTGCGTTTAACCTAGAATAGACTAGATTATATAGTATATTTAGATACTAGCGCGACTTTATCTATCGTTAATAATAGCTTTCTAACCTAGTTCTATCTAGATATCCTACGACGCCGCTTAGCTTAGCTTCTATAAGTTAATAGCTTATCCGCGGTAATTTCTACCTATAAGTATATAAAACTAGATATCTAGGTACCGGCTTTATATAATAGCAAGCGTATCCTAGTGCATATACGCTATCAAGTCTATATTATTCCGACTTTGCGTCCGAAGATGCTAATTACTATAGATATTATAGGCCTCTAAGCTATTAAAATCGACCTAGTATAAAAGATAATAACCCTAGGTGCCGCCCGCTTTACTAGGGCCCCTCTACTAGTAAAGAGAAAGGACTAGCTAGCTTTCCGTATAGTGCTAGCTACGTAGGAGCCGGTAGTAGTGCCGGCTCGCTTAGTAGCGCGCGTCCCGGTAACTGCCTATAAACCGATTCTAGCCGGCCGGGACTTTAAATTTTATATCTAGCCTAGATACCTAGGCGGCTAGTAGAACTAGCTAGGAGTATACTTAGCTATTATTAATTCCGCTATCGATTTCGTCTTCGTCCGCAATAATATAGATATTCTAGCTACGATCCCTAGGCAGACCCGTATTAGTGCCGTTTCCGAGATCTTTATCTTAGGCAGGTATTACGTCGACTCTAGTCGATATAAACTCGCTATCTAGTCGGATTTTCGTAGGTAGAGCTACCTAGCTCGTAAGTCTACTAAGTACGCCGATATATCCTTACTACGTCTAGAGGTACCTAACGAAAGTATAGAGTAACGGCTAGCTAACGGGGCTACTATCTATAAGACAACCGACTAGCAATAGAAATACTAGTAGCTTTTATACTAGCACGATCGCCTATTCTAGAATAAAGGCACTATAGTAAAGGTACTAGAATCCGAATATATACTAGTAACCTTACTTTTAGGAGCTAAGGCCTATCGTATACTAACTATTATATACCTCTTATCTAACCTAGACCGGGCTATAGTTAATAAGGCCTTTAATCCGCTTAAGATCTAGAGAAAGGTCTCCGATACTACCTAGCCTACGCCCTTCGGTTTCCTAGTCTTTATAGTCTAGAAAATCGTCGAGATAGAAGGCGTACTAGTACGTAAAGGCCGGGCTATAGTTAATATTCGTAGCCTAAACTAATAGGCAGTTAAGGACTTCTATCCCCTACCGAGATAGGAGGATATCGTAGCGGTATTAAAGAGCAGCCGTTTTATTACTATAATCGATATAGTATCTTTCTTCTACTAGTAGCAGGTAGCTAAGGCCGACTACTATAAGTTTACTATTAATAGCTATAGAGGCTAGAAGTAGTTAGGCGTAGCTATTATAGGTTTTGCAAATAGCGTCTAGTACGTATAGAGATAACTAGACCGAATCCTAAAGAAACTTTACTACTACTCGCGTGCCTATATCGATAATATTATTATCTTTTCTAAGACCTTCGACGAGCACCTCTAGAACCTAGATAGAGTTTTCCGGGCCCTTAACGATATAGATATTAGCATATCTCTAGCTAAGACCTTTATAGGTTTCCCGTCTACGCGGCTGCTAGGCTAGCGTATTAGCAGTTTAGGTTATACGACCTATAAGGAGAAGGTCTAGGCTATATTAGATTTGCTATTCCCTAATACGCTAAAGGACCTAGAATTCTATATTAGCATTATAGGCTAGTAGAGATATTATATCCCTTACTTCTCTTAATTAGTCGCGCCGTTTAAGGCTAGAAAGAAACATCTCCTTAGCCTAGCCCCGTTTAACTAGCGAAAGGGGAATCCGTAAAAGCGCTATATAGCTAGAATACTTATATAGGACGATACCGAGAATCTAAGCGTAGCCTGCCGCTCTTTTGCTTTACTATAGGACGTCTATTGCATAGCTACCTTCCTATATTACCCGGATCTAGACTACCCTCTCTATATTAATCTCGATTCTAGCTAGCTTAGCTACGTAGCGGTAATCTATATAGTAAGGTCTAACCTAGTACCGGACTTAGCTAAACCTATTAGATTCGCGGCTACGGCTATATAATCTATACTATTTCTTAGTAAGGCCCTATCCGATATCGAATTCTAGTATTCCGCTACGGAATTAGAGGTCTCCGGCCTTCTTTAGACCGCTCGGAAGGCTAGATATATTCTATAAGCTAGCCGCTAGCCTATCTATATCTTTACGGACTATATAGCTACGCTAGGAATCGCTACGGCTAGTTTACTAACTACTACTACCTCTATAGATAAGCTTAACCTACGACTTATACGTGCCGGCTAGTATCTATTCTAGTTCTATAGAATAAAGATAGTATATTAGCCCGGACGCCTATATATAATCCCGAATGCTTTAAGCCGTTTTATCTCGGAACGCTAAGTAAGGGATATTAGCGATAACCTCGACCCGCTTGCTTATAATAATCCTAATCTATCTACTAATACCGTCTAAAAGCTAGGCAATCTTATATACTTATACCCTAGACCCTATAAGGATGCCGGCTGCTTCTATGCGACGCTAATTAACAAGAGAACTAGCCGGCCTTATACTTTACCGGAGGCTATAGTATTCTACTTAGTACTCGTTAAAATATTCGAGAACTTTAAAACGGAGCTACGGGAGAGATATCGGAATAACTCTTAATAGGCCCGACGATTAGAATAGCTACTATAAGCTAAGCGGCGTTACGTAGCTACGCTCGATAGCCCCGCCTAGAATAATACCGATACTAGCTAAAAGGATCCTACGAAGGGAGAGCTAAAGGCCGCTCCGCTAGGTCTATAGTTTTTCCTTCGGTATAATCTAATCTACTTTAAAGATAATAGGGACGGGCGCGAGCGTCTATACATCCCCTAGCTATTATATAAGGAGATTTTTAAGATAGCGTATAATAACTATTATTACTTTAGGTTCTACCGTTTATACGCTTATATAACGGCTTCCTTCTACGTACGGTATCTAGCTAAGAAACTCCGTAAGTATATTAAGTTCTATTTAGACTATATTCTAAACTAGACCTAGCGCTACCGGCTCTATAGAGAATTATAGCCTATTTAGGCTATAGCTATACCCGACTATATAGTTACTATAGACTAGGTTTTTAGCCTACTATTTAAGGATAGCAGATATAACGGGTTTCTTACTAAAACGTGCAAATTCTTAAAGCAAGTAATCTTAATAAAGGCTAAGTCTACGTAGATAGCGGCTAACTATAAAGTAGCCTAGATCTATAGCTATATAGTTAATAAGCGCTCGCTGCCCTCGATTATAATTAGTAATCGCAATTCTATCTAGATATCCGAGTTTATATAGGCAGCCTTCCGCAAACTTAGAATACGTTTTCTAGCTACGATAGCGTACTACCTATAGGCCGACGGTTAGAGTAAAAGGACTAACTAGATAGTAGAGATCGCCCTCCGTTTCTTTATTACCTCTTTCCCGGACACGCTATAAGCTAAGGCCTTACTATATATTTAGGCTAAGCTTAATAATAGCCGGAATACGTCTATAGGCGAGGCACCTAACGTCCTTATTTAAGGCTATAAGAATAATTTAGACGCACTAATACTATTAGCCGAGTTGCTAACTACGGATTACGCTACTCTACGCTAGAAAGTACGAGATAAAGCCGCCGATTCGATAGCTTAGGCTATAGCGGCTATAAAGGAACGATATAATATAGTATACCGGCTAATTACTTTCTAGCCTAGTTAGAGAGTCCTTCTATATCTATATAGGGGCTATCGCCGGCCCGGAGTAGCTAACCGAAAGTTTTCCTACTAGTAGGTTAGACCGTTTATAGTAAAAAGAGCAGTAGGCTACTTAGCCTATAAGCTAATTATTCCTTCTATATAGCAAATCTATTCCGTAGTTTCTATAGCCTAGCTCGAACTATACCCTACTAGCGACGATCTATACTAACGAGAAATCCCTAAACCGGGCCTAGTAGAAGCCGTAGGAGACGACGAGGCTCTATACTACGAGATCGAGAGGCTACTAGGCCGCCGGACTATACGTAGCCGGCGTTAGTACCTAGTAAAATAGATAGGCTATAGCTACGAGTATAACGTTTAGTACGATTTAGACGACTTATAAGACGTAGTAGATATAGTTTAAGAATATAACCGGACTTATCTAGAGGACTAGCTCTAAAGGCGTAACCGTACTAAAGCCTAGCTAAATAACGGCTCCGGCTAGTAGGTAGCGCTAGACGCATCTCCGCTACTACCCTTCGCTATCTTCCCGCTGCGGCGGAACGCTACTATAGAGCGAGGCGAGAGGGCCGCTAGGCGTAGTCTGCGCTAAGCGGCTAGACGCTATTACTAGGGCATTTTGTTTAAAGTATTACTTAGTTAGCATTTTCTAAGCAATATAAACCGAATATAGAATAGCGCGGAACGCTATTACTAGGGCATTTTGTTTAAAGTATTACTTAGTTAGCATTTTCTAAGTAATATAAACTAAACCTAGAATAGCGCGGAACGCTATTACTAGGGCATTTTATTTAAAGTATCGCTTAGTTAGCATTTTCTAAGTAATATAAACCGAACCTAGAACGTTCTATTTAGCAACTATCGCTTAGTTAGTATTTCTAAGCGATATAAGCCGATAATAACGTATAGACCCTACTTTGTTTACTTTTCTCTACTATCGCCTTTATACCTTTACCTCTACTACTACTACCTTCGTAATATATACGTCGTACCTTAACTATAGTATCGATAATATAGGCGCCGTATTAGCGCGAATAGTATTATTAGAGCAGCAATATACTAGATTATAGCGGTGCGCTACTCTATTACGATATCTTTCGCTGCTTTCCTGCCTATTGCAATCTTCTCTACTAATAATTTAATAACCCTACTGCCGCTACTAAAGGACTTAAAGTTCCTATAGCACTTCGGGCTTTCCGCTAACTTACTTCTAAAAAGTTGCTATAAGCGATATCCTCTACCTATAGGCTCTCTAGCTAGTCGACGCGCATACCGTATAGCGCTAGATAGTTAATTACTATAATAAGTAAGATTTAAATAACCTAGCTATCTACGAGGCTAAGCTTTAGTCTGCAGTTATTAGTATAATAGATATTCTAGGAAGACTAGAGCTAATAGTTAGCATTAACCGAAGCGATATAGCTACGGTTATATCTATTATTCTAATAAGAATAGATAAGTATAAGTATAGCTTCGCTATAGCGGGTTACGAATAGACGCGTAAGGCTATTATTACTAACCTATAGACGGCTCGCTTATTAGTTTCTTAGAACTAATAGGCTATAGAGTTAGAGCAAAATTTCTATCGTACCCGATAGTAGGCCGATAGCTAGGATAACCGTATCTATAAGCGAATATTCGACTAGTCGACCCGCTATAAGATATCTACCCGTACTAAGTAGCGATACGAGCAACTAATAAATAATTAGTAGGTAGAAAAGAACAAGTATACTCGATGCGGCTGCGAGATAGCTGCTTGCTATAAAGCTTAAGACGAATAAGCTATAGATATTGCACCCGGCAACGACTTTATTCTAAGACCTCTACTGCCGATAATAGCACCGGAATAGGTCTAACTGCAAGTATAAACTTATATCTAGGATATATACTAGGCTAGCGTCGAGAACTCGGCCTCCGCCTAGAATATAGCTAACGTATCTATCTAAAAGGCTATATAAGATATCGAATACGCTAGGAAGTTCTAGGTATAAGAACTAGTTAAGTTAACGGACGCTAATTAAATAGCTAGGGATATAGGCGTATCGCTAGGACGTTTCTAGATACTAGAATATATAAACTATTTATAGCTAGCTTACGTCGAGTTCTTAATAGAGAAAGTATTAGACCGTATATATACCGACTCGAAGCTAGCTACCTAGCTATACGGCTTAGAGACTCTTCTTAACCGCACCCGTTACTATAACGCCGGGCCTTTGCTCCTACTTTAAGAGAAGCGCAGTAATATAGACGTTCTACTAGTAATTCCCTTCTACGAGCTAAATAGTAGGACCTAGCGGCCCCTTAAGTTAGTAGTCTTAGGCTTATACTAGCTACCTATCTTAGCCGACTATATTTACTAGAATATTACTAAACCCGCCCTAAAGTCTAATAATCCGAAAGCTAGAACTATTCCTAGGAAGCTATTAGCTACGGCGGAGATATACGTACCGCTAGACCCGAGACTACCGCACCTATAGCTAAAAGTCGGCTAGGCTAACGAAACGACTCCGCCTCTCGTCGAGAAATACGTAGAGAAGACTATTAATAAATAACGCGCGGAACGCAAGTAGAAGATATAGAAGTAGGTAGAGCTTAGGGCTCTAGAAGCTACCGGCATAGATAATAGCTAGCTTAGGAACGACTAGGCTCGTCTCCGCTACTAAGAGGAATAAGAGAGAGCGGCCTACGCTAATATCGATAACCTTAACTATACTACTATTTATAACTAGTATCCTATAGCTACTTAGGGCAGCTAATACGAGCTCTAGAGTTATACTAGCTAAGAGAAGGAGGGACGTTAGCTAGATTTAGGCTAAGACTAATAGGGCTAGCCGCTATTATCTAAGAAGGCTTTAAAGGCCCCGGTATAAGACCGAAAGACTAAGGCGTAGCTCTTATAAAAATTATAGTAGAAGGAGTAATACGAAGACTAGCTTCGTAAGTAATAGCAGTTGTCCCCTTCCGCTAATTAGTAGGAATTTAATAAGCTAAGAGCCGCTTAACTATCTCTAAGCCGCCTTCGGAATAGATAGTATAGTAGTAGTTACGCTAGTAGCTCTTTAGCGAGGTTCTAGTCGGCCGGCATGCTATTACCGGGGATAAATAGTCTAGACCTTACCTAGCTAGGCTAGAAGCGCCCTACTACGGAGCTAAATACTCTAATCGCGAAGAGAACTAGACTTAATAATAGTTAAGGCACGAATAACGGCCCGAGTAACGTATATATTTCCGGAGAAGATTCTAATAACAAATTAGAAGACTTTAGGAAGAAAGTTAAAGTTAAGGACGGCTAGAACTTAGACTATAAACTAAAAGACCTTAAACGCTACCTAAGGATAGCTTAATAGTATAAGGCATTAGATTACCTAGGCTATATAAGCTAAGGCCTACCTAGCGAATACTATTAGAGAGCGGGAGTGCTCTACCCTCTAGACGACTAGATAACCCTAACGTTATATAGTTCCGGTAAGTAGGCTAGAGATAAGGTAGCGATAGTCCTACTCTATATAGCCCTTAGTATAATTACGCCGAAGACGCTACTACCTATTAGCGTTTATCTAGACGACTACGCTATCGGCTAGATCCTCTAGCTAAAACGCCTCGGCCTCTTTAGTAAGAACTAGCTCGGTAATTAGTAGCTAGCCGTTTTTAACTCTAAGGGTAACGTCCGTCCCTAGCGCGAGCTATATAGCCGGCTATATATTATATTCGACGACGCTAACTAGCTAGTCTATAGTCTCGCCGAAGGAAACCGTCTGCTAGTAAGCTATAACCTAGATAGAAAGATCTATTAGGAAGTAGCTAGCTCGGTTAAGCCCCGCAATAATAGGGATAAAAACGAGATTATCCGCCTCTCGGACTAAGAGGTTCTACTAGAACGTTTTATAGAAGGCCTCGCATAGGCTACTAAACTCGATCCTAAACTAATTATAGACTTAGCTATAAACGCTATAGACGATAGCTCGTCGAAGATACTCGCGAAGACTCTATATAAGTATTTTAACGCTACTATAACCCTCGTTATAGGGCTCTACCGCTAATACCCCCGCCTAGAACTAACTAAGAAGGTAGATAGGGAGACCCTTAAGGCTACTAGAATTAGATAGATAAGAAATTAGAAATAGCTATACCGTATAGCTCTTAGTAAGTAAGCCCTTAGAGAACGTTTCTTCTACCTTTCGCCTAAAGAATAGCTAGACGCTAGGCGCTGCATCTAATAGCTACTAGAGCTAGGAGTCGGCCCGGCTAACGCCGCCGCGTAATAGTAGACAGTGCGAATAGTAGTCCTAGTGCGGTTAGGAGACACCTAACGAATAGAAGACAAGCGTAGATAGTGCGAATAGTAGCTCTAGCGCGGTTAGAAGACACCTAACGGATAGAAGACGAGCGTTTTTTAACGCGGCATAGCTAAGGACAGCCGCCTTTCTTTAAGATAGAGGGGGGGTAATTATTGCGCCTACTCTAGCCTAGCTACTAGCCTAGCCGCTAGCCTAGCCGCTAGCCTAGTACGCCTGCCTAGTAGTGCGCCTACCTTAGCCTAGCTGCTAGCCGTATACTTTAGCGAGAATAGTAAGATAGTAGGCAAAAACTAGATATAACCGAGACTACTTTATTAATTCCTAGCCTAGCCTTAATACTTCGTAGTCCTATTTCCTACGCTTCTTTAACGTACCTAGCGTACGCGCGTTCTTAGGGCCTTCTAGCTTAATATCGATACTTCGCTTTATAACTACTAATGCTAATAGCGCAATATCGGCGGCCGAGAAGATTCTTACTAGCGCGCAGCCGAGTAGCCTCTTATAAGACGAGCTAGTTAGTTCTAGTACGGATATTAGAGACGACTAAGTCGAAGATATACTAGTTCCTTATCTAAAGGGCCGGACGGAGTACGTATAGGGCCTTCTATAGGTTATTCCCGAGCTAAACGAGCAAGTAGTATAAGACGCGGCGCTATAGTTCGTACTATTAGATATAGGCTACCCCTAGTATTAAGCTACTACCGTAGCCTATCTATAGAGTAAGCAAGGCTACGAGAAGTATTACGGACCTAATAAGGCCCTACCGAAGTATATCTTTAATAAGTCCCTATAAGATGCTAAATATACTTCTACTATGCTTATAGATCTTTCTAGTAGGAATACGGCTTAGACGCGAAAGGGCTAATATCTTTTCTTGTTTTTTATACGTAAGGTATATTAGCTTAAGCCTATAGGTAAGTAGCAATATTAGGTAGTAGAAAGCTCGCTAAAACCGTATAATGCGCAGGTATTCGACTCCTATCTATCGATGCTATCTAAGCTCTTTACCTAATTCGACGATTCTACTAATCGACGATATAAGCTCGATACCTCTAAGCTAGAGGATAAAGAGCGCGACTATAACGATAATACCGAAGAACGAGTCTAAACGCGCTTAGATAGCCGCTACGCTAAGTATTTTATTAAATAGATCTAAAAGGAGTATACCCTCGAAGAACCCCTTAAGCTAAGGAAGGCTACCGGCACCTTAAAGATATTAATAGAATAAGGAAGTAACTTTCTATAGCTAGGTATTAACCCTCTAGAATATACGGTTAAACTAAGTAATAGAACTATATATAACTACTTCCGCGCTCTTCTAGATCCGATAGCGACCGAGATCTTCGTCTAGGGCTTTAACGCCGACTCGTTATATAGTTCTTTCGAGGCCTCGAAATATCGCTATATAATTAAGGAGCTTTTGCAATTAATATAGGACTATAGGTATAAGTACTTCTATTGCGTCGTATAGCTATAGCTAATTCTAATAAAGTATTACGTCGTCCGTATAAGGATAAAGCTAGTTAGGCTAATAAGAAGTAGTCGAAGAGATAGCCTAAGAAGAAGCAAAAGGAAGCAGATATTAGCTTAGAGAAGGATAAATAAGTTCGGTAGGTCGGCTATAACGGGCCGTAAGAGTATTATATTAGTAGGCTCCTTGCAGCAGCATTTAGTAATTATATCTTTACCTATTTAATACTCGCTACCTTTAACGAGTACCTAACTTCTCCTAACTACTATAAGCCTTTTTACTCGGTCTAATTATATAGTAAACTATACTTATTAGCCGTTTTAGTCGCATACGTCGAGGTTAAACTACGTAACGGTTAAAGGAAATCCTTTAATACTAAGCTCTAACTTACTATATACTTAGCGGAACTAGGAAGTACTATATAGCTTCCTTTCCTTATCCTCTAGCGTAGATGTCTTCGATATTTAAGCTTTTGCTTTATCTTCCTATTATATAAGTAGTAATAGCCTCGCTTTAAAACAAGTACTCTCGACGCTAGCTAAATAATTAATAATTAAGATATATTTATAAATTACGAGCGATCGGATCGATAGTAGTTATATAAGCAATGCGGGAAAGCTTAAAATAAGAGCAAAGGACGATCTATATATACTATAGGAATATTATTCTATAAAGGCGACGCTCGCTACGTCCTTAGCTAGGCTCGGAATAGGGTTATACTACCTCCCTAATATCTAAATAGAGCCTCTACCTACCTAAAGATAGTCTCTTCCTTAAGGATACTATCTTTAAACTTATAATATAATTTTAGAATTCGGATAGTAGATAACTAGTTAACGAGTAATCTTAGCTAGTTAGGTAAGGCTATCGACGTATCTTAATGTCCCTCGGCTAAATAAATAATCTTATACTCCTTAAACAAATACGCTCCTATCTTATCCTTAGAGTCTAATCTCGCCTTTTTAATAATCCGGTCGAATAGGGTTTAGCTATCGTCGTGCTTGCGCTTACGTAAGGTTCCGGTAATAACCCCTTTTTAATATTAAGGCGAAGGAATGCTAAAAAGCTCTAGGTAAATTTCGTCTAGAAAATATTAGCTTCTTACTATAGTAAGTGCCTACTACTATATACTAAATGCAGCAATAATCTTTATCCTAATAGTGCCTATCTTTATCTTAATTTCTACGTAATTACTATCGTTTAAACTCTCGAAGAGTTCGGTAATCTATAATTTTAGCTATAGTAGGACGATATCCCGGGATAATCTGCTAAAGAAGAGATGCGCCGGAAGAATAGTACTATACTCTGCCGCAGCTATAGTACTAGTCCGTAGGTCGTAGAGCTCTAAATAAACGTTAGTATATCGATTAAATACGTATATCGTAGAAATTATTTACTATCGAGTTTACCCTAGGCTAGGCTCGCCTATACGTATACGCTTATAAGGCTATCGGGAAGGTTTAAAGCGCTATAATAATATCGCTATAGGCGCTAGAAGATGCCTAGCTTACGCTTAGTTGCGGTTATTATCCGTGCGCCGATACTATAGTCGACTAGCCGGTTATACGTCTATAGAAGCTTTCGTAGGGCTATTATGCCGGCGTTCGGGTAGGTATAATTTAGCGGATCGTTATAGTTCTTAGGGCGTAATTCTGCGTATATTATTCGAATCTTACTAGGTTAGTATATAGTTACGATATCTTAAATTAGTAGGAAACTTACTATAGTCTAGTACTCGCTATTACTAGCAGCTATTTATATAAGTATATAGTCCCTTAGGGCTGCTAACTAGGTTATAATCCTATCTAGTACTTAGTATATAGCCCTCGTCTATATTAAAGTTATGCTTGTAACGCTTAGTCTTAACCTCTAGGGTAGGCTTCGCTTATAGCTATTAAATCTTCTATAGAAGCTAGGCCGCTAATTCTTCGGGTCCTTTCTCTATAGACCTAATATATAGCGGCATAGGTCGTAGAATCCGAGAAGCCGGAATATATATTAAGATACTATATAAGAATTAGCGAAACCTATATCCTATTTCCTAGCCTCCTCTCGAAGGTAAGACTATATAATAGAGATAGGTTAGCGTATCTCTTAGGTAGGCTATAGCTATTCGCGGCGAGATACTACTGCCTTATCTAGTCTCTATAGACTTAGTCGCATACCTCCTAAAGTTCGGTAGTCTACGTAGTGCTAGCAGAATAAGACGCGAGTAATATTCGCTAATAGAATTTAGTTATAAAGCCGGAGTACGCTTAACTTAAGGGTAGCTAAATAGGCTATATTATAGCGAGCGGCGACATTTAGCGAACGCTAATATATCGCGTTAGGTACCTAAAGATCGAGTAAGCAGATCTATTCGTAAGTATATTAGCTAACTTATAGGGCAGCTATCTAGCAAAGCGTCTAAGAATCGTAACGGGAGGAATACTTAAGGTAGCTCGAGTATAATAAATAGTTAAGCTAGAGGCGTAGGAGGTAAGATAGACGAGACTATAGAAGGTAGAGGAAAAAGCGGATCTAGGCAGGACTTTTTATAATTACTACGTTAGATAGAGGCTATTAAAAGTCGGCCTATAGGAGGCTTACTAATATTTCTTAAGTATTTCGGCGCTAGCAGCCCGCTTCGCTTATAGTAAAGGATGCTACTTAAGCAATATATCCGTTTTCGCCCTCTAACCTAGTTATATTAGGGATGTTATATATACTTCGGCGGTATTAATCCGTTAAGTCCGCTCCTCCTCGGTTTGCAGTTAGTAGTCTAATATTATAGCTACCCCGGCAGGCGCTTCTAGTTACTTGCTATATACTATTTTTAAGGAGCGAAGACTCTTCCGTTAAGGAAAAAGCAGTTAATAACACTTATATTATACCTAAAACGCAGTACTTGCACTCTTAGTATAGATATTTATAAGTAGATCTTAGTATAGTTTAATTAATAGGAAAAGTAAACTTCTCGTTATAAGAAGGTTAAGCGATATTATAAAGCTTAATTAGTTAGACTAAAATTCTTGCTAAGTACCCTCTAGAGCTTAGATCGCCGCTTTATACCTTAAACTACTACTTACCTAGTATATGCTATATTAACCGTCCTGCCTTATATATATTGCCTAGATCTTTAGCACGAAAGTCTTAATAGCGTAGGAGAGCTCGCTATAAACTCCGTCGTCTCTATTTATATTCCTAGAATAGCAAGGTCGTGCCTATCTTCGAGCCTAAGGGAGATAAGCATAGAATCTACTATATTAGGCTATATATATAAGATACTTTAAGAGGTTATTTATCTCTGCTTAAGCGCCTCTAGCTCTTCTTCGATGCTATTAACTACGGTAATAATATTAGGTATGCGTACCTAATAAACGGCGTAGTAATCGTAGTAGTTTCTATACCCGTTCTATATAACTAAGGCTAGGACTCTAGAAAGATAATAACGCTTAGCGCGGAGTATATCTATCGCTTCGTCTAGCTTATATTCCTATACTATAATCTTATAAATTAAGTCCTTAATTACCCGCTATTCCGCGTCGTAGGCTTCTTAGACCGCGGATGCTAGAATTAATAGAGATCTATACGTAGTAGAGGCAGTAGTACTCGTGCAATTAGATATTATAATATACGTTATAGAGTAGCGAGGTATAGTATACTATATATAGGTACGGAAGCGTTAATTTACGTTTACGAGATCGTCGAATAGGTAGGATTATAGAAAAGACTAGTAGAGGTTAGTACGGGAAGCAAGATAATAGCGGAAAGGGGAGCGCACGCGTCGCGCGAGATATAATAAATTATATCTTACCTACTATTGCTTCTAACGGCATTTGTTCGCAAACGTTTATAGCTATCGTATATATATAGCTAACGACTACGGAATAGCGCGTTACGAGAGGGGGTTTATATAATTTTTATTTATAAATGCTACTAAAGTTATAGTAGACGAAGCTCTTCTCTAGTAACTAGTAATTCCGCTTTCTCTAACTAGTATATATATTATCGAGGTTTATAGCAAACCTCTTACTTATTCTATAAGCCGATCTAAAGGCAATCGATACTAGTAGCCTTCTAAGAAGATGCTCTAAAGTAGGAAAGGCTATATATATTCGCAAATAAGGTTTAGTGCTAGCATCTTAGAGAGCATCGCTACTATAATCGAAATGCAATATACTCGACCGTAATATAACGCTTCTAGCACCCTCTATCTATAGTAGATCTAAGATAGTCTATAGCGCTCGCGCTACTTAACTAACTTGCTGCAACTAGACGTTCTAATACTAATACCTCGTACAGATCCTCGACAACGCTTACGGAGACCCTAATCGTGTCCAGAACGCCCGCGCAGAGCTCTTCCGCTACCGCCAGATGGGTAAAGACTTTGCGGCCTTCTTCGCCGAATTTCAACGCCTAGGGTTAGAAGCAGAGATGACCGAAGAATCCCTATCTACCCTCTTAGAACAGGCCTGCTCGAACGAAATTAAGCAGATGCTAGTTCACAGCCCTCCACCGACCCAGGACTATCTTAAGCTCGCCGCGCACCTGCAAGACCTTGAGAACCGTCGCCGTTACTACTACCAAGCACCCCCAGTGCCAAACCCCCGTACCTCTATACCCCCGAACCGTCCGTCGCCGCGGCAGGATAAGTCGTACGCTACCGCTGCTAAGACTGCCCCCCAGGGAGAGCCTATGGACCTCGATAGGTCTAAGAGGGCTCCTAGGGACCCTCTCTCCTGTCACCGATGTGGAGAATTAGGACACTTTGTTCGAGACTGCCCAAAACCCGATATCCGCCCCCGCATGTCCAGAAACGCGACGCCGAACGCCGTAGGGCAAATTCAGCTACCCGTTCCTCTACCCGGGGTCCCCCTCTCCTAAGAGGGGACGGTCACCCCCGTTGCAGAGTAGACCTACGTCCCTCTCTCCCCTGCCGACGGAAAACGGCGTACGCCTGTCCACAGCCGCGGTCAGGCGTTAGAAACGCGCGACCCCGCCCCTAAGGTAGCCCGTGTCTCCCGTTCTGCTATCTCCCGACTCGCGGTCCCGTATAAATACGACCGGTCGACTTCCCCGAAGATCCCGTTTACTATCTCTATAGGAGATAAGGTTATTTCCGACTACGCGTTAGTCGACACTGGTTCGGAGGCCTACGCAATGATGGATTTACAATGGGCTAAGGCCCAAGGCCTCGAGATCCTACTGCTGGAGAAAGAAGTAGTAATGCTCCCATTCGATGCCGAAGATAATAGCGGAGGGCTTACTATACGCTACGGCACCTGCTGCGACCTCCGTATCCGCGACCACCTAGAAGAAGGAGTCGTTTTCCGCCTTACCGACATAGGAGGGAGCCCTATTATCTTAGGCTACCCTTGGTTAGAGGTCCACGATCCGGAACTCCGTCCAAGCCGCTCTACACTTTCGTTTTTAAGCACCTACTGCCGGAAGAACTGCTCCGTACCCGCTATATCCGAACCGGTCCAAATGTATACGAAGCGCCTCCCCCGAATAAAGGAAGACTCCCGCCGAACAACTCAAGTCTACCAGATCTCTTTCCGGACCGCAGCATTCTACGCCTCGCCAGCTATGCAGAGACGAGGTTACCGCCTCTGCTATACGACTATCGAGGATCTCTTGTCTGTTTTCTATGCGGAAGAAAAAGCCAAATTAGAATCCCAACTGCCAGACTGTCTAAGGGAGTTTAGTTCCGTCTTCTCCCCGAAGCTCGCTGATAAACTACCGCCACACCGTCCGTACGACCACGAGATTAAGCTTAAAGAAGGCAAAGAACCTCCATTCGGACCCCTCTACGGCATGTCCTGCGACGAACTGCAAGCCCTAAAAGAGTGGCTTACAGAGAATCTAAATAAGGGGTTTATCCGCCCTAGCTCCTCGCCTGTTGCTTCACCTGTCCTATTCGTTAAGAAACCCGGAGGAGGCCTACGGCTCTGCGTAGACTATCGTGCGATTAACGAGCTTACTATAAAGGACCGCTACCCGCTGCCGCTTACGACCGAAACGCTAAACAACTTAAACGGAATGAGGTACTTCTCCAAGATCGATATTATCTCCGCCTTTAATAATATAAGGATGAAACCTGGCCAAGAGTACCTTACTGCCTTCCGTACCCGTTTCGGACTGTACGAGAGCTTAGTTATGCCGTTTGGACTTACCGGAGCCCCGGGAACCTTCCAGAGGTTTATTAACGACATACTACGCGAATACCTAGACCAGTTCTGTTCGGCTTACCTCGACGATATCCTAGTCTATAGCCGTACCCGGGAAGAGCATGAGAACCACCTCCGAGCTATCCTAAAGAAGCTAAGAGACGCGGGCCTCTACGCTAAACTTTCGAAATGCGAATTCTTTAAAGAGGAGACGAGATTCTTAGGCATAATCGTAGGCCGTAACGGCATCCGTATGGACCCCGATAAGGTCCAGGCTATCCGCAACTGGCCTACGCCTAAGAATATAACCGACGTACAATCCTACCTAGGCTTCGCGAACTTCTACCGCCGTTTTATCCGAGGATTCTCTGAAATCTGTCAACCGCTTACGAAACTAACCCGTAAGGATACCCCGTTCTCCTGGTCTACTAACTGCGACTCCGCCTTCCGCCGCCTTAAGGACGCGTTTGTAGATGGTCCTATCCTAGCACCGTTCGACTGGACTAAAGAAGTAGTCGTTGAAACCGATGCCTCCGACTTCGTCTCTGCCGGCATACTCTCCCAGTACGATAACGAAGGGGTATTACGTCCAGTTGCCTTCTTCTCCCGGAAACACTCCCCCGCTGAGTGTAACTACGAGATATACGATAAGGAACTATTAGCAATTATCCGCTGTTTCGAGGAATGGCGTCCCGAGCTAGAAGGAGCCGAACACCCGATTAAAGTACTGTCCGACCACAAAAACCTAGAGTACTTTACGACGACGAAGCAGCTTAATCGTCGCCAAGCCCGCTGGTCCGAGTTCCTATCACGGTTCCGTTTTAAAATCGTATACCGACCGGGCAAGCTAGGCCAAAACCGGACTCCCTAACCAGGAGGTCAGGTGATCTGCCTAAAGAGGGAGATGAGCGCCTCCGCCACCAGAGCCAAGTAGTTTTAAAACGCGAGAACCTGCCAGACCCTGCCTTAGAAGCACCCCAGCCGCCGCCGAAAACCCCGTTAAAGAAGAAGGTCTCGTTCTCAGAAACTATATCTATCCGGTTCCTACCCGAGGAGGAACAACAACTCTACGTATTCCCTATTCGTAGAAGAGGACAAGAAACGCGAGAGCAACCTTCCGAAGAAACGATAGCTGTCCAGATCCCCGAAGAACTGCACGCCCTTCTAGACCGCGCTTATCCTACCGACGAGACTCTGCAAGAGATCCTAGACGCTCTCCGTAAAGGCAAGAACCGCCACCCGCTAATCCAACTATCCCAATGTACGATAAGGGATAACCGTCTCTTCTACCGGAACCGCCTATATATCCCGAACGACGAGGAGATATATAACCAGGTACTCCGCCTCTGTCACGAGATCCCGGCCGCAGGACACCCTGGGAGAGCGAAGACCTATCAGATAGTCTCGCGTAGCTATTACTGGAGGGGCCTTAGCGCCTATGTCCGCCGTTGGGTCCAGAACTGCTATACTTGCAGTAGGATTAAGCCGAGCAGACAGAGACACCGCGGATTACTACAGCCGTTGCCGACCCCGACCCGCGCTTGGGACTATATTTCGATGGACTTTATTACGCACCTGCCGAAGTCCGACGGGTACGACGCTATCTTCGTTATCGTAGACCGCCTTACTAAACTACGCCACTACGTCCCCTGCTTTACGACCGACGGAGCCGAGGAAATCGCCCGCCTATTCGTTAGGAACATATTCCGATTACACGGTAAACCGCTAGATATCGTATCCGACCGAGACGCTAAGTTTATGTCCGACTTCTGGAAGCACCTTACACAGAGGCTTAAGATTAAGTGCTCCCCTTCGACCTCCTACCACCCGCAAACCGACGGTCAGACCGAACGGATAAACGCTGTTTTAGAACAGCACCTCCGCGCCTACGTATCCTACCTACAAGACGACTGGGTAGAGTGGCTCCCGCTAGCAGAATTCTCCGCAAACTCTATGTTCTCTGAAACTACTGGCCTCTCTCCGTTCCTAGCTACTTACGGCTACCAACCGCTCCTAG
Source organism: Cercospora zeae-maydis (assembly GCA_023512815.1). Lineage (NCBI taxonomy): Eukaryota > Fungi > Ascomycota > Dothideomycetes > Mycosphaerellales > Mycosphaerellaceae > Cercospora > Cercospora zeae-maydis. Next base: position 2,575,717 of record JAKLWY010000009.1, on the reverse strand, counting down.
GCACGGAGGTTCTGCAGTCTAGTACCGACCCGCCGGCTAGCCGCGATGCAGAGTCCTTCGTCGAGGATATGAGAGCAATTACCGACTTCCTAAAGGCTGAGACTAGCCTAGCCCAGTCCCGCTACGAAGACGCTGCAAACAGGCACCGCAGTCCGTCGTATACGTTTACCGTCGGCCAGAAAGTCTGGCTAGACGCCCGGAATATTAAGACGCTCCGCCCAACTAAGAAGCTCGACTGGAAGAACCTAGGCCCGTTTACAGTCCTCGAAGTAAAGCCGTACACCTGCCGCTTAGAACTGCCGCCGACCGTTAAGCTACACCCGGTATTTAACAACGACCTCCTTACGCCCGCCGCAGAGGACCCGTACCCGAATCAACGCGCAGAACCGCCGCCACCAGTCGAGGTAGACGGAGTCGACGAGTGGGAAGTCGAAGATATTATCGACTCGAAAACCGACCGTAGGGGCCCCGGAGGCCGGGAGCGCCTCCGTTACGTAGTTAAGTGGAAAGGCTACGACGTACCTACGACCGAACCAGCCGAGACGATAATAGAGGACGTCCAGCACCTCGTCCGCAATTTCCACCGGAGATACCCGCTAAAACCGGCCCCCCCTCGAATGCCAGTATAGCTACCGCCGTACGCCCCTACGGGCCCCGGAAAAATCACGTGACCCCGCCGCTAGCGTCTTGGCACCCTCCGCTCCGCCTACGACGTCGCTGCTACCGCAAACCGACATTTTCGCCGCTGCCCCGGGTGGGATTCGAACCGCTGACCTTCCCGCCCCAACGCCGAGCCGCCTTACCACTGGGCCAAGGAGGCTGCCCCCCAATTTTGGAGTTATAACAGATCTGATTTCCTGCTGAGTCATGCAGCTGACCAATGGAGCCAGAGAAGGGTGGGCCTGAGACACGTCCACCTGGAGGCTTTGTTGTATTGAGGGCCCTCTACGGACCGGACACTTCGGTGCGCCGCGTAGAGGGAGCAGGGTTCTCCGCATCCGAGACTGCTAATTTAAGTATCGGCACGACGATGAGTGTAATGCCCCAGCGCCATACCTACAGAAGTAGTCCCGAAGACGCAGTTATGCGGCGAGTACGGACGAACCTAAGGGTCGGAGCAGCTTTATAAACTACTACTATACCTCGTTACGCTAGAGTTATGCAGCTAGTGCCTCGATACTATTAGCATTAATCTAGTAATAGAAGAATAAAGCGAAGCGCCGTAATAGTAGACTAAAGTGCTAGATAAACGTAGCCTACTTGCCGTAGATTAATACTCTAAGGCCGTTAGTAAGCTCCTAGGTAGTAAGACTAATAGTAATGCTATTCCGAAAGAGGTTATATAAATTATTAGTTTATACCGCCTACTATCCGCCGGCCTCTAGTCCGATAGCAGTAGGTTCGTATAGGATTACTAGACTTTCTAAAGTCTCTAGCAGCTAGATATCGTTAACTAGTAATTTAGGTAATAGAGACTCTACGATTAGTAAGCTAGAGAAAGCAGTACCTAGTGCTATTAGCAGTAGGTATACTAGGCCGTAGCTTACTACGACCGCTTATAAGAGCGGAGCAAGTATAAGAGATAGTAGCTAAGTAGAAGAGGTAGCGCGCTATATTATCGCAATAGCGCCGTAGTAGTATAGGCGGTTATTTCTACTATAAAGCTCTATCTCTTACCTACGTCTACGACCCGGTATATTATCCGGTAAAGCCTTAACTATATCGCGTATAATAATCGTTAGGCAGGGTATACGGCTAGCGTTATTCTCGTAGGCAGTCTAAAATTAGTATATAAACTCGTAAAGGTCGTTCTATATCGTACGCGGCTTAGTAGAGTAAATTTAAGACAACTTAGAAACTAGAAAGGCGCGGCAGGAAGACTAGTTATATTTGTCGATAGTATAGAAGAGCGTAAGAGAGCGAGTAAGCTTCTTATCGATATATAAAGCCTTATCGTAAGAATAACGACCGATAACTATAAACGTCGTATAATTATCCTAGTGCTTATATAGGTATTTAAGAGCTTAGGTTTCGTTTGCTATTACTAAAGCGTAGTCTTAGGGCTACTAATCTATAGAATAAAAGCGGGACGGCCGTTTATATTTATTAAGAAAGTAGAAGAATAAGAGCGAAGCGCGGAGTAACTTATTAAAAGCGAGGAGAAATAACGTAGTACGAGCTTTACGGAAAGTTATAGAAGTATCGTTAGCAGCCTAGCTAGATAACGCCTATCTAGTTTGTAATAGGCTTGCCGTATTATTAATAATAATATTAGCAACCCCTCTATAAGTCGATATAAACGCCTCCTACGTTATCGATATACTAGAACTAAGTAGCGAACTAGTGCTCTATTAAGTCGGCGGACTATATCTTCTAGCACCTAAGGAGCTACCTACTATCTTGCTACGGATTATACTCGGAGGTAAGGTCGTTCTAGCCCTAGGCGCATTAGTTTAGCTGCTATTAAGCCTTCTTAGTTATGCGGAGTTTAAGGTCGCGCGTTTTCTAAAATATACCTAGCGCTAGGTATAGCTAGTACTATATCTTACTGCTATTATCCTACTATTTATCGCTATAATATAGTTTTAGCCTAGCAACGGCGGTATCTAAGAAGGTAGTCTAGATAATACTTGCTATAACTACCTAGATAAATGCTACCTATATTTCGACCTTTAATTAGCAGTTCTACTCGAGCTTCTAGTCTAACTCGATATCGGCAATATTAAGCTTATATATTCCGCTCGCCGCTTTACTTCGGCGGCTACTTCTTTAGCTAAGGACTAGCAATAGATATAGCAAGATTTCTAGCGTATACTAGGCGATATAGAGTCCTAGATATAGTTAGTATAGATCTTACCTACCTTCCTCCGTAAAATTCCGCATTTAGTAGACAGTCGTCTTAAGGTTCTTAAGAAGAATATAATCTACTATTAAGGTTTATAGTTCTAAGTACTTAGCGCGAGGGAGCATATTATTGCATTATAATACGTAATAGTACGTGCGACTAGTTAGCTACGTAAAGAAGTTAACTTGCGTAATTAGTATCTCTATATAATACGCAATCCCGTATACTAGCCGGCGTCTCTCGATAATTTCGTACTTAAAGATACTATCTACTAAGTTAAAGAGTAAGAATAAGTACTATAAGCCCTCGAATCGGCCGATATATATACTAGGTCTTGTCTTCGTAATACCCTCCTTATATTCTAGGAAAAGTAGAGGGAGCTTAAGGTTATAGCAAATAATAGAATAGGGATTTAAGATTAGTCTAAGAGCGTAAAGTATTTATATAGGAAATAGTTAGGTAGTAGCGATAGGAAGGTATAAGTATAAGCTAGGCGTTCTCTAAGAGTATATCGTAAGTACGACGATTATAGACTCTATAATTTTATAAAAGAAAGCTCGGAGAGGCGTATAAAGGGATATAGTATAGAGTCGCTAGGATATAGTTATAAAGCAGCGGCAAGCGTTTACGCGTAAACGCGTACTTAAATAGCGTTCTACTTTATAGCCTATACCTTAATTTACCTTTACGTAGGATAGCGACCTATATCCTAGGTTTTCTACGCCGAGAGCGAAGACTATATATCTATACGCATATTCGCAAAAGTTCTTACCTCTACCTATATCCGACCTAAGTACTTATATTACGAGCGATCTATTACTAGGCGAACAATATAGACGATTTTCTAAAACACTTACGTTAGCTCTAAAGATATTATAGACTAACTGCCGAATCCTTTAGAGCACCTATCGTATATATAACTTAACTTCCCTTACTACTCGCCGATTAGCCTTTCGAATAGTCTTAATATAAGTATGCGTCCTAAGGCATAAAGAAATATCTAGACGGTCGATATTATTAAGCATTTTAAGTGCCTAAGCTCGGATAGCCTTAGAATAAGCGGACGGCGTAAGCCGTACGGATCTTACTAATATACGGAATAAGTCGGATTAGACCTTCTTCGGCTAATTCCGTTATCCTCTTAAAGTTAATAAAGAGATCTTATAATAGATATACGTTCGTTACGCTATAGAGAATAGCGACTCCCTTAGGCCTATATTCTAGCATAACCCTAGTTTAGCGGCGGTTACCGGAGCGGCAACTAATATTAACTCTTAAGCGGCACTTCGACGGCACTATATATAAAGCGTGCGAAGGAATAAGTCGACTTTAATATATTATATAAAACTACGAGTCGAACGGGACTATAAAGTAAAGCAAAAATATAATATAAGTTTAAAAGAATAACTATTCTTTAGGCCGCATCTCGCTCTAAGATGCTACTTTATATATATAACTTTGTTCCGCTCCTTTTAGCGTCTTTATTTCGGGCTATTCCTTTAATAACTCTCTATTACGGTTTATTAAACTAGCCCGGGTATAAACTAGTTTCTCTTAGAATTGTTCGTTAAGGAGTTAGGTTAGCCTATTAACTAGTATGCATTTAGCCTTAGTCTTAGTATAGCTAACCTAATTACTATAGCATTTTCCGATAAACTCTTTCTATTTATACGAGTAGAATCGATCTTCGATAGGGTAACGAGAGGGCTCTTTGCGTATAAGATAGCATAGATCGCTTTACCCCCTTCCTACTCTAGCTACTTTAAGCTAGACTACTCCTTAGCCTCGCCGGACCCTTATCTCGACTAATTAAGCTAGTTAAACTCGATTAGCTACTACTAGACTCTCCTAGAATTGCTTATTTAAGCGTTAAGTAAGCTTATTTAGTAGGATACTCCCGCCCTTAGTATTAGCGCGATTCGCCTAGTCGATATAGCTTTTTTATATAAAGAACGCGTTCTATATCTTTAAATATATCCTTTCTTAAACTAAGTTATAAGTGCCTCGCTATTCTAGACTATCTCTTAGTCTAGATAGAGCCCTTTAAACGGTTTCTGCGTCGCTCTATTAACCCTCTTAAATTCCTCCTAAACTACGAAGACCCCTAGCAATTCTCGGTCCGAAAGGGTATTCTACTATAGCATTACGACTTATCTTTAATTAAGAGACTAAATAGCAATAGAATATCGTAGGTCGACTAGGTTAAATCTAGCTAAAACCTATTAACTTTTATAACTATATATCCCTATATAAGTTAAATATTAGCGTAAAGGCCGTTTGCTTCTTACTCTACGACTCGTAGACTAAACGTTTAGTATTACTATAATAAAACGAGCTTTATACTATCTTCTCGCTACTAGAGAAGTCTATATATTATAGCTGCGGTTATAGCCTCTAGAAATCGTTTAATCTTCTATCTTATAGTAGGTATATCTCTAACGGGTTAAGTAAACGGAATCTTAAGGTTAGCGGACGACTATTTATACGCTATTAATAGTTATTCGATAATAGTTATAATAGCGATACTTGCTTTAATTAGATAGCGGCACTAATTTAATCCTTAGGCGTAAGTTTCCGGCAGTAAGATAGCTAGGAGAAGCTAAGTATCGGTTAGACTAGAGGAGTAAGTAAACGACAAAGCAGTTAGTTAGCAGACCGAGCGCTATAATACGGACGAGACTAAACGAAGACTAAGTATAAAGCCCTAACGGCGAGTAATAATAAGGATAGAGTAGAGTAAATGTCCTTAACCTATAAGATAGTAAGAACTATAAACATCTTAATAGGTATAGCGTAAATAGCTAAAGTATAAGGAGATATTAAAATAGTAGTCTAATTAAGGTTCGGGCCGTAATTATAGGCTAAACATTTACTCGACGTATCTATAGAGGTTCGAAAGCTTACCTATAATTTTAGGCTCTATAGCTATATTATAAGAATTTATATAGTAGTAGTAGTATAATATCGGTAAAGCTCTTAAGCCCCCTTACCCTATCCTTCTCCTCTGCTTATCCGCTTACTTTTGCTAGCAACTATTTAATCTAGAGTCTTTTACGACTATAGCCCTCTATCTATCCGCTATCTACTACTATAATATACTAGGTCTCGCTCTTTATATGCCTCTACTTCTTTACTTAGCCTTTGCTGCCCTATACTACGTAAGCTCTACTAGATCTGCTCCTAACTTTACCTATTAGGGTTACCGGTAGTAGCACGTATAAGAAGTAGTAGGTAACTATAGTAGGTACTATCTAGGTCTAGCTGCGAAGTATCTATACTGCGTACGTAGTACCCGTACGCCTACTATCCGTAATATAAGCCCCCTATCCCGTTAAAAAATAAGAGCGACCTCGCTTATAAAATAACTTATTATTCCGCACCGGATAATTATCTCTCTATCGTGCGGCTATATAAAGGTAGTGCGTATAGGTACCTAGTACTATAGCTTATTAGTAAAGCGGACGACTAGGCGGTACTTTAGCGTATTATACTTATTCTTAGCCTAGGTAACGAGGCGCTTATAGGCGTAGTAGTCGGTCTTGCCGGATTGTCGGCGCTTATACTTTACCTAGTAGCGGCTAAAGTAGGCGCTATCCTTAACTAACTTAGTAAAAGGCATCTTATCGGTATAGTACTAGGTAGTAGTATTTAGTAGTTAGACCCGGCGTTAGACGGAGTTTGCGCCCTCTTAGCGTTAGCCGCTACGGCCGCGAGTACGTCCTCGGCCGGTAGGGCTAGCGCCGCGCTTATACTTATATTTATAGCGATCTCCTACTCGGAAGTAGCGTTGCCGGCGTTGCCGACGTTGCTCTTAGTCTTTAGTTTCTTAATAGGTTTCTTACTATCTAAGAAAATAGTATCGGTAGATGCAGTCTTGCGTTTATAGTAGGCTTTTAGTAGTAGAGTTACGTTATTAGCGGCGTTGCCTTATCCGTCGCCTTGCCCGTCGCTAGGCTAGGTACCCTCGTCGCTTCTAAGTATACTAAAGACGAAAGGCAACTATAGGAGGCAAGCGCGCAGAATAGTAGGGTTACTAGCGCCGAGGCGTCCTTAGATTAACGAGTAGAGAACTAGGCGTAGGTTTATTCTCTATAACGGTAGGAGTATAGCGAAAGCGCTTCTTATCGCTTAGCCCTTAGTAATCGTCTTATACTAACTCTCTACGGCGGCCTTTACGACGCTAAATTTATTAGGCTACCTAGTATTATATAAGGTAGGTGCCTAATCCTTAAGTATAGGGCGCTAGTTATAGTAAAGTACGAGGTATTAGAGGTTAGCCGTCTAGAGGAAGTGCTAAAGAGCGGTAGTAGGGGCGCGTTAGAATTCCTATAATAGAACTCGGAACTATATAGTAGGGATAGATCTAAAGTCGATATTAATAGGGTATTCCGTTAAGCTATCTCGCGCTAGAAAGTCGGATAGCGAGAGCTTAATCTTATTATAAGTAACCTTAAAGGCGCGGGACGTAAGGTATGCCTAATTGCTAGTATATACCTTTCTAACGTAACCCTATCCTCTTTTAGGCTCTTTAGTAAGTAGTACGCGTTTAGGGTATAGCTCCCGGTATTAGCTAATACCGTATAGAACGACGCGCTTGCAACTCTATTAATATACTCGGGTGCCGTCCTTATTACGCATAATAGTAGGTTATTCCGTTAGCTTAGCCTCGTCCCGGACTTCTCTCTAGGCTCTAAAAATAATAGGGTATTTCTAGTAGAGAAGGTCCTTAGCGATATAATAGAGATTATATAGGCATAGAATAACGCCCTTCTTATAGTCTTTAAGAACGTACCCGTCCGGCAGTAAGAAGTCGGCTATTATAGTATAGAAGGCGAGGTACTAAGGTAGAATAGTGCCGCGTTCCTATACCTATATCGTATCGACGTATATAGCTTAGTCCTTTACTATAGGCTTTATGCTATAACGCTAGATAGTTTACGTCTTATTATAATCGAACTTCTCTATAGCCGTAGCGTCGACGTTATCCTCTAGTAGGTCTAGAACCTTAATAGACTTATCCGCAAGCGGTTTAGAAAGAGGCCGCTTAGAACCGGTATTAATATACTAGAACGGCGTAGTAGGTATTACTAGTTATATCTTAGCGCTCTTACTAGGCGCCGTAGGTATAGCCGGCGTTAGCTTAGACTATATTATAGACGGTATAGCCTATATTATAGACTATATCGTAGACGGTATAGCTTCGGACGGTATAGGCTATATTACTATAGGTCTCCTAGTGCCGTTATTAGGTGCCGTAGGCAAAGTAGGCATTAGCTTTAATAGTATCGTAGTTATAGTAGACGTCGGTATAGTCGGGTTACGTACTAGCGCATCGCTACTATAAGCGTAAATCTAGTTAGTAGTAGCATTAGTACTAATACTCTTAAATAGAGAGCGAACGTCCTAAGCTAGTAGTAAGCGGATAGAGTATAGCGACGGCCGTATCTAGTATAGCGCGTCGAGTATAGGTACTACTACGGAAGTTAGCGTAGAGAGGGGCTTATAGGCTAGCGGTCCTATAGTGCTAATTAGGTATTAGTAAGTAGCGGCCTTATCGTTATACTCTAGTATATAGTGCTGCTCGTATTGCTTAATTATTCGAGCGTTCGCAATACTTATAATAAGCGTCTACGTAGCGTAACGAACGGTCTAGTAAGCCGCAGCTATAATATCGGCGCTAGCCGCAAGAGTACGGCTTAACTAGGCGCATATAAGTTAGTTAACGACGCTAGCAGATATATCGGACTTAGAGGCTAGAACTAGTATAAGGTTAGATGCAGTTAGCTAAACGGTATACTAGCAGGGTAGGGTATAGTCGCAGCTAGGCTAGGTAGTAGACGTAGGTAGAAACTAGCTAGTAACGCTAGTATTATTAGCTAGTATTAGTATAGGTTTTAGCCGCGGAATAGCTACTAGTCTATTCTTCTTAGCCGTAGCGAGTAGCTTTATTACGACCTAGTAGTACGTCTAGATAGAGTCGGCGTTTACTAACTAATACGCCTTATAAGTTGCCTATAACGGGTTATCTATATCGTAGAAGCGGTAAGGTACGTAAAGCTAGTTCTATATATAGCGTATATTAATTAGCGCTTTAAATATATCTAGAGTCTAGGCTATCGGGCCTATAAGCTAGGCGTCTAAAATACGTATATAAGCGTACTTAAGGTATCTAGGTTTCTATTGCCCGTCGACGGGCTTGCGGCGTAAGCAGTCTAAGAAAGCTAGTAAGGTGCGTAGAAAGACCTTCTAGTTAGTAATATAAGAGTCTAGCGGGTTAGCGTCGGCCTATGCCTATATTAATCCTAGTATAAGCCGGTCCTAGCCGTTATACTAGCGTAGTAGCGGCTTTACCTTAACGCTTAGCGCGATCGTTACGCTTAGTATAGGAGCTAGCGGGTCTATAGGTACCTTATCGGCAGTAAGCGGCTTAGAGGGTAAGAGAACTATAGCGGAGTTCGCTAACTAGTACGCCTCGTAGGTTGCCTAGCGTAGGTTATTCGAGGTATAATACTAGTAAGGGATCTAGAGCTACTTAGTAACCTTAGGTAATTTAATTATAGCGTAGTATCCCCTCTCGGTTTATAGCGGTAAGGTAGGGTACTAGCTACGTAGAATGCGCCTTACTATAGTTTATAGCTAGCTAGGGTATAGAGCCTTATAGTAAGGTCTATAGTATAGATAGTCCTCGGCGGCTAATAGAGCCGCCGTAGAAGTAGACTAGCTATAGATATAAACGTCGACATCGTACGCGTAGAACTACTTCTAGATAGCCGTAGGCGTATCTTTATTAGCATCGTCGATCTAACGTAGCGGAAAGTTAGCTCCGGCTAGCGTCGACTATTTAGTAACCGGTATAGCTATAGCTATAGTAGAAATAATCGGGTCTATACTAGCGATAGCCGGTACGGCTAGCTATAATAGCTACGGTAGAATAGTAGGAAATATAGTAGAGGTTACGGCCGGCTATAGCGAAAGAGTCGTAGTTACTACCGTAGTAGCTAGGCATTTAGCCTTCGCTACGATATAAGTAAACGCGCCGAGTATAGCCTAAGAGTTAGCCTAGAAGTCCTATAGCTACTCTCGGATTTTATTATTAGCGGATAGGTACCGCGCGGAAATAGAAAGAAAGAACTCTATCTTAGTAGAAAGTAGTAACGCGCGGAGTATATCCGCCGTCTATAGTAAGAAGTCTAGGCTAGAGTAGGTACTAGATAGGAATTCTAAGGCATACCGCTCTAGAGTAAGATAGTTAATATTGTCGTTTATATCGTCTTCTTAGTACTACGTACGAAGGCAGTCGGTAACGGAGAGTAAGAAGAGATAAGCCTACTTTATATCCTTAACCTAGTCGGCGTTATTTATTAGCTAAACCTCGACCTATTTATAAAGAGAAATAGGGAGGCCTAGGAAGTAATATAGTAGTAGTGCGCTAGAAGCGTATAAGTCCTCTATAGTATAGCGGGAGTCGTCGGCGTCGTCTCCTACGTCGCTAGCGTCGCGTAGAAGGCTCTTATTCTTCTAGAAACGCCTAGCCTATTCGAACGGAGCGAGGTTTATCTAGTTCTCGTCGGTAACTCGCTCTAGCTAGTAAGTACTATTATCGGAGTATACGATCTTAGAACGGTAAGGTTAGTATAGTATATTATAGGGCAGCGCTACGGTAACGGCGTCTTAGAAGGAAGGTAAAACTATCGGCTACCCTAGCGGGTCTATATTAACTATAAAGACCCTCTACTAAAGAGCAGCGAGCTTTACGCGGCCTTGCTATTTAGTTAGCGTCTATACTAGCAAAGCGTACCGGTCCGCCTTATATAATAGAAGATCGATAGAATTATTAGCTAAGTAGTTAAGCGTAGTAGTTAGCTCTACGTTAGTAGGGTTATATTATAGTATAGTTTATAAGACGTCGAAGATTATCTAGACTATTATAGGACAAAAGTAGTAACTATAAAGGAGTGCGTTCCGCAAGTTCGGTTCGTTCTAGATATAGCCTATTCGTAGCGCGAAGAGCGAAAATAGCGCTAGAAAGGGCGCGTAGTTATTATATATCTCCTATTCTATACGCATAGGGAAGACTATCTACGCTCGATATAACGTTAGCAACTAAATAGATATTACGCTACTATTACTACGCAGCAAGTCCGGGGCGCTAGATAGGTATTAACTAAGTAGTTCTAAGTTAAAATTAAGTACGCTATCTAGCTCGATAGTAACTATGCCTAGTAATACCTTCTAAATGCACTTAGGCGCGAAGTCGATTAGCTATAAGGGCTTATCTACGCTAAACTAGAGTTAAAAGATATACGTAGCGTAAAGATATACGCTATAGTAGGTATAAAGGTTAGCGCCTAAGTCGTCGACTAGTACGAGGGCGGTATAGCCCGTAATAAGAAGCTTAGGCACTAGTTAGGCAACTAGGGTATCGAACTTAGTAGCGGTAAGGTCTAGTACTTCGGCAATAGTATTATTATATTTTCGTATAAGCTACGGGACTGCCTAACTATTTAAAGGTCGATTACTATAGTTCGGCGCCTATATATAGGCCTTGCGTTCTTTCTTACTAGGACTAATATTTTTATATAGCCCCTCGTTATCGGTAAGGTAGGAAAGGAGCTACGCTATAGATTACTTAGAGTTACGCGGGACTAGGTATAAGTCTTCTATTAAGAGCGGGTTAGTGCGGTAGGTAGATCTCGTATATAGCGGGTAGAATATACGTTAGACTCTAGAACGGTACGTCTATTCTAGAGTAAGAGGACCTATTTTAGTCGCGTCGATACTTAGCGTTTTAGAGCGGAAGGTAATAAACTACTAGTTACCGTAGGCAATTATAAACTTCTTTTAGAGCACCTCTAAGGTCCTTATATAAGTAACGTCCGCTTAAGTATAATTAGTAAGTAGTAGGCTACCGGCCGTAGCCCTACTATCGTCCGCTATATTATATACCGTTACTAAGAGTAAAGCCTCCGAGCTAGGTGCCGGTAGTACTTTATTGCCGCTTAATTAGAAAAAGGGTTATAGTTAGATTTAGGCGTATATTTGCGTAGTTATATCTTAAGCGCCTATCGGCGCGAAGGTATTACGAAAGTAGAGAGCGTAAGGTAGAAGTTAGTATTAAGGAAGCTATAAAAATTTAGTAGTAGTAGAAAACTAAGTATAGGCGAAGGAAACCGCGCTAGTCCGAAAATAGAGTATAAAAACAATATTTGCTATAGTAATAACGTAGTCTCTAAGCAATAGGTAGTAAGTATACTAGAAAATAATAATATTTAATATAGCAATAACGTAGTCTCTAGGCAATAGATAGTAAGTATACTAGAAAACTACGTACGTAAGTACGTTTATCTCTACCTTAGGCCTATACGACGAGGAGGCTATTATAGGCCTAAAAAAGGTAGCTAGGCCTTAGTATCCGGCTTAGGGGCTAGACCCGCTAAGGGGCTGCTCTAAATATTCCTATAAGCCCGGCGTATAGTAGGGCGGTTAGGTAGGTATTACCTATCGTACTTCGCTATAAGATCTATAGCGTCGCGGAGGTTATTAATATCGTACTAGACGTTATATACGTAAGAGTACCCTTTTTACTTTACTAGGTATTAGGTAACGCTACGACTAACTCGTCGTCTTATTAGTCTTTTAATTATATAGTATAGTGCTTCTCGTAAGAGCACTAGGTCGTCGTCTTCTTCTATCTAGATAGAGCCTAGTTAAGGCGGTTATCGGTTATAAGGGTTATTGCCTTCGGGGTACGGCTCTAGCTAGGTAACTAAGATAACTAGGTAGATATCTATATTAGGCGGTAACTCTAGCTTATAAGCTAAACGCCTAATAGGTCGAATAATCTTAAATAGTCTAGTACGTTATACGTGCAACTTATAGCTAGTAAGTTCTAGAATCTTATAGCTATAGTAGAGCTTAAGTATAACTTGCTGCCCTACCCGGAATCGAATAAGTTAGTAGCGCGTATTATAGCGATCTTTTATTATCGCCGCTGCCTATACTAGCGCATCTACTACCTAATCTCGTATCTATTAGCGTAGGGCAATAAAGTCCGTAGTAGGAAGTTTAGCGAGTAGGTTTAGAGTATCGAGGTTATTCTTAAAGCCCTAGATTATAACGTTCGGGATCTTACTAGTAGAGGTATTACGCGTATTATTAAGTTCCGCCTAGATATATAGCAATGCGTTAGTCTATACCGCGTTAGGAAATAAGGCCGTATAAAAGCGTATCGTAATCTCGATAGTCTAGTTTATTCGTTTAGACTAGCCGTCCGCCTAAGGATAGTAAGCCGTCGTAGCAAAAAAGCGTATACCTAGCTTCGTAAGTACGGCTTTTATAAAGTCTAAGAGCTAGATAGGGTCTCTATCGCCGATAAGGATAGTTAGGAAGTTGCGTTTATATAGTATATAGGCTTTTACCTAATCCGTAGCGTAATCCTAGGCGGTCTATATATACTTAACCTTATAAAGTAGAATATCCTTAGTAAACTTGCAGGTTTCCGTTAAGAAACTATCGTAGCTATCTACTATTTCGAGCAGTTCGTAGACTTAGTTAGCAGTAACTGCGTAGTAGGGAATAGGCGTAGTAGTAATAGAGTGCAGCTTACCGTATAGCTTATAGCGGTATATCTTATTCTCGATATATATCGGGTAATACTAAATATACTTATAGAGCTTTCGCGCAAGCGCTTATATATAGAAGCTAGCGTATACGTAAGTATATATACGGTAGAAGCTAGTATAGTAGTAATTATCGTATACTATCTTAAATACTTCGGCTTCTAGGCTTTCTAGTATATATAGTCGCTCTTATTTATTATCGTTGCGGAAGTAGATTAAATCGTTACGTTAATAGAAGTATAGCCCTAAGAGTACGGTTTTAGGCTTGCTTTCTTAGGTCCGAACCTCTATCTAGGTAGCTTCGGCCTATATATAGAGTTTATCTTTATAGTCGAACTATTTAATATATGCGTGCTAACTAGTATCGTCGCGGTAACCGCGTTTAAGATCGTTCTTAAAGTCTTTAGATATCTCTACGAGTATAGAGTAGAAGACTAAGGGCTCTAAGAAGGTATACGTATAGCTAGAGGCTTTATTAATTAGCGTAGCGTAGTAGTAGTATATATGCCGTTCGTATCTAGAAGTAAGAGTCTCCTTAGCGAAGTAGTTAAGGGTAGTAGTATCTACGTTAGCGTAAGCGTAGGCGTAACGGACGTTAATAACGTTACGGGCTAGGTCTAGATTATCGTAGCTTAGTAGGTCGAGAGTCTCGGTCTAAGTATCGTGCGCTATATTAATATCGTAGACGAGCCGGCTAAGAGCGTCTAGAATTCCGTATAGTCTACTAGGTTAGTATAAGATAAATATCTATAGGAATTAGGATAAATACTAATAGGCGGAAACCGCATATCCTTAGCAGCTCGGGCGCCTACTTAAGCGCGAGCTTAGGCTCTCCTCTATATTAATTAATTATCTACCCTACGTTTCTTGTTTACAGTTCTAGTATTATTATACGTTCTATGCGTACCCGCCCTGCTAGCTATTACGAGAGACGATGTAGCTAATACGAGGGTTCGTGAGCTGAACGTGGAAGCGTAACTGCGAGCGTAGCCGTTACTCGATCTAAACTGCAGTGCTTACGAGGATTCCTAAGCCTAGCTACCTAGAGACGAGAGAGACGAGAACTGCGCGTTGTTACGCTGCGTGCGACTGCTATATACCTAATTCTGGGGCTGTTAGGCCTTAGCGATATAAATATGCACGCTTAGTTAGCTATAAGCTAGTTAAAGTAGTATAGGATTTACGCATTAAAATAGAGCCGAAGGTAGGGCTATATAACATCTTCTACGGATAAGAACTACCGAAAACACGAAAAGAAGGAAGGAGTTACTTATAGTCTAATGGCACGAACTACGATACGAGAAGCAAGCGATTAATTACGATAAGCCGCTAGAACGCACTTTATTATATATAAGCCTAGGCGGAACTAGATAACTCGGAGGAACTTAAGAGCATTAAGGCTACCTTCTGCATAGGGATAGTCTTTAACCTTAAGAAAGTCGTAAACCCTTAGTCCTGTTACGACTTAGAATCGACGGTGTTTTAAGACGCCGACGATTAGTTATAGAAGGCTAACGGTATAGCTTATCTATAGCTTTCCGAGGATTCGCTTAGGGTTACTATGCCTATGCAGAGGGGTCGTTATAGC
The DNA here is from genome assembly GCA_023512815.1 of Cercospora zeae-maydis. NCBI lineage: Eukaryota > Fungi > Ascomycota > Dothideomycetes > Mycosphaerellales > Mycosphaerellaceae > Cercospora > Cercospora zeae-maydis. The sequence goes on along the minus strand of JAKLWY010000009.1, from coordinate 2,560,665 downwards.
TAGGATAGCCGAGAAATACGACATTACGAGCTATACGGAGTTTAGCGAGCTAGGGAAAGGACATAGGATTGTATTACTACTCGTACTCCCCGGTTTCGCCGCAAGGCTACGTTTCGCAACTTCGGTTGCCCGGTTTCGCAACTTCGGTTGCCCTATTTTCGGAAGGGTTTAATAACTCTTCCTATGTTTAGTATAGGCTTAGAACGGCCCCTATACTTCCCTATCGAGGATTACCGAAAGGCTCTAGGAAAACATAGTACGAAGGAATTAACGATAGGCCGGACGTTTAAAACGATATAGGTCGGAAGTATTACGAGCCGGATAGACTAAGAAACCGACCTCTAGGAAAGTATTACGGGTAACTACTAGGTATTACTAGCTACCCTTAGTTTCGGGAGAGTTTAATTAGCTCTTCCTATATTTAGTATAGGCTTAGAACGGCCCCTATACTTCCCTATCGGAGATTGCCCGAAGGCTCTAGGAAAACATAGTACGGAGGGATTACCGATAGGCCGGACGTTTAAAATAATACGGGTCGGGATTATTATAAGCCGGATAGACTAAGAAACCGACCCCTAGGAAAGTTTATAGGTAACTACTAGGTATTACTAGCTACTCTTACTCGCAATTTACGAAGTTACGAATTTCCTTTTACTATATCTAGATCTGGAGTTTCTGTTTCTTGTTTTGTTTTTAATTTAGCGAGAACATTCCTTTCGTTATGCAACAAACTAGTACTACTATTACTACTAACTTTACCTAACGCTAACTAAACTAGCTAGTTTAGTTTATTATTACTAACCTTCGGCCGAAAATATGCCGAACGATCCGACTAACGATTCCTCTGCCGGCACTAATAACCCGGATACTGCTATTAACTATAGCAGTGTCTCGGATAATATTAGTGCAGAGGATCGCAATTAAGAGTTCCGTTACTAACCTGCCTAGTTTGTCGGACCTAATAGAGGAGTTAAACGACCGGGCAGGAGCTCTCTAGGCTCTGCTAACCTTTTAGCTTATCCTAACGGAACGATTAGAGCAGGTAATACTTATTCTTATCGACGAGGAGCTATAGGACTATAACTCCCTATTAATACTACTGTTAGCTTAAGCGTCGAGCAGTTTCAAGCCTTAATTTCTGCAAGCCGACCTCCTATGCCTTTGCCTAGTTCTAAGGAGATAGGATACTTCGAAGGGTTAGACGTTACTAAGTTCGTTAAGCGTTTTAAAGACCTATACCGAACTTTTAAAGGCAACTAGGGCGATAAAGCTGCTAAAGTCGAGAAGCTAGTTAGCTACGTTTATCGATATTAGCGTCCTATAGTTAAGAAGCTCGAAGGGTACGAAAGTCGTAACTATAGACTATTTAAAAGCAACCTTCTTAAAGAGTATCGCGAGTTTAATAGCTAGCGCATACTTAGAGATCGGTCGTACCTTTCCTAGCTATCCCTGCAGAAGCTAAATAAGCTAGAGGAGATTTCCGAGTATATTCGGAACTTCGAGATCTCTTCTGCTATAATTCCTCTAGAAGATCTAGATAACTTTAGCCGTACCTAGATGTTTTTAAAGCCTCTATCTAAGCCCATGCGGAAGAAGATTTAGAATAAAGCGAACCTAGATATAGATCGTCCCTATACGTTTCGTAACTTTGCGAGAGTAATTTTAGCTGCAAAAGCCGAGTTGCGAAAGGATAAAACCGATAAAGCCTTATATAAGGATAATCGTTCTATTCTAGCAGGAAAGCTAGTTAAAGCGATAAGGAATACTACCCCTCGCCTAAATCCGGTCTCCGTAGCGACGAGCGCTATATCTAGAGTAAGCCCTAACGTTAAGAAGCTAACTAAGCAATTAGCTGCCCTTGCCCTTGCTCTTTTAAAGAACTAGGAACCTGCGTATAGACCCCTGCGCAGTAGCTAAAAGAACGAGGAAGCACTAGAGATCTAAGCTATAGTTATAGCCTATGCTACCTTAGAAATTAAGATAAGTATAGCCTGCTAGGAGTATAGTTTAGAAGGCTACCGTAGTAGAGACTGCCCCTACTTTAATTGGCTTCTAGATTAAGAATTTCTCTATAAGGACAAGACTCGCCGAATATGTCCTAGCCGAGCTAGCGGAGAAACAAGACCTCTCGGGTATAGCTAGGATAAGAAGTCTCCTCGATTAAAGGTTGTTCTCCTAGCTCTTAAACAAGCTATCGGTCCGATTAACGTTAGCAAATGTATTAGCTTTAACACTCTGCGAGCCTCGTAGAAGTCCAACCGGCGTAAACGTCCCGTCTCGATTAACGCTAGCATAGCTAGGTTTGGGACTATAGAGTATATAGAGGAATGTAAGCCTATGGGATCTCTCTTTGTTCTAGGAGAGGAAGAGGATAAAGAGGATTATAACGCTGCCTATGCAGCTATACGGTCCTCTTAGAAAGCCGTCTAGAATCCCTCTCGCCCGACTGCGTCTCTAACAAAAGCTGCGAAGGCGAACATAGAGAAGCAGAAGTAAGCTGCTAAAACGGGAACTAGCAACTCTCGTAGAGAGCAAGCACTGCTAGAGATAATAGAACATTATCGTAGGGGTAAACTAAGCTCGTCTTAAGGAGCGGCTTCGTCTTAGACATAGGGAAGATCCTAGACTCTAGCGGTTCCGAATTCCTAGGATGCGGAGATGCAGGATGCCTAATTCGGTCCTGCAGTCCCTCCTAGAGGCAAAGCGAAAGGGGCGTAAAGAGCTAAGCCGAAAACGCAGAGATTAGATAACCTGCTTAAGAAGGCTATTCCTATAGACGAATAGGAAGCGTTCTAGTCTAATAGGCTCCTTAGAGCACCTCTAGTTATAGAACTTAGAGAACTATAGCTGTTCGGGCAGCAAGCTCTTAGTCGGTTCCTATACGGAAGAAAGCCTGCAGATCTGTCTTATAGCGCTGCACTCGAGCGCTATTATGCGTTAAAACGGAGGCTAGACGGCACGGCCACCTCCGCTATTAACTTCGCTCAAATCTATAATAGGATATAGGAGTACAATTCCGCTAGCTATTCCGACGAAGATAGCGAAGCGTCTAGAAAGAAGGAGAGCGAGGATAATAATAAGGGCGACGTAGGCCTTTATCGGTACGGAGAGCTAGAGATTAATGCTTTCCTAATAGACTCTTTCGACTCTTTTAAGCAGCCCGAGGAAGAGTAGGTATCCTTAGCCGATAACTAAAAGGAGCCAAGCGACGACGAAGTCTAGTTTAATGCGAAGGAGTAGAATAATACCGAAATATAGCCCTTATCTGTTTCTCTTAATTAGGAGGAAGCGGACGAGAAGATCGTTCGATAAGATGTGCTAAAGATTACTATTATAATAGCAGTAGATCTCTCGGTTCGGCTAGTCTCTAGTATAAAGGCGTTGCCGTACATTCCTACTTCTAAGCTATATGCGGACCCGGATAGTATCCTCCTAGACTTCTATAAGGACTACCTGCTTGTTCTAAGTATCTATGTCTATGCGACTCTTAGGGAGGCTCGATAAGTATACGATGTCCTAATTAATAAGGGAGCGGAGAGTATAATTATAAGCTACGAGAGGGCTCGGAGCTTAAGGCTTCCTATTTCGACTAATATTACGGCTACTATGCGTAGTGTCTTAGGCAAGGTTACCTTTATTAGGATATGTTATAACGTCCGCGTAGAGGTATACGAAGTTGTCGTCTTTATAACTTTCTTTATTGCTAGCGATTCTAAGACGCTAACTCTTCTAGGAAGGCCGTAGGCCCGAAGAACTCGCCTTTCCTTTAGGAACTGTAATAATAGCTCCTAGGAAGGTACGATCGCTAACGACCGTAGAAACCTAGTTTATTTCACCGGCATAGTAGGAAACAATAGGTGCAGAACGGTAGACGATATTCTTCGCAGGTCGGGAAAAGATTAGGTGCTAAGGTCCGCTTTAGCCCGATCTTAAGCACTAATATAGGTAGGGCTAAAACGCGCTAAACCGAGCTAAAGAGTATCCTTAAGAGAATAGCCAAACTAGTGCCTAGAGTAAACACGGCGCTAGACTATAGGATGCTCGAGAAACTAGCGGGGAAGCTTACTAAAGAAGAGGAGGACCGGTTTAACAAGCCTATCTGCGAGCATCCTCGCAGCAAAACCATCTTCTTTAAGAATAAAGGCGAGCATAACTACCTTAGTTACTAGCACCGTTCCTACTTTAGAGATCCTAAATTCGAAGGACTAGTCTTTAACTGCGTAGCCTAGTATAAGTTTCTCGTAGAGTTGTATACGGATCCCGAAGGCTTAGGGGCTTATAACGAGATAAGAGAATTTATCGGGAAACAAGTTCGGAACGTCCCTTCGTTGTCCCCGCTAATTTGTCCTAGCTAGAAGTCCGATAATACCCTTTGTCGGGGCCTCTAGCATAAGTTTACGCAGAACCCGGACCTCTAGGAAAGGCTTTTATCTACTATACCACATAAATTAGTATACTCTAAGGCTAAAGACCGCTCTTATAGTATAGGGTTCTCTTGCAATAAAGCTCCTACGAAGCGTCGAAGCGAATAGGAGCGGAATAAGCTTAGGAAGCGCCTTATAGAGCTAAGGGAGTATCTGTTTAGATAGCTAGATCTTGCTAGTAAGAGCCCTAGGCTACTTCTAGGAGCCTCTAAGGCTAGTTCTTAGACTGCTAGGATAGCTTCCGGGGCTAGTAGGGGTAGTCTTAGGAGCTTCGGGGCACTTACGGATGCTAGTAAGGGGAGCTTCGGGACAGCCGCGGGACGGAGTAGGGAGCTAAATAGGCAGCTTCGGGCACTAAGGGGGAACCGACTAGGAACGATTAGGGATGCTAATGTTATAGAAGGGGCGCTAAGTAAAGTCTTAACTAATCTGCGCACGGGCTAGCGGAACTTGCCGAGTAAACTAGCTAGTTTAGTTCGATTAATACGTAACGCATATAATAATCTTATATTCTTACTCTTCCCGGAACTAGTCGGGCATCGTTTAGGAAGCTTAGAGCTCTGTTCCTAGGAGGATCCTCCTAGTAACCTGCTCTTTCCTAACTGCTTTAGGAACCTCTTTTCCCTATAGGACTTAGAACTTAAGGTTCTCCTCCTAGATAAGTATTCTTACGACTCTAAAGATAGATACGAATCTAAGGGCGACTACGAACGAGCTATAGTTGCTAACGTTGTTTACGAGGAAATCTGCCGGAGTTATAGGGTTCGCCGTAGTAAACTGCTACTAAACGTACTTCTAGACCCGGATACGCAAGCTAAATTCTCTCTAGAAATTAGGGCGTTTACGATGCATAAGCGTGTCGCAGACAAGGTTAGATCCGTTAACGCGGACGTATCTATAACGGATAGATCGAATCCTAGTAGTAATCTATATTAGAGAAAGAAAGCACTTGCTGCGGAGGAAGCTATGCTACCTAGAACGGGCCCCTTTAACGGGAAATACTTAATTAAAAAGTTTTCTAGCATTCCGAAAGGTTTAAGGCTTACTCTAGAACGGCTCGCTTAAATTAAGCCTACTATTTCGCTAATAGATCGGGAGCTGTATCTTCTAACTAAGATGCTATATAATCGGGAAGCTGCACTTACTTAGGATTTTAAGCATCTCGGTTATATTAAGCCTACTATTGCTCCTTCTTAGGTTATCCGTACTATCCCGTATAAGCTATAGCAGCATCCTAGTTTCCGACTCTAGAGCTCTCTCGAGGGGGAAGTCGTAAAAATGCTCCGTAAGCGTATAGACGCAGGCTTTCTTAAACCGTGCTATAGTGCCTACCGGAATCCGTACTTTCTCGTAAAGAAGAAGACTAACCTAGGAGAACTAAAGAAATATCGTCTAATTAATGCTATATAGAAGTTTAATGCTATAACTATACGCGATGCTAACCTTCCTCCTAATACGGATGGGTTTTCTAAAGCTTTTGCGGGTTATATAATCTCGTCCTTAGTTAATATCTTCTCTAGCTACGATTAGATTCCGCTAGACGTAAGAAGTCGGGACCTTATAGGTTTCGATACTCCTCTCGGCCTGCTACGCTAGACGACACTACTATAGGGAGCTACGAACTCTATCGCTTAATTTGTCCGAATTATTATGCTTATCCTTGCTGCTTAAATACCTTACGCTGCTAAACCTTTCCTCGACGATATAGCTATTTGCGGTCTAAAAACAAAGTATAGCAACGAGGAGGTTAAGCCTAGGCTCCGCCGATTTGTAGTAGAACATATTAGGAACTTAGACGAGGTGCTTGCCGACCTTAAGAGAGCAGGACTAACGGTTTATAGGGAAAAGCTGCAGCTATGCTGCAAACAGATTAAGATAGTAGGTTACGTTACTAATAAATATAGCAGACACCTAGATGCGGAACGAGTAGCTAAGCTCGTTAAATGGCCTACTCCTACGGATTAGAGGGAAGTCCGAATTCTTATAGGAATGTTCGTATACTACAAGATCTAGCTTAAGGACTTCGCCTAGTTGCTGCGGCCGCTCTTTTCTCTCCTAAAAAAGGACGTTAAGTTCGTATAGACGAAAGAATATTAGCAGTCTAAGGATGCGATTACGGAACTCCTTATCTCTACGCTAGCGCTAGTAGCGCTAGACTATAAACTAGAGGGAGGGCTAATTGTAGTAGGCGTTAACTCTAGCCTTCACTCGTAGGGATGCTATATATCTTAATGCGACCGGAAAGATAGCAGGATCTAATACCCTTCTCGGTTTAAGTTAGGACTGTTCTCCGCTTCTAAACAACGCTATGACGCTAGGAAGCGCGAGTGTCTCGGTGTTCTTAAAGCACTAAAGAAGTATCGTCCGTAGTTGTTTAGTGTTTTCTTCTAGCTAGAAGTGGACGCTAATACGCTAGTGCATTAACTTAATAAGGCTGCTACGGACCTCCCGAACGCAGCTATTATAAGATAGCTAGCGTAGATTAGGCTATTTAATTTCAATATAGTACATGTCCCTAGGAAGAGGCATACGGCTGCCGATAGACTGTCCCGCAAGCCTCCGATAGAGCGGGACACCCGAGAACTAGCAGAGGAGGGCGATATCGATAAGATAATCGATAACTAGTTTTTCGCCTACTCCGCCTGCGACCTCGTCGCCTAAGTATTCCCTACTCGAGCGGAATTAGAGAAGGAAGTGCTAAACGGTACCTACTCTTAGGACTCGAGGAATATCGCATTCTTCCTAACTTACCTACGCTGTCTGCTAGGCCTAACCCTAATAGAATATAGGTCTCTGCGGAAACGAGCACTCAAGTTCTATATAAGTAAGGAGGGTTGGCTTATAAGATAGGATCGTGTCGGTAGTATCCCTTAGAGAGTTGTCGACGATAATAACTATCGCGAAAGGATTATTACTGCCTGCTACGACTACTATAGACACCTGGGGCCGGAACGGACGTATAAGACAGTTACTAAACAATAGTAGTAGGACGGTGTTTATACCGCAGTAGTTTGTTTCTATAAGGGTTGCTAGCAATATGCGCTTAGGAACGGGCACTAGCGTCCTAGCCTACTCTACGCTTCCGAGAAACAGTATCTTAAGGAGCGATAGTACCTAGACGCGGTGTTTATTAGCACCGGGCTCTATCTTATTATTGCAAGAGAGGCTGTTTCTCGATAGCTAGAGGCCCGATTAATACGGATAACGGACAATCGCAAGGTTAACGCTAGACACGTTACGAAGTTTATCTACGAGGACTTAATTTGCCGCTAGGGGGCTATGGCCGAGATCTATATAAACGGGGGCGGAGAGAATGTTTAAGAGACGCTGCTTACTAGCTATAGAATTAAGTAGGTTACGATCTCCCCCTACTATCTATAGGCTAACGGGATCGTTAAACGGGGACACCGTCTAATTCTAGCGGCCCTCTCTAAGCTTATAGGCGAAGGAGTAAGCGCTGCAGCTAAGCATATTCCCTCGGTCCTTTAGGCGGAACGTACTATAGCTAACTAGATAATAGGGCTAACTTTAGCAGAGATAATAATAGGCAGAGATGCTATATTGCCCGTAGAACTTAAGTTCCGTACTTACCGAGTAGCTAAGTAGGGGACAGTCCGTAACCGCCCTTCCTTATTAGCGATGCGAGCTGCTGCTATGGAACGGATGCATACGACGCTTAAGGAAGCTCGTGCTAGATAGGACCGGCTGCGGAAGTATAATATTAAGTATTTTAATAACTAGAAGAACGCTAATTAGCAGGAGCTTCGTCCTAGACAGATAGTAGTCGTTTACCGATCGGAACTAAAAACGAGCTTCTCGAATAAGCTGCGGTACCGATAGCGCAGTCCGTTTCTTATACATGCTATTATTCGTAAAGGGAAGGCGTACAAGATTAAGGAGCTTAGCGGGGAGGTCCTTTACTATACGTTCCCTAGGTTTAACTTAAAGCTAGTGCCGTACTAGAGGGATCCGGAAGCTATGGTTCCTTAGGAGGATAACTTTAATCCGGGGCAGCTAGGTCCTCTACCTCCTAAACTACGGCCGCGTAGTTATCTACACCCTTAGGTCCGGATTAGCGAGCTATTAGGAATGACTTAAGAAGGGAGGGGGGAGTATGTCCGTTAGCTAGACATTCTAATGCTAGAGGAATCCTAGTAGGCCCCTAATTTTTAAAAATTGTTTCTGCTACGTCCGAATCGGCACGAGAAATAGAGAGAAACGTGTTACTTGTTACTCTCCTATAGCTAGTGCTATAAGAAAGGGAGGATTAGTAGCGGAAGCAGAACAGACCTTAGGAAGCTAGACAAAGGACTGTTACTATAAATAAGAGGATCTACCGTTAGAAGAACACTAGTTCCCAACTGGCCTAAGTTCCTAAGAGCAGCGAGGGATAAGATTAGGCGACTCTTACTTAATTTTAGCTAATAGCTGCCTAAAAGTAATCGCGAGCACGCATATGCTTCCTTATTTCTAGCGGTGAAAATGAAGCGAACTAGCTAGTTTACTTCGAATAGCGCTAAGGATCCTCTAACGTATAGCTACGAATACCCTTACGTCTAGGTAGCGGGTTTAAGCATAAAACTCCTCTCCTTTTCGGCTCTTCTAGTCTCTTCTTAGTCTTATTAACCTTAACATTCGCCTTAAGCATAACGACCCTTAAAGGTTGCTATAGTAACTACTTTAGTTCCGCTAAGTGCAGGCGGCAGCGGTAACGACAGTTATGCAGAGTTTTCAAGCAAACAAACCGCGAAAACTCTGCATAATAACCTCTTCTATACGTATACTAACTATTCTTACCGCTGCTAGCATAAACTTACCTGTTTAGAAGACTTACGCATTCTCCGCTTTACGCACTTGCTTAGGCTCTCGCTTAAGAACTCGCTTACGGAAACGCCTACCCCTAACCGATTCTCTCCGCTCGCATATAGCATACTCCCTCCTGCATAGTCTATTTTCTTTCCCTCTACCTTACTAGCATAATAGCCGACCGAGATATCGCTATAACTAACGCGACCGCTAAAGCGCCTACCTCTAAGCCTAAGGCGGTAGTCCGCTATTCCAACCCCGATTTGCTCGCCTATGCCGCTAACTCTAAGCTAGCTAATTTCCGTAACTTTACGCTTAACATTTCTAAGCTAGGCGGATAACGTACTCGTATATAGATGCTAGAAGCTATTACTAACGCAGGGATAGAAGAAGAGAAGCAGGCTATTCTGCGATCCGTTTATAGCGCCATTTAGGGAGACGACGACCGCCGCGCTTTTATTATCTTCTAGTTTATTTAAGAACTCGGCTAGCGGGCCTCCTCTCGTACTTAAGAAGGAGTACTAGAAGGACTTAAGGGCGTAATAGACATCTATAAGAGAGGCAAGCAGTTTGCTAAGAAGCGTAAAGGCCTCCTCGATATGCTGCAGAACTCGTTTAGCTCGGGCAGAGAGTTCCTCTACTTCGACTTCCTTAACTCTACGTTTAAGATCTATAAGAAGGCTAGCTAGCACCTCCGCCGCTTTACGCTATTTAAGAACGTCCCCGCCGAGAATCTCCGATTGCTAGGCCTAACCTAGTCTAAACAGATGCTATACTAAGCTCTCCGTAATAGAAAGAAGGAGAATCTGTTCCGCCCTGCATCTAGCTATGTCTCGGGCAAATTTTAGAAGGCTAGCTTCGTTAAGAGCGTAGAGGCTATGTTCTAGTTAGACCTGTTTAGCCGCGAGAACCTCTAGCTTATCGATAAGAACGGCTTCGCCGTTATAGACGCCTACTTTATTATCCCTAAGAATAAGCTCTCTAGAGTGTCCGACGCTAATAATAAAGCTAGAGGATCGGCCGCGAGTAGGCTACTTAGTAAGCCGTCCGAATCTAGCTACGACTTTCTAGGCCACATAGATCTAGGCTTAGATAAATTTAAGAATTTCCGCGAAGTAGCCGAGCGCTAGGTCCGCGAGAAAATAAACCTCGCCGACAAAGACTAACTGCGCCCTAATGCGTTCGCGCATCTATACTATAAGATTAGAGACCTCTACTACGAGGATCGCGAGCTTAAAGCGCTAAGCCGCTAGCAAGAAGAAGCCGGCTAGGGCTAGGCCGCGGTAACCCGCTCTCGATCTATAGCCTTAGAGCCAGAAATGATTGTTTTAGTCCGTCTACGCGAACTAGCCGGCGGGGCTAAAGAACAAGTAATACGTTGCGAGACGTATAGCTATAATAAGGACCTATTAGACGATCTAATTAACGAGGCGATCGAGAAGCCTTGTTTAGATCTCGGAGAAGTTCGCGTCCGCATTGCTATCCCCTACGCCAACTACCTCGAAGAGCGCTATAAGGATAGTATATACGGGAAGCTAGATATAATCCCCCTTAATAAGTACGAGTCCCTAGACATTAGTCCTCCCTTCTGCTGCACCTATATAGTAGAAATAGCTAAGGTAGTTAGCCTTATAGTAGAAGAATCGATAATAACGGCATCTAATCGCCTCTACGACTCGTAGGATATCTCCCGCGGACTGTGCCTGCTAGCGAAGGGATTAATCGACGACGTGCCTAATAACTTAAAGAAAGACCTATAGATATAGGAGACAGACGCGATAGACCGATAGGCTAGCAAGAGCTAGCTGCGTAACGTAGAGAAGGCTGCGGCGAAGATAGCGGCTAATAAGAAGGCCTAGGAGAAGGCTAAGCGTAAAGCTAATACTAATAATAAAGAGGACGGCAGCCCTAAGAAGAGGACTCGCCTATAGCTAGAGATCGGACAGGCCGAGGGTTCCGCGTCTGCACCTCTAGCTTACGCCCTAAAGAAGTCTAAGAAGTCTAAGAAGAGCAAGAAGTCTAAGAAGGCTAAGGGGAAGCAGCGTGCTAGCTTAAACGAAGCGAACTAGCTAGTTTAGTTTAACGACGACTATAGCGACGCAGAAGCCGCTTAAGAGTCTAATCTAGAGGCTAACGATAATAAGCTTAGGCCTATACGAATTAAGCTAGACTTTACTAACACCCGCCTGTCTTACTTAGAATTCGAGACTATTCGAGATGCATAGAAGGCTTATAACGGAAAGCTCCTTAAAGATAGTTTTAACGTATTTAGCGGCCTTCTTAATTAGTAGGCAAAGGACCTAGATATAGTTTCTTAGATGTACTAAGAGTTCGACCTATACCGCTACTACCTCCGCCGCCGCCGCAATATATATAGATAGATGCTAAATATGTTCTTCTCCCTTACCTAGCAGCTAATGCAACAAGACCCGACTATCTAGCTGCTTAATGTGCTCGCTTAAGATTCTCTACGCGACAAGGCTATATATAGATTTATCGCATACCCGATAACAGCGCAGTACTAGTAGGGTAAGCCTACCGGCCGAATCGACCTAACGATCCTAATTATTAAGGGGAACTAGGCTACCGGCGAGAAGTTTATTAAAGGCCCCCTAGCAGCATAGAAAGATAGACGAGAAACCGCCTGCACGATTACTATAGTTTCTCTCGACAGTGCCTACCCTAGCTGCGGACCGGTTATATAGGTACCTAACCGCAAGCTACAGAACTAGACTACTAACGATAACGAAGACGACGAAGAAGAAGACGAGGCTATATACGCTAAGTTTAAAGTCGTCGGTGGCACCGACTACCTAGGTTTAATCTACGATATAATTAATAAGCTTAATAATAACGAGAACGAGGACGAAGACTCGGACATTAAGCAGACGCTAGTCTACGTCTCGGACTAAGGAAAGGATAGCCTGCAGGACGCTAGCCTACGCCTACAGAACGTCTCGACTATGCCTAGCGACTTAGTGCTAATATATTAGACGATCGCCTATAGAGAAAACCCTAGCGTCTCCTCGCGACGTATAGTCTACCTAACGCTTATTAAGTACCGTAATTAAGAGCTAGTTAGAAAGAATACCCTAGGCTTCGCAGAGGTTCTCGTTAGCAATGTTATAATGCTGCTAATATCTAAGACGTTTACGGGCGCCGATTTTCCTAACAAGCCGCAGGAGCGTAGACTTCCCTAGGAGCAACAGCTTAATAGCCTTAGGCTAGTTTTAGACGCGTTAATAGGACGCCGCAGCTAGGAAGAACTAGAGGTAAGCTAAGAGGCTCTTACGCTTCTATATATAGACCGCGCTACCTACGAGAAGTAGCACGAAGAAGTCTAGGTCCCGTAGGCAAAGAAGAGATTCGCGCAGCTCTACGAGTGCTTAGTTAAGGCTAAAAAGGCTATAGCGAAGGAGCAGAGCTTCTTTCTGCATATTAAGAAGGCCCTTAGGGGCGAGTTAAAGTACTTCCCGTTCGATAGCGCTAACTACCTAGACGAGGAGGAAGACGAGTTTAAGAAGATTAGCATAGCTGCATATGCATAGTAAACTAAACTAGCTAGTTCGGTTCGGCGAAGGAAAATAGTAACGTTATAAACGTCTAACACGTTAGAAAAGAATAAATAGTACTTAGTTTGTTGTTGTTTTGCAGAAGCTAGTTCTACTAGACTGTCTTTTTAGAATGAAAATATCGTTTGTTAGAGTGTCTATTCGGACATAAAGAAAGGGAGGATTAATGGGCGGAAACCGCATATCCTTAGCAGCTCGGGCGCCTACTTAAGCGCGAGCTTAGGCTCTCCTCTATATTAATTAATCATCTACCCTACGTTTCTTGTTTATAGTTCTAGTATTATTATACGTTCTATGCGTACCCGCCCTGCCAGCTATTACGAGAGACGATATAGCTAACACGAGGGTTCGTAAGCTAAACGTAGAAGCGTAACTGCGAGCGTAGCCGTTACTCGATCTAAACTGCAGTGCTTACGAGGATTCCTAAGCCTAGCTACCTAGAGACGAGAGAGACGAGAACTGCGCGTTGTTACGCTGCGTGCGACTGCTATACACCTAATTCTAGGGCTGTTAGGCCTTAGCGATATGGATATGCACGCCTAGTTAGCTGTAAGCTAGTTAGAGTAGTGTAGGATTTACGCATTAATACTACCCTACGTATATAAGGCAGAGGTTAAGCTTATTTATAGAGGTCGTACTAGTAAGCGAACTAGCGTTAGCTATCCCTACGGCTGCGATATAGTCTAAAAAAACGTAGACCTATTGCTAGCAAGCTTAAAGAATATAGCGGGTCTTGCGTATAGCCTAAACTAAACTAGCGACCTCTAGTTTAGTAGCTAGGTACCGTAACTCTATCGAAGTTAGCGTCTTACTAAGGTATATAATAACCTAGGTCTAGGTAGTAGGAAAACGTATAGCCTTACCGTTCTTAAGGACTAGAGTAAAGTTACCCTTAACTATATATAGTACGATAGCGTATATCTATCGGCTAGAGTTAATATCCGCGTATAGATTGCGATTCGGGTCGGCGTAGTAAGAAAACTTAACGGTACGGTAAAGGTCCTTTATAACTTTAAAAGATTGCTTTGCTTACTCTAGGTTAGTATCGGCGTCCTAGGCTTCCGTACGTTTAGCGTAGCGTTTGCGTTATATACTCTACTACGTTAGTACTAGGCAAAGTAGTTCCTTTTTTCGTTTCTCGAAGAGTACGATAATATATAAGAAGTAGGGTATATACTTGCGTTTCTAGCTAGTAAGCCTAATATAGTATTCTAAGTCCTTAAGCGTCTTAGGGAACGGTAGGTCTAGAATAGCGCGTACCTTTTCCTTATAAGTAGTATAGCCGAGCTTACTAACGCGCTAGCCTAGTAGTATTACGGACGGGTAGCTAAGGAAGGACTTTGCCGAAGAGATACTAACTTAGTAAGAGTTAAGTAGTGCGAATATAGCGTTTAGGTTGCAAATATAGTTATCGAAAGTAGTAGAGTAAATAATAATATCGTTAATATAGGCTTTATAGCAGTACGAAAGTTGTTTTAGAAGTCTATTAAGTTATCGCTATACGTATTAGACGCTACCTAAGTATCCTATAATAGCGACATTTATCGTTTCCTATTTCTAGTAACTATTAATAGTAAACTTATACCGGTCGTCTAGAGCTATAGCCTACTAGTAGAAAAACGATACTACGTTAATTATACTAATATATCTACTCCCGCGTAGTACGTTTACTATATCTTCCTATCGTAGTAGAGAGTATAAGTCTTTAGTAGCGATCTTATTAAGTCCTCTAATATCGACTATAGCTCTGCCTTTATATATAACCTAGCCGTCCGCAACTACTATCTTCTAGATAATAAAGACTAGGAAGCTAAACTAGGTAAGTTAATAGGTAAACTATATCTTACCCTAGGAATATAGTGCGTTAAAAGCCTTATCTATAACGTTACGGTCGGGCTAGCTAAGTAGGTATATAGTTATAGGTATACTATTATTTTTATAACCTACTCGGAGCGGAATAGGCATCTAGTTCTCGTCTAGTACGTCGACTACTATGCCCTTATCCGTCTATAGCGTAGCGTACGCACCGATAATATAAGTAAGCGTAACGAGCTTATTATCGTCGTCCGCGTAGACGGTAACTCTATATAGCAGCTTATACTCCTTTATAGCGTTTAGAAGCGTCGGTACTAGAATCGTATCTATGCTCTCTAGACTCTCGGGCTTATAAGTATTTAAACCTACCTTAGAAAATTCGGCTATAAAGTAATAGCCGTAAGCTCGTAATAGTCGCTATAAATATAGTATACGCCGTCGAAATCGCATTTACGTATAACGCTTAGCTTCGTTCTAGAAGGTAGTATAAGGGGCCTAGGCGAGTTATTACGTATATAAACGCCGTTAGTATTTTAATCTACGATCGTAGCGTAGATAGCGGCCTAAAAGGAGTAGATTTATACGTAGTAGTCTTCGGGCAAGAACTTTAGGTCCTAATCTGCCGGCAATAGGTCCGAGTAAGAGACTAGGACCTTATAGACTAAGCGTAGTAGGACCGTAATTCTATCTTATAGCGTACGTACTAATATATTAAACTTAGCGACTACTCGGTTAGTAACGAGCAAGAGTATACGGGCTCGCTTATAAGCGCCTAGAACTACTTCCTTACGTGCGGTATTAATCTTAATAGCCTCTAGTATAATAATATCTATAGTAATAAGGATTTTCGATCGAAGCTTAGGTACGATATATACCTCGTAAGTATAGTAAGTAAGTACGCGTTTGCCGTTATATACTACGGGAAGCTAGAACTCTAAGTTTATATATTTCTAGACCGGTAGGGAGAATAAGATACTAGTAATATCTAAAGAGACTGCTAACTAATAGCGCGGAAGGTACGGTGCCTACTTCTAAAGAAAGTTAGAGTTAATAATCGAGATCGTAGCTCCCGTATCTAGGTAGATAGTATATATAGTAGCGTCCGTAGCGTCGGTTAGCTATAGCGGCATATATAGAAAGTAAAAACGCCGGAAGGCATAGCTATACGCTTCTTATTATATAGCGGAAGAATTAACGACGTATAGTGCCGCGTTAGGTATAGCAACTAGAACGTTAGTATATATAGCGTTTAAGTAGATAAGGTACGCTATATTACTATAGAAAAATTCGTTATATCTACCGCAATAGCGTCCTTATAGTATAGTAGCCCTATACGGCTTAATAGCTAGGCTCGCCTTATTAGCTAGGAAGTTAGCGTCGTATACTATAAAGTTCTATAGTCTACCGCGTTATTAGGGAGAGTCGTCGTCTACTATAAAGGATAGGATATCGTTAAAGAAGTTTCTATATTAAGCGCGTTATAGGAAGGAAGTACGAGATCGAGCGCGTCGCAAAGAAGAAGTATAAGACCGAGACGGTAGGGAGAGAGAGCGTAGAAGGCGTATAGGTAATAGGAAATAGAAGTTAGTAGGTAGAAGAATACTACCCCTAGCTTCGTTAAAGTATAGTAGGCGTTTATAAGCTAGAGACTACGCCCTACCTTATAAAGAATTATTGCGGGCGATATATTATAGCCTACGATCTATACGATTATTATAGGCGTCGTAAGTATCGCAAGTATCGCGGCGGTTATTATAGTTAGTACGCTCTATACGTTCGTAACGCTCGTTGCGGTCGTTGCAGTTATAGCGATTATTGCGCTTAGAGTACGCTAGCTAGCGATTGCGTACGTACTAGCCCTACTATCTATCGTTACGGTACGAAGCGTACCTGTTTCTCTAGTCCGTTATAGTCTATTATACGCCGCCGTTTTCGTAATTCTATAGGTATAGGTTAGTTAGTAGCGTATAATACTACTAGTTAGTAGGTCGGTTAATATCCCGGTAGCGGTCTATAGAGTACCCGCTATTATTACGTCCGTTAAGGTCGCGGCTAGCTCTAGCGGCTACTATACGGTATCGGTTGCGTACGAAAAACTAGGTAGACTTACGAGCCTATAGAAGGCGATACTACGACTCGTACTTATCGTTTAGCTAAGCCTAAAATTCTACTAGAGTAGTATCGTATTAAGGGCGCGGGATATTACGTTATAGTTCTAGAAGTAGGCGTATCTAGGTCTATATAAGTTAACTGCGCAGGTTATAGATTTAGGCCTCTTATACCTAACGTATATAGTATAGAACAAAGTTAGCGGGTCTATAACCCGAGCGTACGTTTAGCTAATTATAGTATTTAGCTATAAGGTTTTCCTAAGCCTCGTTTACGGGCACTTAAAAGCGGTCGCGTAGTGCCTTAGCCTAATATCTAATACTATACTTACTCGAACGTATCCTTATTCTATCGTCGGCGTATAGTTTATATATACTTTATTATATAGTAGCTCTACGGAAGTAATACTAGATATTACGGTAGAGTACGTCTACGCCGTTAGTATTAGTATAGTCTTAAGTAGCTTTAAGGAATAGGTATACGAAACGGAAGAAGAGTTTATCTCTCTTATTAACTATCTCCCTACGTTCGTATTTAAATTCTAGTACGTTAGGGAAGAAAAACCTAATATCTCCTAGGCGGAAATAACGGTCCTTATAGGATATAGGAGGGCGTTTATAGTTATAGTTTAGCTTACGGGCAGGTCTTTAAGCACCGTTACGATAAGGGTCCGGGCGCGGACGGCGTAAGTAACGTAAATAGACGGTATCGTCGGAGCTTAAACTACTATCGTTATTATCTAGTTTCCGATAGATATAGTATACTATACGGTTCCGGTTACGGTCGTAGCGGCTAAAGTAGGCAGCGTAGTCTATATCGGAACTAAAGAAGTCCAAAGGCTATAAGAAAGCTCCTCTACGCAATAGCGGTCGCTTATTATAATAAGAGTTAGCTCGGCGGCGTACTAGCTTAGTATTCTAGTATTTGCGTAACTAGTAGGAAACGTACGCGTGTTTTAGTTTATATTCTCTAGACCTACTCGTACGAGTCGTTTAGTACGACTAGCGTCTAGGCATCTATAGGCACTATGCGCTAGTAATAGTATATAGGCTAATACTAGGATAGGTGCTAGTCTAGGCGCAATAACTAGGGCGGGTACCGGTCTTAGTACGGCGACTAAGACGGGCGCTAGTCCTAGTATAACGGCTAGGGCGTTCTATTATAAAAGGCGTTAGACCTAGCCTTATATCGTACGGAGATCGGCTTATACGGCGTTAATAGCTATCTCTTATTATACGGCAGTCTCCGTAATTATATAAGCTAGCTACTATAAAAAGTCTAGTATAGCGGTAGTATTATTTATAGCGACGTCGCCCTAAAGTAGTACGTATAGCAGCACTAGGTCGATATTATCTAGGTTACGCTTATCTAGTTTAGAGTGCGGCTCCTTAGTAGGACGAGCCTATAGTAGGTATCTACCTTACGTAGAGTGCTAAGAATATAGACGCTCGGCGTTAGGCTTAGCTAGGACGTTCGGTATAACGTCTAGCGAAGATAGGTGTCGTAAGGGTACGAGACTAGTTATATATAATAAAGGGTATACTAGCGAGCCTACGGCAGGGAGAAATAGAGGCAACGAGTCTAAAGCAAAGTCCGTTAGCAGTTATTATAGCGCTTTAGGCTAGAAGGACTAGTTACGTACTAGGAAGATATATATAGGCGAAGGTATAGGCGACGTTAACGGTAAGTCTAAGCTTATAGTCTATAGTAACTATAGTAGAACTAGCTCTACGGGTGCGTTCTTAACTAGCGAAGAGAGCGGTATAGGTAGTAAAGCTAGTATAGGTACTAGAATCGGTATAGGTGCCCTATTTCCGCGTCTACGACGTCGCTAGTTAGACTATACTCTATAGGCTATATTTTGCGTACGTATTAGTTATAGGTATAGTACTATAGCTAGGATATTAGCGAAGGCGGTACGATCTAGTAGTAGCGCCGCTACTACTAGTAGTACTACTATAGGAGTATATTTCTACTAGGCTACTACTACTACTTTAAAAGCGACGTCTACGGCTAAAGTATCGTCCGCTACTAAAGTATTAGCGGGGAATTATATCGTAAGTATAAGCAATCCTTAAGCTAAACGCGTTACGTCCGAGTAGTTTATAGCCTAGTCTTAAGGAAAGCTAAGAGTAACTACTCCGCGTACTATCTAGTATACTAGCTAGTATTCCTCTAGTACCGGGTATAGTATAGTAAGGCGTATAGTAAAAGGCTATAGTTCTAGGCATTATTAGAGAATTAGGTATATTAGGTAGTTATATAGAAACTATACGAAGCTATATATAAGCGTAAGGGTATAAGTATCGATATTAGGGAGATTTGCTAAAATAGGCGATTTTCGCCTTATCTTATATACGTATTCTTATTAAAGAAGTATAGTACGGGTACGGTAGGTATCTTCTTATTAGTATTATCGTAGTATTAAGTTAGAGGCCCCGTAATTAGAGGAAGTTTAGTCGGCATCTGCTATCCCTTCCGAGTCTATAGCGTAGGTAGGAACTACTAAAGTTCTTACGAGTAGTGCGAAGGAAGCCGCCGTTATTACGCTTTTAAGAGCTTCTCTTATATAAGGGGTACGCAAATAGACTATATAGAGGCAGGTACTAGCACCGTCGCGTAGTAAAGGAGGCTAAAGGCTAGAGGCCTCTAAGTACGCGATAAGTATACGCTAATAAGTGCTACGTAGGGTATCGAGACGCGTCTTATTGTCCGAGAAGAGTATAGTTAAACTCTTGCGTACTAATTAGTCCGGTGCGTACGGAAGCGCAATTTAGGTAGAGTCTATAATAGAGTTAAGCTAGCGGCGCGGGCGTTTATAAAGCGTTTATTCGTCTAGTTCGAAATCTCTAAGGTAAAGGGTTAATAGAACTAATCCGAGCTACTACTTATTAGGGTTACCGGTAGTAGTATATATAAGAAGTAGTAGGTAACTATAGTAAGTGCTATCTAGGTCTAGCTACGAAGTATCTATACCGCGTACGTAGCACCCGTGCGCCTACTATCCGTAATATTACCTCTCGAATATAGTATAGAATTATATAGATTATATCGTATACTAGCTAGACGTAATAATATAAACTATATAGTCCCTCTACCTTCGCTGCCCTACGTTACGCAAACTGCCTTAAATCTACTCTTAACTTTATCTCTTAAATACGGTATAGAACTATATAGGTTATATCGTATACTAGCTAAACGTAACGACGTAACTATATAGTCCTTCTAACCCTTTACTCGGATTATTTAACGTTTCGTATACTTCGGCGGTCTTTCTTCTTTAAAGGTAATTGCTTCTTATAATTATAGAATTATTAAATAATATATAATCTACGCTAATTGCGGCTTTTGCTAGTAAGGGTACTACTATGCCCTCCGGCTAGTTTCTTAATATTAATAGTTAACTTTAATAGGAATAAGGTTTGCACTAGGTTATATATATTGCACCGCTATATTATATAACGAATATTTCGGCAAGGTATAATTATTATAGCTATTTTAATAATCGATCGATTAGCTTCTATAGATTCCTATCTTTTTGCCGTATATTACTATAGGAAGGGACTATAAAGCTATCCGAAGCGGCGTTATAGAATGTAAAATTTAATAGAAAGCGGATTAAGTAGTAAGTGCGGTCGGTTTTATTAACCTAACAAGTTACTCCCTCGGGCTTAAGTATAAGGAATCTATTCCTAGATAGCCTAATACTAGCCGTATTTAACTTTAGGAATATCGTAGTCTTATAGTCCGCGTTAAAACGTTATACGTTACTTTCTAAGATATAATGCAGCTAAGCCCTATAAATCTATAGCGTACGGAGTATATAGACTATAGCCTAAGCCTAGCCGCTACGCACGACTATATATCTTATAGTTTCTAAGTTGCACGGCCTATATATCGACTTATCGCCTAGCAGAATAGAAGTATAGAGGCCTATTAAGTAGAATACGGATTTTAAGTCTCTAAAACGCAGACTCTCTACCTATCTGCAAAATACTATGCTTACTTAGCCTAAGCAAGCCCTAATAGGAGTTAAAGGCTACGAGAAGGCAGATGCTACTCTAATAATAAAGCCTATTAAGTATACGCTAGTTTTCTTCCTTCTACCTCCCGTCGACCTCGATATAGCTTTCTAGATTAGCTCTAACGCAAGCAAAATTGCTATCTAAGACTATCTACTAAACGACCTTCTCGATATAATATAGATTTCTCTAGTCTTATAACTCTCTACTTTATAATCTACGAATCTTCTTAAAAAGGCCGGAAATAGTTTTAACCCGCAATATACGTCGATTATAAATAATATCTATCTTACTACGTACCTTACTAGGGCCCCGAATAAGTAGGCAGATATACGCTACGCCGATAAAGGACTCTATTCCTAAGGACTATAATTTAGGAAGCGTATCTCGCCTAAGTAGAGATACTAGCTAGTAAGTAAGGCTACTCTTCTACTTAGCTCTATTTGTTCTAACGAAAGTATAATAACCTTCTTCGCTAACTCTTCTTTAAATCCTAAGTTCTATATCTGCTACGTTCTATTTAGATCGCATCTTACCTACTTTGCAACCTAGCTTACTTATACCCTTTCTTAATTGCCTACGCTCCTTAACTAACTACTACTCTCTTTACTTTATAAACGATAATATAAGGAGAAAGAACTAGCCCGCGCAAGATATATTATATCTTCGACGTAGGAAATATATATATAGAGTACTATAATAGCGGACTTACTACTTCTTAAGACCGTAAGCTTATAGACGAACTCGGTTTACTATTACGCTTATTAGAGTTAGATTTATATAGCGTTCGGGCTAGTCTCTTCCGGATTGTAAGCTATAGTATCTATAGCAGATGCGTATTCGAGTTTTAAGTAATTAAGCGTATAGCCGATATCCTATAGTACTACTATCTTAAATACGTATAGCCGCTATTTATAAGGTCCTAATACCTAGCTTACTCTTAATAAAAGCTTATAGTTATAGGATATTAAATCCTTTAAAGACGAAGCTAAGCTAAGGCCGCCTACGAACCTGCTTAGAAATAACGACTTTATAGCGCCTACTCTATACCGTAATACTAGCTATTACTTCTAACGCCTACCTTATATCGCGAGCTATAACGAGCTGCGCGGCTACGAGCCTCTATAGCCTCTATCTGCTACCGTAGCTACTACCCCTCTAGTCGCATTACTAATATATAACGAGTATATAATCTATATAGAAGAGGTTGTCTTAAAAGCGAACTCCTTTAAATGCCCGCAGTATTAGAAGAGGCTCTATTAGGGTTATTTGTTTAGGCTACGAGACTATAAGAACTAGGAGGATAGATAGAACGCGCGCTATTCCTATTTATACTATAGGTTCGATTTTAGGGTAATTTAAGGCAAGAGCGGAGCGTTAGCTATTTAAGGGATATCGTAGCCTATTCGTAAGGGAATTAAAGCGCTAATCGTCTACGTTAATTATATAGTATTAGAGCGAGGGTAAGATATAGTATTTAAGTAAGGGTAATATATTTCTTTATATACTAGCTCCGGCTTAGCGGCTATAGGGAAGTACGAGCTTATAGCAACTATAATAAACCTATACGAGGTAGCTAGGAGACGGGCTATAGAAAATCGAATATAAATAGTATAACCTTATTATCTTATAAATGCTATCTACTTTATATATTATAACTTGCGCGAGTAGCACTATATAACCTATCGCTATAATAGCTATTTCTGCTAATCTTTATAACCTTCTATTTTAAAACGTATTAGACTCCCGCGTATTAGATTGCAAGGTAAACTACCTACTTATATATAATTATTTACTAACCGCTGCTTAATAACTACTAACTGTTTTTTCTTAATAGCGTTTTCCGAAGGTTAGAATTAGCTACGGTACTATATAAAAAAGCGGATATTGCTTACGAAGTAGATAATAAAGAGTACGAGGACCGTATAAATAGTAGTCGTAATATCGAAGGCAGTTGGAAATTAGAGTAGCGATTAGATCGGGCGTCTAGAGAATAGAAAGTATACTAAGCTCTTATAGATAATAAAAACTAGGATGCTGCGAATAACTTGCTCTTAGAGCAAAAGCACGCTAAGGAGCTAGTTATAAAGTCGACGGCTACTTCCTATATAGTTAGCATAGCTTAATAGAGTATTTAATAGACTTATAACTATATTATCGCTATAGTACGGCAGTAATCGCGACTAATAATCTAAATCTCCCTTCTGCTAGGAAGAAGTTTAATAGAAGGTATCCGTAAAGTAAACGCTAGGTCGCGGTATCTTATCTAATCTTATCTCCGACCTTGCTAACCCGCTTCTATATCTCGCAATAGCTATATATTTGTAGAATATGCGTTATAACCGGGTATTAGGCTAGATTATAAGCTACGTCTAGAGCGCGAAGAAGAACCTCGAGAGCTCCGTTTATAGCTAGCTACTAACTATATATAGGGCGTTACGCGTCGGCATTTAAGTAGACTATAGGGGTAGGTTAGTATTAGTACGCTACTAAGATATTTAGTAGCGGAGTAAATAGTAATAAAGCCTTATTAAGTACTTCTAGCTAGCGTTCTAAGGTCGCCCGCATAAACTCCTACTCTCGCTATAGACTATCTAAACTCTCCTTTAGCTCTTAGAACTGCTAAGAGTGCCGGCAGTATTTATATAATTAGCGAAAGAGTTTATCCTACCTATAAGCGTCGTTATTAGCTTAAGCCGTCCGCTATAGTTGCGCTAAGTTCTATACTAGCTTACGCGGCGTCTATGCTGCTTGCTTCTCCGCGCGCTCTATCCTTTCCTTTTAGCTTCGATCGAGAAGGCTCTACTTTAATACTTAAATCTCCGCCTCTACTACGCTATTCTATTTAGCTAGAAATGCCTCTTACCGGCGTAACTCCTCTAATTATCGTTTCTATTCCCTACCCTAGTCTTCGGCATATCGGATCTATACTATAAGGGACTTAATCTTAGTATTCCGGCCCTCGAGGGTCTCGTATAGTTTCTTAATTATCGCTTACGGTACGTTAACCCTAGTATTACTTTCTAGCCGTTTACTTATAGTTACGGGTATAGACGTAACTATATCGCTAGTAAAGACTAAGGCAATAGCGCAAAACTTTTAATTAATTCCCTATACGACGGGCACCTATATAATCTATAGACTTTATATAACTATTAGATTATAAACCTTAACCGATAGCTATATATACCTAAGAGCTACCGAAACTAGTATCCTAGAGATCGTACTTCTATATGCCGTTATCGAACGCTCTGCTCTCTAAGTCTAGCGTACGTAGCGACTATTCTGCGTCCTTCGCGCTGCCTCCTACTCTACTATCTATACTAGGTCCCGGCTACGAGGATAAGCGAGATGCTCTTATACTCTTTGCTGCTAGACGCTCTAAAAATGCTATACCTCTTCTAGGCTAGCTGCCCTTCTATACTAGTCTAGTAAAGAATAGCTCGCGCGAAGTCCTAAAGCTTTTCTCTTAGGCATCGTTACGAACTTACTTCTAGGCAGCTAGGACCGAGGTAATAGTTAACTAGCCTCCTATTTGCTATAGAATACCGCGGTTATTAGTAAATAGCAGAGTATTTACTCCGATATATAGCTACTCTATTACTATTACCGACTCGATTATAGACTTTAAGGACTAGAGTTTTATCTACGCCTCCTTGCGAAGATCGGTCTATTACTAAAGAATATCCGTAATCTTTTTAAAGCTAGCCTAAATAATAGCAAGATTCTATGCTAAGGTAGCCTCGATACGTCTAGTAGACGCCTTACTTATCTCGCGAAGCTTATTAAGTTATCCGAGGCGTATTTCGATATTTTAGCGGTCTTTGCTCTTAAGCTTAGTAATCTTCTACTCTATAGCTGCGATATATACCTCTTCTTACTACTAGGCTCGTATAGTCTCGTTATATATAGCGCTTATACCCTCTTAGATTTTCTCGTATACTTCGAAGACGCGAGGCATATCTTAATAAACCGACTAGTCTCTATTATCTATTAAATCCGTTATACTCTAGAGGAGCGGTAGGTCGATAAGAGCACGCGGTAGAGCGGAATAGTAGAAAGGGCTATTTAGTATAAGAAGTAGTGCTCTTAGGATTAGAAAGATACTCGTTCGTAGTACTAAAAGTATCTACGTAAGCTATATCGCCTATGCTAGAGCATATATAGCGTTCGTCGTTACTTCTTCTCGCGTACGCTACTAATTAATAACGAGCTTTCGAATGCTCTCTTAATTAGATATTACTCTAGTAAGATAATCTCGTCTATTATCCGAGAATAACTAATACTCGTTAGGCGCGTTTACGCGATCTTAATATACTAAGACGAAATGCGCTACGGCCTAGGATACTATAATATATAATATCGATATTAATATTATATTATCTAAACGTTCGTACTTATAGCTTATAGTACTACGGCTGCGTTTAATAGACGTATATATAAGTTTTAATCTCTCTTAACTCTCTTAGCGCTATATTAAGGGAGATAACTAAGCTTAAAGCACTTAGGGCGCTTACGATAGCTAGGCGATAGTATCTCGTAGCGTAGGCTACTTATATATCTTACGACTACTACGATAGGGGAGATTAGTTATTTAATACTATCTCCTAATTAGTCCTCCTAGAGGCGAGGCTAATGTTTCGCGTAGCTAGAATACGATTATATAAAGTATAATCCCGCTAGTATACTCTTAACTATTCTTCGATCGTAGCAACTTTATTTCTACCCGTAATTCGGACGCTAGGATTAACTATAAGGACTACTAGATCCGAGTATCTAGAGCTTCTAATGCTAATATATTAATAGCCTTACGCCCTCTTATTGCTTCTATATATATCTTTCGAATACTAATATTCGAATATATAGCTTACTACTCCGCGAAGCTATAACCGATATCTACGCCTAGAGCTTCGACTACTATAAGCACCTTACTAAAGAGAGCCTAATTACTTACGCCCGTGCCTTAAGCATTCCTTTTAAGGGTACGGATAGCAAGAGTACGCTAGTTATAGCAATTAAGAAGGCAGTCGCAGATATACGTAAAGATTAGAGTAAGAATAATAAGGACTTTATATTTATAGACTTCGACCCTCGATCTTAGACGGTCCTATACCTCCGTTAGACTCTTAGCTAGTACGAAATCCTATATAGTAACGTTCCGACTAAGGATATATTAGTTAGAATCTTCCTTAAGTATATCGATAACCTTCGTATTAAGAATTCCTAGAAATGCGAAGTAGACCCTAGTATTAATAACCTTAATATGCTCTTTGCTAGCGCAACCCTAAACGCTATTATATAACTAGCCCCTACTAGTCGCTCTTACGAACCTGCTTAAACTTATACCTTAACTACTTAAGAGCTTAACGTATTGCTTTAGTAAGCTACTGCTATACTATAGAGACCGGTAGCACCTACTACTAGCCGTTAACCTCGACTCTTGCTATAGTTAGCTAGAGCTACTTATACGCAGCTACTATCTTAAGAGCATACTTAGTAGAACTTTGCTACGGGTATATAGCTACTATTTCGAGAGCGTACTTAGTAAAGCTTTACTACGGTACGCTAGCTACTCTATAGTAGTCGCGACTTTATATCGTATAGATAGCCTAACGTCGAGTTAGATAAGGAAGAAGACTAGTAGGCCGGTTCTTCGGCATCTTAGTTCGACTATTAAGAGTTTATTTATTAACTCTAACGAAGTAGAGCTATTCCTCGTAGCGAGCGCTAGATTAATTCTAGAACGTACGACGGTCGCCTACTATTAATCGTTAGCTTCGACTATTAGTATAGCCGGCGTCTTAGTAGCGTACTCCGTAGGGCTCTCGACTGCCCCTTAGTTACTACGTAGGTGTTACGACCGCATATACTATAAAGGAGAAGATTAGCGGCCCTAATACCTTAAGTAAGCTTTCGTCCTATATTATTATATCGATAGATCCTTATAATAATAAGCTCCGCTATAGCAGAGGGAGAGATTAGAGCAGAGCGTCTAAAGATAGCAGCCCGTTGCGTTTCGTTTATCGTTTATCTTTTAATACTCGGCCGGCTAAAATACCGGATTATAATACTTCCCTTTATATAATATCCCCTAGTCCCTACCTCCGCTATAATACTCCTTTTATCTAAGTTCTCTTCGTATATACTATAACTTATATAGACACGATATAGCGAAGCAATATATACTACTAAGATCTATTTACCTCTATTACGTTCTTATATAAGTTTAGGCGATATATATACTATATAAACTACGTTCGTAATATTACTACCGGGCTTACTAAGAATATATTATATTAAGTATTCCTTATTTCCTAGCTAGCCTCTTCTCCTATTAATGCATAACGAGCTTAAGCTTAAGATCTATAACCGACTATTTCCCTCGCCCCTAACTCTTATAAAATGCTATAGCAAAGATATAGCGGAAAATAAACGTATATCTATAGCATTAGGGCGCTATTCGTTTCCGTTTCTATTACGCCTAAGTAGTCTATCTTATATTAAGGTACGACGCCGAATCTTACCTAGAAAGAGACGCAGCGGTAATGTCTTATTACGTAGCCTATCGAGATAGTATAGTCTAAATATAGATTAGCGCCCTAAAAGGAATAAATGCTAGTAGATAGGGCCTTCTTGCTACTAAATAACGTGCAATAGCTTCTTAATAGGAAGGGCTATTTATTATAATTATACCTACGATACTAGTAGCTAATAAAACCCTCCGTATACGATATAATTGCTTCGTAGCCCGTAATAGTACTATATATAATACGTAGAAAGTAACTAGGTCTCGTCGGCGCAGGACGGTAATAGTAGGCCTTATATTTCCTTAGCTCCTCGGCTAGCGAAGTCTCGTTTTCGGAACTGCTTAATCTATAGTTATTTAACTTCTATAGGGAGCCGGAAGCTCGCGGGAGCACTTCTTCCTATAGGTTAACTTTAAGAATATATAAATCGAACTTATAGACACGTCCCCTTCTAGTACCTAGAAATAAGATTATTAGAAAGGAGCAGGTTATTATACTAAGGTCCGACGTCGTACTATTATTATTAGGAGGGAGACTAGAATACGACTCGGCATAGCGGGTTAGCTCTCCTTTATAATAAAACCTACGGAGCTTATCGATTCGCCGCCCGCAATATTAATGCTCTACTAATAATACTAAAGATTACTTAATAGACTATAATAGTATCCTAACTACGACTCGCGCTAGCGTAGGTCGTTATATTTTTACTCTATAAAGAACGCCGTTTCGTTTAGATTATTATTAGTATTAATACCTATAGTACTAGTAGCCTCGGATAGTACGATAGGGCCTCTAACCGGCGAGCTACCCGTTCCTACGCCTAGCACTAGAATACTAAGCCCTTACCTACCTAGCGGATTCTAACTCCGCGGGATAATTGTTCGTAGCGTAGCAGATTCTATAGTTAGGCGGATATCGCTAGAATATAATCGTATTCTTCTTATAATATTATAGTAGACGTATTCTATCGAGGTGCGGCGAAATACCTAAAGAGACTAGAAAAGTGCTTTATTATCCTTATTGCGCTTGCCCTAATCGAATAGATAAGGTAGTATATTAAGTCGTAGGTAAGGGTCTAGTCTAGTCGCTTTCTACTTAGCACTCTAGTCTCTAATAATCGCCTATAGCTCCTAGGTCGTCGCTAGGTAGTAGCCCGATACTATATTAAGCAGAACAAAAAATAGCTAACGGGAGAGATAAAGTAAAGTAATTGCGGAATAAGCGTATTATATCGAGAATAGTGCCGTATCCCCTAAAGGGGGGTTTATAAGTACGTTGCACTTTAAGAATCGCTTCTACTAGGTCTCCCGCTTAAAAGCTAAACGCTTCTTACTATTCTAGATAAAGTCTATAAATATTAAGGTAGGATAGTTAGTACTACGTTTCGGTTAGTTTAGGTTTCGTACTAGGAACTATTATTATAAGCAACTCCGGCGATAGATATATACGCCCTAGAGGTACTAACTATTCCGCCTTTAACTTCCTAAACGTTGCTCGCGAAGGAAGAAATAGAAAGAACCCGCGACTACTTCTTTACGCGATCTCGTTAAGGGCAAGTGCTGCTACTTTATTACTAGGTAGGTCGCGCGAAAGAGAGTCTATAGTATAGTCGAGAACGGTCGGATAAGGCGTAATGCGTAGGATATTAGAGAAGTAGTCTAGTAATCGTTCGAGTCCGTAAAGGTATATAGGCTCCGGGATATTAGCGGAGCTCCGCTTGCGTTTGCGCTTGCGCTTTTCTTTAATATTAGTACTTATAGCAGTTTTTATACCGTAATTTCTAATCGTATTATAGCCGTAAGTTAGGTAGAGTACGGAGTGCAAGGGAGTATAAGTAAAGACTTAGTATTTACTAAATTAGACGCTGCCTTAGGGTATTAGGATCGTATAGTAAGCTATAATTAGCCGAGATCTAAGTAGGCTTATACCTAAGGCATTACTAGCCGTATATATTCTTAATTCGATAGGTCTAAGAAAAAGATAGGTTCTAGACTCGTCTTCTCTCTTCTCCTCCTTTATATTTGCTATAGCTTTAGAACTCTTGCTCTATTAGATCGAGGAGGTACGGGCGAGGCCTCGATACGATAACTAGGCGCGTAAGGTCTTCTTTATCGCCGAAGCATTCTAGAAAGTCCTTAGTAATACCGCAACTGTTAGCACCTTTAGCTCGACGACCGTACCGGCATTTATTAGCATACTCGAAGACGAAGACTACTTCGCTCTTACGCTATATATAGTATCTACGTTACGGCTAGGCGGCTATATTTCCGATCCGGCGTACTTTCGTAATATAGTACTCGAGTTAACTTAAAAGTTACGAGATAAGACCTCTAGTTCGAGCTATATAACCTAGGCGTCGTTCGATTTGCCCGCCTATAAATAAGAGAAGGAAATCTTTTATAAGGTTAAGATCTATCGCGCGAAATTGCTATTTAGGAAATATAGCTAGCTTTCCGCTAATAAAGAGCGTTAAGTGCTTGCGTAGCTTGCGTAAGCGCTAGCGTACTTACGCGATATACCCTAAATATCGCTATAGCGATTAAATTTAATATTCGCGATAGGCGCTACGGCAGCGTAGTCGCCTATATTATCTAGAACGTATTTCGGAGATCTAATACCGTAGTCGAGTCCTATCTCCTATATAGAGGACTGCCGGCAACCTATAGTAGTAGGTCTAGAGCGTTTGCCCGAGCGCGCCGAGCTTTACTATATCGTTTAAACTACTAACGACCGCTCTTTTTAATTATTGTCTACTCTTATCGTAGAAACCTAATATCTCTCGAGGTTCTTAAGGCCGTTATTACCTAGAACTATAGAGTCGAGGTAGAGGCCGATATATTTAGCGTTCTCGCTTAGAGCCTATTTATCGTAAGGTCTAGTAAGTTTAGGCTAGTAAATAGAGTAGTTACGTGCTTTCGGAAACCCTTTAGTACTAATACGAGCTTTATAGAACGCTTCTACTAACTTTCCTCGGAATAAGTAGATTAACGAAGTATAGTCTTACTATTTAATATTAAGAGCACTAATAGAGCTACCGTAGGCGACTAGAGCTATACTATAAAGCCCTCCTAGCTTGCTACTACCGCCTTTTATATCGGCGTCCTACTAGTAGACCCGTTCTATATAGACGTAATCCCTAATTATAGGCAAGATACCGAGGTAGTCGCGAATAGTACTTTTCTACTAGGAAAGAACTTAGTTTAAGTTATCCGAGTCTAAGAGCATCCTCTCCCGCTACGCGTATATAGAATAATTAACCCGAGTACGCTTAAGTTCCGTATGCTACGCTATATACTTCTCGAGGCTATTTAGTAGATACGTAACTACGCGCTTAGCGGAGGATATTATACTAACCTATATAATAACGTTACCTTCTCGTACTAGACTCCTTTTACTACTCGAGACTAAGTAGCAATTAAACCGGCCGAGGGCTATTAGCTATTTATAGCATTCGAACGTGCTATATATATACTCTATCGTTATAGATATACGAGCATTCTAGACTTTATAATAGTCGACCTATAACCTTTCCTAGCGGATTTTAAGCTAAATAGTAAGCTTATATAGTATAAGCTCGATTTAAAGTACCGTCCGCTGCAATTAATATTTAAGTAGGTTTGCATCGCGCGTAACGATATTAAAAGCAAGCCGAGATTTTTCTTTACGCCTTTCGAGAGGTTCGATTTCCTATTCTATAAGTTCGAGTTTACTATAGGCGCGCAATGCCTATTTTTCGTACCTAAGAAAGCAATTCTAATCTCTTTCTATATATCTCTCGACGTATAGTAGAGCTTCGAGCCGCTTTTCGTATTTAGAATTAAGATAGGAAACGACGGAGCATAGTTATATTAGATTCGAGACCTTATCGCACGGTATCTATAGCTACGCCGTAGCGAAGTGCCGCTAATGCGCCTAGATATAGATCCTACGGACCTCGAGCTCGATATAGATATAGAAATAGAAATAGAGGAACTCGAAGCCCTAGCCGCAGCATAGTAATCGAAGAACTCGACGCAGACTTTAAGCTTATCTACGTTTGCTATATAGTTCTACTAGTCTATTCGTCGCTTCTATCGAGCGATAATAAGTAAATATACTACTATATAATCCTATATGCTCCTTATAGTTGCTAAGGATAATAGCTATAGCTAATTTCTTCTATATTCGTATACGTAGACGAACGAGAAGCGGCAAGAGTAGCTTATAGCGGAGCGGCTGCCGTACTCTGCCTACTCTATCCCCGCTTATACGGTAGGTATCTCGCTCTTCTTTACTTCGCAGCATCGGGCTTATACTTTCTATAGCCCTGCGATTAGTAAGACTATATTTCGCTGCCTAAATGCGACTTCGCAGCTGCGCCTACTACTTTACGACATTAGCGGGCTAGACGCAATACTTAGCCTACTAGTTATTCTAATAGACGATATTTAACTAACCGAGGCGCAACGGTAAGTGCTAGCCGGCAATAGATATCGAGATAATAAATAAAGATAGTATACGAAAATGCCGCCCTTAACGGGACTACTTAATAGTAATCTCTTTGCATCCGAGTATGCCGTTTCCTTAGGGCTACTTGCGTACGCGATTTCTTATAAGGCTCGCCTATAGAGATTGCTAACGAGTTTTATTAGCATGCAGCCTTTCGAACACCCTTTAGGTATAGGACGTAACCCTACTCGATACCGCTATAGCCTTATATAGATTATATAGGATATAGTAGTGCGCTACTTTGCTAGCGTAAAATTTACGGAGGACGATAACAATAACGACGACGACGGCGATAGCGATAAGGCTTAATAGACATGCAAAGTATTAGTGCCTAGCTAAGGCACTACTAATCTGCTATATACTGTCTTTATAAACTTCGCTCTCGGACCGACCTCGACATGCAATCTACGCCTCCTTTGTTCCTTTTCGTGTCTTAACCCTAGATCTAATGTATATTTCGAGGTTTCTTCTAAGTTAGGCGCACACTACTAACACGTACTCGTAGCAGAAGTTATCTAGAGGCGAATTAATATACGCGCCTAGGAATTCGCCTCTAGATAACTCCTGCGGCGACAGGACGACGTAATAGATGTAATATATATATCTATTTATCTATTATCAACATCTATCGAAATTACAAGTTACTAGACGCCCTAGAGATGGTAATGCAACACTCTAGATGGGCACAGAACCTTGCAAAACCAAGTGCTAATCTCTTATCCCGACGGAAGATATTCCTATAAGCAGTTATAGGTCTTCGGAGATCATTGTTTTCACTTTCAGATTCTGGATCGTCTTGGAAAACGCATCGCTCGGTTGGCATTAGAAGCACAACGAGTCAGACCTAATAAGTCAAACATATGAAACCAGTTGGAGCAGAGTATCTTGTTGTTAAGCAAGTACAGTTGCCAGTCTGTAAGACTGTACCATCGTGGTTCAGATGGAACCAGGAAACCGTGCTTTGGTTTCCAGGATGTAAATACAGATTCCCTCTCTACATGATGACGTGTAGTCACGCTTGCCAATTCAACGACGATCGTGCTCTCCAACAACCAGCGCTCATTGCAAGAGACGTCTGTTGACGACTCCGAACAGTCTTTGCCTTCCTAGTCAAATGACTCTTCTCATACCGACCTTGGTAGCGTTCACCCGGATCATCCTCCTCCGACACCCCGCCGCACCTCCTACGGGCAAGTGTTACCTTGGAGTATCGAAAACTGCGTCGAATACTGAAACTCTCCCGTCTGATCCACAATGATCAACATGCCATAGCCCGTGTCCGTGTTCTTCACGCCAGCGGGCAAATTGCAAGGCACATTCCAAGTCCACTGCTTGTCTCCGGCAGGAAGGCCTTCCACAATAGCCGTCGGGTCTGGCTTGCAAGCGTTGGAGTTTCCGCGGCAGAGAACCAAGCTCACGGTTTTGCCGTCAGTTGGACGAGTCACTCCACCATAGTTTGGGTCCCAGGTGATTTGAAAAGATTGTCCTCGGTTGACTTGGCTGTCGCCATTTGGGGTCAGAAGTGCGCCCCATGTTGGAGTGTCTTGTGGTTTGGTATATGCGTTTGCCAGAGCGGCGATGCTGCTGAGAAGAAATGCTGATGCTCGCATTTTTGCTTGGTTTTCGGTCTGGTAGAAGGTTGACTGGTGGTGGCTGCTTGGATAGTTGAGGCCTCCGAAGAATGTCAAGCAAACATTTAAATGGGAAGTCTCCTGCAGAACTAATGTAAGCTTTCGAAACAAGTGAGCATGTCCCCGGTCAACGCTTTGTGTATTGGCCATTCCCTGGACGCGGAAAATACGCGGACCTATAATTATGGGCGCCAACATTAGCGTGGCAAGGTATATGCTGCTGTTCTGAAACTCTGTTTTAGTATTGACACTTCTGCAGTGGCAAGATTGTGTTCATGGCGCTGTAAAATCACCAGGTGTGATTTTTTTTAATGTATAAGGTGCACCCTGTCCCTGACTTCACGCGAGCCTGCGGCTAGGGTTCGCCCGAAACGTGTTTTTGACCACACTACACTGTACATAGAGTGCACTGGAGGAACGCCAGCGAACATGCGGCGCGCAAGATGTTCTTTGCGTTCACGCTACGCGGGAAATTTACGACGCGAAGTCGGTGTGGATGATCATCGCAGGCTGTGTACAGTAGGTATGCAGAGCACTTCAAGAAGAGAAGCGATCGTTGCGGAAGTGCTATTGGCATTCTCGCGACATTGCGTAGTGAGTTTCGTCCGAAAGTAGGTAGTTCGAAACATTGCGTCTGGGATTTCCACACGAAAGGGGCCAGAAATACTCCAACAGAGATTGTGATTCAATACACGGACAGCCCGCTTTCTTCATAGTCTAACGCTGCTCTTGAACGGCGGATCGAATCATGAGGAGTGAAGTTGTAAGCTACACTTCGGTTTGTCTGTGATCAGGCTTGCATGCGTTGGCAGCAAAGGGAAGACTTCAGCCAGCCTTTCACTCAGTCTTATGGTCGTCTGCATGCTGTGTCTAGTCAAGTTAGCAGAGAGGTTCCGAGCCAGAACTACAAATTTAGCCATGTTATTCGCGCGATTTGGTCCTACCGAGAGCCAAGCATGTCTTCATGTTGCCCATTCGGTGAACCAATGTAACATTCCATCGGCTTGACTAGTGGTAGTTGTGTTCTGCTGTACGTTCGTTCTTGAGCGCTTTCTGGCATTCTTTTGTAAGGTTCGGTCAAGCTTTCACTGGTCATGGATCTGTACAGCGCTTGCTCGCCATTGCGACATGCTCTTCGCGTGGCGGATGCAGAAGAGCAAGGTTACAAGCCGCCAGCCAAGACAGACGTGGTAGTATTATGTCGCGTATAAGCTTTTCGTAAGCCGTAGCAATTGAATCTTTTGTCCACCCCAGTGCATTCTCACTTTCCTCACAACATCACCCCAGACAGACACAATGGCGACAAATGGGAGACCAGCAAAGATCATGTCGTCGCGACTGGCGGGCATGAAGTTCATGCAGCGCTCAGGTCCGCCATCTCCAGCAACTCCCAATGAGCCACCATCGAAGAAGCAGCGATTATCAAGTGGAAGAGCAGCGCCCTCGCCCGCTTCGAGCCCAGCGACGCCGGTCGAACGCTCATCAGGAGCAACACAGGACGATTCAAAATGGTATCTAAGTTTTCGAGCGCCTCAAGCGCCCGCTGTCGAATCGCCGCTGCGCATAGTGCAAGCAGGATACGCGACTCTGGACTCCACGAGCCGCGTCAACGATGCCTCCGATAGCGATGACGACGCGCCAGTCCGACCAGCGATGCCGGGAAGGAAGAGCTTTGGCAAATTTAACAAAGTCATCGAAAAGCAGAACAACCCAGACCTGTCTTCGTCTTCGTCTTCTGAATCTGACGAAGATGATGAGGATGAGAAAGAAGAAGGCGAGACTGGCGATCCTGAAGTAGACGCGCTGATCGCTCAAGGGCGTAAAGAGGCTAGCGAACGCGCGAAAGCAGAACGCAAAGCGAAGAGAAAAGCAGAAAAGGAAGCACTACAGAAGCTCGCGGAGCAGCGCAGGAAGAAAGCAGTGAACCTCAACCGGACGCCCACGAGCATATCGAATGGTGGCGGCGCGCCTTCGACTGCGAACATGACGTGTCATAGTTGTGGGGAGAAGGGACACAAGCAAGCGGACTGTCCGAAGAAGAGCAACAACAGGCCTTCGAAATTGCGGTATTGAGTGAAGCGTACTTACTTTGCGTGACTATCCATCGTTAGGATTGAGCAATCTCGCTACACATTGGATGTGGCAGATCAGCGCTGGTAGATATACGCCTGCGCTGGATTCGCCCGATGCCAATCGGCCAAAACTGGTTAGAAGTGCCGGAGTTTGCAATCGACCTTGACTTGTGAGCTGCGTTGCGTATAGTATCCTGGCATCTTAGATTCGTTTCCAGGTACTCCGCCTGGGCGGGCAAGCCGACCACATAAAGGACTAGGTGAGTACGCTTCGTGGCAAGATCAGCATCAGTGAACGCTATATCTCCCAATATCACACGGACAACAGTTTTCCGAAAGAAAAGACGGAGACAAGTTTTGGTACATTTCCATTTCCGTGCCGTCTCTCAAACATCCCTCTCCCCACAAAGCCTCTGTGAAGAATCATAGCCTGCTATCCTATCTCCAGAGCTTCGCTGTTACCTGTGCCACCACATGTCGCAAGCACATTCACGCCTCGACTCCATCAATCCCATCTATCGCGTCATCCCCAACGACGACAATGCCCACAGAACCGCAATCCATCTCTGCAGTATCGACATGCCGGTCGCCCTCCAACTCCCGGGTCAAGCGGAGGTGGCATTGAGGTTGGAGGCAAGACATATTGTTCCGTCTCAGGCATGCTGTAATCTTCTTCTTCTTCTTCGAAAAGGTCCCATCGGCATTTGTCTTCGGGACTGTTTGGTGGGGTGACGGAGTCATCATTGTTGTAGGAACGCATGATCGATGGTCGTAATGGGTCTCGCGAAAGAAAAATAGATGCTGGAGGATTTGGTTGGAGAGTGGGGTGAGGGTTTTGTGACCAGACCAACCGGCTGGATAAAGAAATCAAAGAGAAGGAATATGAGACTGTTTTCTGTGCCTTGTCGAATGAGAACGAATTGGTGAATTTGCTCGGAATGAGTTGATACTGCTGCTCTGCTATCCCTCAAGACGCCTTGAACGGCGCTCTTTATTCACACGAGGTATGAAAAAGGCTGATACATGGCGTCCTCATATCTGCCTCTGTCCCAGTATGCGACACATTGTACTGATACATTTCCCACCAAAGTAGCCACAACGGATCCCTACTGAGAAAGACAGCACCAAATAGGTACGACACGCTGATCACGCTGACACAAGGCCGAGATACTTCAGAATTTTGTCTCAACACGTGGCAGTAGCAAAAAGTCGGACAACGAACTACCTCTTAACCGACCAGACGCGTGTTGTACCATAGTTGCAAGCATTGCAAAACTCATCAAAGCTTCTTCTCAAGCACACTTTCCGATGCACTTTACTTGAGCACATATACACTAACAGCTAGAAGCACTCCCCAAAACTTGTGCTTCCAAAACAGAAGCCTTGACTCCGAACATGACCACCCGTCAAGACTCTTACTCCGTCTCCTCGTGGAATCAACCATAAAAGCCACCATCCCACCACCAAGGAATCGGCAAGGCAAACACATGCTACGTCCCGAATCACAGCAACCGAAATCTGCCTCGAACTTCCGCACAAGATCTTTCTTAATTCAGTCTGGAAAGGACACCGTCAATGTACAAGGAAGGGGCATACAAACACTACCTTCACGCTCTGCCCTTATCGAGAGGTTCAACAATGAAACTGTGTTCGGCGAAGCACATCATCACTCCTGTCAAGCAGTCCTCTAGAGCTACGACAATGTTCTTGATGCTTGTTGAGGCTTTTGGGGCAGAGCCAGTCAGCCAAGGACACTTTGTCCTCACGACACCGGTATACGCAACAACAACAACAAGGCCATTATATCCGATTTCTTTGTCTTTACCAGCAACATGTCACTATCGACGACACAGACATTCAGAAGAGTATTTCGTCGAATGGAGCGCTCTGTGTGATGGCGAAGAGTTCAAATACCTCGATTTCGTACCTTCTCTGGAGACCTTTTTCTCTGCACCAAGCCTCCCAAACTTCGAGGGATTTTGCTGAGTGAGAATCGATGCCCTGCGTGAGAATTTATGCAATAAATACTGTAGAGTTGCGCCGCTAGTGTGGCGTACTCGATCCCTTTGTTCTCAAGTCAGCCTAGACAGACGCTGCGAGTGCTAGAGCGAGAAGTGGGTCGCGCGACGCGTCTACTGTATACTGCGTGCGTGTAGGCACGGCGTCATGTGGTGTTGCGGCAGTCCCGGACGTGGAGGTGGTAGGATGTACGAGGAATTAGGATACAGTAGTCTATGCCCACAGATGGCGCTTCTGGCTTGGCGTATCACTGGCGGCGCCCGGCATGTCGAGAGACCGCGTTGCCGAAGCCAAGAGAAGCTCAGCGTCGGTGGGCGGGAATGGAAGGCGAGGTGGTGGAAGAGAGCAGGAGCGGTGGTGGACGGCGGAGGCGGCGTGTCATGCAATGGCGGAGGGAAAGAATGCATTACATAGTTCTACGATGGGCAGGAAGTGATGAGCGTGGCGTCCGTGGGCAAGAAGGATTCCAACCCAACCCGAACCAGTAAAGTAGACTAACTTATGTAGCAGCCGTCGCTGCTCATCTCTGCACATCATCCTCCTCCTCCTCCCTCTCCTCCTCCTCCTCCTTCTCCCTCCGCCGCCGCCGATGCTCGCGTAACGATTGTCGCAGACGCCCCGAGACAAATCGCACGCCGCCCATCGCCCCTGAGACCCTTGCGCGCAGCTGCCGTCACCGCACCCAAATCCCCGCGATCAACACTCGGACGCCCTCGAAGCCGCCATCCTTCTACTGAACTACTTCCACCCTCGCACCACACCCGCTCCTGCAACTCTGGCCACGCCACAGCTTGCTTCACGCCCTCGCGCGCCGTCGTGGCCATGCGCCGACCCGTCCTCATCTTCCTCATCCTCAACCTCGCCCTGATCGCCTTCCTCGTGCACTCCGTGTGGACTCTCCTGGAACTGCTGGTCATCAACGGGATTGAGGATGCAATCACCAAGGCCGAACTGCCGCCCATGGGCTCCGAGCACGACCTCGACACCAAACCTATGATTCCGAAAATTATACATCAAACCTACATCAACACGAGTATCCCTGCCGTCTGGCAGGAGGCGCAACAGAGCTGTCTGCACCTGCACCAAGAGCCGGATTGGAAGTACATGCTGTGGACCGATGCCTTGGCAGACGAATTCGTCGCAAAGGAATATCCAGAGTTCTTGGATACCTTCCGCGGCTATCAGTACCCCATCCAGCGTGCAGACGCCATCAGATACTTTGTCCTCGAGCACTTTGGAGGCATCTACATTGACTTGGACGATGGCTGCAACAGATCTCTGGAGCCCTTGCTGAGGTATCCCGCTTTTGTGCGCAAGACCATCCCCACAGGTGTCAGCAACGATGCCATGGGCGCTGTTCCGGGACACCCCTTCTTCCAACGTGTGATCGAAGAACTGCCAAACTACGACCGGAGCTGGCTTCTGCCGTACATTTCAGTCATGGCAAGCACTGGTCCGCTATTCGTCAGTATCATTTGGAGACACTACAGCGATGAGGGTTTCAATGTGGGAGATGGGCCTGATGGCGGACGAGTCCGCATCATCTTCCCACAGGAATATCAAAATCAGCCCTGGAGCTTTTTCACGCACCACCTGGGCAATAGCTGGCACGGTTACGACGTGCAGCTGATTTTCTGGGTAAGTGATTCCACCTGCCAAACCAAGACCGTTTTCGCTAACAGCACACAGTTGGCTCGCAATTGGGTTCTTGTCACCATTATCGGGTTCATTGTTGGCTTCGGCTTGATCTTCTTGGCCTGGTGGTATTACCACCGCTACTACCTCACGCCCAACGACATTCCTCGATGGAAGACGAAATCGATCCGCCAGCGTCTTCCTTTTTGGTCACGACGAGCGCATTCAGAATATGAGTTGATCAACAGACACGAGCCCTGATTGGTTGTGAAGCCGTCGGCATTCAATCATGCATGATGCACGGTTCTGCTTAAGTAGGATCGTGGCTGTTCCCTGGCCCGGATACATCCAACAGAACCAACGAGGCCATTGCCCTCTGCAGCCATCAAGCTGGGAATCGGACTGCGTATTGGTGACAACTGTCATAAGGGACACATTCGCCACGCGTATTGCACCAGAATGGTCTGCTGTCGTACGAGAGCATGCATGCTGACGCGACGGAAGTCTGAATGCCTGTCAGGAGTTCCGACCTGTCAGTCGTTCCGACCAGTCTGGTGCAGAGCACTCTGCCTTAGGTTTCGTGAGACCAGGGACAATCCGGATAAACCATGCAAGGTTATACATAGACGCTCAGCTATCCGGACTACAAGTAATGGAGAGGCTGCGCCATCGCGCAGCCGCCATCTGCTGCTGTGAGAACGCTGTGAAGGCTTGGGATTACTTTTCTTACCATGGCAACCATGGGCATATCTCACTCTCATCCAGAACAGCGGTCTTCACGCCATCGGTTTTATAGTCGCTCCAACGCAACGACGATGGCAATTCCCATGCACGACAGACGTTCGAGAGGATTCTCTGCTCCTACGAAAATACAAAATCAAACTCAAATCAGAGATCCGGAGACCGTCGAAGCCCTAATTGAGGAAACGATGCGGGTGTTGATGGACTTGCACCGACTCCATCAACGACTCATCAAGGCGAGCAAGTCGGGCGAAGCGGAAAGGCATTCTCCTCTAAATCTCGCCCCCACGCCACGGTTCAGCCGCACCGGCCCTGCTCCGGGAAACCACCTACCATCCCAGGCCTCATTGTCATCCACTCGGCCAATCGCTCCGCTATCTCTCTCTTCCAGCCGATGTAGCTCAATGGCCGAAAACCACGACAAAGCGGTACTTGCGTTGACTGATTCTTCGAGTCGCTGTGCCTCCCCATCAAGCTCTGCGGCCACACCTCCAACTTTGCCTTGCAAATCTCCCTTGCGCAAGTCATGCATCGTCGATGGTGCATCGAATCGCCGCGATTCCATCTTGGGGCCTGCCATTGCGCTTTGTGACGAATTACTGGGTGAAAGCATCGAGGTTCCTAACACCGTGCACGATGGCAAAGGCCCAGAGGGTGGAGGGTAGCAGAGGCCTGCGCGCTTGGACGGGAGCAGAGGAAAGGAATCGTTCGTGAACATCGAACATTCAGCCTACACAGCTGTCAAAGCGGATAGAGCTTAGACTACAATGACCTTCGTAATATCTATTTGCTTGGAAAGGGAAAGAGAAATCGTCTCTCTCTCTTGCATGCCATCTCTGCAATCCTCCATCTTCTCGCCTCTCTCCACAACCCCGTCTGTCAATCAAGTCCACTGTACTTTCTTCAGCCATAAAAATCCCCAGTCAACTCGCGTCACCCAGATCAATCAAGTGAACCTCCGTCCCCACATCCACTCCACGCTAGCCGGTGGGAGTCCTGGAGGTGTGCTCGATGCCACGAGCGTCGTTGCTAGACTGCTCTCCCCATCATCGGTAAAGGATA
This sequence comes from Cercospora zeae-maydis, assembly GCA_023512815.1. NCBI lineage: Eukaryota > Fungi > Ascomycota > Dothideomycetes > Mycosphaerellales > Mycosphaerellaceae > Cercospora > Cercospora zeae-maydis. The sequence goes on along the minus strand of JAKLWY010000009.1, from coordinate 2,519,742 downwards.
TAGGAGATGAAGTATTCGTCGTCGTCATCGTCGTCGTCATCGTCGCCGTCTTAGTCCTATCGTCGCGAGACATCCGACTCGACAGCCACGATGGCAGAGCGATTTGTCTGATGCTGGATTTTAGAAGATCGGAGATGGAGTTTTCGGTTTGTTCTTCTTCTTCTTGTTCTTCTGATTCTGCGGAGGAGAACGAAGAGAAGGTGGAGGTGGTGGCTGTGAAAGCGGAAGGATTCGATGGTGGTGTGATTTCGAGTGTAATCAGAGGAGCCTGTAGAGGAGGGCGAGCCTCAGGAGCTACTTGGATGGTGACGAACTTTTGACAAGTGAGGTAGTGCTCTACTCGCAATTCTTCAAAACTCGTGTCCCAATATTTCTCGCGTGTGGTGATGGGATGATAGATGAGGGTTTCGGTTTGGTGGGTTGTGGAGTTGTACTCGCGGGTGATGAAGAGGTCTGGGATGGGTTGTTGGACTCTGTATTTCTCAGGCTGCAGCTGATGGTGGTGCTCGAAGTTTCGTTTCTGGTGGTGCTCGGGGTGCTTTGCTTGCTGGTACTTGTTCCAATTCTTCTGTTGCTTGCCGGAGTTGAGCTCGGGCTCGTCGGGCTCGGTCTGCTTCCACTTTCGGGGTGAATAGAAGTTGGCCTTCGCAAGGGCGCCTTGTGGAAGCGAGCGGAGAAATCTGCCCATTCCGACGGAACTGGGGTGTTTGCGTGGCATGTTGGAGCCGCGGTACTTGGGAGTGGACGCCGTGTCGAAGTGGACGGTCTTCTCATCGCCCTTGCCATTTATCTCCTTCTCGCCAGTGCCAGAAGGATCCCATTCCGTGAAGGCCACCAGGTTAAAACCGAACCATATCAAGCCGTGGATGAACAGAAGGAAGCTGACGACGAACAGTTGACAAGTCGTGTACAGAATGATGATGTACCGGACCTGTGTTCAAGATTCGTCTGTCAGCCATTCGCCATGTACAACGCACAGCCCATCACGGCCTTCTCCTTCCCCGCTTCCGCGAACACTCACACATTCAACCACCTCCACCCCACACAAATACCCTCCCAGCCACCACAGCAGCCCCGTCGCCAAACAAGCCAACCTCATGTAATACTTCTGTCTCTCCCGAAGCAGCGAAGCATTCTGCCCCTCCTGGACAATACACCACTGACTCGACAAAACCGGGAAGTTGTTCAGCAAGACATGGTCGATGACCTTGTTGGCAAAATCGCGCACCGTCCGAAGGATGAAGTAGCCCAAAAGCAGCGCGCAAGAGTTATTGACGAGCGCGTGTAGTCGGGAGTTGGGAGTTGTCGTTGCTTCCTCGAGGGCGCGGACGAAGTAGTACTTGAAGTCTTCTTCTGCGACGGCGACGTCGGGCGCCATTGTGGTGACGGTGGGACCGAGTGATTAGTAGCGAATGTTGTTGCAACGATTGCGTGTGTGGTCGGTTGTTGATACAGCAAGTAGCTTGTTGAACGTTCCTGCCCGACTCCACTTTCTCCTTCACTTCAGCACACGTGCAACGGCCAGACACGACTTGTACATTCGGTCCGCGCCTTCACTCTCGGAAACAGCATCCGGTTTTGACCGCCATAACTTTCATTTTCGTCTATATGACTCGATCGTATCGCACCGCATCGCTACATATGTGACTGTCTGGCAGTACTTGTGTTTAGGCGTGAGTCAATTACCTTCATGTCCCATACCCATTAATAACGCCGTGAGCGAGTACTGCCCTCACTGCGAATCCCCCGTCCCATATTCCAGCCGTCAAAGTGGTATCTTGGTTCTTTGCATTAAGCGAAAATGCGTTCCTTCTCCGAAAGATCCTCGTCTCCTCTTGCCTTCTGCGCGACTCGGCCTGTGGTCCTCGCCATTTGAGAGTACGCGCTCGCCGCTCGTCGCGGTTTGCATAGCGTCAGGAATCGACTCGCTCTGGGCACGGAGCCGAGTGGGTATCAAATTGGTTCATTCTGCATCCGTCACTGTTTAGTGCCCGCCCCCCTTTCTAAAGCGCAACAGCTCGCTCAGACTGGCCATAGAGCAGCCATGCTGCAGGAATTCATGTCGTCCGAGCTCTTCCGCTGTCGCTCTGGACTTGACATCCACGCAAAGACAAACACTCAAGAACGCCTTGAGCTCTTTGCTCAGCTTCTCGGGTTTTTTCAATCTCGGTGTTCCGTTGGTCGCGATGAGATATAGTGCCTTCAAAGGCTCCTCGTTCAGGTAAGGCGGCTCGGACTCAATCATCTCGATGGCCATAATACCCAAAGACCAGATATCGACCTTGGAGCCATACTCCTTCTGCTTGACAACTTCCGGAGCCATCCAGTACGGTGTGCCGACCATCGTAGCACGCTTCGAACGTTGTTCTGTTAGCTTGGCGCAGAAACCAAAATCAGTAATCTTGACTGCGCCGCGGGAGGACAGGAGAACGTTGTCGGACTTGATGTCTCGGTGAATGATGTTCTGAGCGTGCAAGTGGATCAGGCCCTTGCAAGTCTGCAAATAGTTAGCGCTTGTCTCGCAAAACGACGTATACGTGTATTGTTACGCACCTCGAGACAAATCGTCGCAATTTGATCTTCGGTGATAGAAGCATTGTTGTCAATTACGTCAGTCAATGCACCACCTTCCATGAATTCCATGACGACCCAAAGCTCAAAAGTCTCCTCTTGTAAGAAGGCATCGAGGAAATTGACAATGTTGTCGTGGCGGCTTTCCTTCATGACGATGATCTCATTCACAATCAGCTCCTTCCTTGGTTGCGATCGGAGATCCATCTGCTTGATAGCCACTTGAGCCTTGGGACCGTACTGCTTGATCAAGTTCTGTGCGGTAGAGCTGGGAGCATTCTCGCGCACCCTCGCCACGTACACCGACCCCGAGGCACCTTGACCAATCTTCTTCTGCTTATTATAGCTTTCCAGAGGGTTACTCAAGGTCACTACTGATCGCAGGCGGTCCATAACCTGAGCATCGGACATGGCACTCATTCGAACTTCCTTCTTTGGTTCCGAGTCCTTCTTGGTCAGCGCGGCCTCGGCCTGCTTCACGGCATCTGGTTTGCCAGTAGGCTGCTTGGTCGCGACATTCAGAGGCTTGACTTGTCCCGATGTCGATGGCTGCTTCTGGTGACCAGTCTCAGATGGCTTCCGCGTGACCGGTGCTTCATCTTTCCTCGCCTGACCGCCATTCGCTGGGGCAGGTTGTTTAGCTGCGCAAGGTGAATGAGCGGTTGTACTAGGTTGCTTTGCAGGGGTTGACCCACCATTCTGTGGAGGCGACGGCGCCGCTCTCTGTGCCTGCAAGTTCCGTATGGGTAATGTGCTGCCGCTTTTACTTTGTGAGGGTGCGGGAGGTGCTGGCCTGGACGCGCTGTACTTGCTCTGCCCATTTCCGGGGCTCGCATCGCGAGAGGTGTCACTGTAGCCTCCTCCACCAACCTCTTGTTTCGCGAGTGGTGTCTTGTGCTTGGGTAGCGACTCGTTGTATTCGCGATCTTCTTGTTCTCTTCGCCTGCGCTCCTGCTCGTCTTCCAGTCGTCGTTGACGCTCTCGTTGCTCTTCCTGTCGCCGTTTTCGCTCCTCTTCGTTCGGACGATCGGTCGATTGGTCTCTAGAAGCTCCAGACCCGTATCCGCTGCCGGGCGTCCTCGTCTGACTGTTAGCGCTATAGCTGCTATCTTGTCTGTTAGGTCCTGGAGGCTGCGGCCTTGGTGGTGTCACTCCGTTACCCGCAGAATAGCCCAGCTGTTTGTTCGCGTTGTCACCAGCGCTCGGGGTAGGCGTGAGGGAGGAGTACGACTTCGGCTCATCCGATCGAACTTGTAACTTGTCGGTGTAGAATTGCAAGACTTCCATGACAGCCTGCGGATTCTTGGCCATATCATCCTTGGTCAATGCACTGCCTTTGAGTAATCTCTCCCACTCGACTGGCAGCCCTACGAAACCTCCAGTGACTGGATCAAAGCCCACGTGTACGCGATGCGAAAAGCCTGTGGGGTGCGATACCCCGCCCATCTGAGGACAGCGGTCGTAGATGTTGTCCATCCAGTTGTAGACCTCGGTATCAGTGTCGAACTTGAGAATCCATATCTTGTTCCCATCGCGCGTGATCTCCAAGCTGTAGGGGTAGTTGTCGGAGCGCGTCACATGCGACACGTCTTTGAGATAGATGACGCTGGTGGTCTTGTTGGTGGTGCTGGATTTCAGGAAGTCGAGCTGCTTTTCCCGCAGGACGAGGAAGCGCTCGTTCCAGAACGCTTTCATAAAGCCTCCGCCCTCCTCCTTGACCTTTGCCCAGCCATCCTTGATCACCGTCATTTCGCCATTGACCGTTCCTGTGCGGCCGAGTGAGGACTGTGAAGCGTTGAGGGAGCTGTCGGAGTCATTGCCGATATATTTGAGATTGGCATTGCCCGGCGTGTTGTAGACGTTGGGGGTGAGGGTGACCTTGGGTCGACGATCGGTCGGCGGTGGCGGGGCAGGTCCCGGATTCATGAACTGCTCCGGCCTGTAGAGTCTGTCGCCGCAAGTCAGCCATGCCCACAGTATCGCGCGGCGTCGTGCGTCGTCAAGGCGTCACGGTCGATTGTCGAGGTTGCATGTCCAGAAGGGCGCTTTCCGGGGCCTTCGTCGCCGACTGAACACACACGGCGCACAACCAAGTCCAAGGCTGATACTCACGTATTGGGTTGATTGCCGGCCATGGCGGGAGAGGGTGGCAGTGGTGGTCAACAATGCGCCGAAGGCGGGTCACTGCCCGGCAGGTGGACGGAGCGCGGAGCGGGCGCGTGACGGAGGGAGGGTGGAGCTGTCGTCGGACCCGGGAGGAGCTGGCGGAGCGCGGTGGCCGGCACGCTGAGGGTCTCGCGGTGCGAGAGCAGTGGTCGGTGGTGGTCGAGCAGCAGTGAGGTCAAGAGTGAGGGCTGGCGGCACCCTGAACTCTGAAGCCGCTGACGGACCTCGATAGCGTGTGCTGGGCTGGGCGCACAATGAGGATCGACGCCGACAATGACCGACAGAGGCAGACGAGGGTGAACAAGTGCACAATTGTAGCGAGCGGACAACGTGTGCGACGGGCGCTGCGATGTCGAGAGGAGAAGGGAGCATGGATGGACACTGTGTTGTTTCACAACCAGACCGCCCCATCGACGACGCCAGCAACACGCCCGCTGCCCAAGTGGTGTGTCTATAGGGAAAAGCTTGTCTCATAGGGTCGACATCCTCTCTCCGACTCCTACGTAGGACGTACTTCCCCTTCATTATTGCACCTCGATGTTCCCCGACCTGTTCACCTGCACCATTCACTGCCCGTCGCCTGTTCATCCCGCACGCCGTTCACCCCTCATGACATCCGCGCTGCAGCCGACTCGCGATCCGACTCATGGTCACCACCACCTTCCGAAGCCTCATTCTGACCCTCAAAGATAGCAGGTTTCAGATTGTTCTACTATGATGATGCCCTACCAATGTCGTGCGTCTCGAGCGAGATGCCGACACCACCATGTCGTAAATTCCCCCGCAGTCTCGCCTACCTTCACGTTCCCCTTACAAACGAAGGCCAAGTGGCAGCATCGCGCTTACCGTTGCTTCTCAGCCTCTAGTCAAGCAATTCGTGTAGAAATATTATTCTGGCAGCTTATCCTTGTCCGAACGCGTTGTGTCTGGAGCCCCGGTATCGCAGCCTGTCCCACCATCTGATCGCCCCTCCCCATCTTGACCCATGGCCTTTCTCCCCTGTGATCTCTGCGTCGGCTTGCTGTTCGCAGCATCCCGTCTGAGAACCAATGCTGGACAACCACGTGTTGTGATATTTGATTGGGTTAGCACATCTCCGGCCCCAGCTTCTGTTGCTATATATACATATATGTCTGTTGGGCAAATTCCTTCTCCCGCAGTAGCAGGAACAAATCGCATTGGCAGGAGCAAGCTCTCGTTCCTACGAACCGAGCATGTCGTAGCCAACCTCCTACAGGGTCTGCTACATACTTTTGACATCCGTCTTGAAACCACCAGGTCCCTCAGCAACGCGCTTCAAATGGAAATGAAGGCCCAGGCCTGAAAGCTTCTCGGCCTCTCACACCATATTTGATCGATTTCTCCCCGGTCTGCACACCACGATGCCATACGTGTCAATGAGTAGTCCCCAAATTTTGCGTGCACCGCGAAGAGACTGGAGAAGGACTTGCATTTCGATATCAAACGGCTCAGGAGTGATGCGGAAACCGCATGCGTGCAAGACATGATGCCCTCACATCAAGCAGAGCAAGGGGATTGGGACGCCGCCGTTGCTCGAAGACATTGCGCCCCTTTCCTCGCTTGTTCCGAAGGCGTAATTGCCGAGAGCTACGTGAGTCGAGATTTGCAGCTTCCGGTGACGAGGGCAACCTGCTCTGTCCTTTATGGGCCTTGGGGTCTGCTTCCATCTCCTCATCTGTCGATGCATCGAGGTGCATTTGCGGGTATGTACAGTCCAGCTATCCTGGATACTCGACTGCGCCATACACAGAAGACTCCGCAAGCAAAATGACCCGACTTGTAGTGAATATGCATGTTGGACAGCGTTCTTCCGGCGGATGTGCAGATCGGATGGCGTTGAACATGCGACTCACTCGGAGAGCAGTGCCGCGGGACGATTCCAAGCTGCCGCCTGCCTTAACCAGAACCTTCTTCTTCTCAACCATCTGCGCCAAGTCTCATGGCCCACCTTAATGCCCTGGCGCAGAGAGTGCTCTGGTGCTGTCACAGCATGATCACGACGACACAGATGGCAACGAGGAGAGTCGCGGTCACATGCATGATCCTCATGGAAAGACCGATCGATTCCCTATAATTCGCAGCTTCGCATTACGGATTATATGCTGACCGGAGGCGCTTAGTCTCAGCATCGCTCGGAGAGCATAGCGGCAGGAAACGGTAGACTGCTATCCCTTCGATTTCTTTCAATCCGCGTTGCAGCGCATATGCAGATCTGAAGGCTTGGGGCTCCACATTCTTTGAAGATAAGACGTCTGGAACATGGTAAACTTCCATATCGTTCTTAGCCCGCGACGTTTCGTGATGGCCTATATCTGCTCCTGGCGATTGAGCTCTTTGGCCGTAAAGCGACCGGTCTAGGAGAAAGCAGAGGGTGCTAGCCGCGGCGGTGGACAGAAGGAGAGAGATCAGATTGGTCAACATTCTGAGATCGGCTTTTCTGGATCTGTGGGGTGTGTGTGTGCGTGTGTGTGCGTGTGCGTGTGCGTGTGCGTGTGCGTGCGTGTGCGTGTGCGTGCGTGTGTGTGCGTGCGGGCTGATGTGCCGTTATTGTGATAGAAGAAGACAATATATTATATGCGCCATCTCTCCGAAAACATTTGGTATGAAGCGCCGATATCTGCAAATTGAATGGCATCAAGCCTCTTCAGATTTCTCTCGGAGAGCTCGACAAAAAGTGATTGCATCGATGTCTCTGAAAACGTTTCTGGGGCTCTTTGCGGCAAATTTGGAGACGAGGCGGCATCCAATTCCAGATCCTCGCAGAGAGCGCTGGCAGAGTACAAGGCAATTTTGCATATCTCTCCACAACACTTTTGATCTAGTTTCGACAAATTTGCAGATCGAATCGCTTTGAAGCTCAGGTTTTCGTGGAGAGGGCGAGCGAGAAATCGTACGGCCATGTCGATTTCTCTTCGGATATTTCTAGTCCAAATTCAGCGCATCTGCGAATTGGATGGCTCACCAGCTCAGATTTGCCTGGAAGCACCCAGTAGCACAAACCGTGGTCAGATTGCATTTTCTAGGAAGACTGACGGTTCGAGATGTGATATATCTCCGGAATCCATGGCTTTCAAGCTCATCTTCTCTCGGAGATAATATAGCGCAATACGAAGTCAGATCGCTGTCTCTGGCGACTTCCTTGGATGGAGTTGCGGCGAGTCCGCTATTGAAAAGGCATCAAAATTGACACTTTCTAGGGAATAGCTAGCACAGAACACGGTCAAGATCATCTCCCCATGAACATTTATGATTCGCGCCGTAACGACCATGCAGACCGGACGGCATTCGACTTCGATTTGTCTCGGAAGCACCAGCGCAAGACACTGTCAAATCGCTATGTCATATCAACTGAACGACCGCTCTCTATCAAGTGAAGGATTCAGATTTATGGAAACACCAGCATAAGACTACAACTTAAGCAGCTTGGGCATATCACCAGCACGCCAGAGTGAGGCAGGCGGGGCAACAATGAGCGATAGAGCAAGCACGAAACATCCTTTCACATACATCACAACACAATCTCACTCGGCGGGAAGAAAAAGAAACAGAATCTATGGGCAAAGGCCCCACTCAATGGGGCCACATTTGCTTGTTATTTCGCGCGAACCTACTTCTAGCAGGCAAATTCTCATCGTCATCATTCATGTAGTGAGTCGTTTCTTCGTGTCTTGATGTAGGCTGATGACAGCTCTTAGACCACGCGACAACTTCAAGTGAGCGGCATCAGAGCTCCAAGAAGAAGTATCCTTCGGCCAAGGGCGTCCCAAAGTGGCGGCGATGAGCTCGTAGACTTAGAGCTGGTCGTCGGCCTCGTCTTCGGAAGCAGCCATCTCCGTCTTGACCTTCTTCTTTGGGGAGCCCGAGCCATCCTCCTCGTCGTCCTTCGTGTCCTCCGCCACGGACTTCTTGGACTTGCGCTTGCCGGTGCTACTGGCCGGAGTCTCGCCAGTGGTCTTCTTGGTAGTGCGGCTGCTGGATGGGGTCTTGGGTGGAGCGCCATCAGCGCTGGCAGCTGGCAGGGGGCCGTGCTGCTCGTCAGCGGTCTTCTTCATCTTGGCAAACTTCTGACTATATAAAGTTAGCACGTGTCTGACGGTCAGGGAGGGAAGCACATGTGAGAAACTTACCGCAGGGCGTTGCCGACGAAGTCCTCCGTACTGTTCTGGGCGTTGAGGAGGTTGGCGATTTGGTTCCAGTTCTGACTGCCAGTGTTGGAGACGTGGATGATGGCCATCAGGAACTGGCGCTCCTTGGTGTCGTCCCAGGTGACAGGCATCTTGTGGTGTGGTGATGTGTTGTTGATGGAGTGGTATGTGATGAGTGGGAGCGGTGCTGTGGACGGATCTGTGATGGTTGGTGATGATGTTTGTGTGGAAGAAAGCAAGAGAAGAAAGCCAGGGGGGAGGTCGAATTTAAGCAAGAGCAGATTTTCTGTCACTGTGCGACCCGGAAAGTCTCCTAGGCAGACACGCCTAGGAGCACACGCTGTCTTCTGATTCGTGCGGAGTAGGTGTTTGTCAAGTTCATCGACAGACGGGGCAAATACGCCTTCACATGGTTCCTAGACCTCCCGATCGTCTTCATGGGCGAATGATAGAGCAGCATTCGACGCGTCGTGCCTTCCAACTCTGCTCCATCGCGACTTCACTTCAGCGACCTCGGCGATGATTGTTCTAGAGCAAACGCGCAAGTCACGGTAGGTCCGGTCAAGAGGTCATGCGAATGATGAACATCATATCTGGATATTGGAGGGTTCTCCGGGGGTCGCGAACGGTCAGAAGATACGAGAAATGGTACAAATAGGAGAGACAGTGGTTTCATGTCGATCTGACTTTCATGTCACATCGAATTACTCATATTCCGCACGGCGGAGTCTGCTTGTATTTCCTGTAGTCGCTCGTTTCATGTCGCTCGCAATATCCAGACACAATTCCTCCAAAGATGCTCAATCTCTAATGCTGTAAAGTCTGAGCCTGACGAAGAAGTATCACATAGCGGTCCACCTAGTCCTCGCTGCCAACCTCAGCCTCAGTCTTGATCTTCTTGGCCGTAGCCTTCTCCTCGTCAGCCTCGTCGTCGAACTGGACTCCCACCGCCTTGCGCTTGACGTTCAACTTGGAAGGAGTCTCAGCGACAGCCTTTCTGCCTCCGCGCTTGGCTGGGGTCTTTGCTGGTGCGCCCTCAGCGGCAGTTGGCTCGCCGAATTGAGTCTTCGCGGCCGCCTTCAGCTTCTTGATCTTCTGCCTGTGGCGAGAATCGTTAGCTTCCTTGCGCCGGTGTTGTTCACGGACATTGAGTGAAGGAGAGGGAAAGACTTACTTGCAAGCTTCCTCCGAGCACTCCTCGCCCATGTCCTTTGCGATCTGCGCCCATGGTGGCGTCGGCTGGGTGTGGTGGATGATGAGCAGCAAGAGCTGCTTCTCCTTATCGGCGTCCCAGGTGACTGGCATTGTGTTGGTCGTGTTTGTCGGATGATTGGATGTTGTGGTGAGTGATGGATGGTTGTGTAGGTGGGCTTTGTGAGTAGAAGAAGGAGAGAAAAAGGGAAAGCAACGGTTGGCGGGTTTTGTACTCGAAATTAGGTTTGCTTGCGAAGGTGGGTTCTGTGAGTCCTATGCATTAGATCCTGCCGTGACCCTGATCGATTGATCAGATCCACCCATCAAGTCTTCAGTGCTACGCCTCAGTATTGAATTGATGTCCCCAAGGATCAATGGCGCGCAGCAAACATAGTAAGGAGAAGAGCATTTAGTAGTGACCCTGTGAGCTTTTCACGGTGGCCCATCAGATCTGCTCCTCCTGCTTGACACGCTTGCTCGGCTTCTGCTCCTCGTCGTCCTCCTCCACCGTGTCCTCCGTCACCTTGCGCTTTGCGCCCGCCGTAGTCTTAGCCTCGCCGGCCTCCTTCTTTGCGCGACCTTTGCCTTTAGCGGCGGCCTTTGGTTTGCTCTCGTCACCATCCTCGACGCCGCCGGCTTCGCCAAACTCCTTCTTCGCCTTGCCGTACATGCCTTTGAACTGCTGGCTGCGATGCAGTTAGCTTCGCAACGCCGTGCATTCTCGTTTCCACGTACCGAGCGGCTTCGCCCGTGCAGCCATTGTTGAGCACAGTTGCGACCTGGTCCCACTTGAGAGTCGGGGCGCCAGAAAGGTGGTAGACGACCAGCAGCAGCTGCTGACGGCTGGCGTCATCCCAGTTCACTCCGCTTCGTGGCATTGTGGTGTTGAGATGGTGGTGGCTGCGTTTCGTGTGGTCAATATTTTGTTGGGAATGGGTGTGTTGCTCGATTGCAGGCGATGCAGAGAGTTGAGGGGGGCGGGAAGCTGTGGATGGCTAGTTGGTGATGGATGGGCAGAGCAAGCTCAGTGAGCAAAGCACGCAAGCTTCAACGCTCCGGGGTCTGCCACATGCAGGACCTGCCCCATCTAGTGAGCCGTTTCTCAGTCACTTCTCATACGCCACTGAACTTGTGCATGCTGCCCAACCTTAGTTTTGAAAGAGGAGCATGAAACATGGTAGCGGCCGAAACTGCGACCTATGCCATCTTGCCAACGCTCCCGCAAGCTGCACAACTGAAGCACGAAGCGCTTCTCAACGGCTAGACTGCGTCGCCGCCCGGTCTTGATGGCCCACCGCCGCAGCGTGCATTCAAGTCTTGTTCCAGCTCATTTGGGCACTTCACGATGCTTCGACAAACGAGGAGTGAGCTTGCTTAGTGAAAAAGCACCTTATGCGTCCTGAGAAAATGCAACTTTCGTGTCGCCGTCTGGCCACTCGCTAACCCTTTGGGTTTGGCATAATGTCACTGCAGCCGTTTGCTTTGCTCATGTCGCCCAAAAACACAATATGGACTGCGCCCGCCAGTCACTCGTCCATTGCAGGTGCGAAGCGTGATCGAATCCGAAATTCGAGGAGCGCAAGCCCTTGCGCCCAACTTGGAACACGATTATGGAAGTGGATGTCTGGGAGAGAAGGATGTGAAGTTCGCACACCCTGCTGAACGGGTGGTCCGTGCTCGTGCTCTGGCGCCAACGAAACCCCGGCCAGGGCAACCCAGGTCCTCGGGACGCGTCTGAGCATTGCGACTTCCGACGCTCCTTCGCCACACCTCATCCTCCTCGATCACACCACATGGGTATAGCTTAGAGCGCGCGATGGCAGGCGATGCAAAGGAACAGCTACAGGAGCGCTGGAATTATCTCTACAAAGAGTACCTTCCGGCACTCGCCAAAGCACGCGACGAATCCCAGCCCACCTGGCCTGTGTTTCTGGATCATTGCTTCGCCCGCATCGTGCTGGACAATGCGGTTGGCATTGACAAGCCATGGACCGAGGTGCTGAAGTCACCGGCGTACAAACACATGTCTGAAAGCCAGCTAGAAACTGCGATCGAACTTGCTGAGGAAATAGCCAAAGGCAGCGCAAACCTGGTCGAGCTAGATGAGCGTAGTCTGCAGTTGCGCGGGAAGCAGAGCAAGAAACGAAAGGCTGCGGACCCTGCTTCAAACAATTTGGACACGACCGCGACAATTTCTGTGAAGAAACGCAAGAAAAGAAGCACTGGTGAGACGGTGTCATCCTACTTTCTTCCAGCACCGAGCCCACGGTCCAATACGAAAGCAGAGCGCACTGATGATGAGTCGCAAGAAACGCATGTAAAAGCCGAAGAGGATTCGGACATGTCCGTTCAGGTCAAGCGCATCCAATCTTCAGGCCTGACCGCGTTCAAAAAGACAATTCTAACGATGTTGACTGAGATCCCCCGAGGCCGCTGGTCAACATACGGAGCCATGTCAGATTACCTCAGCGAGAGACATTCGAAAACATGTGCCCGCGCAGTGGGCAGTGCAATCAAGAACAATCCGTTTGCGCCCGAAGTGCCATGTCACCGGATTCTTGCTGCTGACCGCACCATAGGCGGTTTCAAGTGTGGCGGATGGGGAGAGAGTGGCAGATACGCGCACGAAAAGCACAAGCTGCTGAAAGAAGAAGGTGTCAAATTCGATTCTAGCATGAAGGTCAAAGGCGCTCCGTTCCGGGAGTTCAGGGCGTAAACATATTTCGATATGTGTTTCATCAAACCACGAATTCTCACGTATCAGTGCACACTATCAGAGTCGGCATGTTCAGCGATGGGTGTCGTTTATCGCAAAGGGGGAGGCTCTGCTGGGACGAACTCCACGAGCTTTACAAGGTCATTTTTATTGCACTGCACATCGATGATGCACTAGTGGTTCGTGGATATCACACGAAGCTACGGGGATGAATGTCTGGGCTGTTCCCATACATGGAGGAGGTCCACGCGGGATGTGGGACCGACCTTCCAATTCAAGACCTGGTCTCTCTTCATGACCCCGTTCCGTCACGACCTGCCTCATCACAACCGCGGGGTAAATTGCCTCACCAGCTGGCTTGTAGCCACGAAGCGCCGCGAATTGCTGCTTGAGCACGATCCCCGCACGTGAAATGCACACGTACTGCTGTTCATGGAGCAGCCGTCTGAGGCGGTGATACAGCAGCCACAGCAGCTGTCGTGGTTCGGCTCACGGTGGCGGTCATCTAACGTCGACCACGACTTATAACCCGCATCCATATCCCACGTCCTCTTTGCTGGGATTATGAGGCTGGAGATGTGGCGTTTCAGTAAGATGGTACATCGAGTTGCCACATGTTGGTTGGTACTGACGTGGAATGAACAGGGATCCTTACATGATCCATGGCGCCATCAAAAACGACGACCCGAACGGTAGGATCCAATTGAGTACTGATTTGAGGTTTTACGAAGAAGGCAGCGATCTGGATACGAGATGGATGAAACGTGTTTGGAAACCTGTTGACGGACTGTAGAATAGATAATCCGTGGAATTATAGGGGAATGAGCGCTTCTACAGGCATTGAAATCACTGCAATGGTTCCTGGTTCCAGCCCCGGGGTATCAATGCTTTCTGCTGATCTGATCTGTCCACCACGAATCAGGCATTCCCATTAATGATCAGCGTGGAAAACTAGCCATGCCTGGAGGCATGTGCTTCGCGAGACACTTTCCGCGCTACTTGCTTTTCCCGTGATCGACTATCTTCTCTCCCGCGGTTTTCGACGCGACTGCCTTTCCGCTTCGGAGAGCGAGGAGCAGCAGGCCCGAGCAGTATAGATCTGATCTTGTTGTACAATTGTTCTGTTGCCACCAACGGCCACGCGAAAATGCTGTAGGCTAGTTTGAAGGGAAAAGCAAGTATGCTGTTCAGCGTCGACATTAGGCCAGGTTGCGAATGTTGTGCAGCTACGGCAGCCAGGCTGATTGCTTCTTTGAGCTGCGCTTCTAGTGAGCCTAATCGTGTCTCCATGTTCATGCCCAAAGTGAGGGTTCGTTTCTCGTATCGTCGTATGGCTCGTTCTAGTCCATCGAGACGTGAATCGTAACGCTTCCGAATCTCGATCGACATGTCACTGACATCGGCCTTGTGTGCCATGTTCATCGTTGGTGGGACGATAGCGTGTTCGGATAGCCGCGCTTCTAGGTCTGTGATTCGCTCGGCGAGCTTGTTGATTGTGCTCTTCTCATCGAGAGCGGGCGCGAGCGGGTCGTCCAATCCCGTGACAGTGCGTTGCAGGTACAAGGTACGGCTCGTAACGATGCGTACGACCTGGCGTATCGGACGTATCTCGGCCGCAAGGAGGAATATGGAAAGATTGTAGTCGGACACTAGCCCGTTGCTTGGACCGGAGAGCTGGGCGCGAATAACGTGCAGCAGGTAGGCAGCCAAGATGGGGAAGATGAAAGTGCCTGCTAGAGCCAGCAACTCTTGCTTGCGAAGACTAGCAGCAGCTTCTTCTCGTTTGCTGATCTGCCGTATACTGGAGGGCTCCTTGCCTTCCGTCGATGCTTTGGGTGACTCGCCGGCAGACGAGGCAGTCTCGACGGCAGTCTCATCATCGACGTCGTCCTCGTCGAGGTTGGGCACTGTATCCCGCCGCAGGGCTTGGGCAGAGTAATACCAGTCCCACGGCAGCCGTATGCTCCAATTCATGAAGATGGCCGCCAAGCCAATCAGCAGCACATCGGTGACGAAAGCGCTTCCGTTGTGGAAGAACAGCCCTCCTAGCGCTGGCAGCAGTGCAAAGGCTAACGGCGAAGAGTGCCAATTCGTCATCTCGTCCGCTTCATCACTCCCACGTCTCTTGCTCGTCCGCGGGTTGATGTAGTCGTCGGTGAAGGTGCGAGTGGCCTCATCGATGCTGGAGAGCGAGATCAAGGATGATCGGCGTCGAGGCTGTAACGACGGGCGCGGGGAAGGCGATAGGCCATCGCCTGTCCGGCGATGGGTGATGGGCGAGCGGACGGTGGCGGCATTGACGGGAGTCGCTGATGAGGTGCTGGCGTGGCTTGCGGCAGCGGCAGCGGTGGTGGAAGTGGTGGTGGCGGCCCTCACGGGAGGTCTGAGTCTGGGTTCAATGTCGGCCATGATGTTGGCGTGGGCTGACGTCGCGTTTCATGGGGAACTCTCACGAGTCGGGCGATGAAGTATAGAACTACGTCGTGGCTCGCGCAAGGAGGGAGGGGAGGAGGAGGAGGAGGAGGAGGAGGAGGAGGAGGAGGAGGAGGAGGAGGAGGAGTGAAAGGTGGGACGGAGACGAGTTGGTCGTTGCCAGACCGGCCGCCGCCATCTGTCGCGCACAACGCTCCGCTCCGACGCTGGCGCGGTCGTCACTACGTACTGCTGCTGTTCTGTGCTTCGGTCGGGAAGTCTATTCTATCTCCGCTGGCCCGCCAAGCATCGGCGACTGAGCTGAGCCCATCTTCACCACTTCAACAGTACATACATGTAACCTTAGTCGCTGCAGTGCGCACGTCGAATCACATCTGCAGTCGGCGCAGTCGCGAGACGTGTCTGACGCGATGACTTTCACACATCACTGCATGTCGCGCGCCGCTACACGTACATGGTCGTTGCCGCCTGCCGCCACCAATCCATTCTGCTACAGCCGCGTGCTGCAGGAACAACGCCTTCCTTCATCAACGCACACACATGATGCAATATCGGCGTGTTCGGCCACAGTTGCCAGTGACGCGATGTTGGTCGCGAACGCCTGATCCCGCGGCTCACTCAAGACCTGCCTTCTTCGTCTGTTTGGTACTTGGTACGCGGAGGCGGCTTCGTGGAACGCTCTCATCTCAATCTGTGAATGTCGTCCATGTCTCAAGCACTAGGGCACTTCATGCATGCGGCAAATGCACTGACTACTGACGTGGAACTGCAGAACGTCCTGGAAGAGCATCAGCATCCCGCATGCATGTGACGCGAACAATCTCGACCGTGCGCGACGCGACGAACAATACCCCAAGTCCTCCGATGCTACTACCGCTTCACACCGAGTCTGCCTCTACAGTATTGCCTCTCCGAGTCAGTCAGCTGTAACATCTGACCAGGCCATCCCAGGTGCTCAAAGACGCACCTTACCTACCGAGGCAAGACTCGATGCTTCATCAATGTCCGCATTGCACTGTATTCCTTTGTCGCATCCCGTGACATCCTCCCGGCTGCGATGGGCATGCGCAGCCAGGTGGGCTCCAGAGTCCAGACTCATCAAGCAACAGTCAGAACGGGCCGAACGACACAAAGAGAAGCTTCACGAGAAAATCATGAGAGGGTTGAAAGAACCATCACTGTCCCACTCCGGCCGACTCTCTTTCACAGATGAAGCCACGGCGTGCAGACCCAATGCACACATGGAAACGTCGTCTGGGCTATGCATCAATGAGGGATACAGTCCACGAGTCGCTTCATCACAGGCGATTCGCACCGATCGCTCGTCCTTTGGTCGCTTAAAGCCTGCACTCACTGCTGACCCCGTCCGTTGTTGTTAGAGCACCACTCCTCCACTCTCGTGAACATGTACATGGCCAATGGATTCCGTGCCGCTCTCATCTTGTCCCTTCTCAGCCATGTCGACGCGTTCTGGCGGATGAATTGTGCTCTTGTACAGCGAGGTCGCATTGACCCGCTCGTCAGCCCAGGCGCCATTGCCGGGCATACACATTCGATCATGGGAGGCTCCAGTGAGTAGATGTCTGCACCAGGACTGTTGGTCGTACTGACTGTGAAAAGATATTGGCATCAACGCTACTTTTGACAGCTTGTCCAATTCAGAATGCAGCTCGTGCGAGATCACCGCAGATAAATCGGCCTACTGGTCACCCACGCTCTTCTATCAGTACCCAAATGGCAGCGTCCTTTCGGTCCCCAACAATGGAGGTGTCGCGTATTACCTCGGCCGCGGTCCAAACACCAACAAGACTGTCCCATTTCCTAACGGACTGAACATCCTTTCAGGCAACATGGCAGCACGCAGCTACGACAAAACCACCATGACCTGGGGCAATGCAACATATCCTCCGCGACCAATAGCCGACAGGGTGAGCTTTGCCTGCTTGAAAGATAACCAGCCTCCAGAACAACATTACATGTTTGACACAGATTGCCCGTACGGCATGCGAGCACAGATCCACTACCAGAGCTGCTGGAACGGCAGAGAGCTATACAAAGCCGACAACAGCCATGTGGCTTACCAGAGTCAGATCGACAATGGCATCTGCCCTCCAACACACCCTATTCAGATCCCGCACATCTTCCTGGAGGTGCTGTACAGCGTGGCGAACGTGCCAAAACAACCCGGCGGACGCTTCGTCTTTGCGCAAGGAGATCCTACCGGATACGGATTCCACGGCGATTTCCAAAATGGCTGGAATTTTGACGTGCTCCAGGAAGCAGTGACCAATTGCTTGAGCGTGGAGAACTATGGCACCATCGGCGAGTGTCCCATCTTGCAGCGCTACCAGACCTCGGGCTACTCGTATAACTGTCCTGAGCGGCCCCCACAGATCGGAGAACGAGTGACTGGCCTACTTCCCCGATTACCTGGATGCAACAGAATTACCGAAGGTCCTGAAGCTGCTCCTTTTGCTTCTAATCAATGCGACCCGAGCCAACCCAAGCCATCGGTCACGACCACCGTTGACTCTACCACCCGCCCAACAGCTCAGGTGTCTCCAGGGTCATCATGGCCTTCGAGCGGCCAACAGAGATACGTCAACTGCTTTGCTGACAACGTCAATGGCGTTCGTGCACTCAACGCTGTTCGCATGTCCAACTACAACGTCATGACTGTGGACTATTGCCAAAGCTGGTGCAAAAGCAAAGGCTATCGTTTGAGCGGTGTCGAATGGGGTCAAGAGGTAAACACAGCCTTGCCCGTCTTGACACCGAAGTCAATGTGCTAATGGCTCTTCAGTGCCACTGCGACAACACCATCAACCCGGTCGTCCGCTCCGGCATCGATGGCTGCACATGGAACTGCGGCGGCACAATGTCCCGAGGAGGCACACAGCAAATCTGCGGCGGCTTGAACGCCATCTCCGTCTACAACAACACTGACCCAACTTTCGTCCTCCCCAGAATCAAATCCCCCATCGGGAAATATACCCAGAAAAACTGCCTCACAGATCCCAATGGCGGTGGCGGTAGAGCGTTGACGGGTTATCGCATGACTAGCAATTCGATGACGGCGGATATGTGCATCAAGACTTGTTTGGGGAGGAAGTTCAAATATGCTGGAGTGGAGTATGGGACGGAGTAAGTTTTTCATTGTTTTCCTTCATTTCTGCTCTCATGATCGTTCGTTGTCATGTGCTGACTATATGTGTCGTTTAGATGCTATTGCGGGACTTCTATCAATTCGGCTTCGGGTGCAAAAGCGCAGAGTTGTCCTGTGAGCAGCTTGATGACTTGTCCGGGCGATGTGTCGCAGTTTTGTGGGGCTGGGGCGTTGTTGAATCTGTACTATTCTGCTTCGCTGTAGATGGAAAAGACGTTTTGATGAGTCCGTTCGTCAGATAGAGATGACTTGTATCGGTGGTGATTTACCATTTTTCATGTCGCGTGACAAATTTATAAATCGTGCAGGCCCACCAGCTCTCGTCTCGTTGGAAGACTTTTCATGTGGTATCTCTCTATTAGTTCGGCGACGCAGTCACGTCAGTAACTCAACTTCATCGCACTCGCTGTCTTCAATTACTGGTTCGGAGTGAGGCGTCTGCGGATGCGCTATTGTTCTGAAAAGTTTTCGCTCTGGCGTTGGATCGCATCGTAATGTCTGGTGTTGGACATGTGTCGCAGTTGCGTCGTCATCGTCGCTGCTGTCTTCAATGCCGGGCCACTCGCCTATGACGGCAATGTTTCGCAAGTCTTCTTCCTTGCCAGACTGCTCAGAGTCGTCTTCGAGAAGGTCGGCAGCCTTGGTAGAGCCTTTCTTGGCTCGCTTTGGCTTGAATATTGCTTTGATTTCCTTCTCTCCGCGCATTCGCAAGCTCAATTCCTTGACGAGATCGGTCCATTGTGTCTCAGAACGACATCCCGGACAAGATCCGCTTGAACGAACCACGATCTCGTCCTTCTCTGGATCTTTGCGAAAGTGAGAGGCGAGACACTGCAGATGCGAAACTGCAGAACAGCCATCTGAGGGACAGACCAATGTCGCAGCACCGCTTGGTCGCACGACATTCCTGCAGATAGAACACTTCAAACTGTGGTCGCCGGCACCCAGCATAGCTCGGCTCTTCTCCAGATGACTTTTGAATTTTGCATAATCGAGATCAAGGCCATGAATACCGATTTGTTGAGACGCAGCTTGTTCGCCATCTGATTGTTTCGAATTTCTGGAACTGCGGGACGATTCGTCCAAAGCCACTTGCAGGCCGTTTGGCAATCGTTCTGTTGTTTGCTCCATGAGTTTGCTCCAGACTCGAAACACATCCTCGCAGTAGAAGGTCAGCTTCAGGGGCCATTGCCGAAAGCTCCTCGCCCGCAGTAGAAGATGGAGATTTCTCAGCCGGTCTGTCAAAGATAGACGAGGGCGTTTTGGCCGTTTCCGAGCCTTGCCTGTCTTGGGCGATATGCGAGTCGTCATCGTAGCCTGTGTAATTCGTGAATCTGGCGCAATGTGACGCGTCAATTGCGGATTTTGCCACGCCCATCTGGTCTGGGTTAGAATACGTGCTCCACAGATGCTTGATACTTGCACGAAGATGATGAAGAGCGCGTCGCACGGAGAATTCTAGCTGACAGCGACTTCCAACCGTACTCACTCAAATTGCAATGCGGCAATCTTGCTCGGAAAGCCTGCGACGAGACAAGTCATCTCCCACGGCCGCAGCGAGTCTTTGGAGGTTCTGACCGCGCCTCCTTTCGACTCGCCATTGTGCTGACGCAGGCGACGCGGCGGGTTTGGCGTGCTGCCGATGTACAAAGAAGCGTGTCGGACGATGGATCGGAGCAAGTAGCACGCATAAAAGGCGGGAATGGGGGCGATGCCCTTTTCCATTGCATTGATGACCCGCAGGACTTGACACGTGCAGCTTGATGGCGTCTGGCCTCGATGTCGTCTGCTGAAGTCGCGGCCGCTTGACTTCAGGCTCCACTTTTCACATCCGCTAGTACCAATTAGGCAAACTAGACGAAATGGCCAGTGCAGGAGTAATCCGGGTCATTGCCGCACTGCTCACGCTCTTCGCTTTCCACGACCGATATACACACGCGACCTGCGTCTGATCTAGTCGCGGAAGGTCGCCAAGACTCGCGAACAACAAACACGCCGATTTGCCTGTGTTGCGCCTCGAAGTTTGCAGCATCGAGGTGAACCGGAAACTCAAGGCTCTAGCCGATCAGCTTCCCGCATCTCTGGCTTGAACTTGGATCCATCGCATGCCTTCGCTGTTCTGCTTCTCCACCCCATCCAACCCCTCGAACGCCCACAACGATCGCTCGGACCATCACGCAGCAGCAGTCCGAAAATCCCGTACTCGCCGAATGTATTTATAGGGAGAGGACGAAATGGTGCTGCCTTCCAGCAGTGGCGGAGGTCCTGTCATGGCGGTGCCGCCTGCGCGGCCGTCGCCGGTGGCAGTCCCATCCACCGACTCTCCAGGACCGCCGTCGAAGAAGCAGATGAAGGCTCCAGCAGTGCCGGGCACTCTCAACGGGCCGCCCTCTGGCAACAACCATGCCATTCCGCTCAGCGCGCGCCGTGCGGAGGCACTCGACCTGTCGACGGTGGAACGCAGAGGACAGCCGAATATGCGACCGTATCCCGAGAAGAGATCGCGGCTGTTTGACATACCCAATGCGCCCATATATCGGCCGACTGAGGAGGAATTCCGCGATCCGATGGAA
Organism: Cercospora zeae-maydis; assembly: GCA_023512815.1. Taxonomy (NCBI): domain Eukaryota; kingdom Fungi; phylum Ascomycota; class Dothideomycetes; order Mycosphaerellales; family Mycosphaerellaceae; genus Cercospora; species Cercospora zeae-maydis. The sequence continues at coordinate 2,498,757 of JAKLWY010000009.1, read as the reverse complement.
TATATGCGTAAGATTGCTCCCGAGGGTAGCAAGTACGGCATCGTGAAGATCGTGCCCCCGGAAAGCTGGAACCCATCGTTCGCTATCAACACTGAGGTACGCCAGAACTCTGCTTTTGCCATCGCTGTATCGCATCGCGATTCTGAGTTTGACTGACATGACGTTCGAATAGCGTTTCCATTTCCGAACGCGACGGCAAGAGTTGAACTCGGTCGAGGGTGGGAATCGAGTGAACAACGACTATCTGGACCAGCTTGCCAAATTCCACAAGCAGAACGGGCATAATCTCAATCGATTTCCCAGCGTGGACAAACGACCACTGGACCTCTATCGTCTGAAGAAAACCGTCGAGAGGAAGGGCGGCTTCGAGCAGGTATGCAAGGGCAAGAGATGGGCCGAAGTAGGCAGAGACTTGGGCTACAGCGGCAAAATCATGTCGTCGTTATCGACATCGCTCAAGAATTCATATCAGAAATGGCTCTTGCCATACGAAGAATACCTCAGGCTAGCGAAGCCGGGCGTGCATCACCAGTTGGAGATGATGAACGGTGGGCCTTACACGCCGTCACCAGGACCGTCTCCCGTGAAGCGACCGAATGGGCCGATGCCCGGAGAGCATGCTCCCACAATGCAAGCGTCTGCTGCACTCCACGCCTCTCTCAATGGCCAAAGCCCGCACCCTCCTTTCCCCGGAAACCACGAGATTATGCACCCTGTGCACGCGCATGAGGCGTCTCGCCCTCCTCATTTTGGTACCCCACAGCCTCCTCAAAACCACCCACCGCCGCCTAGCTCCGGCGGGTTCACACCCGTCAACGCTGGAGGCTTCACTCCGGTCAATAATGCGCAACCTCCACCGCCCCCGCCTCCAGCTTCTGGCGGCTTCACTGCTGTAAACGGGGTGAACGGAATCAATCCCTCGAACAGCAGTACTGCACAACGCCCAATGGAGGGCACACCACAGCATCTGACTCCGCAACCCCCCTCGACGCACCAGAACGGAAACGCAGCCTTGAAACGGCAGCATTCCGAATTGACGCCAGATGAGGTTTCGTCACTCGAGCGACGCAGCAAGCGTCTGCGCAAGGATGTGCCGACTGTTGCGGGCAGTAACATGCATCATTCTCGCATGGGCATGAAGCAGTTGCAGGCGAATCGCGAACGAGGTCATTACAGCCCAGGGGAAGTGTGCGAGAATTGCCTCAAGCCCGATGATCGACACAAGCATCTCAGGTGCGAGAGCTGCGGCGATGCCTACCACATGTACTGCCTCGAACCTCCCCTCAAGCAAGCGCCAGCGCACGAGTGGCACTGCCCAAGATGTCTGGTTGGAACGAACGAGTACGGCTTTGACGAAGGAGACGTGTATTCGCTTTCCGGGTTCCAACGAAAGGCCAACGAGTTCAAAATGCACCATTTCAATACTATCCCACGACAGTTCAGCCCTTTCAATGAGCATAAGCATCACCTGGATGAGGACGATATTGAGCGCGAGTTCTGGCGACTGGTGGAGGACATTTCTGACACGACTGAAGTGGAATACGGCGCAGACATTCATTCTACCACGCACGGAAGCGGTTTTCCTACCATTGAGAAGCATCCTCGTGATCCCTATTCTACGGATCCTTGGAATCTGAATATCATGCCGCTCGACAAGGAGTCGCTTTTCCGACACATCAAGTCCGATGTTTCCGGCATGACTGTTCCTTGGCTATACGTCGGCATGGTTTTCTCGACGTTTTGCTGGCACAACGAGGATCATTACACCTACTCGGCCAATTACCAGCATTTTGGTGAGACCAAGACCTGGTATGGAATCCCTGGGGAAGATTCCTACAAGTTTGAAGAAGCAATGAAGCAAGAAGTCCCGGAACTTTTCGAAACGCAGCCAGATCTACTTTTCCAGTTGGTTACACTGGCAAGACCGGAGAAGCTGAGACGAGCTGGCGTTCGTGTGTACGCGATTGATCAACACGCGGGAGAGTTTGTCATTACGTTCCCACGTGCATATCATGCTGGCTTCAACCAAGGATTCAATTTCAACGAAGCAGTCAACTTTGCGCCTCACGACTGGGAACCATTTGGCGAAGAGGGCGTCAGAAGGTTGCGGGACTATCGAAAGCAACCATGCTTCTCACACGATGAGATGCTGCTTACAGCTGCCTCACGCGACAACTCCATCCGGACATCAAAGTGGCTGGCACCGGCTATGGAGCGCATGCGCGATGAGGAGCTGTCCACTCGACAGCATTTCTTGCGCGGTCCGGCGGCCGAAGCAGGGACACAGCAACCAGAACCATATCTCGGGCCACGCTATGCTCAGGAACCTGAAGCTATCGATTCTAGCACTGAAGAGGAGGAGGTCATCTGTACATTTTGCAAAGCGTATTGCCACTTGTCACGCTATGTTTGCCAAAAGACGAAGAAGGTGCTTTGTCTTCTCCACGCCGGCAGCTACGAATGCTGTGATGCCTTGGAGACGGAGCGATACTCGGGTCACAACGGAGACCACGTTGTGCAGTTCCGGATGACAGATGATGTGCTCACATCTACCGTGCAGAAAGTTGTGGATAAGGCCAACATCCCTGAGCTGTGGGCTGCCAAGGTTGACAAAGAGCTCGAGGATAGTCCGCGGCCTTCACTCAAGCACTTAAGGACGCTTCTCACTGAGGGCGACAAAATCCAGTACGATCTGCCGCAGCTACCAGATCTGAAGCGCTTCGTGGACAAATGCAACGAGTGGGTTGAAGAGGCCACGAACTACATTACACGCAAGCAGACAAACCGTCGTAAGAGTGAGAAAGCATGGCGGAAAGGTACCAAGGCTGCCGAACAAGAAGAGCGGGACAAGGAACTGCGCAAAATCTCCAACATTTACAATCTGCTGGAGAGCGCTGAGAAGCTCGGCTTTGACTGCCCAGAAATCGTCACTCTGCGCGAACGTGCTAGCAATATTGAAGAATTTCAGAAGGATGCACACGCCGCTTTGGGCAACATTCTCTCCAAGAAGACAGAAGACTTCGAGGAGCTGCTTGAGCGCGCCAAGGAGTTCCACGTCGATATGCCCGAGATCGAAAACATTGAGAAAGTGCTGAGGCGCTTACGCTGGAACGACGCCGCGAAAGCTAAGAAGCCAAACCCCGAAAGCCAACAGCAAACACAGACTTTGAAAGACATCGAAAAGTTCCTCGCTGAAGGCGCAGATATCGGGGTGCCGGACACGAATCCAGACATCATCTTCTTCAAGGAACACAAAGCACAAGGTGAGCTATGGGAGCAAAAGGCCAAGGAGCTGATGGCAGTCGAGCAAGTCCACTATCAGCAGCTGGACGCGCTCTCGAGACAAGCCTCATCATTACCAGTAACCCCAGAGACCCTTGCGGCAGTGGATGCGATTCTCAAGAAGCAGCGGGAAATCCAGGAAAAAATAGCTTCTCTTGTTGAGCGTAGTAAAGACCCAGACTTCAGGAAGCGACCGCACTACAATGAAATGAAAGAGGTCATGGATGCTCTCGATGAATTGCAGAGCAAACCTCAAGGCACAATCGATCTCGAAAAGGAGTCAAAGAGGCACGAGGACTGGATGCGACGTGGCAAGAAGCTCTTCGGCAAAGCAAATGCTCCGTTGCATATTCTGCAACAGCACATGAACACAGTCGATCTGCGAAACCAGGCATGTTTTGACATCGAAGACAAGCCTAGAGGTCCTGTCGAACCATCCTCGAGAGCCGGGTCTCCAGTAGAGGGCGAAGTTCCCGTTACAGAAGGAAGTACATCAAGCAGAGATGTCTTCTGTATCTGCCGAAAATCAGAGGCTGGCATGATGATTGAATGCGAGATTTGCCATGAATGGTATCACGGCAAATGTCTCAAGATCGCCCGTGGTAAGGTGAAGGAGGATGATAAGTACACCTGCCCGATCTGCGACTGGCGAGTCAAGATCCCTCGCGACGCCGCCCGGCCAAAATTGGAAGACCTGCAGTCTTGGTTCGACGAGCTGGAGACACTCCCTTTCCAGCCCGTGGAGGAGAAGACCTTGTCAAACATCTGCGAGTATGGGCAGAACTTCCGTGACTTCATTCGTCCCTATGTGGAGCCCTCCATGGAGCCCACGCCTGAGGAAGTTAGCATCTTGCGGTTCTATTTGCGCAAAGTCGAAGGTGCCGATATCCTGCTCGCACACGAGACAAATTACCTGCGCCAGCAGCTTCACAGGCTCGCGAAGGTTGCGCCAGAGCCGCCGCCGATGACTGATGCGTCGCACTCGACACGAAAGCCACGGCCGACGAAGCAGCAGAAACTGATGGCACAACTTGGGATTACGAATCCCGACGATCTGCCGACGCAGTACAAAATGAAGCCGCACGTTGCAAAACGGAAGCAGTCCGAGTCGATGGGCGGTATGCCTCTGCAGCCAGCAATGAACAGCACATCACCATCCGGCTCGATGACCCCTGGGATTCCTCCTGGATCTTCGAGCTCTGCGCAACCATATCCGACTGGAATGACACCAGTGCCACCAGAAAAGGTCCGCAAGCACCTCACTGCACTCGCCATCCAAGTACTGGGCACGACGGCGGGCCACCCCATTGTGGATGAGTTCCTTGCTCAGGAGCCGCACGCCAATCGCGACCGCTTACTCAAAGTCAAGGCTGTCCTTGAGCTGAACGACCCGAACTTCACCGCCGACTTGGACACATTCAAGGCTAAAGTGAATTCGATGCCAATGCCAGCTGCGCATGTGCCCGGCCCTGGCTATGAGACACCACAGGAACGACATTTGGCTTCCCTGAGAGCGCAACGGCAGGCAAGCCAGGCCCAAGAACAATCAGCGGTGCCAAACACATCTAACGAGCCGTATCAGCCTGCGACAAATCAAGCTCATCAGCGCCTTGGTTCGCCTGCCATGTTCCATGGCTATAGCAGCAGCGGTCCTTCCCCGCCACCTTCTGGATTTGGGTCCCAAATGTTCGGCATGAATGATATGTTCGGTACGCCTACGTCTCAGACAGCGGTCAATTCCCATAACGGCAGCCGAACCAGTCCAGACTTTGGCAACCGCCAGGGCGGCGGCATCATCCCGAGTGGCATGCCAGGCGGAATGTTCGAATCGCCTAAGCAGCCGGACGTGTCTTCTGCCTCGACATCAGGATTCATGATTACGGCTGGGATCAATAGTCCTGGATTCGGGGGCAGTCAACAAAGCGCTGGGCCAAACATGGATAATGTCTTCGCTGACTTAGTGCATGAAACTGAGGATAGCTTTGCCGTACCAGGTCTCGAGAGTGCCACAGATGTCCGAGACAGCAAAGAAATCCCTCCTCCTGCCGGACCTGCTACGTCTGAGGACACGGACAATAAAGATATCGCCGCCCAAGCCGGGATTGACGATCAGCCTGAGGAGCAGAAGCAGGAAGCTTAGGAGGCTCTGTCTACCTACCCCCAGCAGCTGATGTACAGTGGTGAAGATGATGCAATAGACCCGGCTCTTCTACACTATGTCTCAATGCATGGACACATGCAAAGCAACATGTAAAGCGGCGACCCCCAGGCCACTGGTGGCTTGCCCGGCATGGAACTCAACAGAAGAACATACAGATCACTGCAGCACAGACATATTTACTTTCCGGGCATGAATTATGGACAAACAGCATTAACAACATGCAAAGCACACAATGTGCGGCGAACGAAACAGCAATACGTACACACATCGGAAGTGCTTCATTCGGACGGAGTTTTGTTTTTCGCAGACGACGATATTACTTTCTGCGTCGGCGTTTGACTTTTTGCGGGTTTGATTCCTGTGTGATATACCAAGCGTTCAGGGTTCTGCATCAGAGTGGTCCCACGGAGGGCGTTCAATGAGAGAGGCCTTAACTGTACTCTGTACTCTTAGCGGCATTTTCGCTGTGGTTATTGGGAGATTGCGGCGAGTTTGCAGGGACGTTGCCGCTGGTAGCTGTAGGGCACGAGAGGCGAGGATAGTAGTCTGTGAGGTTGTTAGATGATTGGAATGAAGAGAGTTGGTAACTGATTTCTGTGCTTCTTTTTGTCGCCTCCTCGCCGTGATGTTATGTTCAGCGTGGCCAGTGCCGCTTACGAGCTGGCGTTCATGCACTGTATACGTGAGAAGTGTCTGATCTCGTTGATGACATGGCTCGTCGCGGTGTATCATGCATTCCGGGATGCCTCTGCTTTCACAGCTCAAGCGAAGCATTTATTGTACATACTCATCGTCCAGCTCTCATTCCACTGTAGTGCGCATGCTCTGATGTCATGTTGATCATTCTGCGCACTTACTCCGGAGGAGCGCCACTTCCCTCACCCGCTGGCCGCGAAGCAAGAACTTGCTCTGGGCCCTGCGCGCTGCTCGTTGCATCACCTGCCGCACTACCGCCTTGTCGGGCACCGCCTCTTCGCCCAGCGTTCGCCTCAGCCGCAGCGTCCTTATCGCTGTTAATCTTCTCGACGATCTTTTCGATTTCTTCTGAAGGTAGCATTTCTACCGTCTTGCCTGGCGCCATGATGGCAATTTCGATATTCTTTGCTCCGGTTTGGACGACTTCGAGGAGGGATTTGATCGTCAGCTCGATGGTCTCGGCGCGAGTCATGTTGTCTTTGTGGTTGCGTTCGAGGAACTCGCGGACGGTTTTTGAGGAGCGGCCGATGGCGTTTGCTTTCCTGTGGAGATGCGTTAGTGGTTCTAACAGGTCTGAACATTTGGAAGGATGGATCATACCATGCGCTGTAGATACCGGAAGGCTCTGTCTGGTACAGTCTGGCGTCCTTGCTACCGGGGTCGAATCCAACAATAAGTGTGCTGATGCCAAACGGCCGCACACCTCCCGACTGCGTGTATCGCTGCTGCACGCCGGCGACATATTTCGTGATGTACTCAATGGTCACGGGGTCTTCTACCGTCAGACGATGTGATTGCGCCTCCAATCGTGCCTTGTCGACCAGAATTCGTGCATCGGCGTTGAGTCCAGCGAAGGCTAAGCAAACGTGGGTGTCGACCATGGAGATCTTGGAAGGCGTGATGCGTGTGTCTTGCAGCTTGAGGGCGGACTTCTTCTCGCAGCCCATGACGACGACCTGGTCATCTTTGGCGGTGCCTTTGACTGCTACGGCGCATGTTCCGCGCTTGACGGCTTCGAGGGCGTATTCGACCTGGAAGACGTGGCCATCGGGCGAGAAGACGGATAATGCGCGGTCGTAGCCGGATGCCATGTTGACGAGATGCTCCGGGTGGTATCAGTAAGTGTAATGTGTTGAATTGAAGCGGATGGCGTTGGTCAGGAAATGCGGTTTGGTGGATTGTTTGATGGAGCAGTGGGAGCTCCAGGCACTGGCGGCGCGCGTCAAGCACGAAGCTCTGTCTCCCGTCGGGACGGCGACCCTTAGACGGCGTGCGAATTTCTCCGAAAGCTGCCCGAACATCCGAACATTGATGGCCGACGTCACAAAGCATTGCCTCTTCTTCTACTTATCTCAACACTTTCCATTTGCTCTTGTCCTCACTTGCGGCCATATAGTACGGCGACAATGTCTCCTGCGAATCGCTGCCTGCCTGCCTTGAGGCGCATTCGAGTCGCGAACAAAGCTTTTCAGCAGCCAGCACACCTCCGAGTTGTATACCAAACGCCTTCAATACGAAACTATGCGCAAGCAACCACAACTGCCTCCAATGCCGAACACAATCCTCCCGAGTCGCGTTCAGGCGTCAGTGATCCGAAGAAGATCAAATATACGACCGACTCATATCCGAACATCAAACGAGACCCTCGCTTTAAACAGATCGACGAGAGCGACGTAAAGTTTTTCAAGGAGGTGCTGGGTGCAGACAATGCCATAATTGATGGTATCAGTCAGGATGCCACGAGTGATCTCGAAGCTTTCAACTCAGATTGGATGAGGAAATATCGGGGTCAAACGCGATTGGTGTTGAAGCCAGGATCGACCCAAGAAGTCAGCAAGATCTTGAAATACTGCAACGACAATTTGATCGCTGTCAACCCGCAAGGAGGCAATACTGGTCTTGTGGGAGGCTCTGTACCTGTGTTCGACGAGATCGTGGTCAACTTGGCGCGAATGAACAAGATCCGAGATTTTGATGATGTTTCTGGCATTCTCGTTGCTGATGCCGGAGTCGTGCTTGAAGCTGCAGACAACCATCTTGCTGAGCGTGGACACATCTTCCCTCTTGACCTTGGTGCCAAGGGGACTTGCCAGCTTGGAGGCAATATCGCGACTAACGCTGGTGGTCTGCGATTGCTGCGATACGGCAGCTTGCACGGGAATGTGCTCGGTTTGGAAGCAGTGCTGCCGGATGGCACGATAGTCGAAGATTTGGGCAAGCTTCGCAAGAACAACACTGGATATGATCTGAAGCAGCTCTTCATTGGCGGCGAAGGCACCATTGGCATTGTTACGGCCGTCTCAATACTAACGCCGCAACGATCACCTGCTGTGAATGTGGCATACTTTGGGTTGGAGTCGTACGAAAAGGTGCAGGACGCTTTCAAAGAGGCCAAGAAACATCTTCAGGAGATCTTATCAGCGTTCGAATTTATGGACGGTAATTCACAAAAGATCTACACTCGTGCATCTGGTGGCAAGCTACCCCTTGAAGGCGAATATCCTTTCTACTGTCTCATTGAGACCTCCGGATCCAACGCCGACCACGACCGCGAAAAGGTAGAGGCTTTCCTTGAGCATGTCATGGGTGAAGAAATCGTGGCGGACGGCATCCTCGCCGAGAATGAAACACAATCGCAAAATCTTTGGGCGTGCCGAGAAGGCGTCAGCGAAGCATCACAACACTGGGGAGGTGTCTACAAGTACGACCTTTCGATACCACTTCCGCAATTGTACGATCTGGTATCAGAAGCGAGACAGCGTTTCCAGGACAGCGGGCTTATGGATCCCGAAGATGACAGCAAGGCCGTGATCGATGTCATTGGATATGGCCATATGGGTGACTCAAATCTACACTTGAACGTGTGCACCAGAAGATACGACAAAGCGGTTGAAAAGGTATTGGAGCCATGGGTTTTTGAATGGATTCAGGGACGGAATGGTAGCATATCTGCCGAGCACGGTTTGGGACTTGCGAAGAAGGAAGCTATTGGGTATAGTCGGAGTGAGACGATGATCAAGCTGATGAAGCAGATCAAGCAGCTCTATGACCCTGTAAGTCATTTCCCGGTTGCGTTGTGGCGAAGATGTAAACTGACTGAGTGTGCAGAATGGCATCATGAACCCGTACAAATACATATAGTGCAGCAACGCAGGTTTTCCCGGCCTTTGCAAAGCTAATGACGACGCCATTTGTACACATGAGCTCAAAGGCGATCCAAAACATCAAAGGGGTATCTTGCGCATAAAGTTACAGCCAAGCAATGAGAGTGGGCAATCGCCCGCCTCAAAACTCCAATTCCTCTACCTCCATCCCGCATTCAACACAGGCTTTCTTCGTCATACCTGTTTCCGGATCTTCGACACTTCGTCCCCATTCGTGTTCGTGCTGCCCGTTGCCTATCGTATCACCGAATTCTCCTCCTCCGCCACTTCTCGCTTTTTTGTACGCTTCAACTCGTGTTCTCTTTTTCAGTTCGTTCAATTTATTCCTGAACTTTTTCTCCTTGCGATCTTTCGTTTCTTTTGTCCTCCTCTCATACTCGGCGTCTAACCCTTCTGCGCTGCCCCATTTCTTCTCTGAGAACGCATATTCTTCGACTTGATATCGGAGGTACAGCATCATGTCGTTCCAGGTACTTTTGTGCGGGTTTGGTTTTTTGATGTGGGGCAGTAGGCTTTCATCTTTCAGTTCGGGGTCTGTGAGGAGATAATCTTCTTTCGCCTCGGTCTTGGTCAAGAGACTGTATTTATCTGGATATTTGTCTTTGCATGTATGACAGATTTGCGTCTTTAGCATTTCGTCCCAATTCCAGTCGATCTCGAGACTGCCGCATTCTCTGCACTTCTTCGCATCCCGTGCATCGAGCGCGGACAAGCCGGGTTCGTAAGGACCGGATTTTGAATTCAGGAGCTTCCGCTGCAATCGTTTCTGCTCCCATTCTCGTAATGTCATGTTTGCGGGCTTTCCATCTGGATCAGGTGCGTGTAATGCTTTGTTGTATGGGTCGTCATCGGCTGTCATGAAACCTCCTTTTGTATCTGTCATCTTGCTGAAGTCGTACTCGACGTATTTTTGGAACTTCCGCGCTGCTCGGATGCCATCGTCGGGGGCAGCAGCGAGGCCATTATTGCTGTTGGGTGTATTATTCCGTGCGTCGCGGGACGTCGCTGGCACGTCCCGTGTAATCGCGGCGTGCGAACGTTTTTGGCCTGCAAGGGTTGTCGGAGCGCGAGGCGTGGTCGAGGGCTTCTGTCCTTCCTGCTGTGTTCGAAGTGCTTTGGCGCGTAGTCGAGACTCTTCCATACGACGGACTTGCTCTGGGGTTATTGGAGATTGAGCCGAGGCTACAGGAGCCTTCCGGGGCGGTGTGCGTGGCCGCTCAGTGTCGGCCATTGCGGCTAAGGGCTGCGAGTGCGACGTGCAACGGAGTCTGCAGTGAACAGCGCAGGTCGAGAGAGCGGCGGGAGGGTACAGTGGCGATGATGCCTGGCTGACAAAGACGACGCTAGCATCAGGCGGATCTGGCTCCGGCGCTAGTCTACTCGGTCCCACTGTTGTAGTGTTGTGCCTCAGTCACAGTCACAAATCTCGTAACTAGGTAAGTGGCGTAACTGAGCTGTAACTAAGCGTTTTGCCCTATAAATAGCTTGTGACTATATAACTGAGATTCGTACGTGTTTCCTACCTCTATACCTACTCGGATACTGCTTAAAGGCTAGTATAGAGTTCCTAGTACTATATAGCTCTATTTACTAGTCCTATATACGCGTAGACTACGTATAGTAGATAGTATAGAGTATTCGTCGTCCTTTAGGGTAGGCAAAGCTCCTTAGATTAGGGTATATAACGCCTAGCTTAGGGTTAGACCTAGGGTAGATATTAATAGCAACAAGTAATAAGATCCTAGATCCTAGCCCGTCTAATTTAATCGACATCCTAGCCGTTTAAAAATTAATAGAGTTTCTACCTAATTAGCGGTTAATTCCCATCTACCTAGTTATAAGGCCTATTTGTAACTAGAAAGGCTGTTACAGCCCAGTTACATAGTTGTTACGGTAACTGGCACATCACTACACTGTTGCATATAACCACCTCACAGTCACTGACAGTAGTGAATCCTCCTTCACGATCAAAGTCTTTCACGCATCCGAGCCTCCGAGTAATTCTCGGAAGTCTGCATTTCGTGAGAATACTTTGAACCCCAGCGGAGGCCCTGCATAATTACAGTGAGTCGCCACGACGCGATAAGTCAAATAGACAGATGAGAAGATATGCACAGTCGCCTTCAGATCTGACATTCTGATTTAGTGAGATTGGATTTCGATTTAGCAAAAGCGGCTTCCATGTTCCACAAAGAGCCACGTGACGCCACACCTTAGCTTCTCCTAACTCGAGGTGCAGCTGTTGACTGAGGTGGATTGCACTTCTTACTCAGCGCCAAGAACATCAGCCCGTGGGTTCAACAGTTCTGCGACGTCTGACTTCCTCGCTGAATCCCTTCCACGCTGAGCGACGTATGTTGTGTTTCGCGCATCGATCAGGAGTTTTATCGATGACGGGAAGTTTACACTACGTCTCAAACTCGAGAATAAGGTCCAAACAGTAATGCACGAACTGGATTCTGCCAAGCAGTCACTTGTGGCATCAACCACTTGTGCGTTGTGACAGCATCTACAACAAGCCACAATACCACTGCACGTCAGGGGCTAGTCTATAGGGCTGGCACACGGCTCATCGTCCACAGAGCTAGCCCGCTGACCGTCGCCTAATGCACGATGGTGGCTGGCTGTCCTGTAAGCCATGCCTGTGTCCATTGCACCCATTCGGCGACCAGGTCCTAGCAAAGAAGGCACTGTAATGCAGTGGCTATGGCATAGAATCAGATATAAAAGGTCTCAACTTCTCAGCGATTTGAGGGAACTTCCTAAGATCGTCCAGTTTACCACCGAAAAGCTTCCATGATGAAGTCTTCTGGAATCATTGCGCTCGTCGCACAATTCGCTCTCGTCTCTGCCACCCACTCATCCCAGTGCTAACATGCTTGTTGATCAATCCTCTGTTGCGCGTCCTCCGGCGAGATGCTTCAGCGACCGCATTCTGCTCTAGGTACCTCTCAATAGCGACAGTCACAAGCACCTCAATAGCGACTTCTACACCGGCGTCAATTACCGCATCGGCCAGTACAACCACGACGCGGCCAGTTGCAACGATTGTAGCATCAGCTACAACAAGCACCACGACAACACTTCCTACCGTGACTTCAGTGGTACCTGAGACTACTTTTACAACTACCACTCTGGATCAGGTACGCGATCACTCGGTGTCTCTCTTGTCTTCTCAAGCACACAAACCAGCACAAGCTGACAATAATTGTACTTTAGGCCACTTTTGTTGTACTTGAAACGACGGTGACGACGACTACCTTGGACGCAGTAACTGTCGTGAAAACCGGTAGTGAGACCACGGTGAGTGCTTATTATTCCTGATCTTTGAGGCCTTGAGCTGATGACAGCATTTCCAGACCACGGTGTTGACCTTCTCGACCATTACTCAATCAACGGCCACGTCAACCATCTCTTCCACCACTCTTTCCGCTACCTACTTCACATGCGCAACAGGTGATGGTCAGCTTGCCGCGTTCACGCCAGCCGCACAAGCTGTCGCTGCCCGAGCTATCGGTGTTTCTGTCGCCGTTGTGCCTACGCCAACAGCTCTTCGTGCTCTGCTCGCCCCTGCGACCTCCAACGCTTGCTCATGCCTGCAAATCCCTACTCCAAGCACGACAATCACGACTACGACGACGCTCGCTTCAGGCAAGCGATTCTTACTCACAAAACTGGCAGCAGTGGCTGACATGTCATGGGAAACGTCTCTACAACAAATACCATTACTGAATCACCATCGACGACCATCACCAGCACGCAGACCAATACTATCACTGAGTCGCCGACGACTACAATCACTTCTACTCAGACCATCGTGATAACAGAGTCGCCAACTAGTACTGTTACCAGTACCCAGACGAATGTTGTCACCGAGTCGCCATCGACAACAATGTGAGACTCTTTCAACTTCCAGCCACATCGCTTGCAAACGCTAATGTAGCTTGAATAGCACGACCACTACCACGAGCATCGTGACCGAGTCTAGTACCTTCACCCGGACTCTGACACTGTCTACAGCAACCAACAACGACAATCCAAGTCATCCAACCCACTGCCGCAACTTGCCAAGGATTGAGGACTTACGAATACAGCAACAACCTCAACTTCAATAACCCCTCTCCAGAAGAAGACGTTAGAGACTACAACAACCGTAATTTCCTAAGCACAGGCCTCACAACCGACGTGAAGAAATCAGCTCGCGCGGCGGCGACAACTGCAATGTCCTTGGCGCAGGAGTGAAAAATTGCACACAATTATCCCTAGGGTACCAAGGTTTCCTCTACGCTCCCATCACAGGGATCTACGAGCTCTCCATTCCAGATGTGGAGGTAGCAGTCGATAATTACTTCGGAGTATGGAGCGGACCAAAAGCATATGCGGACTACAATAACAACAACGCGGACTTCATTGCTCGCAGGGAAGCCAGTGGGGCGGGCGGCGAGTTTCGGATTGTTGACTCTGTGCAGCTCAATCTCATCGCCGGAGAATACATTCCTGTGAATTTCATCTTCATCAACGGAGGTGGGCCTGGATCTGTGGAGTTTCGTGTTACGACACCGAATCAGCCCATTAGTGCCAGCACGGCTGGGCTTTTCGTTCCCGCGTGCGTCGGTAACAATCCTTTCTTTGGAGTGCTAGCGAGATGCACGAGAGTCATGACCATAGTTGCAGTGATGGAGTTAGTTGCCTGTCAAAAGTGTTCAACAGATGACTTTTCTGTGCTTATGCTTCAGCAGTATTGCTCACTCGCGATTGAATTCTCCAGTCTGCTCCACCAGCTGCTTTCCGATCAGTTCATGTCAACATGCGGGAGTGATTGCAACGAGGTAGTTCCTGAGCCTAGTGCGAGGGAGGAGAGTTGCGCAGCTGTGCAGTCGCGCGTTCCAACTGGCCATGCCCTGCGGCCGACTTGATAGATGACGATTCAGTCTCTTCCGAAATACCAAGGCAGGCACAGTCGTCCAGACTCCGTTTATGTTGTTTGCTAATTGGCCATAGAACAACAAATCAGCAGAGGCGAGCAGACAGTACCTTTAACGCAGGCCAAGCACCAGGTGGCAGCTCGCACTGCCTCGTGTCCCATCTGTTTAGCACCAACCGAGAACGCGGCCTTGTCTTAGCTCAGTCTTCCCCGATCTCGACTGCTAGCTCGACCGAGACCGTTGAGTACTCGGCGGGACTGGGCAACATTCCATCACATTCCGGCAAGAAGAGCTTGTCAGAAGGTTGGCTAAGTTCTGGGGTCGAAATAGGATGTTCAATCGGGATACGATCACGGAAGAGAACTTCGTTACACCAAGTCGATGGACCTGAGGCAGTGATAGAGTTACAGTACTGTACAGGATATTGGCTCGGACTGTCGCGTCACGTGGTTTTGCGTGGTGCGTATGCCCCACTTATAGTCACGACCAAGTCTTGGCGGTGGCTTGTGACGTCGCGACTTCATCTCGCGATTCACGCGCTGCATAACAATGCTCGTGCCTTCTGTCATTCGATATCGACGACGCCAGCATTGGCGTCTACACGAGACTCCATCCGAAAGTTACTTGACACCAAGGCGATCAGCTCCATTTATTAATGCATCAGTTCCAGGCTCACCGACTCCAAGCCACATCCAAGAGACTTGCCCAGTCGAGCCGAGCAACGCCAGTGTGTAGATGACGACGACAGATTCCATGGAACAGCAAAGAAACTTCGACGATTCAGAGATCCGGTTGTTCAACGCTAGACAGTAACGAGAGCGTCTCCGAAGCGAGTACAGTGGTGCAGCGATGCACCTAGAAGAAAGCAGTCACATTGTGAGAGAGTTATGCGCAGCACAGGCTCCAGAAAAGTGCTCGTTCTTGTTCGACCCGTACGCTGTCTACCAGTGCTTGAAAGGACAGCTTCAGTCCTCTTCACCTTGGAATGGACAGCGTACGCCTCGCAGCGTATAGCAAAAACGCCGAACATCGCCAGGTATTACTACTGCTTTACGAAAAGAAAAGCTGCCGGCCAGCTGACTATACATATGTGTCTAACAATGATGTTCGAAGCAGATGAAACCCTGCGGCTCTCTTCATACTCCAAATCACCCGACCAGGCTGCCGGTCCTGCCTCGGCAATTAGCCCATGATCTCAGGTCGTGCCACAGTATGATGACGTTTATCGAGCCCGGCAGGCTGGTAGAACGTACCGTTTGACTCTCCGCACAGAGCACCGAACAAGAGCGGAGCTGCCGTGGCCACGACTGGCTAGCAAAGCCTGGCTTCGGCATTGCTTGGAAACGCTACTACTATTTATGCTCGTCGATCCGCGGGTTTGGTTGGAAGACTGCGGAGAACGACACTATCTTCAACTACTAAATCACTAGAACTCCAATGAGCATTGAGAGCAGGCGTCGTAGAAGTTAGCGTATGCCTACTGCTTCGTCATCGGCCGAACTGTTATATGCGCCCTGGACGGGACCGACGCAGATCATTGCACTAACTCACGGCGAAGATCTCAGCTGTACTGGGCTTGATTCGTTTGACTTTGTCCATGGCCAACGACTTGCGCGTGTCCCGCATGCATCCAAGACGATGCGGTCGTGATCTTGCTCCGCGGAGTACTGACGCTGCAGCATGGACTTACAACAGCATGCATGCTCGCTTCAGATGGCCAGACCTCATGGGTGCCCAAGGAAGTCCAAGGCTAAACAGTATCTGTACGTTCCTAGTAGCAGAAATGGCGGCAGAGAATACACACTGGTCCCTTGATGCCAATGGCTCCGGTTCCAACTTGGCGGGCATCAGTGACCAGCTCGAGTGCGGCGTTGACGTGTTCTGCGTACAGTAGGTTGAGAAGCGGAAGACAGCATCATTTCGGGGCGACGGTGGACACCATTATATAAGAGTCCATATCGAGCCTGATCTTGCTCACCAGCTCACAACAGCCAGCAGCATTTTCGACTCCTCCAGTGAAGCCTTTTCACCAACTTCTATTCTTCGACTCGGTCAAGTCACCATGAAGCTTTCTCTGGTCCTGAGCGCTGCTCTCCTTGCAGCCGGCTCTTCTGCTCTTGCATCCCCTGCACAGGGAGCCTCCCTTGCAACCAGGCAGAATGCTCGCCAGTGCTCCAACAGGCAGCGTGACTTCGACAAATGCAAGCGCGACGAGGCCGACGAGCTCAAGGACTTTCAGGAGTGCCAAAGAGGTCAATATCTACCGGTACTGCGGGTTCATCACCTCGACTAATCTTCTATCACAGATGCCGAAGAGAAGAAGGCGCGCTTTGACGCATGCACTAGCCGCCCGGCTGGAGAGACGGCACGTCTCCAGGCCGACTTTGACCAATGCAAGCGTGAGGAGCGAGCTCTGGAAAGAGCCGAAGACGTCTGCGACGATCAGGAAGACCGCATCGAGCGTGAGCTGAAAAACTGCCGCCGTGCTCGCAATCAACAATGCGTCGCTCAGAAGACCCGAGAGCTCAATGCCAAGGAAGCGGAATGCCGTCGAGCTGAGGATGCAGAGGAGGCCAAGGATGATGAGTGTGACCGCATTGAGGACGCTCTGAAGGCGAGTCGCAAGAGCTGTTCTGAGCTCGAGAGGGACTGGCGGGAGGAGTTGCAAGAGTGCGAAGAGGACAGAATTGACTTTGAAGAGGAGAAGGCTGAGTGTGCTCGCAAGGAGGCCAGGCTGTGCAGATAGACAGATGTCTTTGGATCGCTTCGGTGCGATGCTTGTGGAGAACAAGCTTGCTGTTGCTCGCATTGTCTTTGCTGTTGAACCTTAACTTGTGTATTACTTCAGCTTTTCGTTGCGCTCAGATTCCAATACGGTCAGAAGAAGCGGTATGCAACAGACCGCACAATTCGTTTCTCGTATGATTTCACGATTTACCACAAGAACTGCCAACTCATCGCGACTACAGCGGTCAACCCTCCAAGAACTATTGCCCATCTTGTCAGGCCCTTTTGTATCTGCTCTTTCGCCAACCGCTCTATCGCTTTGCCGTCGTTGATTCTCGGGAATTCCACACCCGCCGGGACATCTATGCCCAAAGCCATACACAACGGCGCCCACCCATCTCTAATATCGACGAAGAACAACTTCTCCTTGGGCACAACCTTCCGCAAATATTCGATATGCCTCTCCCAAACAGCCCTTCCGCGAAGGACCTCTTGCGATTCACCAGGTTCGAGGTATAGCTCTCCGTACCTCCCGTCTGCTAAGAGCGTGACATAACGAGGGAAATGCCGAAAGCAAGGCACCCAGTACACAAGGACACCCAAAAACGCTTGCAAAGATGCCGCCGAGGTTTGATGGATCGATTTCGCCCATGCGTCAGGATCGCGGACTGTACAGATGACTTTCGCATCGGGGTAAAGTTCAAGCAGTTCGGGCACGAATTGCGCGAGTGGCGTGTCTGCTGTAGCGACGTAGCCTGTCGTTCGCTCGCGGATCTTGTCTAGTACGAATTGCTTGTCTGTGGGCGATTTGTACGGCGTTCGGGCAAGGACATGCATCCAGGTTTTGATGTGGATTTCGTCGGCCGAGACGGCACATTGCGTTCCACCGTGATATACTGGGCCTTTGAGGAGGATTTCGAGAGCTGCGCAGAATGAAGCCGTGCCAGTTCGTGATAGGCCTGTGTATGGTATTAGGGTCTGTTTGATCAAGCTTCATGGCAAGATATTGAGACAATATAACATACCTGCCCCAATGACTTGTACCTTTGCGCCTGCCTGAGGCTTTGAAGCTTCAGCGCCCATGTTGAAATGCGACTTACGATATGTTGTCTTTATGTCTTACTCTTCTCCAATCGTCATCGATTGATTTATAGTTGTCTAGTCGTAGCCTAGCTGCGGCTGATTTCACGGTCGGCCCCACTTGCATCCTTCGACTGTATTTGTGAGTGCGCTGATGAGCACTACACGGGAGCCCGTTATGGCGGAGACATGCAGATTTCCCATGAAACAGGAGAGTTAATGACACAGCTAACGGCGTAAGGGGTAATCATATCATCAGCATCTATTTCGTGTGGGTGATTCTAGCTAGTGTACTTGCTGAGCTCCTTGCGAAGCAACGGATGCCTATCACAGCCATTTCATGTAAACATACATAGGAAAGTAGGTGGACCAGCCGCCAAGCGCCCGCCAGCTCCAGATAGCGGTATTGTGAGTGGACAAGACCCAAGTAGTCTGTATGGAGTAAAAGCCCGGGTTTCTGTGAAGACAATCAAGTGCCGCGGAACAGGAACTGCATGTCTTCCGGCGTGAGCTTTTCCATGGCGACCTTGTCGTTGTTGATGGTGCCGTTGATCATGTTGGCCTTCTTCTCCTGAAGCATGACGATTCGAGATTCCACGGAGTCCTCGATACAGAGACGAGTGATGACGCATGGACGACGCTGACCGATGCGGTGGCAGCGGTCGGCCGATTGCCACTCTGCTGCAGGATTCCACCACCTGGGAAGTTGTCAGCAATGCGCACAAATATAGTAAGTAGAATGAACTTACGGATCGACAATGAACACTCTCGATGCCTCCACAAGATTCAGAGCAACGCCTCCCGCCTTCAATGAGACGAGGAAGATCTCGCACTCTGGCGTGTTCATGAAATGATCAATACTCCGCTGGCGCTGAATAGGCGTCATGGATCCATCGAGCATCACCGTGTTGAAGCCAGCGCGGCGAAGGCGCCACTCGATGAGTTGCAACATCGATGTGAACTGCGAGAAAACGATAGACTTGAGCGTCTGCTTCTTCGAGCGCAGCTTGTAGAGGTCGTAGATCAGCATTTCGATCTTCGTGGAAGAAGTCCAGTCTTCCATCTTGATGCGATTGATGATTGAAGACTTCTTGACTACCTCTTCGTCTTGCTCAATTTCTGGCTGATCAAAGTCGATCGAGAGCGGGATGTGGCAACGAGGACAGTCAGGTTCGCCATCACTCTCCTCGATCGACTGGCAATATGACTTGATGCATGCGCGGCAGAAATCGTGCTTGCACTGGGAGCGGATGGCCTCTTCAGCCACCTCGTCGCAGATGTTACAAACAAGGACATTCTGGCCTTCGTGAGCATTCTTCTTGAGGAGAAGATCGGGGTGATTAGCGACTTGGCGCATTTGCATGATCAGACCAAATATGTTGGCATAATTGTTGAGCATCACACCCCGAGCAACGTATGTGTCGAAAGTGCGAGTCGTGTTGCTCATGATGCTGGATGAGAAGTCGCGCTCGATCGGTCCGAAGAACTCATTGTGAATGATGACCTCCTTCGGCGGTAGCTCCATAGAGCTGGTGTAATCGCGCTTCATGCGACGAAGCATGATGCGTGCGGTGATCAGATGCAGCTTGGACATCGCCTCGTCACGATCCTCTTGCTCTTCAGATTGTGTCAATGGGTTGAGCAATTCTTGGTTGAACACCGATACGTGCTCCATGCCAGCGTGCTTGCACTCCACGCACATGTGGTCATCGTTCAGCTGCCAGTGGAGCATGGCGCATGGGCACTTCTTGCAGAAGTAATCGGCAAATGGTCGCACTTCGAGGAAGCGAAGCAGCGAGAAGAACTCGCCAATGCGGTTTTGGACCGGCGTGCCGGAGAGACACCACTTGTAAGTGCCTTGCAGAGCGAAACACGCCTTGGCGACACCGGTAGTACGGGACTTGATGCTGTGAGCCTCGTCAAGGATGAGCCGATGGTAGTGAATGGCGTGGATGGGCGAATCCTCCTTGACAATGTCTTCGCCACGAGACCAGCCCTTGACCTCTTTACGATGCAGCGACTCCAAGCTATTGTAAGATATCAAAATGACATCGAACTCCTTGAGTTTCTTAACCGACATGTTCTTGACCTTGGTGTTTTGTCCGTGGTAGACAAGAACTTTGAGTTTGCCGTCTGTGTACTCTTCGATCTCGGTCTTCCATTGCATCAAAGCGACAGGCGGCATGAGAACCAGAGTCGGTTCCTTCTGTGGATAGTCGGACATGATCAGCGACACAGCTTGTATTGTCTTGCCCATCCCCATCTCGTCGCCGAGCAGTCCGCCCTTGTAGTGCGTCTTCTCCTGCTTGACCATCCAGTTGAGACCTTCAAGTTGGAACGGCTTGAGCTTGCGGCTGATACTAGTAGGCTGGGAAGCTGCCTCTGGCTGGATCACCGGTATCTTCTCCAGGTCCGCCCACATGGTCTTGATGCTTGGATGGGCTTTTTCCAATTTCTTACGTTCGCGCTCTTTCCTGCCCAGACCGACCATAGACTCGAGGTCGGCGGCAATCTGTGCTGCTTGCTCTGCAGTGATGTTACCATGTCGACGACGACCTGGTCGCCGAGTGACTTTGGCAGGACGTCTCCCGCGAGCTCTAATCGCGCGACGATTGGCAAAGGAGGATGGCCCAGGACGAGCGACAGCAAGCGGCACGTCAGGCTCTGTGTCACTAACACCAGTGGATTCTGCCGTCTCGGTGTCGATAACAAAGTTTTCGCTGTCAACTTCACTGACCTCGGAATCGGAGTCCTCGCTGTCTGGAATCTGCTTCATCTTTACAGCATTGCTGATGGAGCTCTTAGCTCTGGAGCTTGCCTTTCGTATCGGAGTCTTCTTAGCACTGCGACTGCTGCTAGCTTCGGCCTTGACCGGCATCTTGGATCCTGACGATGTCGATCTCATGGGCTGCTTGTACTTTATCGACGTCCTCACGGGTATCGAACTATCCGTGTGGAGCTCGCTGAGCATGCTGATTTCATCTTCTGAATCGTCCACCACCATGACTCTAGCCTTTTTCTTCGCCGGCCGTTCAGCTCCGGCATGAGCATACTCTTCCTCCTGCAGACGCATGGCCACTGTCAAATCGTCCTCATCTTCCGAGTCGTTGATCATGACGACATTTCCGAGTGTAGATCGCTTGCGCTTGCTGGCAGTGGAAGGCCCGCCACGCACTGAGGTCGCTGGGGTAGTTCCCGGAGTCTCGTACTCGGCAGACGAGTCCCGCGAAAGTCCATCAATCGACGAGAGGGATGAGTTGGCCGGACTCTGGCGCTTCGTGGCCGCCTTCTTGTATGCCGCGCGCTCCATGGCCGAAATCTGCGGTAGAACGACGCCTCTGGCAACTCTTCGCGTTTGACGGACGACTATATCCTCGGCGCTGCTTTTGTCGCTGTCTTCTTCGGGAGTAGTTGCGACGCTCGAACGATTGAGGGATGTGGCGACGACGCTTCGAATTGTGCGGGTCGTGCGCTTCGGCGTGCTTTGCGAGGCCACAGCGGCTGGTGAATTGTCAGCGGCTGCTCTGAGCTCACAACGTGCCTGTGGCTGTGGTGCAGGCGACTATGAGTAAAGGGAACCATACAACTTTGTCCGGTGGCGGGTTGGCGTTTTGGTCTCGCCATTGGGGTTAGGCAAGGAGGGATGGGGAAAGAAAAAAAAGTGACTCTGCTTTGTGCTGAGACTCTGTGAAACAAGTTGCAAAGGGCAAGTGATGGGCTCTTTGAACGCGGCAATGCTGAAGAGAGTGATGAAGTTCACAGTGAGGCGGAATGGAGCACTCACATCTAGAACAGATCTTGGGTCGCGGTCCAAGCGCGTGTCCCGAGGAGGCGTTCGCGAAGCTTTAGTGGTCGATTTATGCAGGGGACAATGCAAGATCGACAAGGTTGTGAGCTGTGGCAAATGCGGGACGCGCTGTTCTGGCGCGTTGCGATGGACCGAGTAGCCTGGAAATGGTATGAGTTGTTCTGTACTGTCTGCAGCAACAATAAGCTGGTGCGCTGCTGTGGTCAAGCGCGATCTTTTTCGCTGGTCGTGGGCATCCGCCAGTGCAAGTCAAACCGAGGAGAGGGCTTCGTCGTGTATGTGTACGGCTTCGTCATGGCCAGGCAGCCAGAAGGCAGCAAAGCTTATTTGACGCGTTGCCCTTGACGCGTAAAGTGGTGCACGTGTCGACGTGCCCATTCACTTATATGGTGAACGAACGTGACATTCCTTCTCATGTCCTATTTAGTTCCACATGCTGCCATGGCTATTCCATGCTGGAACACATACACTCCTTCTCGTTACGCTGAATTAGCGTCGCCTATAGCAGTGGTAATGCTGAGCTGACAAAACTTCTCTTTTCGACAATGTTATGGCTAGCAGTGGCGTGTAATCTTCTGCGCTGAAACCCAGCTTGGAGCAGCTCATCTATTCGTGGCCGCGTATTGTGTTGACACACACACGTTGTGGGTGAAACATCACGTTTCTCTTGCCAAGCGTCAGGATGCGGCTGGACACATGCTCTGAACATCACGATAGAAGACACTTCTTTCTGAATCTTGGCATGCACATTATCAAAGCTCGAGGAGTGGGAAATGCACACATTTCAGGCTTCCCTACCGTGGCTGGATGCTTTGCATCGACTCTAAAGTTGTCCATCTTCGTCAACACTGCTCAGTCGGATTGGCTCTGCGCGTGAGTATTTCTGCAGCTGGCTTCTCGCCCAAGCAAAGATTTGAAGACACATTCCCGACAAGATGGCGGGCCCATGTGAATAAAATTCTGGAAGATTTGAAGCATGCAGTTGGATGCACAGGGTGGTTTCCCTTGGCTAGTGATGTGCCAGTTACAGTAACTAGGCTGTAACCCTATGTAACTAGTTACACTGGTTACAGCCCTTACTGTAACTCGTATCTCTATCGTACCTTGCTTATATACCTTAGAAATATTAGTATATCTATATTCTATATACTATAAGGTACTAGGAAATCGCTTTAGTAAGGCTCTACTCCTTATAGTACGATACTAAACTTGCATTTTCTATAGAATCTCGGAGGCTTTTGCAGTTTTGCTCGTAGATAATTTAGCTTTACTTACTAGGCTCCCCTTACTTGCTAGGATGCTACCCTTGCTTCTAACCCCTGCCCTTACTAAATCTAAAAAGTAGTTACATGTAACTAACAGCGAGTTACACGCCTATTTACTCGGTTACAGCTAGTTACGTAGTTACATGCTTGTAACTGTAACTGAAGCTCCAACACTACCCTTGGCTGCAGTGAGTCGGCGCTGGAGCAATGTCGCATGACATTCGATGCGATACAACATAATGTCAAGGTAGATTGAATGAATGCGACAGACTGCTCAATTGTTTGGAGTCAAAAGTCCGGTGCTTTGCAATCGTGAAGAAGGGCTTCAACAGGGCGATAACGATAGTGAAAGCAGGAAGCGGCTCAGCTGCGGGAAGTCTGTTTGACTAGTCCGCTTGCAGACTCGACGGATGCAACGCCAACTGACAAGCTCAGCACTCGACAAACCATCACCGACGACCACCATCAACGAGTTCGAGACACCATCACCACGTATCTATCGCCTGCGTCACCCGCATGAGCGCCCTCTCAACAGCCGAAAGCGGCCCCGCCGGGCCTTACTGTGCGCACCACAGCTTCAAGCCATTCCTTCATCTGCCTTTCCTTATGTTCACGACTACCCAAAATCACGCCGACGTCCCTCCTACTCAGCTCGCGCTGAACTCGTATCGCTGCAATGCCCCCTTCGGCCGGCAAGAGGAAACGTCCCGAGCGACAGCAATCCGAAGATTCGTCGCGTGCATCACCATTTCGGCCTGAGAAATCGCGAATGGCATCACGAGGAACATCGAGGAGAGGCAGCGCTGCAATGGAAGATGGCAACGAGGAATCAAACCCGGCGGCGGCATCCATATCGGCGAACGGCAGCAAGCAAGATGCCTCGCGCCTAGAAACGTTAGTCACAAGTACACTCCCGATGTCGACCAGCTGGCGCGCGGCGAGAAAAGATATACAAGCTGACCAGGACACTACACTCTAGGCCAGCCGAGAATGGCGATCCACCAGCACCTGGAACTACCCCTTCCGCCAATGGCCAGGCGACTACGGACGATATGGCTGTCGACTCGAAACCGCCGTATCAGTATTCTTTCCTCGGAGACGATGCGGTGGCAGCGTGGGCAGAATCTGGCAACCGTTCCACTCTGGAAATAGCCTCAACTCTTGGACAAATCGAAACTAGCGATCTGATTCAGGAACTCATTCGATCGGCGTTGGACGGGAGGTTGACTGGGCAGCAAGCTGGTCAATTTGTCCGGGATCTCATCGCTGCGAGGGCCCAAGAAGATAGTGTCGATGTCGAGTTCTTGTTCCTCAACAATATCTCCTTCCTCTTCGACGCGGGCCATCGCGGCAGCGCCCTCAAACCCCTCTCGGCTGCTACAGGCATCGCCCAACAAACCATGCGACTGGAGCTCGACATACCGCTGCTGCAAGAATTGGGCCTTGTGCGCAGTACCTTCGACAAAATGAAAACCCGGAAGACTACCAACATGCTCTATCGTCAGGCCAATTTCAACCTGTTGCGAGAGGAGAGCGAGGGCTATGCCAAGTTGATAACAGAATATTTTAACACAGCACAACAGGCATTCGCCAAACGTGATGGTGATCCATACATCGCCGAAGATGCAGTGCAACGGGTCAAGGCGCTTGTTGGTGCTTTTGATCTCGATGTCGGCCGCGTCTTGGACATCACACTCGACGTCAGCGCTGACCTACTTGTCAAAGCTTACCCTTTCTTCATGAAATTTTACCGTGCAAGCTCCTGGTGGCCTAATAACGAGACTGTCGACAACCTCAAATGGGAAGATCAAGGCTTCAACTCGCTGCCCACTTGGTGCCTACCAGGATCTGGACGATCTGCATTTACCGAGAGTGAGCGAGAGCAGCTGGCTGCGTTGAGGCAGAAACGAGATGTGCAGTTCTGGGAAAAGGTTCGCGAAACTCGGACGAAGGCTTTCTTCGAGCTTGGCGCAAGAAAAATCGTGGATCTTGATTCCGTACGCCCGCGTCTTGAGCAAGAAGCTGCGCCAGAGCTCGATGCGAGGGGCAAGGAAACCAATCCGTATAAACGTCAACGTGTCAACGAAGACCGAAAGTATATGCGAGAGACTGGATACCTCCCTCCGCCGGGAAATTTCGAGGCGGCTCAACTCCTCGGATTCAAGCTACGATTTTATGCCTCTGATGCACGAGATCCGGATGATACACTTCCAGACAACTTGATCTATCTCACGGCCCTTCTCATCAAGATCGGGTTCGTGTCCTTACGCGACCTTTATCCTCACCTGCATCCGGCAGATGAAGAAATGCCAGCAGAGCGGAAACGACTCGAGAAAGAGAAGGCAGATAAAGAGGCCAAGGATCGTCCCGGAGGTGGGATGAATGCTCTCCTCGCAGCTGGTGCCCTTCCCGATGAAGGCCCTGCTGCGAAAAATCCTCGGCTCGAAGTCAACAAGAGCGGTGGCGCAACGCCATCCCAAGAAAAGAGGGACGACTCCAAACCCGAGCTGCCCAGCCCCACGAACCAAAAGATCTCCCTGCTCAAAGCTCTTCTGCTCATCGGGGCACTTCCTGAGGCTCTCTATATCCTCGGGCGTTTTCCTTGGCTTGCAGAAGTGGACACTTCTCTTCCTCCGTTTCTGTTCCGCATAGTGCGGCATATGTTGAGCAAGATGGCTGGCCTCGCAAAGCCGACTCTTGACACGGGGTCCATCCGACAGACGCGCGGCCGTCTTATCAACACCACAGCGCAGCCGGATGGCCGGCTACCTGTCGCGTCTTGGTCAGTCAAGAAGCCAATAAGATGGTTGCATAACGATGTGTTCAGCGAGTCCGGCGACGAGTATAGGCACTATTACAGTGACTGGAGCGACAACATACCGATTTGCCAGACCACCGAAGACGTCTTCCTTTTGTGCGATACATTCATCGGCTTCCTGGGCCCCAAGATCGGACAAGACACGGAAATATATGGCACACTTCTTCGTCTTGTCGAACAAAATCTGGCAAGCGATTCTTCGACAGCGAACCGTACGCGTTGTCTGTCACTATTACGTCGCCTGCTCCTACCGGCATTGAGCTGTGGTAATCACAACCCTCAGCTCAGCCAGCAAGTGTACGACCTCCTCAAGAACTACTCATTGACGGCTCGCTACAACCTCTATGCCGAGTGGTTCCAGGGCGCCACTTCGAGGCAGCCTGACGTGCGTGTCGCTTTTGCGCGAAACAAAGCAGAAGTCCGTGACGTTCTTCGCCGAGTTTCCAACGACACTGTCAGGAAGCAAGGTCGGGCTCTCGGAAAGGTGTCTCTTGCAGCTCCAGGCATCGTTGTGACGGAGATGATCAGCCAGCTCGAAGTCTATTCCAACATGATTCCGAGCTTGGTCGAATGCACACGATATTTTTCGCCCATGACTTTCGAGGTGCTGACTTGGGCACTCATCAACTCACTCAGTGGCAATGGTCGAAGCCGCATGCAAGGCGATGGAATGCTGACCAGCCCTTGGCTGCAAGCATCCTCACGTTTCGTTGCCAATCTCTTCGCCAAGTACACCTACCTCAACCCGACACCGATATTGCAATATTTGGCTTCGAGGCTACGAGTCGGCGAGACAACCGACCTGGAGATGCTCGAACAGATTTTGATCGAGATGGCTGGCATTCGTGCGGACGTGGAGTTCAACGACTCCCAAGTGTTGGCTATGGCTGGTGGTGCTTCTTTGCAGAGTTACATTCTCGAACAGCTTTCCGACAAGAGGCACACCAAAGAGAAGGAAAAGCCATCAAGACGACTCATCCAGTGTCTTACCAATTCTGGTCTGGTCGGGCAGCTTCTCATAGCCATGGCGCAAGATCGCAAGTTGTACGCGCATGGAGATGAAGTCAACTATGCGCCTCTCAAAGTCATCGCAAACAACCTGGACAAGATCTCTGCCGTTTTCGCTCAATATCTTGAAGCCTTGAAATGGCATCTCAAGCCGCAGGAACTGGAAGCAGCATTGCCTGAGATCGGGATCCTCGTGCGAGACTTTGGAATTGATCCCGACGTGGCGCTTGTCATGCGGCGTGCGGCTATCCGCGGTCGCATGAACGAATACGACGCGGCTAAGAAGCAGGATGGCGACAAAAAAGAGAAGACGGAAAGCTCTACTACCGACAAAAATGGTGATGTCGTAATGGCCGAAGACAGCACCGCTGGCACTCTGGATGGTGACAGTGCGCAGCGTGCAGACTCGCAGGCCGATACAGGCGAAGACAACACAGAGCCGCAGTCAGCGTTTAGCCCCTGGCATCCTGTCCTTGGGGTCATCATCCAGCAGCTCACCCATGCGCTCCCAGATCTCGCAAACCGAGTCAGCATTCCGTTTTACGTCACGTTTTGGACCTTGACACATCAAGACATTCTCGTGCCAACCGACAGCTACCAGAAAGAGACGAATCGCATTGAACAGGAGATCAAGCAGATCAATGCTGATCGCAGTGATGTCACCAGCATCGTGGCCAAGGAACGCGACGCCCGAAAGAGGACTCTGCAAAAATGGTTTGACAGTCTCAAGTCGGAGCCGATGCAACACATGGCCGCATACATGGCCGTACGGAACCGAATCAGCGGGAGCAAAATCGGCAACAAGGTCATCCCGGGTGAGAACATCTACTGGTTTCCCAAATCAACAGCAGCAGATCAGCAGCAGATCAAGGCGGAGAACGACGCCAAACACCAAGCTTTACTCCAAGAATGCTTCCTGCCTCGAGCAATGATGTCGGCGGTTGATTCGCACTATGCTTTCGAGGTGCTGAAATTGATGCACACGAACGGCACTCCAGGGTTCAGCTTGATGCATCTCCTCAACCAACTCTTCAAAAAGAAGCTGCTCACTTCACTTATATTTGAAGCGACCCAGAACGAAGCTCAGCATCTTGCTCGCTTCGTGTGGGAAATCCTCAAGCTCCTGCACCGTTGGCATGCAGATAAGTCCATTTATGAAAAGGAGGCACTGGGATTGAAGAAGAAATTGCCCGGCTTTGTTCGCCAGTTTGAAGAGAACGGCGAGCCAAAGCTGGTGATGGACTGGGAGCTCTTCCGCAAGATGCTCTTCAACATCCATTCCGCACTTAACGGGGCACTTCAGACTTGCTTTGAATCTGGCGAGTACATGCACATCCGCAATGGAATGGTGGTTCTCAAGGGCATTCATCAACTCTTCCCAACTCTCAAGTTCATGGGCAAGAACATGATGGAACAAGTCGAGAGACTTTCCAAGGATGAGCCGCGGAGCGACCTGAAATTGTCTGCCATGTCTTTGCGTGGACCCCTCCTAAGCAGAGAGAAGCAGTGGGTTCTGCCGCAGGCCTTTAGACTCGGCGAGACCTCCAAGGAGGGCGGTAAGGCCAGCGGCAAATCGTCTTCTTCTCGGCCGGAGACACCTCAGTCAAGCTCAAACAAGCTCAACGCAACCGCAGCTGACTTCAAGCCATCGACTACCAATGGCGCGCGCAGAAAGGGATCTGCCGTGGAGGACGGCGAAATCGAGGATGAAAAAATAGCAGCAGCCAAAGCGGCGAACATCGCCTCTGTCGCCGTCAAGGAGCCCGTGGAGAAACAAGGCACGAGCAAAGAGGTGGCCAGGTCGAAGGAATCGAGGTCAACCCGTCCAACGCCCTCTCGCGATGCTCCGCGCAACGAGTCGAAGCCAACAGAGCCGGCCCCTTCACAATCTAGAACCGCCTTGCCGCCTTCTTTGCCGCATCGGCCTGACTCAAGAGATGCCTCGAGCCGGACAGAGAATTCACGCCTACCACGAGACCTGCCCCAGCGGCCTGAAGAGCCCGCGTACAGTCGATCGCACCCCGCTCAACCTGGCAGTCGAGCGGCTAGTCGTTATGGCGAACGTGCAGACGATCACTATAACAGGGCTGACAGAGGAGGCGAAGCACGTCCCGTGTCCCGAGACCAGTCACCTAGTCACCGCGCAACGGGTAGGACCACGCCGATGGGGATCAGAGGTGCCTATCGCGAGGAACGCCCATACGAGCGTGGACACCAGGATGGTCGATATCCACGTGAGGAACAGCATGTGTCGCGCAGGGAACCTGGTTCCCACCACAGTAGAGATGCAGCCGAAGTACGCGAGCGAGTCGGCCCCTCAAATCGCTCTTCTGACGTTGGTATGCACCCTGATCGATTGGGACATCTATCGTCCGTCGCTGTTGCTCCTGAAACACATCGTACAGCAGCAAGCACAAGCAGCTCTGCCCCTCCGCAGCAGCAGGAGCAAGTGTCGGTCAACCCTGCTCGCCTAGCGCTGATCAACCAGGACTCCCCGTCAAATGCAAACCCGCGTGCAAGTAGAGATCGAAGTCATGCAGATCATGATCAACGCCGCGGTCGAGCCGGGCGTTCGGACGAGCATGGTAGTGCTACAGGATTCCCACCGCGCTCCGACAGTGGGTCCAACGCGCGCCATCACGAAAGTCCTCGAGATGTCCAGGGTAGATCTGAGCCTCAGCAAGATCTTGCTCCGCGCGGGCCCAGGGCACGCGGTGGCAGACTGCAAGAAATGCCTCCACCCTCCCAGGAATCGACCTATGGACGTCTGAATGCTCCTGCTGATCCGCCTTCAGGCCCTAAGAATGGTCCAGCAGGCAGGAATGGTCGTAGCTTCACGAATCCTCCGCCGAGCACGGCATCT
The DNA here is from genome assembly GCA_023512815.1 of Cercospora zeae-maydis. Lineage (NCBI taxonomy): Eukaryota > Fungi > Ascomycota > Dothideomycetes > Mycosphaerellales > Mycosphaerellaceae > Cercospora > Cercospora zeae-maydis. Next base: position 2,468,960 of record JAKLWY010000009.1, on the reverse strand, counting down.
GCGCAATCACCTACGGTGGGCAGAGCACCCGATCAGTCTGCTCCGCGCGGGCCATCTCGGCAGCAGAGTGGTTCTATGCAACAGATGGATAGAGGATCTGCGCCTAATTCATCTCCGAGCACACCCGCGACTGAGAATGGGCCGCCCGTCCATCCCAGCAGGCTTGCTCATCTCGGACAGCAACCTTCGCCCATCCAGACCAATTTCGCGCCGAATGGGCCTCGTAGCGGAGGGTTGAGCTCTCCGATGGCTGCAGCGCCCCCATCAGCACCTCGAGGGCCAGGGCGCAGTGCGCCGTCGTCCAGCGCGCCAACAGGGCCTTCGCCTACCAACACGATGCCACCCTCTGGTCCCGCGACAGCCGCGGAGAGACAGCAGAGGAATCGTCAACGCGACCGGATCAATGCCACATTACAAGACAACGGCGCGCAGCCGGGTCAAGGCGTGCAGTTCCGAGGTGCCTCGTCTAGGCAATCGAGCATATCTGGCGGCCCTGGGGGTACCTCATCCATGGCGCCTCCTGCTGGCCCGTCCTCGGACCTCTTTCAAGGTCGACAAGATCGTGGAGAAGAGCGTAGCCATCGACACCGCGATGACACGCGACAGTCAGACAGTCGTCATCCCAGCCGTGAGCGATCTCACAATGAGCCTGCATTCGGTCCTGGCCATGCTCCTCCTCCACCAGCGAACCCAGTCGATGATGGACGCAGCAGGCGAGAGGGACCACGCGACAGCCGCCACCCACGCGAAGACCGACCTCGTGAGGCGCCTCGGGGCGAACAGAGAGGTCCGGAGCGGCAGGCGCCTCGTCAGGACGACGGTCATCCACGTCGCGCACCGCCTTATCAGTCTGGCTCGTTCGGCGGTCCAGCACAATATCAAAACGACCATCGACAGGGTGGAAGCAGCCGCATGGCACCGTCTGGACCTCAAGGCGACATGCGGAGTGGTCCACCACGACGTGAAGATGAGCGAAGAGACCCGAGCGGTAGAACAATGGGGCGTGAAGAGAATGGGCCGCCAGGCAGCTTGGACGTTAGGAAGCGTCGACACGAAGATCCTCAACAAGGATTTGATCCATCAAAGAGGAGACGCAGCGGACGACCATAGCTTGAGCATCGCAGCATGCACATGCCTTGAGTCCATGTTGCATGAGACTTTGTCATAACTGCAGAATGAGCACATGGAGAGCGCGGAGTGGTGCTTGCGAATTGAGAACCCCAAACTTGTATCATTGACTGAAAGATAGCCGAGCATTGTAGCCTTTCAGCAGCGAGGCGTGGTAGGGCTCGAACCGCTTCTCAGACTAGAATAGGCGTGTATAATAAGTAAGAAACGGCCTCTTTTCCTTGGCGCGGCTCTCGCTTTCGTTCCGACAGGATCCCGAAGGTGACCGTGCCGAAGCTCGTCACCACGTGCGCTGCGTCATTCGCTGGCCGAAGCTCGTCCTTTCACAGGAACGACCGCGGTAAGTGTGAATGTTCAATGACGAGACATTGAAACGCCTGCATCTTTCCCAAGCCTCCTTTACATTGTCCCTTCCCATCGATCTCCCTCTCTCGCGCTATACGCTCTGAACACATCACCTCGCGAACACGATCACGACACACCACCCGCCGACACGACACGCGTCATGGCTTTCCGCTTCACCCCCGGCCTCTTCCACCACACCCTCCGCACACCTCTCCTCTTCGGCGGCGCAGCGTTCGGCGCAGGCCTCTGCTTCGCACAATCACAAGCTTTTGCGCACTCACTTTTCTTTCGCAGCCGACGACCGATTCTGCTCGATTCGAGTCCTGCGTCGTCGTCGTCCTCGATTAGTTCGAGAGATTGGTCGTTTGGTGATGCGTCGGCGGGGATCCAGAATATCAATAGTGGTCGATGGAATAACGCGAGGAGTATTCGACAATTGAGCGCGGGGAGTATTATTGGTAAGTTTTTTTTTTTTAACTTTCCTGTTCCTGGGGGGTTTTTATTCCCCTTCTTCTTCTTCTTTTTCGTAGTAATAGTAGTAGTAGTAGTACATACCAAACGAAAAAGAAGAAGAAGAAAGAAAAATAAAAAAGAAGTGCTAACCCACCAATCTCTCGATTGTAGGACTAGTCACAGGACTCGTAATCTCCACCTTTTCGAAATCCCTCGTCCTCGTCATCGGCCTTCTGGTCGCGGGCGTGCAGACGGCAGAGAGCTATGGGATCAGACTGGTGCCGTACAAGACGATTGGGAAATATGTCAAGGGCGTGGATGTGAGAAGTGCGATGCGGGAGAATGTGGCGTTTAAGATTAGTTTTGGGCTCATGTTTGCGTTGAGCGCTTTTGCGGAGTTGCCGCAATCATAGTGCCGTTGAAGGGGGAGGGGAAGAAAAAATATGTGGAAGGTGCGCACTGCGTGGAATGATGGGATCGATCGATCGGACAGGAAACTGAACGCATTGTCATGCGAGTGAGGACTGGGTCCTGCATGTGAAGGGCATCATGCTCGCAATGCTTACGAGATGGTGATGTCGTTCGAGACGTGGCACGAGAATCAACGTTTGTAATGTCCAAAATGGAAGCCGCAGCGCAGCATTGAGCCATCATCCATGTTCCACTTGCTTTCCGAGCACCGATCGTTCTGAGTAGCAGTTCCCGAACAAATGGAAGACACTGCATATGCCGACTCCTTGTCGAACAGTTTATGATCATCAGCTCGTCTCTCCATCACTGGGCTGGCCGATATCGACATGCCAACATAGCATACTGCACAGGATGAATCATAGTCGTTCAAAGCAATTCGAATTCAACATTCTATTCTCCACTCAATTCAACTTTCTCTCCATCGCTCGCGGAATTCAAAACTTCACACACGGTCCTCAATAGGCCACCGTGCTTGGGGTATCATTCATCTACCTATACATAAAAGGCACTGTTCAATAACTTACTCCAGCAAGTTTCCACCACCAACACCTTCGCTATACGCAGCATTGGAAAGCAAAAACGAAAGAAACTGCGCGACAAATTATGCCCAGTTAAATATCCAGATCCAGGAGGGGAAAGGAGAGAAAAAAAAAAAGAAGAAATCTCACATATCCTCCAGCTGTTTCAACGTCTCCTTGGCAAGCGAGTCGTTCGCCTTGCTACTCAGCGCCATCCAATGATGCGCAACACACATGATGAGCGGGTCCAAACGTTGAGGGTCTTGGTTTTTCTTCCATCGGGCTTCCAGTTCTTCCTTGAAGACATCTTTGGGCCGGGTAAATGGAGCAATGATCCGGTCCATGAGTTCGGGATGAGTCAGGTATAATGTTCCCAGCTCACGCTGTGCAACGCTGTGGCCTTCTTTGGCTGCGATTTGCAGGAGATGCGCGGCGTCTGCCATGCTGTGACGAGCGACATCTTCGGCCGGCGGACTTGGGGCTGCGAATGTTGCAGAGTCGCGCTCTTGTTGTGCCATCGAGGGACTGCGTCCGTGACCACGATTGTTGGAGTGATAGGCAATAATGCTGTCTGCCGTCTCGACCATAATCGATGTCACCTCGGTCTTGAGTCGTGTGATGGCGACGGCGGCGTTCGTGAAAGCCTCGCCCTCCAGCGGATTATGTAGGACGGCAGCAGGCAGTAAGGAAGCTATGCTTTGCATATCCCGGAAGATGGTTTTGGGACGCAAGGAGCTCTTGGCGAATATGTTCCGAAAGCCGACGATTCGCGTCTCGGTCGAATTCTCCGCGCCTGTATGCAGCTTCAAATCTTGCATGCCCTTCACGAATGACGCGACAGGGGACATGTTGCTGCGCTGCTCCTTCATGTAGGGAACCAAGAGACGATCGATCTCATAGAGGCATTTCAGTTTCGTCGTCGGGTTGCCGCAAGCAGCAAACTTCTGCATGAGGTTCTCAAAAGCGTTGTCAAAGTCGAATCGCATCATAGACGGCTTTGCGGGGATGTCCGAGTCTGCCGTCGGTGTCTGCGAGCCTGCGCTCGAATGCCATGGTTGCGTGCTCCGGAGATATCTCTCGGCGAGCTCCCGGCCCAAACCAGTCCAGAAGGCGTGGTCCGTCTCGCTGCCATCACTGAAAAGTGTCGAGGTCAAGTCGCTCAGCAGCAGACCTGTCACGCGTTGTCGAAGCTTCTCTAGAGCCTGCGCATCGGTGGCGAGGCTGTTGACAGGTTCCGGTGCCGGAGCAACATCCGCCGCCCACTGCGTCTGAGAAGACGCAACACTAGTGGCGCTGGATGGCGAATCAATTTCTGACATGGCCGGAGACCAGAAGGGTGCCGACGAGCGATTGGTGAGAGTCGGACTTCGGGCATCCAAGTAATCACGCGAGCTAGAGTTCGACAGAGTGTGGGACGTGTTCGAGAGGCAATCATTGCTTCGCAGCTGAGAACTCAAAGAGAGGTAATCAGATGAGAGCGTATTTCCGTAGAAGCTCGGCGGGAAGTGCGATCTTCTGGGAGGCGAGTCTCGGGTCCGCAGTGAGGTGTCGCGAGCGAAGAGAGTGTTCGACCATAGTATCGAGTTCTCCGATGGCGAGGTGTTGCTGACGACATCGACGCACTTGCGGACCTCGAGGAACAATTTGTGAAGTCGCTCCTCTCCCCGACAAAGGTTGTCGATATTCTCGCGCTGCATCCACTGCAGCGTGGCACGGGCCTGGTCGTCGCTCAATTTGTTGGGTCCGCCGTATTCTGATCGAGCCGAGAGGATGTCCAGGATCTGGGCTTCTGATTTGATGTGCAGGCTGCCGACAGAGTATCGGGACGTCGTCCAGTGTCGCAATGGCTGAACGCTTCTCGTTTTTGGCGTCTTGTTGGGCTTGCCCATGATGCGCAAGGCACTTGCTACAAGACGGACTTCCTCGTACGCAGCAGACGTGCGGACATCCGCGACGTACCACATCTTGTCACGGAGTGCCTCATTTTGTTGAAGGATCGGCTTCAGATACACGCTGTGCATGGAGGAGCCTGGCTGCAGAGTCGCCACCCAGTGTTGACAGACCGTCGCAAGTTCAGCCCATTCGCTGGTCGAGCGTCGCACGCTGCCCTGTAACGCGCGTAAGATTCGTTGTAGCACACTTGCACTGTCGCCAGCGAGAATCGCGGCATGAACGTCGTGCAAGCGCTGAAACCACCGCTGTGCCTCCGCATAGTCGCCGGTGCTCTGACAATCTTGTACCGCGCTTTCAAATAGACGCTCCAGCTTCGTCCATGTTGGATCGGAATGCGTTGCACCATTCCCCCGTTGCTCGGAACAGTCAAGATGGCCGTATAAGTGTAGCAACAGCTTCAGCTGATGAGCGACGTCGCGATGTTGATCGCCGAGAGACTCAAGGAGCGACACGGATCGGTTGGCCGAGAGGAAGGAACTGCGTTGCGCGAGTCGGACCTCCACACACTTCTCCCGCATGCTACACAGCGACTGACTGTTGGCGTCCACGGCCACGATATCCCAAGACTCCTTGGTGGCTCCAGTCCTGCGCGCGGCCAAATCTTCCAGCTCCAGGCAGGCATCTTTGATCTGAATTTCGTTCGGATCAGTGTCGATCAAGGTTTGTTCACTCATATTTCCACTCGACATCTCGCCGTAGCGGAGTGACGGATGGAATGGGTCCGGCGTGTTTTGATCGGGTGTCCTGGTGTTACGAAACAATGAGAAACCGGACACGGACGACGCCGAAGATTGCAGGCCAGATTTGGAAAGGTCGTTGTCAGAAGAAATGGAGATTGGCCTTCGCCGGGGGTAGAGGGCTGAGAGCATAGTTGTGACATCTCGGAGAGACAAGACCAGGAATGGGGATGGCTCGGGAACTGGTGGGGCTTTGGGAATCGAGGAGTGCGATGATGGGCCAGAAATGCGTGCCATGATGGAGTTGACGCGGTTGGCGGTCTCCGGCATGATCGGATGGCCATGTTTGAAAAAGTACGCCACATCGAAGACGGCTTTCTGTGCTCGAACTGCGATTTCTCGAAGTATGCGTTGACGAGAAAGATCGGATATGTAATGATCCGTCGTCATCATGTGAGCCTGGCGCATTTCGTTAGCAATCATGGGGAATCTAGTGTGAAAAAAAAAACACCCTTGCATTACCTCGGGCAGGTTGACCAGGTCCATGATGAACGAGTTGAAGAGCCATCGGGTCAGAATGAAGGATGGAAAGGCACGTTGCTGTGGTGAGTCGCGAAGCTTGTGAGAAACAGCTTGACAGAAAGAAAGAGCACCGGGCGGAATGACGCTCGGAGCATGCTCATCACCAAAGAGCGCAAGCAAGGAGTCCGCGGCGTCGGCGTAGAAAGCTTCGATGCGGGCCTCATCGTGGGCGGAGACATCGGGCCGGCCTTCGACGCGGGCGCGAAAGGTCTGCTTCGTCGGCTGTTCCAACACAAACGCACCACGTTGGAGAGTCTGAAGCATCCACGTCTCGAGCCGGTCCTTGCCAAGCCATGGCTCGAAGTGGGACCACATGTCCATTAATGCGGGAACGAGTCTTTCACTGCCGGGCTTCTGTTCGGTGATGACCTTGGCGCATACCGTGGCCCATACCTCCGTGGTCCGCTGGCGGTCCGTGTGGTCGTTGGGCAGTGGCAACGTGGGGGCGAAAATGAGGGCCTCCAACGGACTGGCATATGCAAAAGCATGGAGCACATCCACCTGCGCGTCCACGGCGAATCCCAGGGGCCTCGAGTTCCGCGACGTCCGGGGGGAGGAGGCAAAGACGGAATCGCTCGAGCGGGAGAGCACACGCTCGGGGAGGAGGGCGTTGAGCTCTTTCGGCGTTAGTGCCGCGATTCGTTCTGCTAAGAAATGGCCATCGTATCTTAGCTTTGCGAGAAGGTCAAGCACTACATTCCGAGAGGCGGAGGAGATGTCGTTCAGGAACGACTCCAACGGCTTTGCCGGCACGGGACTGTGGGCGAGGGCTCCTGGGAGGGGTGGGTGTGCAGTTCTGGCGGCATCCTCACAGACATCCTGGAAGGCGTGCAACAAATTGGCAAAGCTGGATCTGTCCTCGGACCTGATGCACTCGGCGAGTGTTCGCTGCACTGCATGGGCGGTCAGACGAAGCCTCGCAGCTTTGGCCGTGGCTAATTGCAGTCTGTGGAGGTCTGCCTGGGCGTGAAGGCAGCGGCGTTTGTGATATTTCTGGCGGCGCAGTAAGTGAGTGATTTCGGACAAGCACGCCACATGGTGGGAGGCATTCGTCGAAGGAGCCGTCGACGGGACTACAGCGTCGCGCGGCGGATGCTGGGGTCGATGCATTGTGAGAGGCAGAGCCTGTGCTGCAGCAGCGGCGTGGTGGAGGGTTATTTGTCCGGAAGGGGTGGGCGGCGAGTTGGGCGGACAGGCGGAGGCCGCTCGGTCGGGCATGTTGGGTTGCGATGATGGGGCCAGGCTTGGCGGGTTGGGCATGAAGTCGAGATAGCGCGGCGAGCCATGCAGAGATGAAAAGCCGGGCGTCGACGAGGTGGAGGCGTGGTGCGAGGAGCCGGGTGACACGAGGTCGGAGGCTGCATGTGAGCAAGATGATGAGTTAGCGCAGCGGTTGACAGAAGCCAGCATTCGCCAGCTCATCGTACAGGAAGAGGCTCCCTTCAGCGGCGCAGGCTGCGATTGGGCGTGGGTGGAATGGCTGAGAGCGGGCAGGCGAACATACATGGCACATCCTTCTCGTCGCACTCGCCGGTGTCAGGCATGCTCGACGTGGTTGCTTTCGTGCGCGCGTTCGTGGCGAGGTCATTCCATGTCTGCGCGCAACGGTCCTGTGAGGAGCTTATTTATTTACAGTGCTGCTGCCACCCGCCTGCTGGTGGGTCGGTGGAGGTGGTGATGGTGGTGGTGGTGGTGGTGGTGGTGGTGGTGATGATGGTGCTACTGCTGCTACTGCTGCTGCTGCTGCTGCTGATCACCGGTGGACTTCAATATGATGATGGGCGGGCTGAAGAGAACAGTGAACAGAAGACGAGTGCTGCGCGTGTGTGTGTGATGCGACCTCATCATCGCCGCCGCGCTGCCAGACAGAGCACCTCGCAGCCTCCACGCTCCACCGGCAGGAGAGGCACGCGCACGAGTCGCGGCCCGCAGACGTCTATCCGGCCGTCCGCAATGACTATCTGGCTGGCTATTCTCCCCGACTCCCTTCACACGCGTCGCCGGGCAGTGGGCGTCCGCATAACTCTCCTCCCCCTCCCCCATAGCCAGTCTGTCGCAGCTGGACGATGATTGGTGACACGGTCGTCCCAGCCGCACACCCTCCCCAAGCTCGGGGTGCTGCATTTGGCGGCGTGCATAGGACGTCCGGTCTGTGATGTGAGGTGGCGAGCTGACTGGCCCCGCTTGCACATGCGCTGGCCGCGGATTGGTGGTGATGATGAGCAACGGGTAGTGAGCTGGCCAGCAACAGCGCATCCCGGCCTGATGATTCGTCCAGTCCAGTCCAGTCCAGTCCTGTCCTGTCCTGTCCTGTCCTGTCCTCGCGGTCGCGGTCGCGGTCGCTCTCCTGCGGCCGCCTCGTCTCGTCTAAGTTACAGTAGCCCGCTGATGAGGCAGTTGCAGCTGTCTGGCCATCCACCATGTATGTCATCACCGAAACCACCCTCACTACTTCCGCCATCATGAGTGGTTGTGGTCGTAGCTGCTGCCGTGTCGCGACAAAAGACATGCAGCTTGCCGTGGTGAGACGAGATCCAAAAGCTCCGCTGCTGCTGCTGCTGCTGCTGCTCCTCTTCCTCCTCCTCCTCCTGCACCCTGACTTCGGTCCGGTGGCGAACGAACGATGCGCCCGCCAGCGCAGCAAGCAAGCACCAGCGCGAAAGCATCTGCGAACCATCTGACCTCGACGTGTTCGCCTTGCTACTGCTGTACTGTGTACAGTACCTCCGCCCACCCTCGTCCCTGAATCTGGTTGTCCATTCGGCTTCCGATCGCACATGTGCCAGCAGCGCGCTACTGCACCTTTGCGAACGGAGGATGACAGGAAACCCACTGCCTGCCTGGGATGATGTGCCATCTGCCTCACAACATGCGGTCGACGTCACCGCTCTTTCCTGCTGCTGCTGCTGCAGCAGTGCTGACTGGACTGAACCGACTGACGGACAGACGGGCGGACGGACTTGTCCGAGAATGAAAGCCTTGCACATTGTACCACGACATTCACGGGCACGCCCAGTGCCACCAAAGACACGTCAGACGAGCTCTCAGTCCAAGGCATGTCTCCCCCAACCCGACCAAAGAGCGAGTCTGGCAACAACAGACCTCGATGATGCTTCTCGAACCGCTCCGAGAGCCGGACTACTTGGACCATGTATGTACGTACTTCCACCTCCAGACATTGGCTTGAAACGCTGGTGATGCGCTGTCACGACTCCACTATTCCGGAGCTTGCACTGTGCACACATGTACTGTATGCGCGCCATGTACCGTTCCTTCCCGTCCGGCGGCATTATTGACACATCTGCCCTGCCGCATCGGAACCAATCGTCCATGTGTGTGATGAACCAGATCATCGTCTCAATCGTCTCTCCTCTCACATCCACTGCATCTCACTGCACACGATCGTGGCTTGCATTTTTCATTTAGCTGACACTCTCTGCCTGCATGTATACAATTCCCAATGTCATCAACCGCGGCCGCCTTGTGGTAGGCTGTCTACCATCTCTTTATTGTTAAGCTCTATCCTCTCACCATCACCACCACCAATGAATCGCTTCCAATCACTTTCCCCCGAAAAAAAAAACCATTCTCGAAAACGCCATCCATCCATCCATTCATTCCTCGAGATAGCCGCAGCTTTATCCCGTGCAGCATCACATTCATAACCAATAACCAAATCTCACCACCCCAATCCTCTCTCCATCACACACACACACACACACATCACAGAGAAAGAAAGAAAGAAAGAAAGAAAGAAAAGAAAAGAAAAAAGAAACTTTCACACCGCAATCAACCCCTGCCCATTATTATTCTGCTGTTGCTGCTGCTGCTGCCCACCACTCCCCCCCACAGCCTGCAAATACTGCAAAATCGAACAATCATTGCACTGAATCAACTTTTGCAAATCCACCACCTGCTGCTGCAAACTCTGCACCGCCTCCATCGCTTGCTGTCGCTCGCCTTCCAGTTCCTTGATGTACGTCGCCGCCGTGGCGATGATCATCGCTTTGGACGGCAGCCGCGGCGGCAGAGCGGAATCTTCGACGTCCGGAGAGCAGACGTAGGCGTTTTTGAGCGACGGGAGGGACAGTCGGAGCGTTTCGATTTGTGTGTTGAGGTTGTCGCGATATCGTCGTTCGATGATGGTGTGGGGGATGCGGCGGTGCGGGCGGATGGGTCTTGGGGGTTGTTGTTGGGGTTGTTGTTGTTGTTGTTGTGATTGCGAGTCAAAGATGTTGTTGTTGTTATGATGTGGTGTCTGGATTTGTTGCTTCGGTGCTTCTGATCCGCTTTCCGAGTCGCTGCTGACTGCTGTTGATGCCACGCCCGCAGGAGGTCGGGGAAAGGTGATGTGCGAGTCGCTGCCGGATCGTGGCAGTGTTGGGCATACAATGTTGCCCGTCTTGCATTCGTCGGGAATGTTGCCGCTGATGCATTGCAGTGAAGGGAAACACGTCACAATCTCCGTCGGTTTGGTATCCATGTCTGCCATTGTATTGAATGTATGTGATGGTAGTAGTCCCTGGTGAGTGGCGTGATATGAGTTCTCTCTCTCTCTCTGTCCCTCTCTCTGTCCCTCTCTCCCGCTTGACAGCAAAAATTGAGGGTATGAGATTGTGTGGTGGTCTGACGTCAACTTGTTGGGTGTCGTGATATGTGGTGGACTATGTAATGGCCTAACACGCTCAGCGAAGGATCAGTATATATGTTTGGCCGACTGTTACACGAGCCCAGACTCTTTCCTGGGCGGAAGTCTCGCAATCAACGCTTCCCGTAACTGAGCACCGGTGCCGCCATGATCCTGCCTAGTCGGCGGGGACGCTCCGCAAAACGAGCATTATACCGTCCCTGTCCGAAGCGACGATCGCCGATTGGACATGTCTGTTAGTCAGACGGTAATCACTTGATTAAGCCCTCGTTTTTCGGCAAGGAATGTGGTGTGAGGTGGCGTGATACCATCCACAATTACTGCCGAAAGCCAGGCGTTCTCCGACTCGTTGCGAAGTCCGCGAGCACGGGCTTCTCTCCGCCCATATGGATGGAGCGCGCAGTTGGCGGAGCGCAGCATCGGAACCTTTCCTGTGGGTGCTCGATGTGCTGTGTTGAGAAGTGCATTGGGTGAACATCGCCCCCATAGTGCTCCATCGAGAAACTTTTGTCCTACACATGAACCCAACAGTGAGGGCAAGTGGGTCGATTACTTACCCAGCGCCATGTTCCGTGTGCTCGAATGTGTCGATGGACTGCAGACCTTGAAGCGCTCCTCTCACCGTGATCCTACACACGCTCGTGCATCCCATTGTCCGAAGCATTGACGGCATCTCCATCCTGCACATATTGCTTCGCATGATCTTTTCGCGGTCTGAAGTCGGCAGCCTGCCTTGTCGTTTTCGTAGTGGGCAGACTTGGTCAGGAGATATTCCAACTCTTGCATCAACGCAGCTTGATTCAGTCGAGGTCGAGATTACTGTGTCCTGTGTGCACAGATGAGATCGCACGATGGCAATGCTCGTAGGTGACTCGGCACCCAGTCATGTTGAGTAGACAGAACAGATTAGACATGAGAGTGGACCCATCTGTTCTCGTCGAACATCGGATTGAATATTGCATGCTGAGAATGACTGCAACGTACCCATCCGCTGAGCGCGACCTCGCGCTTGACGCCGGATCCAATCGTCGTTCGAGCATGCAACGACAGCGCTCGTGTCCTGCATGCTTGCAATTCTCAGCGTGAACTCTTACCAGTGCCTTGTTCCTCGGTCGTTGAATAAAACGGCATCACACACAAACAAAACAGCAAACCATCCGCGACAGTAAAAGGACAAAAGAGCACGCAAAAGAGAAGAACAACATTCCCCAGCAGTTCGAACTTCGAGGATATCCCACCGCTTTGAATCATCCCCCCATGGGCCACTGCCCGCACTTCAGACCAGGCAACAAAGAGGCACCCATGACGCAGCGCTCTCCCCACCTCTGGTGATATAACGCACAAGCAGTCCAGGAACAAACAAGCCACCGAACAAGGCTACCACTCCAGCTACGCCTTCTTAGTCCCAGAACGTTCGAGACGCCATTGGATCGTGACGGCGAGACCGCTCGGCGAATCTGCCATGGGGCAGATCATCTTCTCCCGAGGCCCTCGAAGTGCCCCGTGCCGCAGCTGATGCATAATGGTCGCTGTTCGGGCTGCGCGATGGTGGTATACCTGTACATATACACAATTCCAGTCGAGCCCGGTATTTCGAACCTCCGGAAGTCGCCAAGACAGGCTGACGAGAACGCAGACACATGGTCGGCTTTCGTACCGAAGTCCACACGTTCCAGACTCCGACCAGGTCCGAGCATCCGATGATGTCTTTTTGTCGACGGATGGCATCTGAGGTTGACGAGGCATATCGCGGGTCTAGACAAGTAAGCGCATGTCCAGCACAGATCCAGCTGACCGATGTGTGGTTGTGTCGACGACGAAAGCACAACCGTGCAGACTTCTCCCTCATCCTGCGGCAGCACATGGCCACGTAACGCGAATGGCACGAAGCCTACATTTGGATTATTCCTTTTCCATAGCTGCATTATGTGCACCTAAACGTGCTCTGCTCTGCGCACCTGGCCCCGTGGCAAGCACGCGCTCTTGCGCTCACATGCATTTCGTATCTTACAGTTTGTTAATTCAACTGCTTGTTCTTTTTCATGCCAAAACGTCTTGATGCTATGCACCCTTCACCCATTGTTTCGTACGCCGTTTTGCCCTTTGAACCACCCTAGAAATCTACATGAATTTCGTTTGGACCGGCCAACTGGGCTGTGTCCCTCGACCTCGCATCGCCGCCTGCCTCTTCCCTCCGACCAAGCGTCGTCCTTGGACTTCACCGCCCCACCTCCTGCCCCTGCGTACGATGTGGAAATGTTGCTCGTATCAGCATTGCCCAATCGACCGTTTATGCCTTCCTCGACCTGGTGACTCTGCCGTTGGGAGTGCCGTTGGTATCCTTGCCGGTCGAGTAGCCGTTCATGTTTTGTGCGTTGCCGCTCATCCTTCTCCTGACTTGGCCAACATCTGGAACCTGCTCATCCTTCATCTCCACAAGAGCGCTGGTCGCACGGGCGCGGCCCTTCTTGATTGGCTTCTTGTAGGTGGAAATGTAGAAACCGATGAACAAGAACAGGTAGGAGCTGAGGATACCCATTCCAGCAAACGCCGCGAATTCCTCGCCTGCGCAGATGCCGGCGGTTGGGAGCCAGGGGAAGTATCGTGCACTGAAGTAGGTGTAGGATGCAAAGTACACGAATCCGAGGTCGATCACGAACTGGATGATCTGGAGCATGGTAATGTACTTCTTCCACCAGATCCTGATTCCTCGCGCAGACTGGAAGTAGTACCAGTACATGACCACGTGCACCATCAAGTTCAGCGTAATTGGCACCCAGGACACTGCGGTGTGGCCGAGAAGTTGGGTGTAGCAGAGGAGGGCGGTCGCACCGTGGTGGTAGGTGTGGAGGAACGTGAGCGGCTTCTTCTTGAGGAAGAGGAAGCAGGTATCAATCAGCTCGAGGTACTTGGTCAGGTAGTTGAGCTATTGCATGTTAGCCCTTTTTTCATTGCTCCTCGTCGTCGTCCACTTCTCGAATTTTTTGGGCACTCACGTAGTACAGAACAACCAATGGCTGCGTCCAGCCACCGTTGTAGTGGCAGATGGCGTAAAACACGCCATTCCTGACCAGAGTCGGAATCAACTGCTCGAGGAAAAGCAGCAAGAGCGTGCCGCTGATGGCCGTCAGGTAGAAGTTGTGGATTTTGAAAAACGCGTTCAACTTGAACGGCTCGCGATCCTTCATCAGCTCTCGGCCTCCAAAAATGATGATGTAGTAGGAAATGAGCGAGATGGCCGTCTCCGCCATGGTCGCCATTGGCGTCTTTCCCGGGATGAAGCGGAACTCATCTGGCGTGTAGCCCTTCACGGCCGTGAAGGCCTTTGCGAAGATGGGCCATAAAGCCACGCCAAAGGGTCGGTCGAGCGTGGGCACGCCGTATTCCAGCCAGTCCGGAGTCGCCATTGCGGTGCGGAGGGGGGGGGAGGACGGAGGGGCGTCAGGCGGACGAAACGTCGACGTCAATGCGAAGCGGGACGTGGCGGATGCGCTGCAAGCCTCTCTGCGTCGCGTGCGAGAGCGTGCGTGGTGTTGGCAGCGGGGATGCAGGCGAAGAACTCGGCAGCCTCGACACGGCGGCTGTAGTTCTCTTGGATGCCGAACTTCCAAAGGAGTGACGAGAAGGCGATGGGCAGAAGTCGACACGATCAAACCGCACGCGACGAGAAATGTGTGATGTTTCCGGGGACGAGGCAAAGTTTGTGTTGTAGGGAAGCGCGAGCATCCTTCAACGGCCCCTAATCTAATGGCGCGCGGAGATTGTTTCCTGCTGCTGACTTTGGTCTTGGACAAGAGCCGCTGCCGCTGTCCTCCACTCGTCAACTTCCGAGCCAATGACGAGCGGAGTCTCCTCGTTATCGCGTTCCCACCCTTCATGTCATCGCCTGCCAAGACCGTCCACCTCGAGGAATATGCTCTCATTACCCCGAGGTGCACGTCAACACGACTGCACGTGAGAAGCCGAGTCTGTCTGCGCGCGAATCTCGGCGATGATCTTTGTATTCAGTCTTTGCTGCTGCTATCGCGCGGATTCCGCGCGCGGAGTTGAAGAACCAGACCCACTACATACCATGAATGATGGACATGAAAATTCATCTGCTCCACCAGACGACAGTGTCGTGGAACCGAAGGCCGATGAGCAGACCCTTCGCGTGGCCATGCACTGTTTTTGAAGTAGTGGCAATGTTTCCAGCTTCCGAATTTCTATGCGTGAATAAGACATGCTGTGCATCTCATGTCCACCAGTGTCCCCTGATCCAATGCTGTCCGCCGACGCCGACGCTGCCTGCGTTCCCATGATGCATCAAATACCGAGCCACGGTCAGCTCATCTAGTAATAGGCTCTCCCGGGACCACTGCTAAGAGGTTGCACTGCGCCTGATGATGCTTCTGTCGACTCCGCTCCTCGTCTTGCAGTTGCAGATGACCATCTGTGAACGTCAGCATGAACTAAAGCGAGAGCAACCTGCATGCTTACATTCTAACCCGACGATCATCGCCAGCACTTGCGAAGATGCCAGGGTTGGTGGGGTGCCATGCAACAGAATTCACGGGACCGGGATGATGTGCTTCGAGAGCAGCAACAAGCATGCCCGTCTGTCTCCGCCAAATGTACACGCGAGAGTCTTCTGGAAGTTAGTCCTAGTCCAAGTCCGTGAAAAGACCACAAGCGACTCACCTTCACTGCCACTGATGACGAAGCCCTCCCCAGCGCCTCCGAAAGCGCTGCGAATAACAAAGTCTCGTTGCACTGCCCCTTCATATCTACATACGACTTCGCCCGTTTCTGAATCAATGGCCAGTACCCGGCCTTCGTTCATATTGACCAGAAGGAGATCGCCGTCCGCAGAGAAGTTGATTGATGTCAGCCATGCGTCCATCGGCCATTCCGCAAGTTTGCGGTACCTATCCACGCTATTAAGCGAATAGAGCATGATGCGGTTGTCAGTGGTGGTCACAGCCATGCGCGTGCCAGTAGAGTCGACTGCACAGTCTGTAGTTCTAAAGCTCGAGGTCTGCTCGCTCTTGATCGCAGGATCCCAAGGAGGATCCCGCCACGAATGTATCTCTGGGTTCCGAAGCACCGAGCCGCTGTTACTCGACCCAGCCGAACGTAGTGAATACATGCCGAGTGGTCTCCTGAAACTTTGCGAGCCGACAATGAAAGTCTGCGAGTCCGGGAGCCAGGCCGCAGAGGTGACTGGGTAGTCGAAATGGTCCCCATGGCAAACTCTCTGCCCATCTCGGACGTTGACAACGACAAATTCGTGATTCTTGCTGCAGGAGAGCAGATATTGATCGTCGGGAGAGAATGCAATGTAGGTGATGCCTCTATCATCACGGGCGCCTCCCGCGCTGGATGATGCATTTGCGTAGGGGCTGCGTTCGTGCTCTCTAAACTCGTGTATTGGTCGCCAGCGTGCTGTTTCGTACACCAGAACGAGACCGTCTTGGCTTGCAGTAGCCAGCATGGATCCATCATGGCTGAATTCCACGAACCAGACCTCGTCCGAATGCGCTCGTAGCTCAAGCTGAGTCTGGAGAGGAAAATCGTCTACGGAGCACTCGTGATCCGTGTACAGGCTTGGCTGCGCCGTGGTGTTGTGATATCTGCAATTCAGAATCTGTTCTTCCTGCACCGAAGAGAGCAAGGTAGCAAGACGGTGCTCTGGTATCATCACAGAAGGCGATATCGATTTCGATATCTCAGAAAGCAGGTTGCTTCGACTTTCGCCTTGTACTCCATCCCAATCCGCTTGGGCGTGAAGATCATCCGTCGAGAGGCACATAACCAGACTTGAAAGGAAATGTAATCTCCCCGTGTCGGTTCTCAGAGGGGTAAGCTCACTGCGGAGCACATCCAGCGCCGACTTCAAATCGCGTTTTTCGAGCAGCTCCAAGTACTTCTGTTGCCTCAGTAGGAATTTCAGCAACGTGAGGTTAGCGCCGTCGGCGAGAGGAAGCCCTCTTCTCGACGATCCGTTCTGATTGACTCCAGGTTGTCCGTCACTTTTTGACCATGAGATGCTGTGCCCGTTTCCTAGAGAAACGCCTCCATCGACCTCTACCGCATCTGTCCCTAGCAGTAATGATTCGGCCTCGTCCCATTCGCCACTCAGGACAGCGCTCCTGAATGCCGCCACACTTGGAATCTCTAATTCGTAACCACTCTCTCTTGACAATTGCTTCGCCGCATCTCGGTACCCCAAATCGCTCAGCGTCTGCAATAGTAGTCGCGTCACCTCTTCTCGATCATGGCCGAAGAATGGCTCTTTATTCCGTGCTCCCGTCCCGCCCGCGTGTCCATTCGTGTGATAGCCATTCGTATCGCTCTTGACGGAGCCATTTGTATGCGGAGGAGAAGAGCCGTTTTGCGAGGAGCCGTTGGTCGATGGCCGTTGCTGTGTTCGCTCGGCGGGATCTAACCGCATAGTCTTTTCGTCCTCGGTACTTGCTATGTCGTCACGGACTCTGACACGCTTGCGGGCTTGCGGACCCGAAGCAGTGTCCCTGGAAGACGCTGAAGCAAGACGGTCGACGTCTGTGGGAAGCGAAGAGCGCCGCCTTCGCTTGCGTGATCGATCCGATGGCTCAGAGCTGATCTCACCAGATGTGTCGGCAGTGCTCGCCGTGTGAACCTCGGGAGCAGATAAGGTATGCTGAGGGGGGTGTTGGGCAGTAGAATCGTGTGCTGGCGGTGGTTCCTGGCGAACAGGACCAAGGGGATCGGAGGAGTCGTTTGGGCCGGCGGTGTTGAGTGGGGAGGAGGCGGGATTGATGTGGTCGTTCTCCAGCGCGATGGCTAGCACGCAGCAAACGTGCTGGAGGATATACTGCCGTTTCTGGCCTCGCGGGGCCAAGGGCAGTGATGGGCAATATCCTCAGAGGAAAGATGTTCTGTTGCGGTGCATGAGTGACCAGCAAGGTGGTTGTCGGGGTTGCAGGCGAGGCAGCAGTGGGCGATATTACACGTTCCGAGAAGGAGCAAAGAGGATGGGCGCCACTGGACGACGTGGGCCGTTCGGAGAAGGGGCAGCTCGTCGTGCAGACAAACGGGTCGCTGTTGTCGACAGTGCGAAGCAGCGACGCTGGCGTCAGAGGGTTAGCAAATGGTGCGAGAGAGCGTGTGTACGGGTCGATGGGAGAGAGGCAGACGCGTGATCTAGCATTCGTGATCTCATTCATCATGCACACCGGCGAAGCCAGCAGCAGCAAGCTCCAAAGGGCCGACGGGCCCGATGTCACACAGCCGCCTCCGCCTCCCGCGTCTCGTCCCCTCATGACCACTAGGTTAGTTCTTGTACTCCCGTTCACTCGACGTGTTGCCTCTGACACACGCACAACTATTGCTGACGTACGTCTTCACCTCATGCAAGGGGTTTCTGCGCTTGCATGCATTATTCAGACTCACGCTGTGCACACAACACCTCATTGCAGACTGCAATTACGAACTGACTTTACACCCCACGCCCACCTGACCTGGGGTCATTCGCCGCCTGGTCGCTCCATTTACAGGCGTCTGACTAGCCAAGAGGGGCTGCGATAAGCCTGGACCACTGCCCGGATTCTCCTCTATCGGTGGCGCTCGTGAACACTGCAGGATCGCTTCGAACAAGCCCCAGTAGTTGGAGGGTTCTCAGACGGCGCTTCCTAGCCTTCCACAACCACCACGATCAGTCATACGCCGGCACTCACGCGATCCAATTCCCACTCATTGTCCTATACAGCCATCATTGGATTGTAACACGAGCTAATGATCTGATACGAGGGGATGATATGGAGAGCTCGTACTTCGCCAGCCTATTCATCCCCCAAACGGAGGTCTTCAAACCTGTCAACAACATCCCATTCTCGCTCATCTTTGAGCTCCTGTACAAAACCTGCGAGATCTCCTGGAAATCGAGGCAGCGCGCTGGAGGCTAGCCACCTTCCATTTCCCGGCTCGCTGGGGAAATCCCCCGCCCAGCTCTCATACTCTTGGGGCTCTATGCCAGACATCGCAGTCGCCAACCCACTGCTTGCTTGCTGTAGCCGTTGCTTCAAAGTCTCGAACTCACTCTCCCTCTTCACACCCTCATCTGTTCTTTCCACGATGCCATATCCGTTTCCGTACTCCTCAAAGCAATACACACAACCTCCACTATACTTCCCAAGCATCTCTTTCCCATACAAACACGTAATCTCATCCCAGATCCTCTCTCGTCGAGCATTGCAGCCAAACTCGGCCAAGAACATCGGCACGCAAACATTCTCGCGTTCCAGCGTTGCAATCTCATTCTCCCAGCCAGAGATTTTAAAACTGCTCGGTCCACACCAGCTATAGTCTTGCGGCGCGAAGAAGTCGACCCTTTCCTCTTGAGATCCAGCGGTGAAATACTTCAACGCGGGCCATCGCAGGTCCATCACGCACGGGTTCGAGATTCCCACCGGCACACCTCGACCACCTCGCAGGCGCAAGAAAGCTTTGGTATCGCGAACGAACGCGCGCAAAACTGGCGCAAACCTCGTGACTTGTCTCCGGTTAATACAATCTCCTGCCACCATGAATCCCAGAACATTCTGATAATCCGCGAGCTGATCGACAAGTCGAAAATCTCTCTGTATCGCGTCAAAAGTATACCACTCCTCAAGCCCCACATCTTCGTTCGGCGGAAAATTCTTGCCATACTTCATCGACCCCTCTCTGCCACACGTCTCGATTTCCACAACGATGTAGAATCCTTTCTCGGCCAACAAACGGAGCGCTTCGTGATGATCTTTCGCCGGGTCCAGATGTGAAACCAGAAGTGTATTCAGTCCCAGTTCTTGAAGAATGTCGAGATCTTCGCGAAGCTCATCGCGTTGCTCGTTGGCGAGCGCGTCGACGACTCTCCATTTCCGAATTCCATTTCCGTTTTTGCTGCTGGCGTGGGGGTCGGAATCGAGCTTCTTCTGCTTGAAATAATTTACGCCTTTGATGAGGAACTTGATGGATGAGTGTCATCAGAAGAAATACACTCGCAGTACTACAGTAGATGAGATTGCAAGGACCAGCCTGCGTGGCCTATAGCTGGCGAAAGCGGGGGAGGATGATCATGGTGGTACAGACTCACTCTCTCGTCATCCCCTCTCCAGAACTGGTTGCCTTTGGTCCTGATGGGTTCAAAGGCCGGTCGTCTGTTGGGCTGGGGTAGCTCGGACATCCTGGTATAAATGATGACCCGTACAGTACAAGCTTGCACAGAGAGTGTGTGATGAGAAGAACAAAGAAAGATTTCAGAAAGAGTTTGAAAGGTAAACTCAATATTCTTGGTACGTTTATAAGGAGCTGCAGCATATGTGACACTTGTGTGTATATATATATATATATTTCGCCACAGAAGGAGTCGCAAGGCATCATCAAACATCCTGGTGCAGCCTGCCCAAATAAGTCATCAATATTTGACTGGCGACCCCACAAATGTCACGGCTCGACCTGCAGTTTCGCCTGTGCTCAATAAACTCTGTCTCTTTCTCTCCCCTCTCTGCCGGACCCGACCCTTGTAAATTCTCCCCGCGTTTACCGGGACCAAGATGCACAAGTGTCTGGCGACACGGTCCGAGGCTATCTAGCTCACCAGGACTCGCACATCACGAACAACCTTTCTTTACCGCTGTCTTACCCGATGTCTCTTGTTTCCTTTCCTCTCCCTTTCCCCCTTGAGGATGTAATATTTCTCAAAAGACATTTGAGTGCCAAACGCGGCATTTTGTGAGGAAAAAGCAAATCGTCCATCATCATCATGAGTTTCAACAGGAATCCTGTCTACGTCGATGGCGGGGCAAGTGCGATGGGGAATACGCCTCCACTTTCGGGACTGCGTGTTTTGGAGTTTGCGGGATTGGCGCCGGGTGAGTTGGTGCTCTGCTCTGCTTCTGCTTCCATGGAGGGAATATGTTGTGCAGAGATTCTGACTAAAGTGATGTATAGGTCCTTACGCGGGCATGCTCTGCGCAGACTATGGCGCCGAAGTTCTACGTGTTGATCGCGCCCATCCCAAAGCTCATGGATCCAGCTCGGACGATGTTCCTCCTCCCACGTCCGACCAGCTCACGAGGCGCAAGGCGTCGATAGCTGTGAACACCAAAACCGCCCAGGGTATTGCACTCATCAAAGATTTGGTCAAGTTCGTCGATGTAGTAATCGATCCCTTCCGACCGGGCGTGCTCGAGAAGATGGGTCTGGATCCACAGGAAGTGCTGCTACGGATCAATCCTGGCCTCATTGTAGCTCGAATGACGGGTTTCAGACGAGATGGAAAGTACAAAGATATGGCGGGGCATGATATCAATTACATCGCTGTTTCGGGAGTGCTCAGTATGCTCGGTCGAGCAGGTGACAAGCCATACCCTCCTGCCAATATTGTTGGCGATTTCGCTGGTGGTGGCGCAGTGTGTTTCATGGGCATTCTGCTCGCTTTGCTGGGTAAAGAGAGGACCGGACAAGGGCAGGTCGTGGAGGCCAACATGGTCGATGGATCAGCACACCTAGCTAGCATGCCGAGGTTTGGCACGAAAAATCCAATGTGGAGCGCGCCCAGAGGCACCAACACCCTTGACGGAGGTGCGCCGTATTACTCGACGTACGAGACGAAGGACGGGGGCTACATGGCCGTCGGTGCTTTGGAACCACAATTCTTTGCCGCGTTCCTGAAGGGGTTGCAGATCGATCCAGCCAAGACCAGCTGGGTCAAAAATCGGCTGGATAAGACGACGTGGAAGACGCAAGCGGAGACGTACGAGAAGGTGTTCAAGCAAAAGACAAGAGCAGAGTGGGAGGCAATTTTCGATGGCACTGACGCATGCGTCACCCCCGTCAAAACGCAACAAGAGCTCGAAAAGGAGGGGTTTGATCAACGACCGATCGTGACTCTGAAGTCATCTCCAGGATATGCGATCCACGAGGCGGATGCAGACAATCGGGATCCCGCAACTGGTCAAGGCATTGGTGTCGAAAACAGTGGGTGGGCAAGCGGCGGCATGCATCCAGGCGAAGGAGGTGAAGAGGTGCTTGGCAGATGGATGGGATGGGATCGCGGTAGAGATTTTGATGTCGTCGAAGGCGGTTTGGAGCTGAGGCGTGGGCTCAAGGCGAGGATGTGAAGATGCAAGAGTGGTAGACTCTCCTGAACAATTTCGAACACCGACGGCAACCATGATGGTGCAAGTCGCTTGGACGGAAATGGTGCATCGTCACTATCGTAGTGATGCACCAGGATCTTCGGAACGTCGATGCCGGCCGCTGCAGCGCGTCTGGGATAGTCGATGCTTGCCACACTAATCGCCTGCCGAGGTTTAGCAACAAGACAATCATTTGCGAGGTTCTGGTATAATAATTGTGAGGAGCAAGTTGGAGCAATTCCACAAACAGCATTGTCCTTGCAGGGTTTGTTGTCTATTTTGGCAATGCCGTTATGCTGCATGATGACGAGTTGTAGCGCTGTCAAACATACATGTAGTGTGCTGATATTTTCGGATCGTCTGGGCCGAGTCCACGGTGCATTTCATACGATGCTGCACAGATCATCCCGCGATACATGGTGAAGATGGGAAGCGGAGACTTGTCCGTGCTAATGAGATGCTTCCGAGATGGTGTGCAGATTGACTTCCGACGAGGATACAGTAGTACAGTAGGAGTACAGTACTGTAGTAGTGAGCAGCACGATTCTCTCCTCCAACGAGCAACGAAGAAGACTGGATGTCGGGTTAGTACAGTATGCAGATTATTGGCGGGCGGATGGCAGGCACGCGGTATTCTACAAGTGCAAGTGCCACAGGCCGAGCGCGTCGCTGCATCCCCGCGCATGCGAAGTCATTTCGCGTGCAGCACCCGCCAGACGTTTCAACGCATGCGGCTCCCCCGTCGATCCTGCATTACAATTACAGTACGGTGGTCCTGTATCATCTTCATCATGATTCAGGAGACGTGCCACGACGCTGAGTCAACGTGCAGCGTGCCGCTGTTGGGCCGCGTGCAGGCAGGTACAGGTACAGGTACAGGTACAGGTACAGGTACAGGTACAAGTACAGGTACAGGTACAGGACAAGACACACTCGTGCCTCGCCCGCCGAGGTTGCTGCGCCGAGACGACACGGGCACCGACAGCGCAACCTCGAGCAAAACAGCAAAGGCTCCACGTCACAGACGTCGTTGTGGCCGACCAGGCAAGGGAGTAGTATGTAATATAACTGAGCAGTAAGGTTCGCAAGTCCGGCAGCCACGTTTTGCATCCGCACGTCGGAAGATGCCTTAGTTCGGACGATCATGGCACCTGCATGTGGTGATTGTGCCCGCAAAGCCGCGACCAGCGCTCCAGCGACAGGAACGACTCCGTATAGATGCTGTTGCTGCTGCCGAGTACTGACTTGACTGTACTGTACTGTATGCTGCTGCTCTACGAATCGCCGTCCTGCCTGATGCTTGCCCCCTCTGCCCGCCTCTGCCCGCCTCTGCCCGCCTCTGCCCGCCTCTGCCCGCCTCTGCCCGCCTCTGCCCGCCTCCCCCCACATCTCGCTCGGCCTATCGCCAGCCACTGCCCATTGTGATACTGTATCGCCGCCGAACGGCCAGTCGACGACAGGGTTGTTCCTGGGTGGTCGCGCATCTCGCCGCCGCGGGGAGCTCCTAGGTTGACCTGCCGCCCGCCAGCATGGGCTTCTTCAGACGACGTGACAAGACCGCCCACCACCCCGCCAACGGCGAACACCTCGCCGACCCCTACTCCTCCTCCAAACGCACTTTCGCCATGCAGCGCGCCAACAGCGTCGCCGCACACGCCCCGAGCATACCTGATGTTCCCCTGCCCAAGGCCCCAGATCCGCAGGCGAATCCCGTCGCCTACCTGCGAAGCATCTATGCCGTTCGAGACAGGACCAGGTTGGTGCTGGAGAAGGCGAAGAGAAACCAGCTGCGCCACTTCAATGTGGACATGTCCAAGTTCTCCGACACAGCAGCCTACGTCGTGGCGATAATCAAGGTATGCCTCGTGCTTCCAGCACACACACCCCATGACCCGAAGCTGAGTAAGACACGCAGCGGGACTTTGACCCGGACTACAGCAAAATCCCTCCCCATGGGAGATGGCAGCATTTCGATGTGGGTGGGCGGCCGCGGGTCGATCAGCTCATGCAAACTTGGCCGAGCACAGTAGATAATCAGGAGCGTGCCCGCCGGCTCATTGACCTGTTCCTGGTGTCTGTCTTGCTGGACGCCGGTGCTGGCACCAAATGGCAATACAAGTCCAAGGAAAGCGGCAAAATCTACAAGCGCAGTGAAGGCCTTGCAGTCGCCAGCTTGGAGATGTTCAAAACGGGTCTCTTCTCCAGTGACGACAGTCAGCCTTACCAGGTCGACAGCGATGGTTTGAAGAGGCTCACTGTCGAAAGCATGGCCAAGGGATTGCAGGTCACGCCAGATAATCCCATCGACGGGCTCAATGGCCGCACCAACCTCCTGATCAAGCTGGGAGACTCTTTGCTCAACCGAGAGATCTTTGGCCTGGAAGCAAGACCAGGAAACATGCTGGACTATTTGCTCGCCCATCCGACAACATATGTCGCGTCTATTCCTGTCATTCCCCTACCGACACTGTGGGACACACTCATGACAGGGCTTGTCGACATCTGGCCAGCTACCAGGACGCAGATCGATGGCGTGCCACTGGGGGATGCGTGGCCGTGTGGGTCCATGCCTTCACACCCGAACCAGCCATGGGAGAACATTGTGCCGTTCCACAAGCTGACCCAATGGCTGACTTACTCGTTGATGGTGCCGATGGAGAAGTTGGCGCACGTCCATTTTGTTGGCGTGGAACTCATGACCGGTCTGCCAGAGTATCGAAATGGAGGGCTGCTGGTGGACACGGGGCTTTTGACCCTGAAAGAGGATGACGTTCAACGAGGTCTTGCTCAGTATCAGATGAATGCGACGAGGGCAGGCCAGCCGAATGTGGAGGTCGTGCCCTTGTTCACGGCCGATGATGACGTTATCGTGGAGTGGCGTGCTTTGACCGTGGGCTTCCTCGACGAACTACATGTCGAGGTGAACACGCTGCTGGGTCTGACTGGAGATGACAAGCTGAGCCTGGCACAAGTGCTAGAGGCTGGCACATGGAAGGTAAGCGGAGATTGCATCGTGACAGTTGATCGTGCATCTAATGGCGGTATACAGGGTGGACGGGAGATAGCCGAAGTCTCAAGACCCAACACCAGAGAGCCTCCCATCATGATTCTATCCGACGGCACAGTGTTCTAGTGCAACAGTCTGTGGGTTGATTGGAGTCATGATCCGCCGAGCTGGGACCGGGACGTGAAGGGCGATTTTGATGCTCGAAGAATTTGGACGCGCAGGCATTCTGAGGCTATGGTGGACGGCGCGGGCTCTGCAACAGCACGCGACAGAAGGCGGTCGGGGAGCTTGCTCAATATTCCACGAGGCGAGCATCCACTCCGAGCGCATCCACCGAGAAGCTACAGCACGACTGGAACCAGCTATTATTCAGCCACGGACGGCCTTACGACCTAGAGAAAGTACGAAGCTAACGGCCGATGGAACGCTTACGAGGCATGTCACGTATATACGCATTTCGGCAAAAGTGTTGCCCAGTGGACGAAGATGTGGAGGGTTGACCCCACGATAATGCTTCCGGTAATGTTTGTTGTGGTTGCGGCCCGGCCAAGGAGCTCGTCATGACTGGCTCCAAGCATATCCTAGCATTCGACAGATAACTGCTGAAAGTGAAAACTGCCGTGCGTGCTAGGTGCACCCACCTATGCTCGAGCGACCAGTTCGTCATCAAGTGATCACGCCGAAGACACAAATGAAACCTGGCATATACGGATATTGTATTGCGTGCTCTGCACTGAGTCCTTATCTTTATGCATCTTCCGAGCTACAAATCTTGCCTCAGATGAAAGCCAGCGCCAACGATGCCAAGGTAGACAAGCCCACCACGAACCAGCCAGTCTGCTTCACCTTGTTATTTGTAATCATGCTCGCAGTATCCCAAACCAAGTGCCGCAAGCCATTGAAGGAGTGAAACACAAACGGCCACGCCACGGTGAATTTCGCAGCAACCTGCAGCAGGACCGGCCATGCGGCGAACGAGGCTGCCAGCACCGCCGTCTCGACGTGCCAGCCGAGGTATGGCGCTGCGAGGTACAGCGCGCCGTAGGCGTAGAAGACTCCGGACACGGCTACGCCTGTGATGCGGTTCAAAGCCGAGAGGTACCAGGTTATTTGCGGCTGGTAGATGGCGAGGTGCGGTGCGACGGGGCGGTTTAGGCGCTGTTTGGCGAGGATTTCGTTGCGCGCTTGCGTGTCGGGGAGTGGTTGCGCGGGGGCTGCGGCGGAGAGTCTAGATGCGGGAGTGTGAGAAGAATGTTACGCGCGGGCGGGGGGGAGAGGGGGAAGGGCAGAGGAAGAGGGGATGTGGAATTCACCTCTTCTGGCTGGTGTGCAGGCCCATTGCGACTGCTGCTGGAGCTGTCAAACGGAGGGCATTGGGCTGCGCGGCGACTGGGTGGGATGTTAGTATGGTTTGCTGATGGGGGCGGGTCTCCCGGGCACTGCTACGTACGCCGCCGCAGCGAGTTCTGCGCGATTCTCTGGGCCAACATTCTTGCGGTGTCCGGCAGCGCTGGTGATGGTGCGGTGCGGTGCTGTGCTGTGCTCCTTCGTCGGTGGTGCTGCGGTAATGAAAGTCGTGATGTCGGCCGGTGTCAATTGCCTTGATCTGATTCGTCGGAGTCACGCTTTCCCTCGGCGTGACGGGTGCTGCCGGAACACGTCCACGTTTGAAATTCTGCTGCTGCTGCCTCTTCTTTCTCTTCTCTCTCCAAGGAATCTCACCATCTCCGTCTGGATCTACGATGAAGGCACGGCGAGCACTCAGCAGTATGGCGTTATGTCATGCTATCGAGTGCGCATAGATTTCGAGACCAAATATACTGCCCGTAGCGTTAATCGCTTGCAACGAACTGGATTCCTGTGTCTTTGCAAGTTTCATCTCAGGGCTACATGAGCGAGCGACGCTCTCTTGCAGTAGACTGTACATTCGGAGGGAGTGTTATGATGTTCAAAAGGAGTCAGCGTCTCCGGAGTTCCCAGAAATCAGATGCTCATGGAACTGGAGGAGATGCTGGCGTCAGGAACCGCTTACTGTCCTGTATTTGAAATGTGAGTCTGTCGCTGCACTCCAGGCGCTGATAAGACCGGCATCGCAGCTTGACCACCTCTGCCGCTCTTCTGCTGCATCTACAAGTCCTTGGCAGGTACGAATGTGCTGGCCTGGTTTGCTCACGCCCAATTCTAGACCGTCCTGTGCGAATACGCCTGCAGGTATCAGTCATTCGCTGGCATGGTGGAGTCCCATCAAACCTCAGACACGAACAAGTTCATCTAATGTGGCAAGCCCATCTGTTTCATGACGCTAGGGGCCCGGACTGCACAAGCCGCGCTCATTCGCGATTACTCAAACTCTATCGACAGTTCAAGCTCGCCGTCAACACAAGCACACCCTTGTCAACTTTCTGTCTGGTGATGATGCTTTCCGAGAATGATGAATTGTCAATTTCTATTATTGAGAACAATGATCTATCGCAATAGGACTCGCCGCCTCAAGTTGACCATGGAGCCTGGACTGCAACATGAGTGCAGCAAGCTACAGCCGCTCTTTCCCATGCCGGCAAAAGACCTTGTGCCCTGCTTCTCTGTTGCAAGACATTCCCTCTACTACCTGCGCGCGGATCGACGTTTTGGAGCCGGACCTCACAGCTGACTTGGCTATATCGTCGCTCGCGTCAGCAATTGCAGATGGACTCTTATCTGGAACTACAGCGTCGGAAGATTCTGTCGGGCAACGCACGCGGTTCGAGTTATGGACAACAATCTGTGGTTGCCGTCCGTGAACCTTCACGCTTGAGAGATGTGTCTACCAATGAAGACTCACGCCTGCGCGAGATGGAGGAGCAGGTCCAAAAGCTAGTGGAAAGACTGGCAGCAGTGGAGAGCAAGGCAGCTGCGACATCTAGCACCAAAGACCATGACACGGACTTGAAGGCACAGCCACGGGCACATCATCGAAGCGCTTCGGGCTTGAGCACAAGTAGCAGAATCAGTGCAGTCGAGCCTCCGATCCCAGAGCTTGATGAGGCACCTGGCGAGACATCCGAAGCCTCCAGCTTCCCGTTCCATACGGGCATCGGCTCCAATACTGGACGGATGGAAGAGTTTACGCCGAAGCGACTATGGGCTATGTGGCAACAATACCGGTCGAACGTAGACCCATTGATCAAAATTGTACACATCTCTGCTGTCCAGCACCTGTTCTTAGCCACCGAAGACGAATCGAAGCATTTCACGCCAGATGCAGAGAGTCTAAAGTTCGCCATATGCTTCGCAGCTGCAGCCAGCCTGGAGACACCATCAGGACAAGCGACATCATGCCCCACAAACAAAGCTCTGCTCCACACTTATGCGACAAGGGTCGAATGGTCCCTCACTCGATCGCGATTCATGAGTGAGCCGACCGTGGCCGCGGTTCAAGCGCTCACAATGTATCTGCTCACTGGGCAACGGTTTCTCAGCCGAGACTATGCTTGGTCACTCCTGTCCATACTCGTGCGGATAGCTGTCAAGCTCAAACTCCATCAGGACCCAGATAACCAAGGTCTAACTTTCTTGGAATGCGAATATCGTCGACGATTGTGGTGGCACATTTGTACCCTAGACGCTCGAATCGCGGAGCTCAATGACACCGACCCTCTCATCTACGAGCGCAGGTGTTCCGTGAGATTCCCGTCCTCGATACAAGACTCTGATTTGGAGTCGGTACACGACATCGACGCTAAGCGTGACTGTACCGAGCACAACGCCGATACCTTTGGTAATGTCTTGCGATTCGAAATCACATACTACCTCCGAACGATCCTCTTCTCGGAAGAGTTCATGGAAGAGAACGGCTTTCCGATACTTCCAGTTGATGGGAAGTTGTCGGTCATCGAGTACCTTGAGAAGATCTTGGAAGAAAAGTACCTTCGTGCTTGCGATTGCTCCTCGTCCACCTGCCGGCTAGCAATCGCATCAAGTAAAATTACAGTCGCAAGACTCAAGCTCACAGCCATCCTTCACGACCGAAGCCTACAACTGGGCAAAGATGAAATGGACGAAGTCCTGACAAATTCTGCTGTGATCTTGGAGAACTTGCGTACTGTGCGGGAAGATCCCAGCCTATCTCGCTGGGCTTGGCTCACAACGCCTCAAGCCGAATGGGACGCTGCAGCCATATGTCTCTCTGCTTTACTTCTGATGCACTCCAAGACGAAGGCTGTGACTCGAGCGTGGACGGCTCTCACCTTGTTTTTCGTCGAATGGAAGGAGAGCTCGCACGATCCAGCACTGTACAAGAGATGGATCCGCCTCGAAGGCTTGAAGATGAAGGCGGAAGCGGTACAGTCTTCTCAGAGCAACGGAGAGTCTGCATCGGGCAGCTCGTTGGGCGGCTACGTGCCGTACCATCCAAATGCCACCGCTCAAACTCCAGTTTCCAAGACACCGACAACGCTCATGACACCGTCGTCGCCATCTACAAATGGCGGTGTTGGGAGTCATGTTGGCAATATCTCTAACAAGAGCCCTGCTTCCGCCCGCAGCACTTCGTTCGGCGAGCTCGACTGGCCTTTCCCGAAAGAGACTTTGCACGAACATGCCGCGTTCGATATCAGATCGTTTGCTCTGATGTTCTGAAGGATGCGAAAACCCAGAATTAAAAGTCAGAGTAACGCAAGCCCTGATATCAGTCTCGATACACAAAAACGGGATGATCAAAAGGATGTAACCATATATTAGTGATGTTGAGATACAAGATTGTCTAATATTGTATTATAGATACTGAAGTTTGCACCTGCAGCTAACCCCTGCAGTCGTTCACTTCACTCCACATTGCTTGCAGACAAACACGGCTAGCGGCTCTGCGTGAGCACTACCGAATTTCTCGTGTTTACAGAGGTTCCAGCTTGATGACTGACTCTCGAGTCGCCCACCACCCTCCTCGTCACGTCAAGCGACATGGCGCCCGCCACCACCACCACCACGAGTCCCTCGCCCGACGACGGAACTACCAGCAACGTCAACTGCAGTGCCTGTGGCTGCGTCGCCTCTCGCCCGCACCTTACCTGCTTCGAGTGTACTGAGGGGGTTGATGTTCATGGCAACCCCGACTCGATCCAGTACTGCACTGCGAGCTGCCGCGACTCGGCTGCCGCTGACCACAAGAGCGACTGCGAAAAGAGGAACGTTCGGAAGCAGATATATCGCGCTGGCGAGTTGCTGCAGTCAAGTTTCTACAGACTCAAGGAGCTCAACTTTCTCATGAAAGTCACTAAAGCGTACCAGAGCAAGGGAATTGTCTACTTCCACCAACTCCCACTGGCCAGGCGAACGGCCGTGTTTGAGACAGCTCCGTATGATGTCGCCTCCTACGCCAACGACGCACGCGCCATAATCAGTTTGTCTAAGTGCGAAGAAGCTCTTGTCACTCACTTCGAGTTCAGCAGAAAGTTGCTCGGAGGTACGATGAATCAATCCCCTTCTGTGATAATGATAGTCCCTAACAAAAAGCACAGGGACGGCAAAGTACATCGAGGAGGTCGCATTCGATGATGTTGGCCCCAAGCTGAGAGCCAAAGAGGTCTTTCTCAACGGCAAGTCGCTCGAAGTGTACCGCATGCATCAAGTACTTTGTGTCCAGACGGAGGCCGACGAGTCGTATATCATAGACATGACAGGGGCCCAATTTGGCCAGCCAAAGGGCGTCCTTCCTCTCGAGACCGCCGTCGCTTTCTACGGAAACAAATTGGTACAGATTTGGCCGCATGGTCATTACTCCTCGGAGCTTTTGCGGACCATCGAAGAAGAAGTTGCTGGGAGCATTGGCGCGAACCCGCGTGATCGCATCATACCAGCTTATATGGCAACACTTTTCAATAAGAAGTTGGCCTACTGGGAGGATGCTCATGGGTGTCAAGTCAGCCGCTTGCTCAATTCCAAACATCAGGATTTTGAGCTTCTCAAGACCACGATCAATAAGCTGGTCGTGGAAGCAAGTCGTCAAGGCCGAGCTGTGCTTAGGAAGATCCCGCCAGTGAAGGTCATTCCCCACATTGAGGTTGCGAACAACGACAAAGGAAACCTGTCTCGTCCAGTCATTCCGGCTATCTCGAAGGAATACACGGGTTCTCGTATTGGCAAGAAATGTCGTCGACACATCCTGAACACTCTGCAGCGACAAGAGCCGGAGAGATGGCAAAACTACTATCAGCCCTTGTTGGCGATGAATGGTTCAATCCCGATGAGCTTCGACGATAAAGAAAGCAGACGCAAAGCATTGGAAAAGATGCATCGTGATTTCGGCAATCCGAACATCGAAGCTTTGCGGGTTATGATGGACAAGGCTGCAAAGTTCTGGGCTTGCGAGGCGTTGGCGAACTGATCAGTGCTGCACCTTCTGTGGAACTTTGCAGCGTTGGTGGCATGCGCGCGAGAAATCACGTTCAGCGCTCAGTCATGTTTTCCATGAGGACACTTTGGATGAGAAGGAAACCTTCTGCTCGCGCACATTGACGGATGTATGTTATACATTGGGCTACCATTCGCCGACAGCCCGGCTGTCGTGTCTGGTCCGCCCGGAATGATAGAATGTCAATAATAGCGGACTTGTAGCACGCAAACGGAGAACAAGTTTCAACATCACTATTCAATAAGATAGACTGCGGCGGCTGTTAATTTATCGCATGACCGTTTGCTTCGAAATGCGGGATTTGCCTTCACTTGCGCGCGTGCATTAGCGCGAAGTTCCTTCCAGGGGTGTTTGACATCCCCTCGCTCAACTTCTAACTTCTTCCGCAACATCAACAACCGACATCGCCACCAACATCCACCCATCGGTGCGATGCCGACGAACGGCAGCGACCCCAAGTGCGCTGCTTGCGGCGATTCACCACCCCGCCCGACCCTGATCTGCGGTGACTGCGATGAGGGAGTCGACATCAATGGCGAGGATACATTTACACCTTACTGCACCGCTGAGTGTCGCGGTCGAGACGTTCCTATTCATCAGAAGGGCTGTGACCAAGCCAACAGACGCAAGCACATCTACCGCACCGGCAAGGTGTTGAAGTTGGTTTTCAATCAATTTCGGGAGCTCTCCTTTGATCTCAAGATCGCAGAAGTGCAGAAGCGCGGAGACGTCGTACTTATGTACGAAGGGGAATATGATGATAGTGACTTTATCTTCTTTGAACTCCCATCGGAGTTTGCTTTGAGTGATGAGGACGAGCGCAAGATCTCCAGCTATCAAGCGGCTACTGACGTGTGGATGTACTTCTGCAACTTCTGCAAGAAACTGCTCTGTGGTATGGGATCCGATGACCTTCCAGTCTTCTTTGACTGACCAATTTGCAGATGTTTCGAGCAAGATCGAAGAGGTGGACATCTACATCGAGCCTTCGATGTACAAAGTCCAGCGAATTGATACAGACGGTAATCCCTATCCCGGAGTTCCCGCTCACAACGTCCTCGCCGCGGAGACGAAGGACGGAGATGCCTTTGTGTTCGATGTCGCCGGAGCACAATTCGGGCAGCACGACGCTGTCCTGCCGCTCCAGGCTTTCACGGACAAGTATGACACGCCAGTCATCAGCAGGATCAATGAATTTGGCACTGGGGCTAGCAGAACTGTCGAGCTTCTCCAATGGTATCTCGCAACGGAAGGAAAAGACCGGCGTGCACCGATACTACAGGCACACATGGCAAAAGCTTTTGATGACTTTGTTACTGCTTGGGAGGGGAGCCGGCAGATTCGCGTCCGCGAAATAGCGAGCGCCAAGTTCCCTAGGTTCGTCAAGCTCGTTCTGGACTTCTTGAATGCTGGACGCCGTGGAACTCTCGAGGGCATGGCTGTTTTGGATGAACACAAGGAGATCCTTGAGAACGGCAATGCGCGGGTGGACGTGAGAAGCCTCATACAGAAGCTCGACCGAGTCCAGCCTATCAACGGAGATTCGATGATCATCCTAAACAACAGCGATGAACGTTCCGCTGTATGGCAGCTTTGGGCGGCACAGCATGAGGACAGACTTCATCGTCTGTAGCCAGTGCTTTGGCAGAAGCTATACGGGTCACAATTGGCTGGTGGCGGCGATCTTGCCATGCCCGTCCGCAGAGTTGAAGGGGATGGGATAAGTCCTCCAGACCTTGTCCGCAGTAATGGCAAGGGCCAATCGGACGAGAGAGTGATTGAACTCCCCGAGGCTACGGACATGTCTCCAGAGGTCGAAGAAGAGGACGACTTTCAAGATTCGAACGCAGCATGAGCTGGTTTGGAGCAGTACTTTGGCCTCATGCCGGCAGGTGTTGGCATATCGAGCTGCTGCCCAGAGTTGCTTGCTCGCTGTTGCGTTGCTTTGCTTCCAAACTGTGTCCAAGGTTGGAGGCCATCGAACAGAAGGCAAGGAAGTTTTGCTTTGTAGTCTGCAAGTGAAGAAAGGAAGGAGCAGCGAAAGGAGTCCGTACGAGCTAAGGATAATACTTTTGCGGAAAAAGTCTCGCAACATCCCACTACCACGCCCCTGTATGTCGTATCGAAGGTGGATTCCACCCCAAACATTTCGGCATCTGAAAATAATGAACAGACAGAAGGCCCCAGCGTGCTCTTGAAGTGGAGTCATTGTCATGTGCTTCGTCAGCGTACATCCGCTCACTTGACAGGCATGTGAAAGTTCAGTCGAACCCTGGGTGAATGAGTCTAGCGCCCTGACTATGGATACCGACGATGTATGAAGGAGCGTCCACATGCTAAGTGTCTATCATATGCTACAAATCTTCGACTCAACATACTCCAGTCAATGGCGGCGGTTGAACTTAGGACCTTTGCCTACATAACTTTACTCAACCACCCCCTACACCATCACACCACATTCGCAACACCATGGCATGCCGTTCAAATACCTGCTCCAGATGTAGTGTCGCCGTCCCAGCAGCGCAATCTGTGACATGCGAACATTGCAAAGAAGGTCGCGACATTGACGGCACTCGGTCGACAGTCCAATACTGCAGTCATCGATGTCGCCAGTCCGACACCACTCATCCCACCGAGTGCGACGCACGCAACATCCGAAAGCGCCTCTACCGTGCAGGAAGCATCTTACAATCACTCTTCTTCACCTGGAGGCGAATTTCATTCCACCGACAGATCGACCAAGTCGAAAACATCAGTGGAACGCTCTATGTCTCCCGTCTGGCAAGAACCGAACAAGAGAAAAAAGCAGCTGGCATAGTCCCAGGCCCATTCACGATTTTTCCGAGTGCGATAGCAGGAGATGACCAGCAACAGAAGGTCCTGTTGAGCTGGATGGGATGCAACGATGCCACGCAAATGTCGTATCAGCTTGTCAGGAACATGCTCGGTGGCAAGTACAACTCTCGCGCGCTACATTATGCTGACTCGAGTCGACTCTAACTTGTTTTTTTTCTGGTAGAAATTACCACCAGCATAGAGTGCATATACTTGTGGCTTGCAAATGGAAGCTACAAAGTCGTCGACAAGAACGCCTCCTACAACGTGCTCCACGAAGTCCTAGCGATCGACGCCACAGACGGGAACTCGTACATTATCGATCTCTCCGGCGCACAAATAGGCCTGAGCCGCCCGATCTTGCCACTCGAAGAGTATCTGCGACGAGTCAACGCGAGAATCATTCACGTCTACAAGCATGAACGATGTCTCGCGCGCACCGACTACTTGCTGAAGAAAGGGCTCGGAAATGCCCAGCTCGACCGGATTGCTGCGACGTTGTTCCACATGTACGAAGAATTGAACGACTTTGTCGCCGAGACTGAGAAGACAAAAGAAAGTCTGGCCGAGGTGTTGCTATCCAACGAAAAGGACTATCGGCGGAATCGGTCGTATTACGAGGACCTGATGAATCTCACAATACAGAAGACGTTCATCTTGCGAGAATGTGGCAGACATCCGACTATCATTGCAAGCTCGACGACCCTGGACCCAGATTTGAAGAAGTTCTTTATTGCTCTACCAATCGATTTCTTCCAGAGAGATGCTGGGTCTGGTATCTACAAGCGATATCTCGAGCAGGAGTGGCAGGGTTCGTTGGTTCACTGGACGCCAAAACCTGACTTTAGCGCTTTCAATGCGCAATTTGGTGAGGCTGAAGCTGAGGTGCCAGCGCATCCCGTTGCCCAAGAGAAGGCAGATAGATCGCGCTGTCGACGACCTCAGATCCTGTGGTCGACCTTGTCTACACTCAAAGCCCGCCTACGCAAGCGCAAGGGGGTTGGCAAGGCGAGCAAGTGAGTCTGATCTCTCGACCCAGCTCCATACAATCTCCATCGGATGAGCAATGTACCAAAATGCCAGCTCGACAAATCTTCCCCGATTGTGCCCTTCTCCTCCAGAGAATATGTACGTTTTGTGAAATTTCCAGGTACGGTACCAGATAGCCCACCAAGCAAGCATCGCACCGCCTAGCAGACAAGTTGACCACCAGAGCCAGCCAAAGATGTCCGTTAGGTCCTGCCCAGAACCAGACAAGTACCATAGCATCACCACCAAAAACGGTTGCCAGATCTTGCGCAATTGAAGGTGACTCCAGAAGTAGACCCGATATGCGATTCTCGGTTGTCCGTGCCAGACGGCACTCGCAAAGTCTTGCATCGAAAAGTGAAAGGCCCAGAGGAAAGTAGCCAAGACCGCGACAAGAGCAAAATGCCCGAAATGTACATCGTTGAAATAGTGACAATCGTTGAGCCAAGGGGAGTCGATCATTGCGCACCAGCCGTTGATGATGCATAATTTTGCCCAATCGGGCACTTGAGTGAAATGCATGGTGTTCTCGGTGTCTCCTGTTATCTTTGATCGTTTCTCGGTGAAGTAGAGAACAAAGCATTGAAGTAGGGTAGAGATAGATCTGAAAAG
The DNA here is from genome assembly GCA_023512815.1 of Cercospora zeae-maydis. Lineage (NCBI taxonomy): Eukaryota > Fungi > Ascomycota > Dothideomycetes > Mycosphaerellales > Mycosphaerellaceae > Cercospora > Cercospora zeae-maydis. The sequence continues at coordinate 2,433,173 of JAKLWY010000009.1, read as the reverse complement.
GAACCATTCACTCTCGGGCTCTGACATTTCACTTTCCCAGCAAGTCGTCGTCCAATTCGCTACGGGTCACATAGAGGTGGACATCGTGATTTGGTGTTGGGTTCGGTCTGTGAAGGAATGTAGCTGAATGAGCACAGCCGCAAGAGGCTTCAAGTACCGAAACCAGGGTAGTCTCATCTGTGTGCTCTCAAGCGCTGTGTCGCGGGGGAAGCCAGTGATGAGACATTTCTTTCTCCATGCAAACTTGTTTCATACAGACGAGAGGATCAGAAACACTCTCAAATGAAGCTTCTCGTCAACGTGTTCTTCACAGACGCTCACGCAGAACACGTGAATGGAGGATGTCATCCACCCAGGATGCAAAGCCTCACACAATCGAGCGACCTACCCTGTTCATCGCCCTAGGCTTCGGAGCACCGTAGAAGAACATAATGTAGAGTGCTTCCCACCAACGCCTTGCTAAGCAGACCTCGAAATCAGCGCTGTGCCACAAAAATTCATGACTTGGCTTTCGTGCCATCGTGTGAGATCTCTCGTATAGTCCTCAAACGCAGGTTCTCGTGACTTCGGCTGTTCTCAGCCTTCATCTTTTGCTGCTTCCTGCGATCCCGTTCATCAGCCTCTCGCATCTCCAGTCCAGCCAGCTCAATCTCACTCAGCTCTTCTTTTCTGACTTCTTTGCGTTTGCCACTGGAAGTGCTCGACCTGCTGTTGTCCGCCACATCTTTCACCTGCTGTGCTGCCCAGTCCCGTGTCCTCTGCTCGGCGGTTGTCTGTGGTCCACTGGGTGGTTTCGTGACAGGTGGTCCTTGGGTAGCTATCGCTGCACCGTCAGAAGTCCTTGCCTTGGGCGGCCTCAGATCGCTACTTTCGTCATTTTGCGCAGTGGCGGCATCGTCGACCGCGGAATCTTCCTCGCCACCTCTGGTGTTCTTCTTCCTGGGCCACAAACTAGGCAGCACAATTTGCTGAAACCGGGGCTCGACGCATCTGTCGTCAAACCATTGATGTATTCTGGCCTCTACTAATTGTGCAATCTTGGGAACATCCTGCAAGCGACTCCTGCTGCCGATCAGTGAGTGTACACTCAAGTCCAGTCTGTAGTCGTCCAAGAAAGTGAATGTCAAAGTTGTGGGACTTCGTCCTGTCGGGTTGAATGGATGCCCCTCATTCTGATCCGTCTGTCCGCCTGGTGTTTCCAAGCCTACACCCCCTTCCTTTGTGGTTTGCTCAAAAGGCCCAGGCTGGCTGCTTGGACTGAAACTCAGACTCAAGGTGCCACTGAATCTAACCACGCTCACAGCCAATGCCACAGGCAAGACCATCACAAATGGCTTTGGATAGTTTAGCACCAGCTTCGTCTCGATGCCCAGCGTGACCACATCGCTCAAGTCTACATCCATCCTCGCCTGCAATCTCTCTCCGCGCTGCCCCGTAAGCTCTTTTAACGGACTTCCATTCTCATCCACAGGTATGACACGACAATTGCTAAAGATTGGGAACTCATCTCCCAAGCTGATCTCCGTCACTCGGATATCATCGATGAAGTCTGGCTTACTCGTGCCATTCAACAACTGTGTCAGACTCCCCAGCACCGCTTCGTCCTCCTGCGCATCAGCTCTTAACTGTGCGATCGTCTGAGCAATCAGCACGTTGAACCAATCCAAGCTCTCGGGCTGGTGACCTCGAACATTGTAATATGTCTTTTCCAAGATCTTCTGCACAGTCAACCCTCCGTCGGGTCGAGGCTTAAGGATCGCTGAAGCAGAAGGGCGGGGTCGAAGCGCGGCAGAAGTTGAGAGAGCGCGTGAGCGGGAAAACGAGAGAGTTCGATTCCGACGGGCAGCGGCGCGGGCACCGGCTCTTTCGTCTGCAGAGGGAGCGTCGCCGAAAATGAAGAACTTGATGAAGACGAAGAGGATGAGGGCGAGAGTGAGTTGGCCGAGGAGGAAGCCCCAGAAGAAGGAGCCGGAGGACGGTGGTGGGTAAGCGTAGGACTGAGCTTGATTTGTTTCTATGCCGGCGTCAGTGCTCTCATCTGTCTGTGGGCGCCGACAAGATCTGCAGTACGTTGATAGGCCTGCGACTTGGCCTTGGACATGATGTGCAGCTACCAGCGCTGCCGCAACAGTTGACGAGCTGGTCTTCGAGGCATAGTGCAGGGTTCGAGATGTGAAGAAGCACAAAACGGTCCGCGCGGGCATGAGGAAATGACGTCTGTTGGCGGGCCAATAACCGGTACGCAATGCACGGAAATAGCTCTTTCTCTCTATGAATGATGAAGTGTATCAATTCTGTGAATTGGTGAACATTGTTATTTGTCTCGTTTGCATCGACTTTCTTGTCGACGTGCTCGCTATCAACTCCACAGAGCGCCAGATTCGCCTCCCAACGCTCATGCGCCTTGCATTCATAGCGTACTATACAGAGTCATGTCCGACGTTGCCCTCCCAGTCGCCAAGTATAAGCAGAAAACCAATACATATCGCACAGTCCCGACAGTAGATTCGAAATACATCGATCAGTCGCTGTCGTCGCTACCGGCAGTTGCTGTCGACTTTCGCTTTTCCTTCTTGGCTGCCTTCTTGGCTTTGCGGGCGGCCTTCTCCTCTGGGGTCTCGCCTTCGTGCTTGCGCTTCTTCTCCTTCTTGGCCTTCTTCTCAGCCTTCTCCTCGTCTTCCTCCTTTCCGGTGGCAGGATTGACAGCATCGGCCATCTCAATGTCCTGTTTTGAGGGGATCTCCTTGACCTTGCCGGTGATGCCCTCCTTAGCAGGAGCGCCTTCCGCAGCTTGTTGCTCTGCAGGGGCAGTGTTGCCGTTGACGGCGTTTTGGTCATTGAAGTCCTTGTACTCTTGTTTCCATTGAGCTGGAGTCTGCTCATTAGTACGGCCGTACTTGTCGAGCTTACCACTCTCCTTCAGCTTCTTTTTCTCGGTCGCGACTGGGCCCATACCCCATCTTCTTGGGTAAAGGTCACGCTCCATGATGCAACGCTTGACCTTGGCAACGACACCGTGATCGCATGACGAAAGTTCGACTGTGCTCATCTGCGCAATAGCAAGCGCAATAGCTTCACCTTTCGTCGTCATGAGGACAACCTCCTCGTGGACCTCGATACCTGCCTCGTATCGGAGCAGACCAGGAATCATCAGCTTCGCACCATAGCAGACAGCATTGACGGCGCTGTCCTTGACCACGATACGCTTGTAGGTGGTCAGAAGCGTCTCGAGGGGCTTAATGACTGTGCGAAGATATGACTCGTCGCGTTGGTTGTCGTAGAGCCACTGTGCGTCTAGACAGTCGTGAAGGGTGACCATAGTGTCGTCCTCCTTCATGGCTCCCGATCTTACACGACGCAGCTCTTGCATGTGACCACCTACTCCGAGAAGGAGACCGAGATGTACACACAGCGTTCGGATGTACGTTCCAGCCTCGCAGGAAACCCAGAATACAGCAAGCTGGCGATCATTGTCGAACTCAAGCAGCTTGCTCTCGTGAATTGTTCGGATACGCAGCTGACGCTTGACGGCAGAGATGAGCGGTGGACGCTGGAACAGCGCACCAGTCAATGTCTCCAACGCGCGCGCGAGCTGTGCCTCGCCTCCTGGCAGTTTGTCGTGCAGTCTCAGCACTGCCACATACTCCTTACCAGCACCCTGCTGACTCTTCACAAGCCTTGTGGCACGGTCGATACAAACAATGAGACATCCTGTCACCTTTGGATCGAGAGTGCCGGAGTGGCCAGTGCGCTCAACGCGCAGCATGCGCTTAAGCCATGCGACGACTTCGTGCGAGGATGGATTCGAGGGCTTATCGAGGTTGATGACACCAGATGAAATGTACGATTTGAGGTCGCGCTTCAGAGGTGTGCATCCAGCAGGGATGGGTGTGAAGTGGCCAGTTCGGACGAGTACTGCAAAATTGGGTCAACATCTGCGTGCATCGCCTCAACTGGACATTCCGATTCTGTCGCATGCCAATCGCCAAATCAAGTTGTGGAGGACTTACATTGGTCCCAGTTCTTCAGCAACAGAGGCCAGTCTGCTGTGCTGACATTTGGCGCAACAGCCTCTGGCTTGATGATCTGCTCTTCCTCCTCTTCGACCTTCTTCACCTTCACCAACGACATGTCTTCGACTTTGTCCCTCTCTTTTGAATGTCCGGCTTTTACCAGTGGTGCCTACCGTAAAGCGGGTGCAATGCGATAGGTGGTTCTGGTTATAGCCGATTTTGAGCGCAATGTGCAATGTTCAATTGAAGCTCTCGGAAAGTAGCTGCAGCTGGGGAAAAATTGTCTCGACTTGCCAAGCTTTATTGCCTGAGGCTTCAATATGCTCCCGTCCACAATCAATTCCCCCATCCCGCTCTTCCTCATGCCAACTCGAGCGATGAGACTGATTCTGTTGACGCCGAGACTTCGAATCACGATATCTCGGGCCTGTTCCGCTGGTAAATGCTGACTTGAGCATCGATTAGTCATTCCCGGGCTGCAAAGTTGGCTGCAACTCGGACTCTCGGGCGAGTCGGGCTATGCGTTCCTCCCGTGCATGCATGCAATTGTCCGGACGAAAGTTGCTGCAGGAGGATTAGGATTCAGTCCAACACTTCCTCTACGTACAGTCACTTTAGGCTTGAGTTTGAGTACATGTATCACGAGCAAACCGCCTTTCTCAGCACAACTACGCTTTTGAACAGACCCGCAGGCCAACATCTTGACCGGGCGTTATCATGCCTCTCTTCACACCAGTCAGAGTCAAACGAACCACGGTCAATGGCCAAAACCCAATATGCTATGACAATATGCCAGCCAGCGAGATCTTCGCTCCCGGGCAAGAATATCTCGGTCGACAGACTCTTCCGCCAGATAACAAATGGTCAAATGGCACACAATCATTCATGGCGCCAATCCCGCACTATCACCTCCTGCAAACCGAAACCTTCTACGTCGAGTCTGGCAACGGTATTTGGTACGCCTGTGGCAAAGAGATCCCTCTTGGCGCAGGCCAGACCATCACAATTCCGCGATACACAGCTCACACGTTCGCCAATGCGCCTGGAAGTACGAAGCCTCTTGTTGTTCTGTACAAATTTGATGAGCAGATGTACGAAATGGAGAGACGGTTCTTCGCAAATACGCTCACGTATCTGGATGACTGCCGATTACAGAGCGTCAAGCCGAGTATCTTGCAACTGTGCATCTTTCTCAGCGATGCATGGATGCCTCCCACTGTGATCCCTGTGCCACGGATCTTTGGGGACTGGGTTGGTTGCTTTGTGAATGCGTGTTTCATGTGGATCTGTGCCCTCATTGGCAGAGTGTTGTATGGGTACAAAGGCTCGTATGAGGAATACTATACCAGAGGGGACGTCAGTGGTTCTGTACACGAGGGCAAGAAGAGTGCATGAGGTGTTGAGAGTATGACCGGGGCCAGCAAGTTCTACTGGAAGAAGCACGTCGACGATCTTGAGTCTCAATCAGGCAAGGCCAACAGCCTCTCGCACGGCGTTCATTATGGGTCCAGCGTTGTTTGCAGCTTCAACAGCGCCAGCTTCTGCGATCGCATCAAGGTCATTGTCTTCCATGATCTCCATGTAACTCTCGCGAATCGGTTCGACCAGGTTGTTTATGGCTTCGGCAGCGCGATCTTTGACGATCCGAAGACTCATGTTCTCCATCTCCTTGGCTAAGTCCTCTTGACTTCCAGCTGAGGTGATATCGTACCCAGAGGAGTAGTAAATTAGGTCTATCAGATTGCTCACTCCAGGTCTGACTTGTGGATTGTAGCTGATTCCCAACAATGAATCAGTCACAGCTGACTTTAGCTTTTGCTTGATAATTTCCTCAGAGTCCGTAAGCAAAATTCTCGATTTCGGATTTGGATGCGATTTGGACATCTTTGAGGTTGGATCACTCAACGACATAACCCTCTTGGCGGGGCTGATGAGGGTCTCTGGTGGCGTAAGAATGTCGGCTCCATACAGGTGATTGAAGCCGTTCGCCACCTCTCGGGCAAACTCCAAATGCTGTGCTTGGTCGTGGCCAACAGGTACATGCGTTGTGCCATGGACTAAGACATCGGCAGCCTGGAGGACTGGATAAGAGAAGAGGCCGAGCTTCAATCGTTCATTTCCATCTTTCTCATTCGAGGTCTTGTCTTTCCATTGTGTCATGCGACTCAGGTAACCTGTCGAAGCCTGGCACGAGAGGATCCACATCAACTCTGAATGTGCTGGCACGTCGCTTTGGTGGAAAATGACGCTGCGGTGTTGGTCCAGCCCGATGGCCAGCAACATCGCCAATGACTCCTTCTTCCACTGTCGGAGCTGCGCTGGCTCCTGTCGAACTGTGATGGCATGCAGATCGACTAGCGAGTAAATCAACATAGTCGACTCTTGCTCTTCTTCCTGCAGCTTGACCCATTGCCGCAGAGCTCCCAGGTAGTTGCCCAGGTGCGGCACCCCGGTGGGCTGTATTCCAGAGAAAATGACTTTCCTCGCCGGCGGCTCGTCCTCCGCGGCGTCCTCCGCGGCGCTGCTCGTCGACCAAAAGCATCTCGCGTTTGGAGAACGGCGACGTCCTCGCAGTCCATTAGAGATACGACATCTTGCAACACTGCAAGGTGTTCTTAATACTGAGGACATCGAGAATGAGCTGCGTCGGACTGCGGATGGAAGGGGTGCGCGAAGTGAATGCGGAATGACGGACAAGCCGGCGGAAGCTCTCAAGAAAGTTTGACTTCTGATCCACCAGCATCCTATTTCGTTTTCCACCACGACTGCTGTGTCACTCACATTTCAGACTCCTGCATCAGGATCGCCAACATGGCGTCCATGCACTCGAGCATCCGACCCGACACGTATCTCTTCCTGCGACTGCCCAGTGAGATGCTGAAATTGGTCGAGATCAAGGTTAACACGTAGGTCATGTCTTCTCGCGTTTTCGAGCCGCGTCCAACGATTCGACGACTCCTGTTCGCCATACACGATACTGAGAATGGCGCAGGATCATCGAGGTTGGCAAACTAGGCTCATTTCCCGCAAATCTGCTACTCGGTCGCCCGTACCACCACACATATGAGATTCTCGAGAAAAGAGATGGAGAGGTGTATTCGAGATTGAGAATTGTGCCACAAGCAGAATTGAATGCTGAGGCAGGCTTGGACGAGGCCACACCTTCGGAGTCAAGAGCGGAGCCAGGAACGCCCAACGGGGCTACGAGTCTGCCCAATGGCTACGAATTGCTTGGTGAAGATGGGTCAATACTAATGAAGAACAACCGATTGACGGTCGATGACGCAACGCGACAGACACTTACACATGCCGAGATTGAGGAGCTGAAGAAATCGGCAGGTGCGAAGGAGGTCATTGAGAAGATCCTCGCCAGTCACACTGGACTGGATGAGAAGACTGTCTTCTCGAAAGCGAAATACATGCTGCGCAAGAACAAGAAGTACCTCAAGAGATTCGCGGTGCTCCCGATGGATCTTGGGAATTTGATCGACTACATCACGGAGAAGGAGCCACCTCGGATCATGGATATGCGCGAAGAAACGCTGGGCTTGATCACTGCTTGGAGTCACGCGCATTATAGCGGTACTGACGGACTGCCCGAACAGGAACATGATGGCACAGCATACGGCCGGTGGCTTGTCGCTGAAGACACTGGAGGCCTTATTGTAGCAGCTCTGGCAGAACGAATGGGCATTCTCTATCCTCCTCAGGCGAGAGAGGAGTCGAGGAACATCGAGAAGCAGGCACAGCATTCGAATGGCAATGCTGGAAAGTCAAGTGACACAACAGTTCCGACTAAGAGCCAGACTGTGCATCGCGACTATCCTACGCCTGCATCATCGAATTCGATTACGTTGATCCATCCTGCCGTCCAGCCTAATGTCTCGATACTTAAATATTTCGGCTACGATACCAGCAATCCCACAGGCTCTCCCGATCAAGTTGAACACCCTTTACACACCCACTTCAAGTCATTATCTTGGTTACAGCTGTTGCAGCCCGAAGAGGATCCCTTATATACTGAGCCGGATCGTCAGTCGGAAGAAGTGCTCGCAACGTGGAAAAGTGGGAAGAGAGGTACATATTTCAAGAAGCGTCGGCGATGGGCACGCTGTAAATCTATCGTGGACGAGACTAGGCAAGGTGAATTTGACGGGCTTGTGATTGCATCACCGATGGATCCAATCAGCATTCTCGCGCACACCGTGCCTCTGATCCGTGGCGGCGGACATCTGGTCATGTACAGCCCGACCATCGAGCCCCTCGTCCAGGTCATCGACCTCTACTCCAAAGAGCGGCGAGCGGCCTATATTGCGCATCTCGCAAAAGACGAGCTACCTGACGCCGATGATTTCCCAGTAGACCCTCGTCTCCTCCTTGCTGCAACAATACAAACGAGTCGCGTGCGAGATTGGCAGGTATTGCCTGGCAGAACACATCCTCTCATGACGAGTAGAGGTGGAGCAGAAGGCTACGTTCTTACAGCCAGAAGGGTGATTCCTCTTGCAGGCGGTGTCGATGCGAGGGGCAATTTCTACGGAAAGAAGAGAAAGACGAATATAGCGCCGTCCGCTATTCCTGCTGCTCCGCCAACAGAGGAAGTGATTCCGACGCCTGCGGACGCACTGATGGAAGCCACTGCAGCCGCACCTACGCCGGCATAGGGGTGATAAGTGGTGTTGGACATTCGCGGCCGGTATGAATGGATTGAGAGACGTGGATCTGGCACAGAAGACATTCCCGGCTTTGTTCTCTCAAGGATGAAATTTGGCCCCTCGATCATCATCAGCGGTAGGCTCAAATTCGCCCTGCAGCATTGCGCCTGTCGATATGTCCACCCTTTCGATACACCGATGCCTCTTTCGTTGGCAGAGGCGGTAGCGCAGGAATTCGCTCGTTCCCGTTAAGGTTCAAAGCGTTGTGCCCGAATAACCAATCCTTCCTTTCACGACAACCCCAGAAGATCGGATTGTTTGCATCGTCCCTCTGCATGAGTCTATCTCGCTCTCGTCTTGAGGGACCACCGTACAAGTGCAGCCACTCCTGCAAGACTGTCGTGTTCCTCGCCACATACGCCGCTCTTGGCAGTCTCGCCCTCCGGTACCTGGCCAGAGCTGCTGTTATACTTCTTTCGACATCGAGAGCTGCCTTCAACGCAGCTGCGTCTTCGGTTGCTTGCGCAGCGCCTGTGAGAAATTCAATGTCAACATTCCGCGACTTGCAGGATGGCTCCATACCTCGGGCCATATAAGGCATCATGGGATGGCATGCATCCCCGAGCAAGCACACTTTCCCACTCGTATGCACCCAGCTATCCAGCTCCGAAAAGTCTGCCAACCTCCATTGCAAGTATTCGCCCGTCATCGCGCACAATTTTCTCACCTGCGGACACCAGACTTGGAATCTTGCCACTAGCTCTCCGTTGTTCCTCGCACTCTTCCATGCATCTTCGCCCACTGGCTCGCCCTTGTCAGAACCGTGTGTCACGTCGACGATGATATTGTAAAGTTCGCCCTTGCGCAGTGGATACCCCACGGCGTGCCCTTCCGGTCCCATCCAGTGCATTGCCCAGGGCTCAGAAACCAGATGCCGCATCTCCGGATCCGCGAGCAGAAGTGCGGTGGGAACCAAGATGCGATACGCCACGTCGCCTGTATCTTGCGGAGCGATCGGGGAGCCATTAAAAAACAGCATTGCGAACGGCAGCCTTGATCCCATCGGCGCAAACCACAAGATCAGACGCTATCACCTCGCCGCTCGCAAGCGTAACAGAAGGAGTCTCGAAGTCGTACGAGGAAACTCGAGCTCCCATGCGTATCGTCACATTCCTCTTCTACTGAAGCGTTCGCACGAGCAAATTTATCAGATCCGCGCGGTGGATAAAGTAGATTCTGCGCCGTACTTTTCCTTCACATTACTGAAATCGCAGTCGAGAAGGACGTTGCCTTTCCAGTCTACGAAGCGATTTCCGCGAGAGATTTCTCTCTTCACTTTGCTGAAGTCCACGCCCCAGGACTCGCTGGGTCGGATGGAATTTGGAGGGACGCGAATTCCGGCGCCGACGTCTTCGAATGCGAAGGCACTTTCTGGAAGTGTGATTTTGTGGTTGGAGGAGCTTAGTGCGAGGGCTGCTTGGAGACCTCCCATGCCTGCGCCCACGATTGTGATGTTGAGAGAGTGCATGCTGGGTGAGTAGTGGGCGTTGAGAGCAGGTTGGCTGGAGTTCTCAGCAAGAATTGAGGAATGGTAAATGAAGGATCGACCGAGAGTACTTTGTCATGTTCAAAAGATGGCCTGGGAGTAGCGGACGACGGGAGATTACAGGCTGGTGTATACGTTCTAAGTCATCAAGCTGCTTCTTCACTCGGCATCTCTGTGCCGTGATGCTCATGACCTAGTGGTACGCTGACTAACCCTGCCAGAGCTTAGCCCACAGATAGGAAGACCTACGATGGAGTAGGTTAACCTCGATAGAACTTCTTCAACAGAGCCATATATCGAAACCTAGGTCAAGCTCATATCGAGATGAGGGGGCGCCTTGCCTGCGAAGCAGCAGACGACGGAAAGTTGCGATGATCTTTGCCGACTTTGCATCGTGAGGGAGAAAGAGGTCGCTCTCAGGTAGGCGAAGGAATGCCAAGGCAGCCGATCACAACCACCTATGGCGACTTGTGCTACAAGCAGTTGCTAGAGGTAAGAGGAAGGTGGTGTTGAAGAGGGGATGCTCATCACCACTGAATGCTGTTTGCTGTGTAACACACACACCAGCATAATATACACATCCGAACTTCACCATTCCCTTCTCTGGTGCTTGAGGTACAGACTGACTCTGGTGCTTGAGGTCCAGACTGACTCTGTATCCGATTGACCTTTACGCTTCTATAGTCAACTTCAACTGAACCAGATGCAACCCAACAAGCCCCCCAAAATGAACAACGACGACCCCATCAGAAAATTCGAATCCACCTCGCCCCATCGCTCCGACCTCGAAAAACATGCTCACGAGAACAAAAACGTCGGAACGCTCGGCCGCAAGCTCAAAAGCCGCCACATACAATTCCTCGCCCTCTCCGGCGCCATCGGAACAGGCCTCTTCGTCGGCGCCGGCCAAGTCCTATCCCTCGCAGGCCCCCTCTCCGCCTTTCTCGCCTACGCTTTCACGGGCTTCAATCTCTTCTGCGTCATCAACTCCCTCGGCGAAATGGCCACCTACCTGCCCGTCCCCGGCGCCGTCCCCGTCTACGCCGCGCGGTTCGTCGATCCCGCGTTAGGTTTCGTGTTAGGGTGGAATTACTATTATCAGCTTGCGATTGGGGTCCCTATCGAGACGACTGTTTCGGCGATTATTATTGAGTTTTGGCCGAATACTGTTTCGACGGGAGTGTGGATTACGGTGCTGACGATTCCGATGGTTGTGGTGAATTGCTTGCCGGTGAACTTCTATGGTGAGGCGGAGTTTGTGTTTGGGGCGATTAAGTTGACGACGATTGCGGGGTTGATTTTGTTGATGTTAATTGTTGACTTGGGTGGGGCGCCGAGTGGAGATCGGATTGGGTTTCGGTATTGGTATGTATGAGCCTTGTGCAATCGTTGTGGGTAATGGATGGATGGAGTTTGCTGAAAGATTTGCTTTTTGTTTCCAGGATTGATCCTGGACCGATGAATACTTATCTACAGCCTGGAGCGCTAGGGAGGTTTCTGGCATTTTGGAAGGTCTTTATCCAGGCGACGTTTGCATACGGTGGAAGTGAGATGTGTGTGATTGCAGCGGGAGAGACGCAAGATCGTGAGTATCACGTTCAATTGAGGAGGCACTGTCTGGTACACAGCTAATTTACTCCAGCACGCCGCAACATCCCCAAAGCCGTCCGTCGCGTCTTCTGGCGCATCTTAATCTTCTACATCCTCGCCATCTTCCTAGTCGGTCTCTGCGTCTCATCCGAAGACCCACGCCTCCTCAACGCCATCGATTCCAGCGCTCCGGGCGCAGCCGCCTCGCCCTTCGTCATCGCAATCGTGAATGGAGGCATCCCAGTCCTCCCTCACATCCTCAACGCCGTGATTCTCTCTTCAGCTTGGTCCGCCGGCAACGCCTTCTACTACAGCAGCACTCGTGTCCTCTACGCCTCCGCACTCGACGGCAAAGCACCCGCCTTTCTCCGCTACGAGAAATTCGGCGTCCCTTACGCGTGCGTTGCGGCAACAGCTTTCATCAGTCTCCTGGCATACTTGAACGTCTCGAACGCTTCCGCTCAAGTCTTTTTCTGGTTTAGTAATATCTCGGCCGTCTCGACGCTGATTGTTTGGTGTAGTATCTGCGTCACATATCTCCGGTTTCACGCCGGACTCCGAAGTAATGGAATCTCGAGGAATGATTTACCGTGGAGGTCCCCTTTGCAGCCATTTCTGGCTTGGTTTGGAATTTGTTTTTGTGGTATTGTGGCGTTCTTCAACGGGTATGATGCTTTCTTTCCCGGAAGGTTTAGTGCGAGGAGTTTTGTGCCTCCGTATATCAATATTCCGATCTTTTTTAGCTTGTTTGTTGGGTACAAAGTGATTAAGAGAACGAAGGTTGTGAAACTGGGTGAGATGGATTTGTGGAGTGGGAAGGCGGAGATTGATGCGATGGAGGGTACGTGGCCTGAGCGAAAACCTAGGAATTGGTTGGAAAGGATATGGTTTTGGATTGCTTGAGAAGTTGATGCTCATGTTGGTGCGCGATCCATATCTCATGATTTTTCATTCTTACCATTGAGATCACGCGCCGGCGACGGTCTCGTTGTGCTCGGCATGATCTGTCACTGCCTACTTATTCTTCGCCTCGATGCCAGTCTGATAGCCATGTGCCTGAGCGGCCTTTATTATTCTCTCGAGCTGTTCTTGCTCATTGTCGCCTTCCTTCAAGCCGTCTGCCAAATTCTGCGAATGAAGCAAATGGTGTCAGCATACCGCTCACCATGATCAAGGAGAATTTGTACTCACCACCTTCCACGCAGCAGGCAAGAGTACATTTTGTTCAATCTCATAGTGTCTTCCGCCACTCGAGTAGATGAATTGCCCTTGTCTGCTCTCGTCTGCAAACAGGGTGGCAACTTGCCGCGCTACGACATCTGGAGTCTGCGTCTCCACGCCGGCAGCATCGGTGACTTCTTTCGGAACCAGACCAGTCAGGGTCCAAGAGGGGCCAATGCAGTTGATCCGGATAGGCAATTTCTGCGAGATGAGGTTTGGAATTGCTCCTCGCATCCAGCCCAACACAGCATGCTTTGCAGTCGTATAATCCCACACAGCAAACTGCTGGAACGAAGAGCCAGAAGCCGTGCAGACGATGGAACCACCCGGTGGACTCTGCTTCTGGAAATAGTGGAGTCCGAGATATGAAGTGTTGATCATGCCTCTCTGATTGATATCATATGTCAAGGTGGTTGGCTCTTCCAGCTCGCCAGCTGCATCGAACGTGCTTTCGAGATAATTTGCTCGTCCTGAGATGCCAGCGTTGGAGAAGACATGATCGATTCGAGAATGTTTCGTCTCTGCCGTCTTGAACAAAGCTTTGAGCGACTCCCATGATGTCACGTCGGTTTGGACGAAGGTCAAGTTGTCATGCTGTATCGGCACTTCATTTCGGTCGCCAACGACGACGTATGCGCCTGTATCGAGGAGCAGCTGGACGGTAGCAAGCCCTATGCCGGAAGCTCCACCAGTGATGACGGCGACTTTGTCCTTGAGGGAAGCATAGTCGGAATCCTCGATCCAGAATTGGGCGGCCATATTGTGCAGTGGGGTCTGTTGTTGTTATTAGGCTGAAAGTGGAAGTCTATACAGCAGACCTCATCGAGCAGCTAAGCTCTTTATCGCGAGCACAGCTCTGCACTCATGCTCTGCCCGGGCTGCGTGACCGAGGAAGCCGTGAAATCCTCGTTCCCCTCATGAGGTCTGTAGCTGCCGCAGAGTCGAAGATTGCGACTCTGCTGTGGTGCAGATGGCTCATGTTGACCAGTCATTCCCAGGCGTGGAGCTGCAGTAGTGTCTCGTGCAGTCATCAGTCACACTGGATGTACTCTCCCCATGCAGAAGACGGGCCAACTCATCATATGAGGTTCAATGTTGGCAGGACGAGGTCGTTGTTGTCATCACATGCCGGCGGAGTTGCGGCAATCGTCGGACCGGACCCTGCAGCGCGTCTCGGGTGCTTGGCCGAAGCACGAACGATCTCTTCCCCGCGATCGCAGGCGCAAATGACTCCTCGAACATTTTCTCGCCGCATCTGGCCGCGGTTAGAAGCCAGAGGTCCATCTTGTTTGGCATCGTGTCGCGCCCTACCAAACACAAGCACCGCCGGCCATTGAGCTGCTCACCATTCGCCTGCCGCATCGACTTTCCGCTTGCGACCACTGTCCGCCGAGCATATAGACTTCCCTAGTTCCGCCGCTTTTCCACTCACAAGTCCCACCATCCCGCTACCACCTTTTCACTTTCCACTTTCCTTCCTCACACCTCACCGCCATTGAACACCTCTCATCCCGCTCTCCCCTCCACCTCCAGCACCGACTAGCACATGGCCTCGAACGTAACATCCGTCTCACCCTTCCGGTCCCAGAAAAACGCCACCATGGCTGTCAACGACACCCCCTCCAACGGCCACGCCGAGCCCTCCACCATCACCGCCTCCTCCAAGACCAACACCACCAAGATCACCTCGCAGACCGACCCTCAGTCCTCCTTCGCCGTCAAGGTCGGCTTGGCCCAAATGCTCAAGGGTGGCGTGATCATGGACGTGGTCGACGCCGAGCAAGCACGCATCGCTGAAGAGGCAGGAGCATGCGCCGTCATGGCCCTCGAGCGCGTGCCAGCAGACATCCGAAAGGACGGTGGCGTGGCTCGCATGAGCGACCCACAAATGATCAAAGACATCATGAACGCCGTTACGATCCCCGTCATGGCGAAGGCGAGAATTGGCCACTTTGTCGAATGCCAGATCCTGCAAGCCATTGGTGTGGATTACATTGACGAGTCGGAAGTCCTCACGCCCGCGGACCCCGTCAACCACATCGACAAGAGCGTGTACAATGTGCCTTTCGTGTGTGGATGCCGAAACCTGGGCGAAGCGCTGCGAAGGATATCAGAGGGCGCTGCCATGATTCGGACAAAGGGCGAGGCTGGAACGGGAGATGTTGTCGAGGCCGTGCGACACATGCAGACCGTCAATGCTGAGATTGCAAAGGCCAGCTCGGCATCTGATGCTGACCTTCGCATGATGGCACGAGAGCTGGAGTGTGACTATGCTTTGCTCAAGCAGACTGCGCAGCTCAAGCGATTGCCGGTCGTCAACTTCGCCGCAGGAGGCATTGCCACGCCGGCCGATGCTGCTTTGATGATGCAGATGGGCTGCGACGGTGTTTTCGTTGGATCTGGAATTTTCAAGTCAGGCGACGCGGCGAAGCGAGCAAAGGCTATCGTGCAGGCCACCACCCACTACAATGACCCCAAGGTCCTCGCCGAGGTCAGCTCGGGTCTCGGCGAGGCTATGGTGGGTATCAACTGCGACAAGTTGCCAGAGACACAGAAGCTCGCAACTCGTGGGTGGTAGACGGCGCAAGTCGCAAAAAGAGAGGATTAAAATCATGACTGTACGCATAGCACCTGGCGCATGGGTATGGATGCAATGCACACAAAATGGCAAGCAAGCGAGGTAGAGCACATCTGAGCGTCTTAGATTCTGCGTCGCGCTTCACCGCGCCTAGGGTATCTTATGCAATTGAATTCGGTTATCGGGCCTGCTCTGGCTATCGTCGTTGAATATCTTCTGCCGTATGACACTGTCTTCACACAAGTTCTTCCAGAATCGACTCTAATTCTTCACGCCTAAACGGCACCAGCAAGCGTTCAGTGCCCAATGCGTCCTTTCTCGATTCGATCATCTGATGGTCGTGGAATTCCTTCAACAACGTCCTGAAATTGACTTCACTCGAGCACACGAATTCTTCCACCGCCTTATGATAGAGAGTTCGATACTCGACACCTGCTGGCGTCGCAGCTTGCACAGGTTTCGGCGGCTTCTTTACTGTCGCCGCTTTTGGTGGTCTGCCACGACCACGTTTGCGCTTCGATGGTGTTTGCTGCTGCTCTGCTGCCGCCTCATCTGCGTCTTCGACTCCGATGATGTCGTCGGGATCACTATCTTCTCCCATGCCGTTCACCAGTGCTGCTTCGCCTTCCGTGTCGGCTAAGGCTAATTGCTCGGCGACCAGGATACGGAAGAGCGAGCGCGCGTTCTCTGGAAGAGATTTGAGGACGTAGCCGACGCCGTCTTTGCCGCCGAGACGTCTGCTGCTTCGGCCGAGGAGGGCGTTGACGTCTTCGACTACTTCGATTTCTGCGGCGTATGGCGAGAAAGTGGTGGCGTCGTGGTATACAAATTGATATTGTGATGAGAGGGATATGTCCCACATCAGGGGGAAGTTGGGGTTGTCGCAGGTGGCTATGAGAGATATGCTGGGATGCGCGGCTAGACGTGCTAGTAGACCTTGGGTTGCGGCTTTGCGGAGGTTCGAGTGGTCCAGAGAATGGATGATGAGTTTGATGGTGCTTTTGAAAGGAGTCGTGGTAAGTGTTGCGAGGATGGCATCTAGCATGGCGGCAGGCTGTGCTGGAAGTTTGACCGCTTTTGGGACGAGAACACTCGCAACATTGGACAGCACATCCCGTATCGTCAAGCCTGGAGCATAGCCATTCACTACGACGATATTTGGAGGTCTCTCAGACTGGTGATATAGATGCTCCGCAAAGTCCATCGCGAGATTTCGTTTCGATCCGTAGCCATACAAGCAGATATTGAAACCTTCTTCAAGCTCAAACACCCATTGCTCGAATGCTCGCATATGCAGCTGCTTCAAAATCTCGATATCGTCCGCGTGGGGGTCCTCGTAGGAAGCGATCTGCGTGAAATAGTCTTCGTGATTGAGTAACAGATGGGTTGGCATCGTGTTGGCAGATGTCTTGTTCCCTCCTGGTCGGTTCTGGAAGAAGTAATATTCGTGCGGAGGCATATTAGGTGGTGGGCTGGGTGTACGTTCACGCCTTCGTCCTTTGGGCCGCCCTCGTGGTCTGCCAGTCTTCGAAGGCGTGTCTGGCGCACTCTCTACATCTGTAGGATTTTCTGTATCATCGTCCTGGCCCAGAATAGCCTGCGCGATGGCCTCCTCTTGCTCATCGTTGTCATAGTCGCTGTCATCGCGTCCGGCTATCTGCTTTTGCAATGTTCGCTGGCTCTTTCTACGCGCGGAGCGGTCATTGCGATCGTTGCGAGTGGCCCTGGGAGTCTCTTCATCATCGCCATTGACCTCTTCTCCAGGCTGCGTTGGTGTTGCAAACAAGACCTTTCGCAGCGAGCTCGGCGTAGCATCGACACTCTTTAATCCATTTGCTTTACTTGGAGTCTGCTTCAAGATGGACCTCGAAGGTGTTTCTGACCCTCGCAATGGACTTGACACGGTGGGAGCATGATCGTCAAATGCACCTCGTCTCGTTTTGCGCGGCGTTGTGTCTTCAGCCTCATCCTCGTCGGGAGCCTTGCGCCTCTTGGGCATGTTGCAATTGCGCGAAATTGTGTTTCGGTGGAAGTTGACGCGCGAAGCTGTTTGAGGGGACGCGAATCGTCGGCGTCGTCTTGGCCATTCCTCCCGAAAGCTGCACCTCCTCCGTCAAGACCACGACAACCACCCCGCGCAAATACAGCAACAACCGCCAAGATGTTGTCCGGCGTGCTGTTGTTCAATCAAAAGGGCGAATTGCTCATTATGCGCGCCTTTCGCCAGGACATGCGCCCACGACTCGCCGATGTCTTCCGCATTCAAGTCATATCGAACCCGCAGATCCGTTCTCCGATCCTTACCCTTGGGAGCACGACTTTCAGCCATATCAAAAGCGAGAACATCTACATTGTCGGCGTGTCTAAGGGCAATGTCAACAGCGCACTGGTCTTTGAGTTCCTGTACAAGCTGGTCCAGCTAGGGAGGAGCTACTTCGGACGGTTCGATGAGGAAGCAGTGAAGAGCAACTTCGTGATGGTGTACGAGCTATTAGACGAGATCCTGGACTTTGGCTATCCGCAGAATACAGAGACTGAAACGTTGAAGATGTACATCACCACCGAGGGCGTGAAGAGCGAGCGTGCATTGGAGGACAGTAGCAAGATCACAATGCAAGCCACGGGAGCACTGAGTTGGAGACGGGACAATATCAAGTATCGGAAGAACGAAGCGTTCGTTGATGTCATTGAGGACGTCAACCTACTTGTGTCAGCCACCGGGACAGTATTGCGAGCCGATGTGAACGGAGCCATTGAGATGCGAGCCTACCTCTCCGGAACACCGGAGTGCAAGTTCGGTCTCAATGATGCACTAACTCTCGGCTCTCACTCTGGAGGTTTGGATGGTACCACTGGGCCTACCGGTAATTTGGCAGGGAGCAAAGCGACGAAAGCAGCGGCTGGTAGTGTCACGCTGGAGGACGTCTCCTTGCACCAATGCGTCAAGCTCAGCTCTTTCACAACAGATCGAACGATATCCTTTATTCCCCCAGATGGATCCTTCCAGCTCATGTCCTACCGTTGTTCAGAGAACGTCAATTTGCCCTTCAAAGTACAGGTCATCGTCAATGAGATCGGCCGAAGCAAAGTCGAATACTCGATTGCCATCCGAGCGAACTATGGCGCAAAGCTCTTTGCCACAAATGTCAGTGTGCGAATCCCTACGCCACTCAATACGGCGAATACAACGCACCGCTGCTCGCAAGGCAAAGCCAAATACGTTCCCGCCGAGAACGTGATCGAGTGGAAAATTGCCCGCTTCACTGGCCAAAGCGAATTCGTCTTGTCGGCGGAGGCTGAATTGTCTGCAATGACAAACCACAAGGCGTGGTCAAGGCCGCCGCTCAGCATGCAGTTCAGTCTACTCATGTTCACCAGCTCTGGCTTGCTGGTGCGGTATCTCAAGGTTTTTGAGAAGAGCAATTACTCCAGCGTGAAGTGGGTGCGCTACATGACTAGAGCTGGAAGCTACGAGATACGGTTTTAACTCGTCTTCATGTTGAGTGTTTTGCGATCACCGAAGAATGATAAGACGATAACACTATCTTGCACGCAGAGCTGCTCAGATGCATGAAACACTGTTATGAAGTAGTATCACTTCATGAAACACCTTGCTGGACCGAGTCCTTGCTGATTCGGAAGCACTCTTCAGCTGTCAAGCTCCTTTAGGCATAACCACGCGTCAGTACGATGGAGACATCCATTATGACATGGAACAACATGCAGCTGCCGATGCAACACGTCACGACTAGGAGGCGAAAAGCGCGATTGCTGCAGCCACTGTGCCCAACTCTGGCACGGAGGCCATCCCTTCACCGTCGACAGGCATTGGCAAGTCTTCATCCAGCAATTAGACTGCTGGCAATCAGGAAGAAAACGAGCGACCAATCATCATAGGACACCTCCGCCTATCTCCTGTGTCCATGGAAGCAAGTATTCGAGGTTCGACAAGAACGGATGGGCAACAAGCTCACTGTCGAAGAGCGAGATGCTACACACGCGAGTTTCACGGGGGTATTGAAGCCTCAGGTCCCTTCGCTGGTCGAGTGGATGACAAGTCGTGTCTATGGTCGAATGGTACACATGATCTGGTATGTCTCACGAATGCATACCTGGACAATAGCAATATCCTGCAAATCGTCGAGAATGCCGAGAGCGGCGAAGAGAACAGTGGTGATGAAACGGATGTTCGAAGACGCGCCTGCACTTTTTTGGCCGGCACCAGGGTCATGTTGTGATTGAAGGTCACCTCTCGCGACCAACTCAAGGTGCACAGAGACAAGAAGAAGGCAGGTAGGACTGATCGTTGGCTTTGAAGAGCACCTGTTGTAGACTTTGTATCTCATGGTTCCAGCTGGGTTTCAGCAACGTTGCTGGTGTGGCTGTATCTATGCCCAGAACCTGTTCTATATTGATTGGGTCGCAGAGAAAGCAAAGCATGAAAGGCAGCTGCACTTCCAAATGTTCCACGTCGAATCACTTTAATGCTTCGATCTCTCCATGAAAGTCGTTGTCAATCTGCTTCGCAATGCGTGATGCTTGAAATTCTTCTTATCACGGAAAGACGTGCTGTGCTTTGTATCTCCGGCAGCCAAGGAGCGGATACAGAGGTGGTATCACGGACCAATCAGGCTTGACTTTTCCAACAGATCAGGCTCGCAAAGATAGTAACACCGCAACATTAAGTTACTTCTTCTTTTCTCCTTCTCCAATCCATCTTTCTTCTCGTCGTCTTTCTCTTCTCCTCTCTGCCTCTCCTTTGGAATTTCCGTCGTGTCTCACACCGCGTGGCCTTGCAAAAATGCACCGGACCTCGCGCAACGCGGCTAGAAGTATAATTCTTACGTCAAGCTTTGCGCTCGCGACGAACCACATCACATCACCGGACGATGCGCGTAGCCAGTGCGGGACACCGACCGTGAGACATCTCCGTGACTCTGCGAACAGGGTCATTTGGATATTTGTGTCGAGGAGACTCCGCGAATACACAGCACAGCGGAAAACCAGCATGAGCACGATGGAGATGCCATCATCGAGTCCGGTCTCGATCGAATTCGACAGACGCAGGTTGCGAAGTCTCTTCTCACACTTGCGCGGCACGGAGCTCACTCGGCAGAGGCAATCCGAGGAGAAACAACGTTTCCACAGCACGTCACAGCAGCAGAAGAAACGAGGAGGGGGGCTTCTCCTTCTCATCATTTTGTCAGGTAGGAGCGGAGAACCGGCAAACGGGCATTATTATTTGCGTTTCCTCCACCCGTCGTCGTCGTCGATCTCCTTTACTATTGACGCCATTCTTGACCAAGCTGCAGCCGCGTTTCCGCTATAGAGCCGCACTTTCCAGTGGTTCCTCCGCATCCTTTGTCTCTACCACCAATCTCTTGCCCGTTCTCTATTTCACTCTCTCGCCGCAAGGGCTGGGAACAACTGACCTTACACGCCAAGTCCAGCCGCAAGCCTGCCCTGCGGCTTTGCTCAAGACAGCCAACATGGTGCAATCCGAAGCTGCGCGACAATTACTCGACTTCGACATCGATCGGTATATCAACCCGTACATTCCGCACAACCGACTGTACATTCTCCCCGATTTCGCATCGCGATGGCTCGGATACCGACATTCACCGCAAAAGGAGCCCTGGCACGCCCTACAATGGCCGATCACATTCTTGGCGACTGTCGCGGGTTTATGTCTCGTCGGTGGAATCGGAAATCACGCGCCGGGGATTCTGGCATGGCATCCACCTGTGATTATCGCTTCGCTGGGTGCCAGCGCGGTGCTGGACTTCAATACCATCAAATCGCCGCTTGCGCAACCTCGAAACTCGATTCTTGGGAATACGCTGGCTGCGATCAGTGGCGTGGCGATTGCGAAGCTTTTCCAGCATAATTCAAATTTCGACAATATCCAATGGGTTTCTGGTGCTGTGGGATGTGCCCTTGCATCGTGGGTTATGAGTATTACTAACACGATTCATCCTCCTGGAGGTGCGACCGCGGTGCTCGCTTCGACGCAAATGGAAGTCATCCGGATGGGCTGGAGATATGTTCCAATTGTTCTACTCGACAGCGTTATCATGGTTGTTGTGGCGCTGATTTTCAACAACTTTATGCGACAGTATCCGCTCTACTGGTGGAGCCCCGGAAGTGTCGGAAGCAAACTACGAAAGGAGCAGAGGAAGGAGAAGCATGAGAAACAACAGGAAGGGCAGGAGAAGGATGAAGAGAAAGGCGAGCGACAAAAGCCGGAATCTTCCTACTCTGGCAGGTAAGATCGTTCCCCCCTGCTTCAGACACTTTGCATCTACTAATTAGCCCATGCAGCGACGCTAATACACTTCGGAAAGAGCTCAGCGATGCCGTTGACTTTGTGGACGGCTTGGAAGAGATCAGAATCGCGCCATATCGAATCACTATGCCTCGACATATTGAGCTGAATGATCATGAGGTGATGCTTCTGCAAAACTTACAGGAGCGCATTCGTGTGCACGGCGAGCGAGAATGATGCTCCAAGAGATATCCGTTTGCTTGTTACAGCATGAGCGCAATGAGCGCAACTTCCCGTTGATTTGTATTGATAGCAGTCATGAGCATGCAGTGTTTGTACAGGCAGTTGAGCGTCACGCACATACGATTTAATGAACATGATGCGTTATATGGACAGTAGAATTTTTGCAAAAGCTTTCGTGGCTCAGTCCCAACATCTCATCTCGGTCCTTCCCTACAGCAGCTGCTTTTGATCATTCTCACGCAGCAAGAGTCTCCCTCATCTTCAAATACTCCTTCCGATACCCATTCGCATCCGTCTCCTCGCCGCGATTCAACGGCGTCCACTTGGGATCCTCTTTGAACAGCCTCATGGCCTTGGTATAATTCTTCTCATCCGTCGTAAACCGATGATAAATCCCCGCCGGCATAATCATTAAATCGCCCTTGTCCAGCTTGATCCGGACCCATTCATCCTCTTTGTCGCGCACGTCAAAGTAGCCCCCGCCGTCGAGGATGTACCGGATCTCCTCGTCTTCGTGCAAATGCTCGTGGAAGAAGTTTTTCACTTTTTCTTCGTAGTTGGGGAGGAGGGTGGGGGAGATTTCGATTTCGTCGCGATTCTTGTAGGCGCGGGTGGTGGCTATGCGATTTACTTCGTCGAGGTTGTCGGGGAGTTCATAGTGCAGGATGCCGAGTTTGGCGAGGTAGGCTGGATCGACTGGGCGGCCGCTGTCGTGCGGTTCGCGTTGGTCGCCCTTGAGTGAGGTCTGGTGTTAGTGAACTGTTTGTTGTACGACGCTCTGGGAAAGCGGGGTGTTTGGTGGTGATGGTGGACTTACGGGCAGGTTGTCATACCAGTAGGCCTTCATCGTGTCGATTGTAGCGTGTCGTTTCGGTCGCAAATTAGTTTTAGAGAGTCTCCTTCAAGTGAGTGACACTGGTAGAATCCAGAGGGTTCGATTTGGTGCCCGTGTTGGCTGGGCTCTGTTGACTGCTCGCTGCGAACTTTCCGTAATCGCAACAGCAGGACCCTGGCGATGACGTGCCCTGCTGGAGACTCCACTCCTGAGTCAAATATGTCGCACGTGTTTGGCTACATACTCTCTGCTTCCTCCTCCACGATCTGATTGCATTTCGAGCGATGCACATTGGAAGTGTCGTCTGTTGCAGCTCGTCTGCCAAAGTCCGGTCTCCGCGAACAGCAAAAAAATTCCATCATCCTCCGTTCTTAGCCCGTGAGCCTCTTGATCAATCTCATCGCTCAGGCTGGCCAGACACATCTCCCAATACGCGGGTCGCTCAAGGCCAGCACGAGGTACTTCATCTTACTCGGAGGTCTGTCCGACACACGCCCTCTTGATGCGGACAATTCTCCTTTCCTAAAATCTCCTCCCCAGCTTATGCCAGGGTGGTAGGGACCAGCTTTCCGATTCGTGAGCCACGAGGCTTTGTCAACGAGCTCTTGAGCCGACAGCTTACAGGAATATGCGTGCTTTGCTCGGCCCACGACAGACATTTGTCCCTCCGTCCAGTTGAGTAACACATTGAAGCCGGATAATGGAGCAGCTTGTAAGAAATGATCCGACGGAGAACAGACTTGCCACTATAGGTTTGTCCCGCGGTGACACAGGTCGAAAGCAAAGAGCTTTGGCAGGGGTAAAAGGCAGATGATAAAATCTTGCACCTTGAGTCCAGCCAGTGCCAACGCATGGGCGTTCAGATCAACGCAACTCAGCTCGTGTTCACCGTCCCATCTCAGCCAGGCCTACACTTTGTCAGTATCGGGAATCGTCTCTCGATCATCAATCTGCATGCAAAATTGATATACTTGCGTTCGGAGCTCAGGGTGAGGCTCATTGCGACCGCAGATGAGATGAAGATGATGACCGTACTGGAAGTACCATGCGGAACCAGTCTCTGCATACCATTATGGGCTCTGCAATTTATATCCGTAGGTACAGCGCCAGAATGAAGCTTTTTGTCATGCTCATGAGCCAGACATACAGACATTGTCCGACCCAGCAAAAGTGTATGATGTTGGTGATACTCGAAAATGGCAGCCACCAAATATCCTGGCCAAGACGCATACGCCATTGCTCATGGGTGTTGGTACTCAACTCAATCGTCAAGAGAGAGGCTAGCGCGGTTGTATGATCGTCTATACCGTATCAGCTGCCGCGCACGCACGGTGCTCGGAAGACGAAGAGTGCGCTGACTGCAACCTGCAGAACAGGCCTCAGGAGGTAGGTCTGGTTGATGCGCCCCCATTCCGCGCAAGTACTCCGCATGTAATTGCTCTCACGCGGTACGCAACTGTTCATACAATCAGGTCAGCGCACTTCCAAGAGTCCACGCTTTAGACGTACCTAGATAGACCTTCACTGAAGGTGTCTGCTCTGTACACTCTTCAAAACTCTTGCTATAGGTCTGGCTCTCGTACAAGCACATCGGGTGTCTACTCTCGCGCAACCTGACCACGACAGTGCGGGCTGATCGCATGCGACCTTTGGTGCTATGATGTTAGCATAGCGATGAAGGCAACGCCGCTCTGCAAGCAGACAAGGCAAGTCGAGCTTGTTCCGACAAGGGGAGTCGTAATATGAGTCGCGCACAGAAGCCGGCTACCAGGGAGACTACCATTGGCCGGAACAACTTCTTTGAAGCAATTTGTAAGCAAGATATGCAGTTCGCCGTTGAAGGAACTTCTGCAAGGGAGGGCAGGAGCGGGCTTTTGTGAGGAAACGAAATGTGCGACGTCAACATAGGACGCATGAACAACTCTTTCGAACCTTGGGCCAATGAATCAGGCGACACTCTGCGCATGAGCTCTGTGAGCATACCGCTTGGTTGCTTTGCATAGCAGCATGCATGCAGTTCTGAGCGCTACGAAGACAACCAGCGCCCGAACCGTTCGTGAAGCGTCAAGTAAGGACTGACTCGTGGGAGAAAGAAGGTAGATATGGAGTTGCGATGCGATTCCGAGCTACAGATTGTACTTTGGAATTTCTCTAGTCTGTTTGTGGAGCTTGGTGAAATCATTGGCGATTTTCGAGCTCGACGATGAGGGCTCAGCGGGTCGGAGTCGGTGCTTACATGAGGTGCATGTCAGTCTAGAAAATGCTTCAAGTCATGCGAGCTGTGCCTCGTGAGAACCAATGCCGAACATTCTGCCGCCCACCGTCATAGCGTATTGACCACGTTAGCGGTGATAGCGGATAGAGCGGGCGCGGATGTGGCTGCCTCCAACACCACGCGGATGACTGCGATGAAGTCTCGCCTGTTTGCGTTGGCACCTCTTTTGCGACGCAGTCTTGTTGCGAAGAGAATTTATCCTGGTAGCGCCCTTGAAGTTGCTCTGCCTGGGGGGTGCGTGATATGCCCGGTAGGTAGACCTCCAAAGGCAAGACCTCCCTGGCATTCGGAGCGTGGATACAGTCCTTCGAGTGCTGTTGGGAGGCTATCTTGAAGACGTCCAATCTGTTCGATGTCGACAAAAGTGGAAGACCAAGCTGGCAGAACGCTGATACGAGGCAGTGTTGCAGTGCCCACTCAGCCCTTCGCGTCCTTGATAGCCACCCCAGTTCTCACCGTGCCGATGAGACCGCCAGTCTGGATGCTCTCGCTGCCGCCGCCACTGAGACGGTATTCAATGTCGGCCAGACCCTCCATCCATGCCACCCTTGTCTGGGCAGGGACTTCTACCTCGCCGAGTTGCTCACCCAAAGCAGTTAGAATATCAGCCAGGGCTAGTCCTTTTGCTTTCTTCAGCGTGGTGATGGTGTTCATACAGCTGCCAACGTTCTTCGTGTTCAGAAGTGTCTTCATGATAGTCTGAATGTCTGCTGGATGTGGCGCAGCGATGCAGTCGTAGATGGTCTCCTGTGTGATGAGGTCCCGCTGGATGTCCTTGTTTTCCTTCATCGGCTGTCCAGGAACGTGCAATGGCGTTGATGAAGCATGGCAAGCTTGCAGGACATTCAACGCCCGCCGCATGTCACCTTTGCTCAAGGTGATCAGGGAGTCGATTGCAGTGGTCTCAATGTTAACATTCTCTTCCACAATCACCTTGTCCACAAGTTGGCGAATGTCGACATCTTTCAAGGGAGAGAATCGGAATCGAGTGCATCGGGATAAGAGTGCAGGGCTCAACTTGTGCGTATAGTTGGCAATAATGCAAAAGCGAGTGTTGGCCGTGTATTTCTCCATGATTCGTCGGAGCGCCATTTGTGCAGTACTGGTCATGGCGTCTGCTTCGTCAAGAATGATGAGCTTAAAATTGGCAATGCTGTCGTCCCGCTGCGTTTTGTCGAAGCTGCCCGCGAAAATCTGCTTGGTGGAGGAGAACGTCTTGATCTGTTCACGCACCACGTCGATGCCTCGGTCGTCGGAGGCATTCAGCTCGAGCACCATCTGGCGCATGTTTTTGTTGCCATAGATGCGCCGTGCCAAAGCCAGCACGGTCGATGTCTTGCCCGTTCCCGGCGGACCGTAGAGCAGCAGATGGGGCAGCCGATTCGAATCAACGAATTTGTTGATGGTGGCGAGAATATCGTGATGACCTGACACGTCCGACAGCGAGTTGGGGCGATATTTTTCCACCCACGGCAAGTTGTCCTCTGCTTCCACCGGCAGGTTGGCAGCGCTGCGTTTCCCTTTGCTGTTGGCGGCAGCGGAGAAGGTGATGTCGGCGGTGGACGGCTTAACGGGCGCGTCAATGTCCATCTCGTCCTCGATGTCCGACATGGCGGCGGTGGTGTGGCGTGTGCAATGCTGTGGATGGCCTGTTGCTCGTGCGATGCAGTGTGAGCGAGGAGGGACGCGTCTCAGCGCGTCGTGATGACGGCTCCACTTTTAGATTCAAATGGAAGACCCTGGTTCCATGCACAAAAGCAGAACTACAGCACAGCATCATGGTCGTCGCCTCGCCGTAGTGACGAAGCTCGCCTACCGTCGACTCTCGCTTTGCGCATCAATGCTGACCCGTACTGCTCATTTGCGGGCATGGACCAAGCAAGCCCACGTGTGTCGCGCGTGTCGTCGGCAATGGCAGATTGAGCGAGCATGCCAGCGGCGATGGAAGAGCTACAGCCCAACTTTGGCCTCCGATGACTGGTTCGCGCTCAACGACATCAACGAGGAGTTCGGCAATCAGCAGTCAGCCGCGCCGCAGCCGTCGGACGATCACGCAGATAAAGAGCAGAAGCAGAGCAAGAATCGCGAAGACAAGATACAGGTCAGTGCGAAGGGCACAGCTGCCAGACCAGATGGGGAGCCAGCACAGGATTCGAGAGTCCTGAGGAGTTCGCTGTCGAAGACACTCCCTGAGCCAGATGGCGGCCAGGATGCCACTGAGACCTTCAGGCGGAAAGATGCTGTTTTCGAGGCAGCATTTCTCTCCGGCCTGTCACGACACAGAGAACATAAGACAGGTCCAGACTCAAGAGCCCATCCTGGAGCCGTGGCAGCGAACAGCGATCTTATGGAAAATTTGATGGTCGAACTAGAGGCAGATGCGACGACGGATGCAGTTCACGGCGATGCGGGAATTAGTCGGCATGTGGAAGAGATTGAAGACGATGTCAAAGAAGACACGATCCGCCTCATGCCGCGAAATACTGGGCCCAGGCCGTTCCCAAGTTTTCAAGGTGCATCGTCGCCAACCCCCCGCGGTACCAAAGTACACGTAAACAAGGCGCCTGAAGTGGCGAGCAATGACTCTGTACTGCCAAAGGTTTGGAAGGCCAAAACATCGCCCGCGGATAGAGGACTTGGAGGACCAGTAGGACCTGGGAGCTTGTCGGGTAAGACCACCTCCCTGATCGATCGCCACAGAGAGACGCATCCTCGCAATGCCTGGGGCGCAAGCCATAACGCATCGCCCAGTCTTCCGTTCAGAGTCACCTACAAATCACTCGTCGAGGCTGATCGGACGTCAAACCCGAAGCAAGCAGCTGGAACACCTACCGGCAAACACCCCTTTGGCATCGTGGATACGATGAAGGGAGTCTCACGAGGTGCTTGGCAACCTGGCAGACGAGATGAGCCTCAGTCGCCTCAGGACAATGCACAGAAGGGGCCATTGACGGCTGAGCAGCTGGACGATATGGAGAGCTTGCGTTCGCAAATTCTCAACAGTATTGAGCTCAGAGACACCTCGGCAGCAGCGGTGGAACCAAATGTTGCGCGCAATGATGCTGAGAGTATTGCATCAGTCGATAGCGCGGCCGTGAACAGCCTTCAACTTTCGCAAGCCAGTCTCACTCAGCCCTCCAATGAAGCTAAGAGTGTCGCGCCAATCGATAGCGCGGCTGCGGAGAGCCTTCGACTATTGCACGAGGGCCGAGCTCAGCCGTCCAATGATGCCGCTGGGGAGAATTCGCCAGAGCCACAGAGCACACGGGAATACTCGGTCGAAGAGGAGCTCAAGCTACAAAAGAGAATCCATCTGCTAGAGGAAAAAAGACGGTCCGCTACAGGTCGAAACAGACATATGATCAGACAGCGCATTATGGCCACCAGGAAGCTGCTGCGAGAGTTACACCAATCTCGTGACCACAACATCGTCTCCAACGATGCAAATACTGCAAATCCATCAACGCCGACGACAGTCTCTCCAACATCCGGGACCATGTCTGCAGATCCTGTGGATCCATCACCAGTGACGGGAGTCTCTTCAACTTCGAGCACCATGGCCCAAATCACTGGAGCATCAATCAGTGAGGCCATGAAAAGTGGCGGGGCAACGTCGAAACCGATACGCAAAACACGCAGATCATCGAGAGTCATACGTAAGGTTGTCTCCAACGCTACGGAAGCCACGAGTGACAAGAGTGAAGAAGCCACCGACATCAGAGAACCAGTTGAAACTGATGACGAAGAAGGCTCGCAAGTGGATGTGCTCTCGATTCAACCTTCTGAACTGCAGGTGGAGGCACTCGACATACCTCAGCCGCCTGTGCCGTACCTCTCATACGGCCTGGACAGAGTCCTGTTCAATCCAGGCGTCTATCAGCTGCAGGACGCTGCATCGCGGGTTTACAACTTCGACCCTTACCTGCAAAAGATCATGCCAGTAGAGCAATTCGATTTCAATTCGCTGAAAGAGTATAAGACGTCGTCTGAAGACACGGCGCTATCCACCATAGCGAACCAGGAGAGCGCCAGATACATCGGTTCGACGTCGAGCATGACAGGTTCGCTTGCACACTTCCATTATCTAATCTCCAATTGGCGACCTCTCAATCTGGACATGTTATCCTACGGATACGCGGGCGGCAACAAACCGCCACTTGCAGAGTTCACAAAGATCAATAAAGCACCAAGCGCGATCTTCTTGAGGTGGAAGAATGGATGCTACGCCATCGATGCGGACAAGGAGTTCGACAGCCCGAATGTGCTGATGCTTCTGGGCAAGTCCATGGAACTGCTTCTCACGCTGCCAAAAGATGAGTATGAAAAGTACCGCAAGAGCGATCCGCGGAAGGTGTCGGCAGAGCAACGCTCTGCGCCGGAGAGCTACAAGTACAGTACAATGGGTGACTTTCTGATGCGATCCCAACTCGACGCATATGACCCTCGACTGCCTGGCAACGGTACGTTCGATCTCAAGACACGTGCCGTCGTTTCTGTGCGCATGTCAGCTCGCGACCATGAGGGAATGACTGGATACGAGATCTATGGCAACCATGGCAGGTGGTGCTCCTACGAGAAGGAGTTCCATGACATGGCTCGTGCTACCATGCTCAAGTACATGCTCCAGGCGCGAATGGGGATGATGAATGGGATTTTCGTGGCCTATCACAATATCAAGAGGATGTTCGGGTTCCAATATGTTCCCATCGCTGAGATGGACAGGGTCCTTCATGGTCAGTCCGACGCCTGCCTGGGAGATCAAGAGTTCAAAGCCAGTCTGAGGATTTTGAACGACCTTTTAAACAAAGCTACGACGAAGTATCCAGAGCAGTCATTGCGGATTCACTTCGAGACACAGGCTGCTGCTGGAGATGGTGAAAAGGGTACACCTGCTACGTTGCACATGTACGCTGAGCCAATGAGTGAGGAAGAAATTAAGACGATACAAGACAAACCAAAAGCCAAGGTTTTAGAATATGAACGGAAAGTCATGGGCAAAGAGGACATTTCGAGTATCAGTGCGGAAGACAATGCGGGCTCGCGTCAGCTTGAAGAAGATACTGCCCGCAGCAAGCTCGACTACACATCGACAGACACTCCTGCTGATCAGCCATTCCTGAACAACGTGCAAGATATTCACACCAGGGAGCTCAGGCCCTTGTTCTATGCTCAGGTCATGGTCCAATCACGGGTCAACGGGAACATACCACAGGACGGGCGCCCTCGGGACCTCAAAGCCGGCGACAGTTGGGAACTGGACTATCTGATCAAGCAGTTCGAAGTGTCGCGAGACTCGTGGGCGCGGTACGACGACGCACGTGCAAGACGCAAGCAAGCCCTGAACTTTGACGATGACGAAGGAGATGTGGCGGAGGGCGAGGGCAAAGTCAAGGAAGAAGACCAGTACATCAAGTTCTTGAGAGAGTTGAGCCGGAAAGGAGGCGAAACCCGTGAAAAGCAGGATCTGGCCGATGCCGAGAGCGGTCAACGGGTGATGAGTGTTGACGAGCCATTGCCCCGTCACCGCGAGCAGATTGAGACGTTGGACGATTATCTTGCGTGGATGTATAGAAGGGAGCAAGCATAGACGGTGTACAGCGAGTAATGCAGTGTACGATAGGTGCATACATGTAGATGGAGTCCGAATGACCACTGATGATGTCGTAGCATGCCCGTACGAGCATGCTGTGCCCACAATCGCGATTCGGTTCGGCACGTCGGCACCTGGCACGCGCGTTGGCTTATGCCCTTGCAGGATGTTGGTACCGTGCGTCGGAGGGTCCTAAACGCGCCGCGCCCCTGGACCAGGTGATGGGGAACTGCGCCCACGGCCGACGAGTAATTTCCATTGCACGTTTGCGCGCCCACGCACACACGTACAATTTCGCGACCCGTGTGCGCGTGAGGCGCCAGGAGAAGACAAAACCGCCTTGCCGCGCGTGCGAGGATGTAAGACAGGTGCTGCGTAGAAACCTCGTCCGGCGCGCGCGACTCGGGCATCTCCAACCTTCACTTCAGCCCTGCAGATCGTCCGCCGGCACTTGGACAAGGAGGACGAGACACCGCACACGCTCGTGTTGCTTAGAGCACCCCTCCATATACCCGCCACGCCGCCACGCTCCGCCGCAGAACATGCACCATGGCCGAAACTGCCTCCCCGCCGCCGAGCCAGCCCTCGCGCTATCGATCGCAACGCCAGCAGCGACATGCGCCTGTCGAGGAAGAGCCCGCCGTCCCACCCATACCCAGCTCGCCGGGCGCGGGGGACGGTGAACTCGTCCGCAGCAAATCGCGCTATCACCGGAAGCAAGCCCCCGCGCCCACAGCGACCACCTCCCCCGACACGCGCCCGGTGACGCGAGACCAGCATGGCGACACGCCGTCGCGCTACCGCAGCAAGCATCGCAGTCCGCCGGTGAAGCCTCTCTACCAGGAGCAGGCTCCACGGCTGCAGCCAACGAGGACCACTTCGAGCGACGACAACACCAAGACACGACACGTAGCCACGCCTCCAGCCGGACTGGGCGCACAAGACTCCAGACACTTCAGCAGCAGCGGCGATGAGCGGGACTCAGATGCAGACAAGCGACAGCATTCGAGAGACACAGCCCCCAAATCGAGACACAGTGATCAGCGCCCGCCCCTCCCTCCTCCAGTCCCAGGCTCCATGCCTTCTCCCACCGGCGAGCTCTTTCCACGCCCAATGGAAGTTGCAGAACCTCCAAGGCGCGACGGGCCCCCACAATCAGGCCAAATAAGAGCGACCAACAGCATGGCTGATCTGTCACACTACAGCGATGAGGATCGGGGATGTTTCGGGGGCTTGTTCAAACGGAAAAGAGGCGATATGGCAGCTCCAGCAGTTGAAAAACAGAGCCATGCTTCACTTGCTGCTTCTCCAAAAGCCCACGAGCCAATTCGCCCGGGAGGGGGAGGTGTGGTGCCTGGCATCGACGCACCCAAGTCGGCGGTAAATGCTGGTGATCGAAGAGTTCTTGTGGAGTGCCATTCTTCCCAAAGATGGTTCGCCGTAACGCCGGAGACTACATCAGTCGACATTATCAAGACTGCGGCGACTGTCATGTCTGAGCGCATCGAAGTCAAGTCCGCATTGCTGGTCGAAACGTTCAAAAGCGTGGGGGTGCAACGCCCCCTCAGGCGATACGAGCAGATCAGAGATGTACTGAACAGTTGGGATGACGATGCGCAGAACAAGCTTACACTGGTTGATCCCGGCGCGGGCACCATTGAGCCGGAACTGACCATAGCAGGAGCACCGAAAGAACGACCTGAAGGCGACACTTGGCCGCTCATGTGCTCAACCAGACCTGGAAAGTGGGAAAAGCGCTTTGTGACGCTGAAGCCTGAAGGCCAGATCGTTTCGCACAAGGATGCGGAGAAGCAGAAAGATATGGTCAATGTGTGCCATCTGAGCGACTTCGACATATATATGCCCACGGCGGAGAGAAAGAAAGGCAAAATCAAACCGCCCAAGAAGCATTGCTTTGCAATCAAAAGTCAGCAGAAGACGAGCATGTTTGAATCTACCCAGGATTTCGTGCATTTCTTCTGCACAGCAGACCCCGTGACGAGCGACAACTTCTACAAGGCGGTGCAGAGCTACCGCAGCTGGTATCTGGTACACGTGCGCGGCATCGGTCAGAAAGAAAAGCCAGCAGTCGCAGTGGCCCCCGCTCTTCCACCGCTTCTTTCATGCGATGGAAACGACCGCAGCACGAGCGCAGAGTACAAGACGCATCGCCCACAAGAGTCTGTAGGGTCGCACTATCAGCTCGGCTCTTTCAGGCCCTTGATGGACGCGGAAGCGTTCGAACAGCGACGTATGTCCGGAGGATCAGAACATGGCGTGGTTGGCTCATGTAACCTCGCAAACACTTCCAACCAATTTGACGCGAGTGTTCCGCTTGAAAAGCCGAGCAACACCGTCAAGC